>CM029616.1:19934324-20534324 GCA_017311315.1 Dendrocalamus latiflorus
CTAGCCACTCTTTTCCCCCCTCCTCCCCACTTGTTGCCGCCACCCCCCACTCTCCTTTGGCCGCCTCCCCTGTACCACCTCCCCTGCGCGCAGCTCCTCCTCCCCTGTTGAAGCCCTCCCGTTGCCGGTGAAGAAGCCCCTGTGGCTGCTGTCCAATAGAAGGATCGATCGCGTGGTGGCCGGCCATAGGAGGAAGAAGAAGAGGAGGGGAGGAGACCATCTTCGTGGGGGGTAATGCATCGGCTTCCGGCGTTCTTCAAGGGTAAAGAAGAGTCTCTATTGCCGTATGTTTTGTATTAGATGCGTTTATGAATTCGTTTAGTAGATCGATTGTCATTAGCTGCTAGATCGCGTTTCTGTCCAGATTATTGAACGGCGGTTTTCATGACTTTAGAAGCAGAATCTGGGGATCACTTCTCTTAGATAAAGTTGGGTTGTGTTGTTAGCTTTCCGTGGCCGCCAAGAACGCCCAGATCCGATCAACGGTTAGAAAGTTATGAATTGTTTAGTGCCGCTGTCCTGTTAATCTGTCATCATCCTGACAGTCTGTAGAAATCTGAGTTAATCTATTAGGTAAAGACGAAATCAGAGGGTCTTGTTATAATGAAAAAGATGGGTAATTTCCTCACCTTTCCAGAAAGCTAAAGCACGCATGAATTGCACTTTCGTACCAAAAGTTATGATAATTTTAGTGTACTGTCCAGAGAACCCGACGTGATAATTGATGTTCTGTAGATTGGCTTGGTAAGGGCAGTATATGGAAGAATCAGAAGGGATCCCCAAATAAGTTTGTTTAGAAAATTTAATTATCTTTCCAGAAAATTTGAGAACGCCCTATTCGGACTTCTGTACCATTAGATAAGGATTTTTGAAGTTGACTGTCTGTAGAGGGGGACAGGGTGGCCGAAAGGATTTGGGGTTTGAGTCAAGTTAAACATGTTGGGATAGTGGGGGTGTTTTTGTTTAATCTAAAGACTCGTTACTGTTGCCTTAGCGATTATTAAAATTATGGTTCAGGAGGAGGACGGATTCCGGGGGCCGCGCCTTCTGCTCATCCCGCGTTTCCTCGCGGTTAAGGCAAGTATATTTATGGATATAATAGATATTATCGAATGGTATAGTTTGATAAATTCTATGAGAATTTGAGTTGTTCATGATTATTATGGTGATATGATTGGTAATGTTCATGGTTGCTAATGCTATGAGTTATGTATTAATCACGGATGTTTGAAAGTTATGAAGTCTATGAATATGAGCTTTTGTAGTATGAATATGTTATTCATATGCAATGTTGATGCGGATGCATGTTGTATTAATTTGAGATTTCATACATATGCATCACGTTGGCTTATTGAAGTCTTGGTCCTGTGACGACCAATCAATTCTTGAGATCCCCGTCATGTTTATGATGGGCTAAAGGTCCCTATGTTTGAAGAGCATGGGCTTAGGTCCCCATACTTGCAGAGTATGGGCAATTGGTCCCTGTACCAGAGGGTACAGGCATGGGTGTGCATTGACGGATGCACACTCCGCATTACCGGTAAAATGCGAAAGAGAAGAGATAAAGAGATTCTTTTGAACATATTGCATAGCATGATTTATTTATTTGATTGATGGATGATCATGAGGAATGATGTTTCCCTTTTACTCTTGTTGCCACTATTTATATTTGCTGAGTCGTTGGACTCACACTTGTTTGTTGTTGTGGTTGCTGTTTGTTTTTAGGTACCCACATGAGACCGGCATGCATGGGGATAAAGATGGATTAGCTTTGTTGCACTTGCACGGTCCATTCACCTTGGAAGAAATAAAGAACCTTAAACATTATTTGTTGAATAGTTTAAGTGGTAACTGATTAAAGATCACCATGTTTAGAATGTAATAAAGGTTTAGAACTTTTACATTGCTTACGTTCTTATTTAAGTATTGTGGTTGAGATTGTGATGGCAAACATAATTCAGTTTGTTTAGAATTGAATATTTATTGTTTACTATTATTCAGATCATTTGTCTATGCATGTTGAAACCTTTGATTTACTCATTAAACAAAGGAGGTTCTGCTGAAATTTTGTAAGGTGAATATAGGTTCTTCCTTAATATGTTGTTAGTTTAGTAGCATTCCAGGTCATTGTTTGGCTGGGGTGTTACAGTTGGTATCAGAGCGGGCTTTAGGTCCGTGGTAATTGAATAATTAAATTGACACACAGTGCACAGTAGGATGGGATTGGGTGAAGCATTGCATTTACGTTTCCGTTATGTTGTAATGATGATTGTGGTTTGAGATGATATATTATATCTATATTATAAAACTATAGATATTATGGGTGGGGATAACCCATGTTGAGAGGTTGAGGTCGTGGTTGTGGCCCTGGGCTGTACCAGGTTACACCACCGTTAGCGGTATGAGAATATGAAGGCGGTTACCTCGGATATCTTAGAATAGGCGTTGATAGTGAGTATCTCTAGAAGAGTTGTCCTCTTCTTTGACTTTGAATTTGGTCAACTCTAGTCCAGTTGGGCTCGATGAGTTTCTTGGGTTATTAGTTCATTACGGTTGATCGGTTGCTTTGAGAAAGGATAGTGTGTTTTGATTGGGCTGAATTTGTCCTGTAAAGCAATCATTGTTTTCCCAGCCGATGAGTTATTCTTACGACTGGTGAACTTGGTTGGTGGTCAAGTTTGACCTTTATATTGGAGTTTTGTTTTCCTCATGGGAAATCTTGATCCATTTATTCGCTTGATGTTTTTGGGTTAATGAAAGTTTCCTTCTGCAAGTCCTTTAGTTCGTGGAGGCTGTTACTCATTGTATCTCTCTGGGGTATTTTGAGTGTTGAAGCTTAATGGATCTCTTTTATGAAAGAAGATGTTAAACCCTTTGGCGATGTGTTGTCATGATAAGATGAGAGGTTATAATCAAAGCACTTAATGAATATGATATGGATTATCAAGATTGGGTTGCAGTGTGTGCATGATTGATCTTAGCTAAGATCCTTGAAAGGAAAGTTGAATAAGTTGAGGTTGTTCTCTAGTAGTTCTTGATGAGCTGTGACTGTGACTATGACTATATTTAGGTGGAATCAACAGAGTTAATAACAAGTAGGGAACGTTGACGAAACTGGTTTGATCACTATAGGTGATATATTTTGATAGCTTCTCGGATAGAGGGGACCTGCGGGTCTCAACGGATTAATCTAACCCTTTGGGATGGATAGGTCCAGAAGATGTTAGAATATTGTCATAGTGGATATTAATCTTGGAGTTACCTTTTATGGATAAGTACTGATCATATGTAATTGCTAGGTGCATTTATTACGTATCGAAGTATGGTTTTGAGCACCACTAAGAGATGAACTGATGGAATGTAATTGGTGATTTTTGTTACCTGATGGTGGAGTGGTAGGATAATAGTATGTCTTTGATGAGAAGGTTGATCCTTAAAATTGTTTAGTTTACTAAACTGGTTGGATTACTTGATCTCAATGGATTAATTTAACTGTGTAGGAAGGAAGAGTTAAGGATGTTTTTGGTTTCTTGATGGTCTTATGTTTGCTAGTTGGAACGCAAATAGAGGAATGACCGTAAATCCTTCCATGACGGTATAATCGTCAACTGTTTACGATAACCATTAGATTGGAATTGGTGTGCACTAAATTGATGTTGAGCATTGCTAATAGGTTAATGATTGGAATTTAAGGGTGATCTAAATAGGTGTGTTGTGAGGATGACCTGGGCAGCATGCCTTAGTTAAAAGACGGTTTACTTCGATAGTGGGGTTTGTGCATTAGTTATCCTCTTGACCAGGTTGAGTATTGCAACCTTATGGAAAAAATATGAAATAGGTTATTATGTTTCCCTGGGAAGGTTAATGATGGGATAGTGAGTTATGTTGGTTCATGCCAGGAGTGCATGATGTGTTGTTAGAAAGACTAGCAGTTATGGTTGCTAGAGTGATGTTGATTCCTTTAAGGGGAGATTAATTTGATTGCCTTTCGTGATATTTCGTAAATAAAAAATGTTTCGAGTTTTGCGGCGGAGATCATTTGGATCTCATGATTTATTTGGTAGTTGAACTGTTCCGAGCAAAGTGAAGTGTGAAAGATCTTATTGGTTCTTAAGTGGTTCTTGTGGTTTGGTCTTAAGAACTTGTCTTGTTCGAGCTGACCAAGTGCTGTTGTAGTCAAGGAATTGTTTTCTATGTTAACGGAAAGAGTGCATTAGGAGTATTTGAGGTCTGAAGCCAAGTTTCGTATCTTGCAATTTGATATCCTCTTCTTGGGGGATTGTGCCTTCAATGGTGGACTCCCCTTATGTTTTCCGAGTTCATTGCCAATTGACTGTTCCTCTTGGTCTGGTGTTTACCGTGATTGGTAAACGTTTATCTGAGCGCTGAAATTATTATTCTTATTGGCCTCTTCTTTTGAGAAAGGATTAACTGATTCATGTTGCAAAGCCTTTAGAGATGAATGTTGGCAACTGGATAGTGGTGGTCGAGTAGATGATTCTGTGAGGCTTCAGGTGTCAAGATGTTTGAGATGCATGGCGCAATAAATCGATTTATTAGAATAATCCTTGGAAAGGATTTGATTTAAATAGAATGTTTGTCTTTGGAGTTAATAGGTTTCGTTGTCGCAACTAGTAGGACCTATAGCGAGATGTGGTCCAAGATCTTGTGTTCATCTTGATAGAATATTAGAATTAGCAAGTATGGAAATCTTGATTAGTTTCTTAGAGTATCGCATTTTGGGTACTCAGTAAGATTGTGTAGAAGATTTATGATGAGAGTAGTAGTATAGAGGAATCTAATAGTCGTGTTAATTAATGGGATAGCGAGGATGGTTGAGTTATTGTTAAGGATGACTCGGCCTCAGTGAGTAACCCCTTTGTGAGATAGATTATCTCTAAGGATAACTTGGTCAATCAGTTAGAAATGGCTACTTTGTGGTCGCGTAGCTAAATTTGATTGGTGTGGGTTAGAGAAGGTCTAAGATTGGTGAAATGAATCGCCTTGGGCAGTTACTTGATTGGTGAGAAGTGTTGAACTTAGTGACCGAGGTTATGGTTGAGTTGTGTGAAAATTTTAGTCATTAGATCTGAGGGTTACCTATCAAGTATACCAGAAATTCATTGTAAGAGTCTTAAAGGTTGAAATGTGGGCTTTGCATTTTTTTTATGCTAGCATCTTGGTTTTCCATGTTTAGATTCTAAGAGTTATGGTGATGTTTGATAGAATCCTTGGGAAGCAGTAAATGAGCATGAAGGTGGTGAATTTAAAGTTGATCATCCTTAACAGATTTAGGTGATGCGAATGTGGCTGTAAGCTATATCGTGGTGTGTTGGGAATTATTTATCAAAGTAATTCCTCTGCTAGAGAAGTTGATCAGGGTATGTTATTATGAATTGAAAGAGTCTCTTTACATAAGTGTGGATTTTGTGTTCAGCTTGAGCATAGCCATGAGGTTACTAATTTAAGAGAAAAGAGTTAGAATGTTATGCGACGATTTGGGATCCTATGGTTTAAGAGAAAGTTAAATTCTTAAAAGAAAGATGGTGGAAAAGAGCGTGATCTTGCTTAGTGAGATATTCTCTTAGTTTTTATTTGAGCTTTGTGTTTATGATGGATGTCTATTACATATGGAGTGGGTTCTTGTCGGTTTGTCTGGTTCTTTCCAGTTAAGAAAAAAAATTAATCTGGTTATTCGAGGGGTTTCGTTTTCGGCTTATGTGGCATTTATTTCTAAACTGTCTACTTGAAAGGTGGAAAAGTTTTCATGTTGAGTCCTTGTCTTTGGATTGGGCTCTTCTGAAGGGAAGATGGTTTTGAGTTGGTTGCATTAAGACTCTTTTGTTTTCAGTCGGGAGCTATTGTGCGTCCCTGGTTAAAAGAGGTGCTCATTGTTAAAGTGAAGAGATCGATTGATACAAGGATCAAGAGTTTTGTGTGTTTGTGCAGGTTGTGTGGTTTAGTACCCAAGGGAATGTTGGCCCAAGGTATAATGGTTGTTTCTGAAAGTTGGAGAGACTTGGTAGAGAGCGTATTGCTAGAACCGTCTTGAGTCCTAGCGTAGCGCACAGATCGTTTTGTATGACCTAGTGTCGAGGGAGTACTGGAGGAATCTGGAGCATGAAGTTTCGTTTGAGCCGTTGACCCACGGGTAAGACCGTGCCTTCGAGACGTGTCCGTCGAGTGACTCTTGAAAGGATGGGACAAGTAGTAAGGCGTAACGCGTCAGTACGTCAAGGTGTTTTTGTCGCAGCAGACCGAGAGAGAGGCCACTTGGGAATTGGAGTCTCGCATGCGCGAGCAATATCCGGAGTTATTCACAGCAGGTACATGGCAATGTTAGTAAGATTTAGCTGTGATTTTATTTCTTGGCGTAAGCGTGGTTAGAATTCGGGGTCGAATTCCGTTTAAGGGGGGTGGAATGTAATATCCCGAAAGTATTCAAAAAAATATTCGAGAGAGAATAATTAAACTAGGGGGAAGGACCAAATAGAAAAGCAATTTATCAGAGTTTTTAGGGGGGTTTCTTCGCAAAAAGGGAGACAACCTGGGCTTGGGCCTCGGCCCAAGAGGCCTAGTGGGAGCCGGCCATAGGGGGGAGGCGCCACCCTCCCCCAAAACCCTAGCCACTCTTTTCCCCCTCCTCCCCACTTGTGGCCGCCACCCCCCACTCTCCTTTGGCCGCCTCCCCTGTACCACCTCCCCCGCGCGCAGCTCCTCCTCCCCTGTTGAAGCCCTCCCGCTGCCGGTGAAGAAGCCCCTGTGGCTGCTGTCCAATAGAAGGATCGCTCGCGTGGTGGCCGGCCATAGGAGGAAGAAGAAGAGGAGGGGAGGAGACCATCTTCGTGGGGGGTAATGCATCGGCTTCCGGCGTTCTTCAAGGGTAACGAAGAGTCTCTATTGCCGTATGTTTTGTATTAGATGCGTTTATGAATTCGTTTAGTAGTTCGATTGTCACTAGCTGCTAGATCGCGTTTCTGTCCAGATTATTGAACGGCGGTTTTCATGACTTTATAAGCAGAATCTGGGGATCACTTCTCTTAGATAAAGTTGGGTTGTGTTGTTAGCTTTCCGTGGTTGCCAAGAACGCCCAGCTCCGATCAACGGTTAGAAAGTTATGAATTGTTTAGTGCCGCTGTCCTGTTAATCTGTCATCATCCTGACAGTCTGTAGAAATCTGAGTTAATCTATTAGGTAAAGACGAAATCAGAGGGTCGTGTTATAATGAAAACGATGGGTAATTTCCTCACCTTTCCAGAAAGCTAAAGCACGCATGAATTTCACTTTCGTACCAAAAGTTATGATAATTTTAGTGTACTGTCCAGAGAACCCGACGTGATAATTGATGTTCTGTAGATTGGCTTGGTAGGGGCAGTATATGGAAGAATCAGAAGGGCTCCCCAAATAAGTTTGTTTAGGCAATTTAATTATCTTTCCAGAAAATTTGAGAACGCCCTATTCGCACTTCTGTACCATTAGATAAGGATTTTTGAAGTTGACTGTCTGTAGAGGGGGACAAGGTGGCCGAAAGGATTTGGGGTTTGAGTCAAGTTAAACATGTTGGGATAACTGGGGGTGTTTTTGTTTAATCTAAAGACTCGTTACTGTTGCCTTAGCGATTATTAAAATTATGGTTCAGGAGGAGGACGGATTCCAGGGGCCGCGCCTTCTGCTCATCCCCCGTTTCCTCGCGGTTAAGGCAAGTATATTTATGGATATAATAGATATTATCGAATGGTATAGTTTGATAAATTCTATGAGAATTTGAGTTGTTCATGATTATTATGGTGATATGATTGGTAATGTTCATGGTTGCTAATGCTATGAGTTATGTATTAATCACGGATGTTTGAAAGTTATGAAGTCTATGAATATGAGCTTTTGTAGTATGAATATGTTATTCATATGCAATGTTGATGCGGATGCATGTTGTATTAATTTGAGATTTCATACATATGCATCACGTTGGCTTATTGAAGTCTTGGTCATGTGACGACCAATCAATTCTTGAGATCCCCGTCATGTTTATGATGGGCTAAAGGTCCCTATGTTTGAAGAGCATGGGCTTAGGTCCCCATACTTGCAGAGTATGAGCAATTGGTCCCTGTACCAGAGGGTACAGGCATGGGTGTGCATTGACGGATGCACACTCCGCATTACCGGTAAAATGCGAAAGAGAAGAGATAAAGAGATTCTTTTGAACATATTGCATAGCATGATTTATTTATTTGATTGATGGATGATCATGAGGAATGATGTTTCCCTTTTACTCTTGTTGCCACTATTTATATTTGCTGAGTCGTTGGACTCACACTTGTTTGTTGTTGTGGTTGCTGTTTGTTTTTAGGTACCCACATGAGACCGGCATGCATGGGGATAAAGATGGATTAGCTTTGTTGCACTTGCACGGTCCATTCACCTTGGAAGAAATAAAGAACCTTAAACATTATTTGTTGAATAGCTTAAGTGGTAACTGATTAAAGATCACCATGTTTAGAATGTAATAAAGGTTTAGAACTTTTACATTGCTTACGTTCTTATTTAAGTATTGTGGTTGAGATTGTGATGGCAAACATAATTCAGTTTGTTTAGAATTGAATATTTATTGTTTACTATTATTCAGATCATTTGTCTATGCATGTTGAAACCTTTGATTTACTCATTAAACAAAGGAGGTTCTGCTGAAATTTTGTAAGGTGAATATAGGTTCTTCCTTAATATGTTGTTAGTTTAGTAGCATTCCAGGTCATTGTTTGGCTGGGGTGTTACAGAAACTTTGATATTTCATGTGATAATGCTTTTCTGAGGTTACAACTGAATATAAGTGTGGGGTCAATCTTTCGACCAGCTATTATTATGGGCAAGGTCGATTATTTTTTAGACGAGGAAATCATTAATTTATATTTTAGCATTTTACAGGTGATTATTGAGGATTTCACCAATAATTATTTTGAACACTAATAAGAGATGACATGATTTTAGAGATGAGCAATTTAGGGTTAATATTTTATGTGGTAAAAAAAACTTGTTAAATTGATTTACTTAGTTTGACATTAATGGATTTTAATTGGGATCGAGAGATGGAAGATACCATTTAGATCATTCGAGTATTTAACAGAATGTGATATTAATGTTCGATTTGTTCGACGCCAAATTTGAGAGTATTGGAATTATCTTTATAAAGCTTCAAATATGCAACTTTAATTATTTAGGATCAACTTCTATTATCCTTAATTCATGAAAGATGAGCTCCTAATTAGCTTCACAATTTTTTATTTCTAATATTAATATCCATTGGATCCACACGAATTCTTGTTATCTGAAAACGGACCATGCATAAACTTGTTTTAGTTATTAATCTTGTTTGGCCAATGTTAAGTTTTTAGCTTATTTACATAGATCTTTTCATTATGAACTCATGAATAATTCCTTATTCTCATTTTTATTTATAACCCCTAGTTCATAGATTTGCTCCTTTGATCATCTGCACAATCTTATTTTGCAAATTAGCCATTCACCACAGAGGGACATGCAGGCAAAAGCTCTTGGGTATGCTTGGCTGGCTGGGCCCACAAGTCATACACAGAGAGGGAGACAATACTGCCTTCGACTAGGAATAGAACAGAGCATAGGGGCCTCAGGCCGAATAGAGGAGGGGGAACGCCGGGGATGGGTGGCGGCGCCGCCGGTGGGGAGCAGCAGGGCCGGCTCTGGGGGTAGGCCGGAGGGGCGACGGCCTAGGGCCCCGGGCCAAGGAGGACCCACACCCCCCCCCCCCCGGCGCCAGACTACGGCCAGTCGGCCAGAGGCAGCCCAGGCCCAGAAGCCTGCATGCATGCAGCATGCGTGCGGCCGTGCGGGCTGGCTCAAGTGCTCAACGTTTTGTGATTGAGGCATTGAGCCATGCATACACTGATACATGCGACGCTTCAACTAACGCCTAAACGTCGTAACGCGGATTCGTGGAATGCCTCGACGCTTCGACTAACGCCAGAAGAACGCCGCGCCGTCGCGTCGATTCGCGTCGCCGAAGTGCCAAACGTGAAGTTGTGAACTCCGTCCGCGGGCCGCGGCTTCGACAGTTCGACGTGATCTGGTGATCGTCTCCTACGCGCTGCGCCGACATCGTGGCCGTGAGACCGTCGCAGCCTGAGACTCCAATACAGGCAATACTCCATCCGTCGCATGAATCACTTAAGAACCGATTGAACCTTCCAATACGTCACTCTGCGCAAACTAATTTCAGATACCACAATAATTCATGAACTCCCATATCTCCCATAGGATCATGAATGCACAACTCCAAACATTTCATTTAACTGACCTCGCAGAAGACGAACAAATTCCTTTACTTCTAAAAGAATCAACACTACCCTCATCATCTCATACTCAGTTTTACTAACCTCATCATTATATATTCTTAGCATGAATCATCATAGCCTACCAGCGCATCATAAACCTTTCCAAAAGAACACAATAACTTATTTCAAAGTGTTTTTTTAATAAGATTGCAACAATCTTACTAACATCAAGAATAATACACTCTTAACAAGAATCGTTATCGTCTACCCTTCCATTATAAAGCCCTCCAAAATCTCATCAAATAGTTCCATGCTACTTTATCATCCCATCCTCAAATTGAAAGTATTTCAAAAACCTTACAACTTCACTACAACAACCGCTTTAAATTAGAGGAGATCTACTACACAATTTTAATGATTCTACCAAAACTCTTCCATCAAAGACATAATATCATCTGACGATCCCACCATCATGTAAATATAGATCACATTTTAAACCCCATCCATTGCTCTCTTATTGATGCGCAACACCAAACTTCATTACACAACAGTTGCACTTAGCAATTACATACGAACACTAAGTATCTACAAAGATAACTTCAAGACTAATATCTACTAATACAGTAATCCAACTTGCGTGGAATCAGCAAGGTGTCTTATCATTCCATCCTTCTTGCGCTCCTCCGAGTGCCAACGCAGCAGTTTTGCCTCCTTTGGATTTGCAAAAAACCTTTTCAAACGGGGAATTATAGGAAAATACCATGTCACCTTAGCAGGAGGTCCTTTCTTCGCCTCTGTTCCCTCGCCATCATCTGATTGATTGTTACGTTTGTATCGGGATGCGTTGCACACCGGACATACATGCATGTTTGCATACTCTTTACGGTAGAGGATACAGTCGTTCGGGCATGCATGTATTCTTTCTACTTCCATTCCCAACGGACAAAGAACCTTCTTGGCTTTATACGTGGTTTTAGGCAACTCATTTCCCTCCGGAAGCATGTCCGCTAAAAGACCTAGCAGCGCCGTGAAACTCTTGTCGGACCAACCGTTGCTTGCCTTCAATTTCAACAGTTCAAGCACGGCCGACAACCTCGTGTACTTGCAGCCCGTGTACAAAGGTTTCTCTGAGTCCTCCATCAAGCCATGGAATTTAACATACTCTCTCTCATTATAGTTCTCTTCTACATCGCAAAGCATCTGATCCAGATTATCATCGTGCAACCTATCCGAATCCGAGCCACAATCGACATCAGCCGGCGGCATGTCATTCAGTTCACCGACGATGTCATCCGGGGGCATATCATTCACTTCACCGGCGATGTCATCCGGCGGCATATGATCATTCACTTCGCCATGACTGGTCCAACACGTATAATCCTTTTTGAAACCCCTCCGAATCAAGTGCGATTCAATTTGCCCTCGGTTCTTAAACATCTTCAAATTCTCGCAGTCAGTGCATGGACAGTACATATATTTCACCCCCTTATTCAACATATCCTCCTCGGCAGCTCTTATAAAAGCAGAAACGCCATTAATGTACTCTTCACTCACACGGCTCGAGGCATACATCCAGC
Organism: Dendrocalamus latiflorus; assembly: GCA_017311315.1. Lineage (NCBI taxonomy): Eukaryota > Viridiplantae > Streptophyta > Magnoliopsida > Poales > Poaceae > Dendrocalamus > Dendrocalamus latiflorus. Next base: position 19,946,203 of record CM029616.1, read on the forward strand.
TTTGGTCCTACGTTACGTACATATATAACAACTTAGTATTAAAATCTAGATTAACTAATTATAACTACATATATACCGGCCACATTTATTATATTGAGACTTAATTTGCTAGCTCAATTCATATTACAAACACAACAGCTATTATATAACCAACAATTTTGCAAATTAACCATCTTCAATAACCACTCATGGATTACTTAGACCTAAATTGTAATGCAATTAAAGAAAAAATAAATTTCATTACTAACCATATCTAGAGCAACCAGGAAAGTCTGAATCTTTCAAAGCTCAATCTCTGCCTCTTCCCACCAAATTAACTGGCCTGAAATCGCCTAGCTTCCTCCCGAGTGAAAAAGTGCGCAGCAGTGGCTAGATCTGGATCGAAATGAAGACAGATGTGGTCTGAACAGCGCAATAAATGCCTTAGCCATTATCACAGACGGTTTTTAACTAAAAACCGTCTGTGATAATCTGGGATTATCACAGACGGTTTTTTATACAGACCGTCTGTGATACTTTGTATCACAGACGGTTCATCGGTAATAACCGTCTGTGATAATCCATTTTCCCGCCACAAATACCACAGACGGCCTCTAAATTACAACCGTCTGTAATAGTGCTCATCAGAGACGGTTTCACAAAACCGTCTGTGATGAGGCGTCTACTATTAGGCTTTCTGTAGTAGTGCCTGAAGTTGCACTCTGAATCACCTAAAGTTACAGGTGTTTTTTTGGAGGGGGACTGCAATTTCAGTTGATTGAGAGTGCAATTTCAGGTCACCTGAAGTTGCACTCTGAATCACCTAAAGTTGCAGCTGTTTTTTTTAGGGAGGCTGCAATTTCAGTTGATTGAGAGTGCAATTTCAGGTGACTGAAAGATAAAAAAATTTCAGTCGTCTGTGCAATAGAAAAACTGTTTATTTTTTGCCTGAAAACACATGCAAAAAGTCCCTTTTGCCCCCTTCTTCTTCCTCAGAGGGAGGGGGCACGCTAGCGGCAGGCTGCGCGGCATGGGCACCATGGATGCGCCCATGTCGACTAGTGTGCACAACACCATGACTCCATGAGAACGGCATCTCTCAACGCATGCGGTCTTGCCAGCCTACTCGCGGAGGTGCATACTTTGGAGCTACTCATGGTCATGTCCATCCACTTGCTCCTGGCGTTGTCCTCCTCCCTCCCGTGCTCCGGCTTGGAGTTGTGGTTGGGCTCGCGCTACTGCAACAGGAAGGCATTGTTGAGCCTGGCTGGGTGCTCACTGTCTTTCTCCAGCTCTGGCAGGGACACGCACAGGAGAAGGCAGCGACGGCCATGGGTGGCGATGAGGAGAGGTGGCGGAGACAGGGCCGCCGTGGGGCACGCTCGGGTGAAGACAACAGCGAGGAGAGGCTGGGCCCCGGCGGTGGCCACGCACGGGAGAAGGTAGGGAGAGGAGGGACGAGGTAAAAGTGGCAACTACGGAGAAGATTTCGGAGGAAGAAGAGGGCAAAAGGGACTTTTCGCGTGTGTTTTGGGCCAAAAAAAATTAAAGAATACGGGAATACAGGATGAGTGGCAAAACCTACCTATTTATGTGTTTGCAGTGGCATTTTATCAAGTAAAATATTTTGAGTGGCAAATCGTCAAACAGGGTCGGCAGTGGATTGAATGGGTCGAGCCCAACCTAGTGCCACCGCATCCGTCTGCAGAGGGTCGAAGCCTAAGCCCGATATTTGGCAGATACGGCAAGTTGTCTTTCCCCTGATGCAAAGTCCCCACCCACTTCATGGCCATAAAGTTTTATTCGGGCCCAATTCAAACACCATATCGAGGCTGCAATGGCTCTTTTGGCCCTAATCTAGATTTAGCAAAGTATATTTTCATCTAAATAGTCCTAACCGTGTTGGTATTCGCTTCGCTCCATTCTCTACTTGAACATACGCTCTTTTTCTCGAATATAAGGAGTGCTGTGATATTACAGTACGTAGACACTTAGTTTGTCTAAAGTGTTATGATAGATTACTAGTTTCTTTTTTTAAGATGCAAAAAAGCCCCCCTTCTACTATTAAATAAAGAGGTGGAGGGGTGCATATTGTACACACATTCATCGCCTACGAGCAAGAGCAATAAAGTTGAGAGCTTATCGAGACTACATCTTTTGTCTACTACTTTTGCGTGTGCTTGATCGTCAGCAACACGACCAATACGTCGACACATTATGAGCACAATAACACTCTCACGTAGGCCATCTAGTATGTTTTGCTAAACGATCAAGTTCAGATTAGGAGATTAGATTAGTTTGGTTTTTTTGATCCCAATCTCTCCGCGAGCGCCCTTGGCACTGCCTCGCTCCTGTGCACGCTACCCACCCTAGTCGCATGTCCCACCTCATCGACTCTCCAGCATCACTAACACTGTCGCTGCATCACGTCTGCCTGCGCCTCCAATGCTGCCAGCACCGATCCAATCGGCCATATCATCCGCACCATCCACGTTGCGCCATGGCCACCGACCTCATCGACCCGCGCCACCAGTGTCGTTTGACATCATCGCCATGCTATTTGGCATCGCCGTCGCCTCTTAGGACCTCGATCCACCTAGCCAACCACGCCACCGTCGAGGTCTATCATCCATGTTGTCTAAGCCCGCATCACCTTGCCACCACACAAGGACCACCAATCATTCCCCCACCATATGCGCCATGGTGACAGGCCAACCTAGATCGGGTCCAAGCCAATCACACCTCCGTAGATCTCACCGACCAACCACGCAACTCTAGCGTCACCTCAGTTGTCGCCAACCATGCTAGCGTTCATGCTGCATAATTGTGCCGCAAACGGGCCTTCGTCCCAGCTTGCCGTTCATGCCACACCACCAATGGGGTTCGCAGCCATGCCCGCCGTTCACGTTGCCCCCCACAACGCCACAAATAGGGGCCTTGGCCTCACTGTCGTTCATGCTGCGCTGCCATGCATGCGCCATAGACGGGGGAACCACCCTCGCCGTTCACATCGGGCTGCCACTTCCAGCTGGCATCGCCATGCCCACCTCCATGTCGCATTGCTTAGACTGCCGCACTGCCTCGCCGTTGCTACCACCACCGAGGGTGCGCCCCACTTAACCGACCCTATGTGGGCCTAGGGAGTCACATAGGCCAGATCTGGCCCAAAGTCATGGGCTATTGTTGGGGCCAGCTAGTGAAAATTTTGTCGAAAAGCACTAGGAGTTTTGCAAAACTATGGATGAGTCCTTGGTTTATTAAAATTAGGTCATTGGGACCAAACATTAAAGATTAGACCCTGAGATTTACATAATTTCATTCTGGGGTATCCACACATGGAAATCTTGCAAATTAAACTCTGAAAAGTTCTAGTTCATTAATTAGTCTTTCATGACTTTATTAATTACCAAAAAGTGTTTTCTACTATAGAAATTATTTCTATGACTAGAAAAATTAGCAGAAAATCACTGGAAATTGGTGGACTCATGTTTACTATCTAGTGAATTGTTTATATGCTATACCCACATGCTTGGACTCCTGTGGCCTATTTCTGAGCCAACTGATGGTTGTTTACATGATGTAGACACCATGTCTGATGTTGTTGAAAAGGACTTCAATGAGCTAGATGTGGAAGGTAACAATTACCTCACATGGGCCCTCGATGTCAAGCTACATCTTGAATCAAAGGGGTTGAGTCACAATATTATGGAACACGAAAGAGATGACAAGGGGGTTGAGAAGCTTTCCCTGTCAAGAGATCTGACGAAGGCATTGGTATTTCTCTCAACCACCTGAACAAGGACCTAAAGAATGAAGTCATGATTAAGGAAGATCCATTGGTTCTCTGGAGAGTGCTCCAGAAATGATACAATCAACAAAAGTTGATGGTGCTCCCTCAAGTGGAGCATGATTCATCGAGTATAAATCTCTAAGATAATAAATATGTGGCAATGTATAACTCTGCCCTTCACAAAATAATTTCTTAACTTACGCTCAGTGGTAAAGAGATCACAGAAGCACAACTAATCGAGAAGAGCCTTTCTACTTTTCATGATGCCAATCTGGTACTCGCACAGTAGTATAGAGAAAAGGGGTATACCCGCCATGCTGATCTCATCTCCGTACTTTTGGTAGCAAAGAACCATAATGAACTTCTCTTGAAGAATCATAATGCACATACTATTGGAACACAAAGCGCCCCTAAGGCATATGTGAATGATTAGAGAAAGGCAGATACTCCGAAAGGAAGGGTGAAGGTCATAAGTGGTAGGAAATTCAAGATAATCAAAAGGAAGAAGTCAGGAGGAAAAGGGAAAGCTCAAGAAAGGGCTCCAGGTGACAACAAGGCTTGCTTCAAATGTGGAAGCAAAGGCCATTGGGCAAAGGGTTGTAGGATACCCAAACATTTGATAGATCTCTATCAAGACTCCCTTGGGAATCAGAAGGACAAGCTCGAAGCTCAGTTCTTACAGGCACCAGGGGATAGTATGCACTTGGATGGCGGAACCCAACCAATATCTATGGAAGAGGATACATGTGATTATGATGCATTATACAATGATGAGTACACACCTCTAATAGATAATGAGCTACTAGATATTCATCTAGAAAAGGATAGAATAACGAGAATCCTGAGGAATAGATTCCATCGTTCCTCTTAGAGAGTCAATTCATGTAGATTTTACGATGATGTTGAAAATATGAAACACCAGATTTGCAAACAAGCTGCCATAATCATTGTGAAGATTCCAGAGGGACCGAAGGTCCCACATGTGAGCGCGAATGATAATCACAACATGTATAGTGTAAAATTACAAAGGTCACTATACAGATTGAAACAGTCAGGTCATGTGTGGTACAACCAACTGAGCAAATTTCTTCTATAGAAGGGATACGTGAATAATGAAGTATGTTCATGTGTGTTCATTAAGAAACCCACTCATGGATTATGTATCACTTTTGTGTATGTCCATGATTTGAACATCATCGGAACCACAGATGATATACTTGAAGTGAGCTCATACTTGAAGACAGAATTTGAGATGAAAGATTTGGGTAAGACCAAATATTGTCTTGGCTTGTAGATTGAACATCTGCCTAGTGACATGTTGTTTCACTAGACCACCTACACCAAGAAAGTGTTGGAGATATTTTATTTTGATAAATCTCATCCACTCGGTACTCTAATTATCGTTAGGTCACTTGAAGTGGAGGAAGATCCATATAGACACAAGCATGAGAATGAAGAAGTACTAGAGCCAGATACACCATACTTTACCAGAGATCCCATACTTAAGTGCAATTGGAGTAATTTTATATCTAATAAATTTTATCAAGCCTAACATTGCATTTGCAGTGAGTTGTTTGACAAGATATAGTTCCTAGCCTACTAAAAGGCATTGGAATGGGATTAAAGGCATTCTTAGGTACCTACAGGGTACTAGTGATCTTGGACTCTTTTATCCCAAGGGTTAAGATATCAAAATCATGGGATACTCAGATGTTGGCTATCTTTCTGATCCCCATAATGCCAAGTCACATTTTGGATGTGTCTTTCTAAGCGGAAATACAACTTTGTTAAGCAAACGATAGTTGCTACGTCAACTAATCATTCGGAGATAACCTCACTATATGAGGCTACTCGTGAGTGCATATGGCTTAGAAAATTGATATATCGTATCTGAGTCATGTGTGTAGATGTGGACAAAGCTCTCACAGTCCTCTATAAGGATAATGCTGCTTTCATTGCACAGATGAAGAACAGCTATGTCAAGACTCCAATGACAAAAGCATATATTCCCAAAATCAATGACAAAGCATGTACTTTGAAAGTATTTCTATTCCTATGAGCAGAAGGAGAACGAGAATGTAGAAATGCAAAAAAAATCCAAACTAATGAAAATCTTACGAATTTATTCATTAAAGCATTTCCAGTTTTTACCTTTGCGAAGCATGTTCATTGCATTGGCATGAGAAGGCTCAAAGAATTGATGCCTTCTGGGGGAGATTAATCTCCATACATATGTTCATCTTTCAAGATGGAGTGTTGCACTCTTTTTTTTTCTTAATTAAGTTTTGCCTACTGATTTTTTAATTAAAAGTTTTTAATGAGACAACATGTGCACTGGTAAGAACGTGAACTATGCACTCTTTTCTCCTAACCGATTTTTTCTCACCGGGTTTTTCAGGAGGAGTTTTTTAATGAGGCATGAGCATGACATTGATAAGTGTCCAACGAGAATGCTATGATATTATGTTATGTGAACACTTACCTAAACTAAGAGTTTTGATAGATTACTAGTATCTTTACTTAAGATGCAAGAAAGACTCCTCTCCTACCATTATATAAAGGGGTGGAGGGAGCTGCATATTATACACGCATACATCGCCTACATACATCGACTACGGGCAAGAGCAATAAAGCCGAGAGGCTGTCGAGACTACATCTTTGTCTATTTCTACTTTTATGTGCACTTGATTATCAGCAACACAACCAATACTTCAACAAGAAGTTATTTTTTATAGAGAACAAATAGGAAATTAGAAGAAGTTCTATATTGTTTGCTTCCTTTTTCCATTTTCCACCGGTCTAACCCAATTGGAACAGCCGAACAGGTCTCTGATTCGAACCGGACCATCTAGCGGCCCACGCATGGCCCAGCTTGCCTATAGGCCCCAAACACGTCGGATGCCGACTGCGTCGGCGGGCCCCACAGTGCGCGCCCACGCACGCACGAAATTCATCTGGCGCCGTTTTCTGCTGACGTGTTCGCTCACGACTCTTCAAGCCACCGAGGGGCAAACCCGTCATTTCTCCCACCCAAACCGACCTACGCCACCTCACCTTCCCGCCTATAAATACACCCGCCCCCACCCCAAAAAAAATCCCAAACACTATCCAGATCCAAATCCAAAACCCGACCGGCGAAATTTTTTCCGCCGCGATCCGAAAAAATTTCCAAATCCGCGCGCGTTCGCACCCATTCAAATCTCAACCGCCATCGATTTGAAAATATCCGAACCGATCAGATATTCAGATCTGAGCACCGCCGCCGCGCGCGCGCCAACCGATCCGGAGGGTCTCCTCGGCGGCGATGTCGATGGCGGTGCACGGGCGGCCGTTGAAGCGGGCGCGGGTGACGGCGGAGCCGTGCCTCATCGACATGCGGTCCTTCCCCGCCCCGGAGGTGGGAAGACTCGACGGCGCGTTCCGCGCCAACGTGCGGGGGTTCCTGGCGCGGTGCGCGGTGCCGACGGCGGCGGAGCGGGTTGAGGGCATGCTGGGCGCCGCCGGTGCCTCGTGGCAGGTGATGTTTCGTGTCGGGGATGGCGGCGAGGTGGCGGTGATGGAGGTTGTGGAGGAGTACGTGCCCAGGGCCCGGCGCGTCTACTGCGAGCACTGCACCGTCGCCGGTGAGTTGGTCAGTCCGTCCGGCGGGGTCGCGTTTGTTTTTTGACGAGGGGGGTGTAGTGTAGTGTGACTGTGATTCCGTGAGATGTGTTTGGGTGAGGTTTTCTCATATACGGATATTCGAAGATTGTTTATTGCTTATGTGTCCTATCTTTTCCTTCTCCGTTTCCTAGAGTAGATTGTTGAGATTGATGAGGTGAGGGCCTTGCGTGTGTGATGTTCTCTGTTGTGGGTACAGCGCATGGAAGTTTCCAGATTTTTCTTCTTTAATTTGGGAGGCTGTAAACGCATACAATTTTGTTTACCTTTGAAAGACTGTATACTATGAAAATATTAAACTTTGAATACTTCTGAGAACACAGTGAAAATGCGTATTATTATGGCGAATCATCGATGCTTTTGGAGAGGACAAAATATTCAGAAAAAAGGGAAAGAATAAGAAAAGGAAAAAAAGAATTGGGATCTGGCGACTGCTAGGAAAAGAAAGTCTGGACCAGCTTATTCCCAATTGATACTATGCCCAGTTCGCCTGAATGCCTGATTGCATTGCATGATCATTGCCTGAAACTAACAGTTAATTCATTAATTCGATGGCCTGATGAATTGAACTTGAACTGAGCTGCAAGTTTTGAACTTGTAGATTATAATGTGCTTGGAAGTTTGTCTTCATCTGTTTACAAGATAAGCAAAATTTTCATGTCATTGGCCTAAATCTGCGTTATCAATTAAGCTAATGGTAATGTCTGGAGAATCACAGTTTTGGACGCAAATTGATGTGATTGCCTTGTGTTGAACTTTGATGGTAGGCTGGAGCAGGCACCCTGTTTGTGGAAAGAAGTACCACTTCATAATTCGGAATGAGAACATGCCCAACTGCAAAACCTGCCGACGTTGTGGGCTCATGGTCGAATTGTTCGAAACAAGGTTGGTCAATCTATCTCTCAGCATATATAATTTTACATACCAACAATATCATTAAAAAATAAGAACAATTAACATCAATACTCCAAATAGTGAAAAAGAGCACTATGAACTGCTACACAGTATGATATCTTCAGATAACTAAAGATGTGGTTTCATCTTGTTACGTAATTATCAGGTGCCCGTCGTGCAATCATGGGCTCTCCCGTGATGATCCGGAAGACTGGAACTATGTGCAGCTGGAGAACCCGCGGCATTTGCTGCACGGCATAGTTCATGAAAATGGGTTTGGCCACCTCGTCCGGATCAATGGCCGTGAGGGTGGCTCCAGCCTCATGACAGGATACCAACTGATGGACTTTTGGGATCGGCTCTGCAGATATCTCAGGGTCAGGTACTGGATCTGTTACATGATGAATCATAAAAGCAAATGAATTTGCACTTGTACATGCTTAAACGAACATAAGCAGGCCTATTGCTATCAGCATTGTTTTCTCATTTGTCGGGATATGACACTAACATGCAAAAACACTTGATAAATTGCAGAAAGGTCTCAGTGATGGATGTATCGAAGAAGTATGGAGTTGACTGCCGGATCCTACATGCTGCCGCCACTGGCTGTTCTTGGTATGGCCAGTGGGGATTCAAACTCGGCAGTGGGGGCTTTGGAATCACACCCGAAACCTACTGCAAAGCCATAGACAGCATTTCCTCAGTGCCACTGTCTCACTTCTTCCCTCACTCCCGGTCCCCTCGAAACCAGCTGCAGGATACCATTGCATTCTATCAATCCCTCTCAAAGCGCCCTCTCACCACACTCCGTGACCTGTTCCTCTATATGCTGGGGCTTGCCACCAGCAAGAGTGCGCCTAAACACCCAGCGCCAATGCACAAAAAGGAACTAGCATATGATGCCCATTTCGACGAGGGGAAATGGGCCGATGAGGAAATAAAGCGAGCAACGGACATTGCTCTGAAAGTTCTCCGTGCTGCGGATGGATGGGTGGCTATGCGAACCCTAATGGCAGCTACAGCCCATCCGATTGGTTCACCACAGCTGGTCTATTACTGCATCAAGACCATTGGTGGTACAACGACCAATGATGGGATGGTGGTTGCAGTTCGATGCAACAGTGAGAGAAACACAATAGAGTACAGGTTGGTGGCTCAGATGGTTTGACTGGCATACTATCCAAGTTCTTGTATTCGAATGAAAATTCTAACTAGTTTTTCCCTGCAGGCTGACGAATGAAACCATCTTGCTACCAAAGAACGTATGCATGCTAACCCGAGATCATCTTCTCCGTGACATCAAGTTCTTGTATGACGCACTCCTCCACCCACATACAATGCATCCTTATAAGCCGGAAGAAATTCATGAGCATGCCAAGAGATCTGCGATGATCCTTTTGGACTGCAAGCAATTCATCAAGCATTATGACCTGGAAGAGGATTTCTTGCCTCAAAACCCATCCATGTTGCACATTTGGTGCAAAGTGGAGCTGTTGGATCAGGTTGGTGATCCACCTTGTGTCCCAGCAGAGCTCATAACACTTCCACAAACAGCAACTGTTGCTGATCTGAAGATGGAGGCCACCAGAACATTCCGAGACATCTATCTAATGTTGCAGACCTTTGTAGCCAACCAGCTTCTTGATTGCGCAACTGCAAGTGAGACAACTCAAATCAAGCTCTTGTTTGGAGCAAATGGGACTGTTTGCATTCAAGGCAGGTGCATTGGAGGTGAACGCAGGGTTGCAATTTACCGGATGGAGAGGGGTGTGGGCAAATGGACAGTTAATTGCTCTTGTGGAGCCAAGGATGACGATGGCGAGAGGATGCTATCTTGTGACTCTTGCAATGTGTGGCAGCACACCAGGTGTGCTGGTATTAATGATTTCGATCAGGTGCCAAAGAGATATGTATGTAAATCATGTAAATTACTCCACAAGCCTAAGAGCAGTAGACCTAGGCTAATGTATAGTGGTGGCCCTTACAAAAGATGTAAGACTGACACAGGTGCCTTTAGCCATGCAAGTGGGGGATTGTTGAGGGCTTGAGGCCTCACATCAGTTAACATGTACAAACCTAACAATGAGTTGATATGAGAAATCAGTTTTTCATGGCTTCACTGATATGCATTGGATAACTGGATTGTTTTGCTTGTTCATTCAAGTTCATGAATCATGAGGAAACGTACCAGCATGCGGAGTTTGTGTATGGCTAGCCCTTCTGCCCCTTCTTGATCTCTTAGCATGCGTTTGATGACTTCTTTCATCCTCCTGCAACTGATGTGTCATCAAGATTAGCATCGCAGCTGTTTGTCACTTTGTACTGAAAAAAAGTGGAAACTGTAAAAAACAAAAACTCACTGTGCAACTTCATTCTACTTCTACAATATAATCGCAGCAAAAGATGCTCATGAAAAGAAAATACCTCAAAAGAACAGACAAGATGAATATCTAGTCGTTACACAGAACTATAGTTTCAGGTTCAGAATGTGAATGACAATAGCAATTCAAATTACAGAGCACTGCACATGGAAATGTTGCACAGTTGAACTCATGTTACAAGCTAAAAAGATTTATCGCATGGCAAAAAAAGAGGAGATGAATCCAGTCCAACATTGTAACAGAGGAATAGTGGAAGAAAAAGCTCTATCCTATTTAGAAATCATTAATGAAGAAAATAGAAATATCACCAACCATCAATGCTGTCTAAAGTTACAAACTTGATTCGATTTTAGATGAGTATACACTACTGTTAGTTCGGTAAGTTATTTTAATACATCAATCACCAAGATACAGATCACAATGAAATAGCAGACTGAAATCAAACTTCAAGCTTCTGCAACAGTTGCTCAACTAGAACTACTGTGACAATTAGTGGGGTAATACCATAATAGGATAGTGAGTGCTGGGAACAATTCCTAAATTTACAAGTTTGAGTCATGATTTGATTTAAAAAGATAAAAATACATAAATACATTGAAAACCAAGTAATAAGTTGAACTGTATGATTCTGCTAAGCTCCACCTTTTTTATATTAGTAGGATACCCGTGTATTACAACTGAAGCCAAAATTTATAGCAAATATCTTGCATATTCTGTCTATTCATCATAAACCAGATTCAGTCGAGCCCAGTATGCTCATTCGTCGAGTACTAGCAAATCCATGAAACCGAGATCCTCATGATGAACTTGACACTACCTTTAGGATAACAAGATCATAAGTTTATGTCACATATAAGCACCACCACCAACAACAACAAAGTCTTTTGTCCTAAACAAATTAGGATAGGCTAGGAATGAAATCTTTTCAAGATCAAAGAAATGAGAGTCTTGAAATAAAATCTACAATACTAATGACAGAATAGACACAGGTATGGGAGCAATTTTCTTACTGTATTTCACTTGAACTCCTAAGGCATAACTAAGTACATACTTATAGACCAAAGTGGTCAGATTACAACTGAAAGCAAACCTGAAAGTAGAGATAAGATACTAAAGCAAAACTGAAGATGCTAAAGCAAAACTGAAGATACTAAAGCAAACTGACCAACTAACACAAGACTTATTCCTTCAATTCTCCCCCTAAGTCTTGTGTGGCGCCCTTTGGGTGATTTGAACCATTCCTATTTTGGCGCGCAGCTCTTGGTACTTGACTCGCCCAAGTGACTTGGTTAGGAAATCAGCGAGTTGTTCTTGGGTATTGATGGTTGGCTCTAATGCTCCCCTCGTCCAAACAGCCCCTGATGAAGTGATATCTCACTCGGATATGTTTGCTACGCTCATGGAAGACAGGGTTCTTTGCCAGGGCCAGGGCAGACTTGCTGTCCACCCGTAGCTCCACTGCCTCAGCCTCTCTGCCCAGTAGATCGCCCAGCAACCGAGCTAGCCAGAGAGCTTGAGTGGCGGCAGATGTGGCTGCAATGTATTCAGCCTCACAGCTGGAGAGCGCCACCACCTGCTGCTTGACTGACTTCCAGCTGATCAGGCATTTGCTGAGGAAGAACAGATTCCCACTCGTGCTCTTGCTCGTGTCAATGTCGTCGGCGTGGTCGCTGTCGCTGTAGCCGATGAAGTGCGCCGCGCCGGGACATCGTGGGTAGTGCAGACCATAATCAGAAGTCCCCGCAACATAGCGTAGAATCCTTTTTACAGCCTGTTGATGCTCTGTCGTCGGCCGCTGCATGAAGCGGCTGACATAGCCGACGGCGAATGCCAAGTCTGGCCGCGTGTGGACGAGGTAGCGCAGACTCCCAACAATTCGCTGGTACTGCGTGGCGTCCACCTCTTCCGCCGCACTCTCCTTGCTCAGCTTCAGTCTCTCCTCCATTGGAGTGTGGGCTGGGTTGCAGCCCGTGAGCCCTCCAAGCTCAACGATGCGCTGAGCGTAGGCAGTTTGACGGAGGGAGATGCCGGAGTCATCCTGGAGTACCTCAATTCCCAGATAGAAGCAAAGCGGCCCCAAATCACTCATTTGAAAGACAACTTTCATCTCTGTCTTGAAGGCCTCCATCTCTTCTTCCTTGGCGCCGGTGATCACCAGATCATCGACGTAGACGCCGACGAGTAGAGTTGAGCCTCCTCGACCTCGCCGGTAGACTGATGCCTCATGGGTGCTCTGCTGGAACCCCATTGACCTGAGAGTCGCATCCAGCTTGGCATTCCAAGCTCGCGGCGCCTGGCGCAGGCCATAGAGAGCCTTGCGAAGGCGCAGAACCTTGTTCTCTTGGCCGGCGACGATGAATCCCGGCGGCTGACGGACATAGACCTCCTCCCTCAAGTCGCCATTGAGGAAGGCCGACTTCACATCCATGTGATCGACGCGCCATCCCTCTTGAGCCGCTAGCGCGAGGAGGACGCGAACGGATTCCATTCGTGCGACGGGCGCGAATGCGTCATCGAAGTGCACTCCTTGCTGGACGAAGCCCCGTGCCACCAGCCGCGCCTTGTGCTTGACCACCGCCCCAGCCTCATCCTTCTTGAGTTTGAACACCCACTTGAGTGTGATGGCGCGGTGGCCGGCAGGAAGATCGGTCAGCTCCCAAGTCTGGTTCCGTTCGACCGCATCCATCTCCTGCCGCATTGCTTCGCGCCAGGCCGCATCGCTCTCCGCTTCATCGAACGAGCAGGGCTCGTCGTCGTGGACCAGGTGAAGCTCTGCCTCGAAGTCGCGCTGCGCCAGCCCCAGAACGGCTTGATCGCCCAGGATGTTGTCGACAGTGCGGTAGCGCAGAGGTTCACCTTCATATGCGGCGTCGACGCGTTCCTCATCTTGCGTCGGCGGCGTGGCGAACTCCACTGAGCGGTGCTCGCTGTGTGTCGAGGTAGGAGTTGGCGATGCTTGGGGCGTGGCCGCTGGCGTGGATGAGTGCGGCGTGGCCGACATTACCGGCGGTGAAGCACCAGTTGGAGTAGGCGATGCCCTCGGGGCGGAGACAGACGGGCTCGGTGATGGAGTTGACCCGCTTGCTCCCCCAGCTCCCTGAATGTGGATGTAGTCGACGGTGAAGTCGCTGAATGCCGCTGGCGAACCGCTGTCTGCCGTCTTGGTCCACGCCCATCCTCGCCCTTCGTCGAACACCACGTCACGGGCCACGCGCACACGCTGCGTAGCCGGGTCGAGGATGCGGTATGCCTTGGCACCATCGGCATAGCCAATGAACACCCCCGGCGTACTCCGATCGTCGAGTTTGCCGACGTGGTTGAGCTCTTTCACGAACGCCAGGCAGCCGAACGTGCGGAGATAGCTGACTGCCGGCTTGCGCCCGTGCCAGGCCTCGTAGGGCGTCTTGCCATCGAGGCTCTTGGTGGGCGAGCGGTTGAGCAAATGCACGACGGTCATCACCGCTTCACCCCAGTAGATCGCCGGCATTGCTCGCTGCTTGAGGAGGGCGCGTGTCGTGGCCACCACCGTCTGATTACGGCGCTCGACGACGCCATTTTGCTGCGGGGTGTAGGGCGCGGAGTAGTGGCGCTGTATCCCTTCGTCGGCGCAGTACGCCGCGAATTCAGCCGCCGTGAACTCGCCGCCGTTGTCCGTGCGAAGAACCCGAAGCCTGCGACCACACTCCTTCTCTGCTGCGGCCTGAATGTGCCGGATGGCTTCCGCTGCAGCAGCCTTGGTGTCGAGCAGCACGACCCACATGAACCGGGACACATCGTCGACGAGGAGCAGGAAAAAGCGCCTGCCTCCGGGAGTCGCCGGCGTGACCGGGCCGCATAGGTCGCCGTATACGAGCTCCAACCTTTCCTTGGCTCGATAGTTGGCTTGACGCGGGAACGGCCGACGCCTCTGCTTGGTCACCATGCAGGTGTCGCAGAGCTGCTCCACGTGTTCGACGTGCGGCATTCACCGCACCATCTCGCCACCGCTGAGCCGCTTTAGGGCCTCGAAGTTGAGGTGCCCAAAGCGCTCATGCCAGCGCCAGGCCTCGTCATCGCGGCGGGCTGCGAGACAGAGGGGCTGCGCCACCTTCACATGAAGAACATACAGGCGGTTGTTTCCTCTGTTCACCTTGGCAAGGAGACGATGACGGCGATCCCAGATGCGCAGCACCCCATGGTCAATCTCCACTCGCGAGCCGTTCTCATCCAACTGCCCCAGACTAATGATGGAGTTCCTCAGGGCAGGGATGTAGTAGACGCCGGTGAGGAGTCGGTGTTCGCCGGTCTTGGCCGTGAAGACAACGGAGCCGACGCCTTTGATCTCCACGGCAGAGGCATCTCCGAACTTGACTGAGCCGCGTACACCAATGTCCAAGTCGGAGAAGAATTCCCGCCGGCCAGTCATGTGGTGCGTGGCGCCGGTGTCGAGGTACCAGCCGTCGATCTTGTCGTCGCTGGACCCGTTGCCGAGGAAGACATGTGCTCGCGGCTCGTCGAGGTGGAGGAGCGCGGCGGCGGACGATGCGGGAGGGGAAAGAGTCGAGCCTTCCTTGACCTCCTCTGTTTTTGGCCGTAGCTCAATGCTCCCGTGAACGAGAAACAGAGCCGACTCATCCTCCTCCTCTGCTTGCGTGACATGCGCTTGGCCGCCACGCCGTGCCTGCCGACAATCCTTGGCCCAATGGCCGGTCTTACCACAGTTGAAGCAGGTGTCGTCCCGGTTGGCCTTTCGGTTGCTGGCAGCGTCAGCGCCGCCGCGTCCTTGGGGCGCCTTCTCCTTCTTCCGCAGTCTCCGACGGCGGCTGCTGCCCGGACCTGAGGCCTCCCCCTTCTTCCGCTCCTTCTGGCGGGCGAGCCATTGCTCCTCTGTGTAGAGTAGCTTGCCACTGATGGTGACCGGTTCTGCGGGTGGTTGCTCGTCGCGGCCGTCAACAGCCTTGAGTCGCCCGGTTACCTCCTCGATGGACAGCTCGGAAAAGTCCAAGAGCGTCTCCATCGCCAGAGCAATCTGCGTATACTTCTTAGGGACGACGCGGAGGAACTTCTCAACCGCCTTTTCCTCGTCGATGGCCTCGTCGCCGTGCCGAGTTAGCTGCTGCATCAGACCAGTGAGGCGGAGCGCAAAGTCGTCGATGTCCTCACCGGGGCGAAACGCCAAGCGGTCCCACTCCTGACGCAGCTTCTGCTGTGTGGCTCGGCGGGCGCGGTCCTTTCCGATGCGCGCCGCGGCGATGGCGTCCCAGGCGTCCTTGGCAGTCTCCTTGTCCGCGAGGGTGGGCGCCATTTCTGGCGGGACGGCAGCGAGGATGGCCTCCAACGCCCGCCGGTCGTCGTGGAAGTCGACATCCTCGTCCCGCACCGCATCCCGCATCCCACATCCCCCTCGCCTGCATCTTCACCTTCATCACCAAACTCCACTCGTTGTAGTTGGTTTTGGTGAGCATGGGCCACGGCGTGCCTCCGCCTGACTCCTTGATGACGGTCTGGATGGCCGCTGGCAACCCACGCCTGCCTCCGCGCCCGCGGCGTCGTTCTGGCGACGACGAAACGCGGCGGTGCCTGTGAGGGCTCCGCGAGACGCGGGGTCGGCCGGCATCGTTCTCCGCCTCCGTGCGCAGGGCGGCGGCAGCAGCCGCTACGGCCTGGGCCGCGGCTGCCGCCTGCCTGGCTGTCTCAGCTGCCCGCTCAGCCGCTGCTTCCGCTGTGGCAATGCGTGCCTCGCGCGCGCCCGCGTCTGCAGCATCGCCGGCGTTGGCTCTGCGCCGGCTGGAGGTCACAGAGGCGTGGGAAGAACGAGACATGGCGCCACAGACAAGGGAAGGGGGAAGAGCAAGGCTCTGATACCAATTGACAGAATAGACAGGTATGGGAGCAATTTTCTTACTGTATTTCACTTGAACTCCTAAGGCATAACTAAGTACATACTTATAGACCAAAGTGGTCAGATTACAACTGAAAGTAGAGATAAGATACTAAAGCAAAACTGAAGATGCTAAAGCAAAACTGAAGATACTTATGGCATTCTTCAATCTTCTAAATGTTGCCACAAGGAACTATAGTTTTATGTGAGCAGCACAAAAACTATAGTTTTATGGCATTCTTCAATCTTCTAAATGTTGCCACAAGGAAGATAGACACTCTGCTCGATTTCAAATAAGCATCAATTAACAACCATAAGGCTTCATTTAAAAACATTAGCATTTGAATCATCTACCTAGCAGACAAAGGTATAGATCAATCAACTTTAACTAACATATCACGTGAGAAATAACTTACAAGATCTGATGACAAACATGTGTTTGGAGCTGCTGCGCTATATCCATCATTGTACCCTATCCACCTCTGTTCCTTAAATGAGCAAATCAAACACTGGCATCAGACTTCGTTAAAAATTGCAAGTGCATACCTTCTGCACACACAAAATTGACCAATTCAGATCGAAACCTAAAACAATAATTGAAGATTTCACACCATGAATTGACATCAACATGAACAAATTTTCAAGTAGCAATTGGTAATTGATAGCAATTAAATCAAATTGCAGATTCATACCACAAATTGGAATTTAAGAACAACTCACATACTTGTTATTGGGGGTGGAGGGGGCGTCGATGACCAGCAGCGAGGGCAACTGAGAGGCCGTCGGCAAGTGGTAGTGAGGGATTATGCTGTGTGGGCGAGCTCACTAGTAGCTGCCATTATCGATGATGCTCCATGATAGAATGGCGGCCATCAGAAGCCCAAACTTGATGTGGTCACCGGACATTGCAGAATCCACTCATCAAATCAGCCTAAACAAACAAAGATCCATTCATGACCAAAAAAAATATGCAGAGTGCTGGAGAAGCAGATGAAAGCAAAGCAATCTATGAGGAGAAAAAAATCAAGCCTACCTCCGTTTCCTCTCCCCGGTCTCCGTCTCCTATTTCTCCTCATCCTTCTCCTCAGCCAGCTCTCTGTCCCCGCCTCCGTCGCCCTAGACTGTAGCCGCCGACCTACTGAGGAGGCTGGACATAGAGGCGGTTGCAAGGGAAGGCGAGAATGGATGAAGGGAGCAGCCTAGCCGACCTACTGCTGACATTACTGTTTCCACTGTCCTAATAGAGATTTTTTATCTATCTGCCCCTTAAACTTGGTTTACACATCAGTACTTCAGTTCAAGTGCAACCAATCAGTGAAACATAAAAACTACTAATGAACTATATTTTCTGAATGGAAACTAATGAACTATAACAGAAGGTCAAAATATACCTAGTTACCTACAGATATTCATGGTCAATTAAAATATATCAACTCCTCATGCACTTGGGACAGCAGCTGCACCAATGCTATAGAATGATCAAGTTGTCGAGCTGGTGTCATATGATTTTGGTCTTAACTCCTTTACATGGTTTATTTGGAAAAGCTAATGTATACAGACTCATTTCCTTTTCTCTTCCCTCTGTTTTCCTATTATGATTATTCACTTATTAACCTTATGGCAATTGTGGAGATTCACAGTATACTTGTTTTGTTTGAATAAACAAATTCTAGGTTGGAGCAGGGACCATCCCTGCATTATTTGTCAAACACAAATAAATAAATTAGACAGAAAAGAAAATTATGGTTGATTGTGAGTGCTAAGTTGATATTCCAGGAGGTGTTCTATTGTACCGTTACGAGTTAGTCAGATACTCAGGTTCATATACCTGGTGGAGTTTGATCTCAACAATCCATTTTAAATCCAACACAGACAACATACTTTGCAAGTTCCCAAGCAAAATATTACTCTACAAAGTGAGGTCCAGAGCTGGAGTGTCAAATTATTAGAAACAAACAGGTGAGGTTGATATGGCACCGCAAACTCTATTGAGCAACAAGGTGAACACCAGAGTCTAGAGGATTCGATTCCAAAAAAATTTGTGAAGAACATTTGCATGGATAGAACTATACAGATTAACATAGGATAGTGTAAATACAATGTTCTGCTCATGGATAGACCTCCAAATGGTAGTTAATGTCCAGAAATCCATTCAGAAGTACTTTCCAGATTTAAACCACATATAAGCCATAGCAAAAGATACATGAGCAAAACTTAATCATTAATATTTTTCAAAAAGACTTCATCACTAAATATCGAGAGCTAAACTCAAATCACTAAAATTTGAAGAAAACTATTTAGAAAATAGAGTGATCACAGGAAATAATCATAAAACAAGGTAACAAACCCTAAAACCTGATTCTTCAGACACAGACCAAACTAAACAGAATTAGACTCCAGCCAAACCAAAGAGTTAACCAGAGAATACTAAAGCAGAAAGTTGAAAAAATAAAATAATACAAGCAGCTGGTCATAAACTCGTAATAAAGAAATAATCAAGAAAACAAAATTATAAAAGCCACACACATCTCCATCACAGCTCATGTAGAAAACTTGGGCACAAAACTAAAAAAAAACCTCAGAAATCTACAGCTTACATGGGGTGAAGGATATGATATGACCGTGGCAAAGAAACAGGGATTTACAGACCATCAGAACTTCCACAAGAACAAAGTTCACAATGAAATGCTAGCCAAGACTGTCAAGACCACGGCTCTAAACATCTCGACATCACAATCGACCTATCGCGAGAAATTTCGATATTTGACACTGAATACGTGCGCCTCTCAACTTTTAACCCCCAATTCGCACGCCTTTGGAAATTTAACCCTGTCACTGCGAATTCTTTTGATTCAAGGGATTCTCCTCATTTTCGCAGTGACAAGTGTCAAAATATAAAAGGAGAGAAAATGAGGAGAATCCCTTGAATCAAAAGAATTCGCAGTGACAGGGTTAAATTTCTAAAGGCGTGCGAATTGGGGTTAAAAGTTGAGAGGCGCACGTATTCAGTGTCAAATATCGAAATTTCTCACCTATCGCCCAGGCACAAATGCCCTAAATAATAAGTAACAAAAAAGCCCTACGAATTTACACAAGATCATGAAGCAAATTAAACATCGCCGCTATCTGGTGAACTACAAGCATCAACATAGTAAAGCCGAGAATTCGACGCATCCGTCAGGCAAAATTTTCGCAAAAGAAAAGAAGTGAAATAAGAAACAGGGCCACGCAACAGTGTTGTAAAAGCCTAAGCCTCAGAAACAGGACTAAATCACAACGAATCAAGAAACCCCACACGGCAGTAGTACAGCGCTAATTAAGCCGCGCACGGAATAATCCGCGAGGTGAATGCTCGACGGAGCAGGGAAGAGGAAACCGGACCTCCTCGATTCGCTGAGGCGCGTATCCTTGAGGGCGGAGGAGGAGAGGGGACGACGAGCGCGTTGGGCAAAGGAGGAGGAAGACGCAGCCGGGGCAATAGCGAGGGCTTTTGCTTCTCCTTGTATTCCTTTCTACAAAGGCCGGGGAATCAGGTTGCCGTGAATGAATCGGCCGCACGGCACGGGCAGGCACGGGCCGGACCATGTAGGCACGGATCAACTAGCCCGTTACTTGGCCAGCGCCTAAATGATCAATGATCTATTCTTTTTAGCTGTGACTTATGATTTTTAGATTATTTATATGAGAGACTACAGAGTAACTGAAACCAGTGGCGGATCCAGAATTTTACCAAAGGGTATGCCGCACCAAAATTTTTATATGCAATTCGGTAAATAATTGTAAAATTTGCACCGTAATTTGGTATACAGGCACTAAATAATATGATAAGTCTTAAATTCAAGGATTAAGTTAAAAACTTGCACAAATTACAATTTAAATAGTTTAAACACCATACTACTTCAAATATACATAAAAGAGACTTACAATACTACTTGTCTGTCTTTTTTGGCCTATGCTTTCTAAAGGACATGAAAGAACAAAACTTTAGTTCACTGAATGAAAACTGGAAAGCTACAATATATCAAGCAATTACTTGTCTCAAAATTATATAGATATATCTGTGGCTACCAACAGCCAAATGTAGAGGCTATACTAGAAAACTCTGTACACATGGTAATCTAACAGGAGTCACGTCAGACATAATCTGAATGATTACTGATAGACTGGGCTGAAACCACTATTCTCAGAGGACTGATGGAAATTGAATCCATAAAACCCGTCAACAATCATGGAGAAATTAGGCGAGAGTCAAGAGTCAAAGACTACTGATAAAGACTGCATACATAGTAGTGAAAGTGTGAAATCGAAGACTAAAAACATCACAATTTGAGTTCATTGTGAATAATGGTAAAATTTTACAAATATGTACGTTATACATCTCAGTGACATGCACAGAATAGGCATAAGAAGTTAAGAACTACAAACACTTCTAGCTACCGAACTTTTGGTCATATGTACTCTACCCAGCTGAAATATGGTGACCTATCTCTTTGGGAAAATCCGCCTATATATCAAATCTTTAATACAAAACATACTGCTGAATGCTGATATACCAAAAATCATAAGATCTTTGAAAGAAAAGAATGGATTAAATTTTGCTCTACCAGACGAACAGGCTTTCATAATCGAAGAAAATTTACAAAAAGGTTGAGTCACATTACCTGAAATACAAGAGGCTTATCCAAATCTACTGTAAAGGTCTCTGCAACCATTTTCTTCAACAAATTGTAGCAATGCTTTGTCGCATCCTTATCCCACCGATTGTAAATTACGCAAGCATCTAAATGACTAAATGGAATGGTAAGCTGAGGAGTAAAGTAAAGAATCTGAAGTCACTCCCCATCAAACATGTTGTAGAGCTCTCCATGCTTAAAAATGAAGACTTGTAACTTGAGACTGTCGTTTCTAACCAAAACATGACACATTACCACACGTCCCAGATTCTTTCTTGAAGCATTCTCAACCGAAATTGCTGATGCCTTAGAGCTAAAGACGCAACCTTGACTCGGGAAAGCGGCATGGCATTCGCGATTCTACAAGTACAGTATCACAATGTTGCCCACCGCTAACCTCGCCGCACAAGAAGGTCGCGCTAGATTTACCCAGAGAGGAGCAAACCACCACAAATCTTGGAGTGAGCCGCCGCCACCTTTCCGGCCACAACTGGTCAATGCGGACTCGAGGACGGATCTAATCTACAATTTTGCTCGGATCTAAGAGTAGCGCGGCCTAAGTGAGCTCCAAACCAAGAGACCAAGAAGGCCGGCAAGTAGGAAACCTCACCTGCGCAATGCAGTGCCGCCGCCAGGAGGTGGATGAGGAGTACTAGTTGGCTGGGCCCCAGGGTATGCCGGGGCCCACCCGGCATACCCTTTGGGTCCGCCCCTGACTGAAACTCACGTGTGATTTTTGCTAATATGAATAAAGTCGATACAGTATGTACTACAATTAACTAGTAGATCTCATCTTGAAAAGACACTTCGTTTAAAAGTTAGTTACTGTAGAAAAGTCAAAAGCTGAAAAAAAATAAGCCCTATGCCGTATCAGCCCCATGGATTGAGACATGATCTAAACATGGTCCGATAACCTCAATTATCGTGTCAGGCTAACCTAGCATGATGAGACCACTGGACCAAGCATGATTAGCCTATTTAGCACGAAAATTTTAAAAATCCTACAAATATATAAAAATACAAAATAAACTATTTATATTTATAAAACTAACTACATAAAATTCAAAAAGATAAATAAAATTATATGAATATTAAAAAAATAAACCATGCCGAGCTAAATCGTGCATGGGCTCGATGGTGTACTTCGGATCTTGGAAAGGCATATCCTCGTCTGAGTGCTTCCGATCACTTGATTGCCCCACCTCATCGAGTGTGGGAATCGGTCCCTTGCCAGAATAATAATAATCCTCGAATTTTCGTTGGAAAACTCGAAAGGTGCGAAGGTCGTGTCCTTCCTTCTTATGGAGAGGGCACCACCTAGTCTTGCTATCCTTCCATGCAAGTGCCTTGCCTTTGCCCCGATCAGAGTATTGCTTGGGGTTACTGACTCTTTATTGCCAATAGCTAAGACTTCCTTTAAACTTTCAGCTCGAGGCTTCTGACCGTTGGTCTTGTTCTTGGATTTCTTAGCCTTCTTCTTCCTCTTACTGCCTTCACTCTCCTCTTTGGAACCTCAATTGACCTGATCGATGGTTTCAGTCTATTCGACTGCTTCAGCAGTAGTCGCGTAATGGTCAACCATCTCAAAGAGTTTGGTGACAGTGGTCGAAGGATTCAGGGCGATGTCCTTTGTGAACCTCCTATTGCGTACTTCCTGCCTGAATGCCCTGATGACAGAAGCATCAGAGACCTCTGGTATTAAATTACGAATCTGACTGAAGCATCGGATAAACTGTCGTAAGGTCTCGTTGCTGTTTCACCGCATCTGATGTAGGTTGTCTTCTTTGCTAAGGTGGTTGTATGTAGGGATGGCAATCAGGCGCGACGGGTACGGGTAGTGCTCGCCCATATCCGTACCCACGACCCCGATTTACGCCTACGGGCATACCCGCGAAGGACGACGGGTAAAGAACCTCACCCATACCCGTCGCCCGCGGGCATACCCGTTTACCCGCGAACTGAGTGCATCACATTCACACATCACCAATGCAGATTATGGGTTGGTCTTATGCAATTTTGATGCAAACATAATTGTGAAATGCTGACAGACTGTTTGAAAATCATCAAATCTTCAAGTGTGACGACAATCTTCCCAGAAATATTGTTAGATGATTTACATAGCAGAATTTCAGTTGTCCAAGTATACAATTAAATTTGAAGTTCTCACATGCTAGAATTTATCCATGTAATTAAAGTGAATTTTCTAATCAAGTATCTAGAAAAGACAAGATTGCATACTCAGAAACCCCTAGGAAATTAGTTTAACAGACAACAGTGTGGACCACATAGAAATAAATATATTTTTGTCGATTCTTAGTTGCAAGTTCATATACGGAAGAAAATTGGATGAAGACTTCTCATGTTAAGGAAATGCACATTTGTACATCCAGAATAATAACATAAAATTAAATGAACTGATGACCCTAAATGTAATAGAGGCCAGCTTGAGAACTGATGACCCTAAATGTATCCTTTTGAACTGATGCGATGTATACTACTAGGTGGCTTATGTGCTTGCAATATTCACCCTAATTCTGTCTTATTGAACTGGGACTAAATGCTAAATGAGAAGTTATCAAGTTGCACGTATACTGTACACCTTGACAGAAGTATACAATAAATGGAACTTTATGTAGCGGCTAGAAAGGATCAAGAATTTAGTTTCCAATCTAGATGGGATTGTTCCCAGTACACACAAGATGAAACATATCGAGGTGACGCGATTCACGGCCACAAGCAAACAAGTATACATACAAGGTGTTCGACGAAACCAATAGCAGTTGGACAGACTACATCCCCACGACCCCATGTAACATCCCAAATTTGGCTTTTTGGAAAAATTTAAATTCAAATTAATTATTTTAAGGTAATTGGATTTTGCTTGGCTTTTAATTGATTTTCTAGATTTTCTGGAATTTAAAACCTATTTTTAGAATTTAAAAAGTAATTAAAAAATATGAAAATTAAATATCAACAGTAGTTGGAAATAATTTTATTAAGTCCAAAATAACTCCAGGAGCTTCTGTGAATTTTTCTGGAATTTTTGGAGGTATTTTCATATTTTTTCTGAGGCCTAAAGAATTACCTAGCATTTTCTGAAAATATAAAATCAAAATCAAAAATAAAAATCCCAATCCTCCCCTCCGGCCGCCACGTGGACGGGTGGATACCGCCCACGTCACCGCCATCTCTGCCGCTTGTCCCATCCCGCCTTCCCCTCCTCTTTGGGCGACGCGTGTACAGCCCGCCTCATCTCGGCCGTCCCCGCTTCGCCGCTCTCGGCCGCCCGATCCGCCTCTGGGTTGCGTGGCAGCCATCCGCGCCACCTGCTCACTCCCTCCTCTCTCTCACTGCGCGCGGGACCCGCCTGTCGGACCTGTCGTCCCCGCGGAGCGCCTCCTTCCTTTCTTCCTCCCCTCTTTCCTTTCTTCGCCGGCCGACCAAATCCTCAGCGGACCCGGCCTTGCCTTCCCCGGCTCCCTCCGGTTTTGGAATCCCCGAGCTCCTCGCGCGACTGAATCCCGGACGCCCGCGCCTCCCTTCCTTCTCCGGCCCCCTATTTCCTTTTTTCCCCGCTCCCTTCCTTTTTCCGGCCGACACACTGGCGAGCAATTGCACGCCCGTGTCCCCTCCTCCGCCCCTATAAATAGCTCCCTCGGCCTCCCCTCTCTCCGCACCACCTCCCCCAGCCCTCAGCTCTCTCTCCCGAGTCCCGTAGCGCCCCGGCACAATGCTTCCCCTCCCTCCGAGCTCCGCCGCACTCCGGCGAGCTTTTGCTGACGTCTCGGTCATCCCCGGAGCCTGCCACCTCCACTCCGAGCTTCCCCGAGCATCGGCGAACCTCCCCGACACCTCGGCCACCCGTCGCCGGAGCGCCGTCGCACCGGAGCTCCCGAGCCGCCTCCGCCACCCCCTCGTCGCCGGCCTTCTCCGCTCGTCGCCGCACCTCGTCGACCCCTCCAACCGGACCCCCTCCGCACCGGGACTTCATTTCACGCGCCACCCGAACCCCTCCGGCCTCCCCTCGCCGCCGGCAACCTCGCCTCCGACCATCTCCGCCCGGCCCCCCGCAGGTATCCCTCAAGAGGGTTACCTACCCATTATGGGTAGGCAACGCCTCCCCGCTCACTTGGCTATCACCGCTCGATCTCCCTTCCCCCGACTCCCTCGGCGCGCGTTCGAGCCCTCGGCTCCGCATGCTGAGGTTGAGTTTTCTCAATCGTGGGCCACTGTCGACTGGGCCCCACCCGTCAGCGACAGCTGTCCTCGTGGGCCACTGTCGACTGGGCCCCACCCCTCTGCGCTGGTCACTGACAAGTGGGCCCAGAGTCAAGTGGGTCCCACATGTCAGAGACTGGTCCTGTGGGCTCACTGACCAGTGGGTCCCACCTGGCATAATCCCAGAATAAAATAAAGATTAAAAATTTAATAATCCCAGTGGGCCCCACCTGTCAGAAATTTCTTAATTTCTGGATTTATTCAAACTGAAAACTTCAAACAAGCACAACTTTCTCATTTTAACTCCAAATTCCGCCATTCAAATTTCTAAATTCATATAAAATCATGATCTATCCAACTATGGCCTCTATTTGAATATTTGAGTTTATTTGAATTTTTATTTGTATTTATTTGCTTTGTTGCTCTGTCTTTTCGTGCATAGAATCCAACGTTGTCGAAGACATCTCCACCCAACAGCAAGAAGACCCTGAAACCCTGCAAGAAGGCAAGTATCCTTTGATCATCTTGAACCTATGCTTTTGAAATGTTTTAAATATTTTAAATTATGTGCATTGCTATTTACATAAAATCACTAGTTCAAATCTTTAGGAATTAGTTATTCCAACTTTGTTATGCCCTCATTTGACATTGTTTGCCATGTACCTTGTCACCCTAGAACTTCCTTTGTCTCAATAATGAGATTAATATTAATCTTTGTGAATATTAGAATGGTAGAATAATGCTTAGTCATGCTATCTAATATCTTTAGAAACTCTTGAAAATGGGAAATCAAGATTTATGGTTGAGCCTTGTGTTTATAAAGTTGTGGTGAGTGGAGTTGCCACTGTTCTTTTAAAATAAAATAAAATGTGAAAGTTGGTTTAGATTAGGGTGGATGGTTGGTTTGGGTTGGTGCAGCAAGCACGAGATCTTGTTAAGTGTATGTTCCACCCTAGTCAATTAAGGACCGACGCTTGGGTTTGTCCAGACTGAACATTAACCGTACAACCACAAGTCTATATGGGTACGACCTAGCTGACTAACTTATGATAGTCTAGTATAGGTGCCACCAGTGGAAAGTGGGTGCCAGGGATGGACTGGTTATCCACAGTGAGGGACAGGGATTTACTGTACTCATATGGCGCAAGAGGGGGCTTCGGTTCGGGCAGTTAGCCTACCTGCGGTGAAACCTCAGCGGGTGGTATCTAGCTAGATTAGAGTAAGGTAAAAGCTTTGTGATATTTTATCTGGGTCTCATGCCAAAGGAAGCGTGTTGACTTTTAGGATAATTTATCTCTTGTGGGTAAAGTTGTACAACCTCTGCAGAGTGTAAAACTATTCGAATAGCCGTGCCCACGGTCAAGGGCGGGCAAGGAATGCATCCACATGGTAGATTTCTGGTTTTGATTTTAAAATCAAAAGTTTTGTATTCCGAGAGTGGAGGGAACTCTCGGAAGGGTATCCTGGCAGTTGGAGCCAGAGAGGGTGGATGTAACCCGCAATATTAACTTGATCAGTTGGAAATTATTAAGCTAGTGTTGGTAGATGGAACCTTCACTATAAAATTAACGATAGTTCTGTTAAAATATTTACTTTAGTAAATTGATGCCTTCAAAGATAATTAGTAGTAATTGAATTTAAAATATTGCTTTGTGCAAAAGAACCATATAGCCTCCCTTTGTCAAGCCTTGCATCTATTGCATTTTTCCCAAGACTTGCGGAGTACTTTATGTACTCACATGCTGCACTCCAAAAACATTACTCAGAGGAAGTCGAAGCTCAAGAAGGTGACTACGACTACTGCTTCGCTTGTGGCTGTGATGGATTTTTCCCGAAGGACTAGGTCGCGTTTCCCCAGTCAATTGCCTGTGGCGTATTGATGGGTCGTCATCGAGTTTATCTTTTGCTTCCACTTTGTTTTATGTGTGCGAGGTCAGTGAAACCTCAGTTGTAATAATGAGACCTTTCGGTTAGTACTCTTAAGTATTGTAATAAATCGTTTATGGTGATGTTTTCCATTCTGTTTAACTGTGTGCACTAGCTTTGATCTGGGACTAGTGCAATAATACACAGAGGGTCCGGGTTTGGTAATCCGGGGGCCCGACACCCCACATACACAATGTTGCCACGCACAAGATGAAAGAACGATAACCAACACAATCACCCGCAATCCCAAGATTTGGTCGAGCGAGTTGAGCGCACTAGCAAGAAACACCCACGCACGCAAGGTGTTCGACAAAAAGAAAAGAAGGTAAAAAAAGGCGCACCTTGATGCCCGGGAATGACATGCCGAGCTCCTCCTCGGGAATGCTGGAGTGAAGATGCCTGTGCTAGCCAAGAACGGGACGACGACAACCTCCACGCCCGGGGATGATGGCCGCGAAGACGTCGACCTCCACGCCCGGCGATGACACCAACCATGACGACGTCTATCTCCCCGCCAGCTGACCGTAGCGAGGCAGATCCGGCTGCCAAATGACACCGGTGGACTGGATCCGGGCACCGGTGGGCTAGATCTGGCCGGATCCAGTTGCTTCGGTGGCGACGAGCTTGGAGACTAGCGGCGAAGACCGTGATGTGTGGCGGTGAGGGAGGAGGGAGATGGCGACCGATCACGGCGGTGCACCGGTGGAAGAGAGGGTGGCGGTGGGGGGCCCTATGGAGGAGAGGGCGGTGGTGAGGCAGGAGGAAGATGGTGGTGGGAAGGGAGCTCGGAAGATGGCGGCTGGCGGTGGTTGGGCGCCGGTGGGAGAGAGGGCGACAGTGGAGAGAAGAGGTGGTGGGGCGCTGGCAGAGATGCGAGCTGGATCTGGATGCGAGCGAGAGTGCGAGAGTGCTAGGGTTTATTATTTTAGGATGGCCCACCTGTCAGTTTATTTCACGGGTAAACGGGCGAGACGGGTACGGGTAGAGTTAACCCACCCCCGTACCCCGTTTACCCGATGGGCAGAGATTTTCTCCCATTTTCATACCTGTGGGCAAAGAATACATCCCATACCTGACTCCATTAGGGTATTTACCCACAGGTACACGGGTAAACGGGCACAATTGCCATCCCTAGTTGTATGTACCTAGAAATTGGCCACAAGAAGATCACAAAGATGTTGCCATGAGTATATTGACTTGAGTGGTTGATTAAGCAATCAGGACCGAGCAAACCCCTCGAGCACCGTCGAAAGATAATTTGTCGTGACGTACTCACCTCCTCATGCTGCCCAAACCGCAGTCGCGTAAATCTGGAGGAACTCGAAGGGATTTTGAGTCCCATCAAATTTCTCCATGTTTATTGGTCAAAACCGTGGTGGCCAGTGCACTGCTTGGAGTTCAGGCATGAATGCCCGACATTCGGTAACCAATTCATGACGCCTCCTTTGCGGGAAAGGGTGATTGGCGTTGATAGGCGACTATACTCAGCAATGCCTGACAGTCGATTGAAAGCATCTAGACCCCTATAAATAGTTTTGGTAATTAATGACATTATGTGAATATAGGACTAACATGTTTATTGAGTGTTTGAAAGGTTTAGTCCCATTGACGAATGTGAGATGCATGCAACATGAGGATTAAGATAGCTCAAGATAAAGGTATAAATAGTCTAGAATCCCTTTTTATGTTTTACCAGTCTTAGGAGAAAGCATGGAAGACCGAATTATAGATTAAATACCGTGCTATTAAGAGAGATCATGTCTAGTAACTTGATAGCATGTTCTTGTGCTATTTGGATCGATTTAGGGTCTCACATGCACTTAAAATTCAAATTGATAGCCAACTGTGCATTGTCAGAAATATCGGAAGTATCGGTGTGAAATCAGTGGTACTTCCATAACCCAAAAGTTCCGATAAAATGAGTGGTATGTTTTTCCATAGAGCACCCATGGAATCACTATGTTTCTCTAGAAAACAAAAGTACTACAATTTTACCAGTGGAACTACCATAGAGTGGAAGGACTGGAACTCTTGAGCGGAACTATCGAAATTCGAAAGTTTCAAAAATCCGAGTGGTACGTTTTTTTCCAGAGAGCGCCAAGTTTTGGGCTCAAGACAAACAGAAGTACCGTTCCCAAAAAATGGAACTACCGAACATCAGAACTACCGTGATTATAACGGCGGTAGTATCACGCTGACTTTTAATGGCTAGTTCTGACGCTTTGATATAGTCGTTACTGTAGCTATAGTACATGTGCGGTATTTCTGCAATTTGTATAGTGGTATTACCGCTTGCCCTGATTTTTCAAGATTATTTTATGCAACACCTATATTTGGTTGGTAGCAGAATAAATATCTCCTTACCAGCTCAAGGACAGAGGTTAGAGACTCTACTAAATATCTTTGAGCATTGAGCATTCACTTCACATCTCAATTTCACATTACGCGTTCATTTGAGGTAGTTCAGCCAAATCAAGTGCATTTCATCTCTAGATTGGTCCTTGGCACTTGATCGCCGTCAAGCGAAACTGTGGTTTATTACTCTTAGTGCTTGCCGGCACCTAGACGGCTTGGCAGTAGATTGCGAGGTGACCTCTTCAAGAAGATTATGAAGAGGCCCGGCACCGACTTGGGAGTGGTTTGGTTTTCACCATATCCAGAGCAGAGGAACAACAACCATTAGTAGATTGAGAAGTTGAGGCTTAATTCATGGAGCTAGTCCAAATTGCTTGAGCTTTCCTCAACGTGGATTAGGAAAAACCAGCAAGTTTTCAAATATCACGATAAAACATCGTGTGTCAATTGGTTACTTTGTTTCTCCTTCTCGCACTTGTATTTCTAGCATATCGTGATCATTGTGATTGTCATATTTATTTGTGCTAGCAATCTATTTATAGTGTATTGTGCTTGTGGTGCCTTAGGTATCCTAGAATTGCGTAGGTTTGAATTACTTTGAAATCTTGCTTGGCTATAAACTGTGGTAATTAATTTTAGAAGGCAAGAATTTTTAGAATCTCCTATTTACTCCCTAATCGGTTATTCTTGATCCTACAAGTGGTATCAAGGCTTGATCTCTCATTTATTAGACTTAACCTTCTACAGAGAAAAGGATGGCTAATGAGGGCATCGCTATAGGAAAGACACCTCTTTTTTATGGCTCAAATTATTCATATTGAAAAATTAGAATGTCTATTTATCTTCAGGACATGAGTCTGAGCATATGAAAAATTGTAAATAAGGGTTACGTCATGCCTCTTGATCCACTTCATCCTACGGAACAAGATGGACATAATGCTCATTTAGATGCTTAAGCTATGAATGCTTTATTTGGGACTTTGAGCGCGGATGAGTTTAATAGAGTGAGCAATTTGGAAACCGCTCATACTATTTGGATTAC
Source organism: Dendrocalamus latiflorus (assembly GCA_017311315.1). Classification (NCBI taxonomy): domain Eukaryota; kingdom Viridiplantae; phylum Streptophyta; class Magnoliopsida; order Poales; family Poaceae; genus Dendrocalamus; species Dendrocalamus latiflorus. The sequence continues at coordinate 19,976,981 of CM029616.1, forward strand.
TCTCTCAGAAATCCATGAGGGAACATCTACGATCAAAGAAGCCAAATTGCACAGGCTTCAGATCAAATATGAGACATTTACAATGTTACTTTCTGAGGACATTAATGAAATGTATTCTCATTTCAACAACATTGTAAATTAGCTCAAAGACCTAGGCACTACACTAGCCAATGTTGATATTGTGAGAAAAATGTTTAGGGCCTTGCTAGAGAAGTATGAGACATTAGTAACACTCTTTGTCAACTCGCTCGAGTTAACAAGGATGATGCCAACATAACTCTTGGCCAACCTTATAACCAATGAGTTGTACAAGAAGGACAAGGAGGAGCTCTTAGAGCAATCCTCCTTTAAGGGTAAGAAGATCACCACTTTCAAGCCTAAAGCGGTATCACGTGAAGAGTCCGAGGATGATGAGGAGGACTCCGAGTAGCAATTGGCTCTCCTTGTGAGGAGAATGAACTAGTTCACGAAGAGACACTCATACTAAAGCGCTAGTCATGAAAAAGGTATGAAGGGGCGCTCCTACTGTGACAACAAGCGCTATAGCAACATTCGTTGCTATGAGTGCGATGAGAATGGGCACATTGCCTTTCATTGCCCCATAAAGAAGGATGACAAGGGTAAGTCATCCAAGAAGAAGGACTTTAACGACAAGAAGAAGTTTCTCAAGAAGCTTCAAAAGGAAGGCAAAAATGAAGCGCACATTAGAGAATAGAACTACGATGAAGAGTACACCGACTCCGACTCAAGTGAGAATGAGTCTCCTAAGAAAAAGAACTTGTTGGCATCACCATCAAGGAAGCTTGATCACTCTTCTCATCTCCAAAATGCCTCATGGCAAAAAGGAGAGAAGGTAAAATCCTTTAATGATGATGAACCTTCTTATGATGAGCTTATAGATATGTTGAAAGAATTGAATGAATAGCTTAGAAAAGAGAAGTCAAAATTTAAGGTCTTAAAGAGAGAGCATCTCTCTTTTAAAGATTCTTATGAGGAGCTAAAAGAAACTCATGACTTGCTTATCCAAGAAAATTCAAGCAAGTTTTGCACTAGCATTGATATTACTTGTATTTTTGATGGTATGCATAGTGTAAAAATTGCTAGAACTAGATTTCTACTTCATGTGATGACTTGCTTGCAATGCCACATAATTCTAATGTTAATTCTAATCATGTTAATTTTAAGTCACATGATGCTAAACTTATTGTTGAGAATAATGAATTAGAGGAACAAGTGACCAACCTTAACAAAAGCTTGAAAAGGTGCTTCAAAGGTAATACCACCCTCGACAAGCTTTTGAGCGAGCAAAATTGCTCATACAACTAGGAGTGACTTGGGTATATACCAAAGAAAGATAAGAAACTGGTAAGCAAACCCACAAGATTTTGTGACACAAAATGGTAAATATTGCCTTAAGTGCCAGGAAATAGGATATGTGCAACAAAACTGTCATATTGGTAAGACTCCATCCATAGGTTTATATGATTCTTGTTATATGCTTAAGAAATCTAAATATGGTAGTGTTATTGCTAGATTTGTTGACACTTCAATTTTAGACACTAAAAAGAATACTATTTTGGTGCCTAAAGCCTTGGTCACTATCTCCAAGGACCCAAATAAGTTTGAGTACCTAAAAAGGTTCGATTTTCTTTTGTTGGTGAACTATGAGACCGCTGGAATGCATTGGGTGCTTGATAGTGGTTACACTCAACACATGACTGGAGACCGGAAAATGTTCACCATATTTGAAATGGAAGCAATTAGAAGATTATATTTGGAGACAATAGCAAATGAAAGGTGTTTGGTTTGGGTAAAATTGCTATCTCAAATGACCTTTCAATTTCAAATATATCTCTTGTAGAACATTAAATTTCAATTTGCTATCTGTTGCTCAATTGAGTGATCTACACTTAATGTGCTCATTCTTTAAAGATGGTGTAACCATTTCAAAAGAAAAAGAAAAGAGCTGGTTTTTAAAAGTTTTAGGTTTGGAAATCTTTATTTGGTTGATTTCTCTTTAAATGCGTCTTGCTTAAAAACTTGTTTAATGGCAAAAACTTCATTGAGTCGATTGTGGCATAGAAGTCTAGGTCATGTGGACATGATCCAACTCAAAAAGCTTTTCAAATATGATTTGGTGGTTAGCTTGAAAGATGTGAAGTTTGAGATAAATAGATTATGTAGCGCTTGCCAAGCCAGAAAGTAAGTTGCAAATTCTCATCCTTCTAAGGGTATCATGTTAACTTCTAGACCATTAGAGCTCTTACATATGAATTTATTTGGGCCAATAACCTATAAGAGCACCGAGGTAATTGTTATTGTTTAGTCATTGTGGATAATTACTCTAGATACATATGGGTATTCTTCCTATATGACAAGGCCGAAGCCTCTGGTATTTTCAAAAGTTTTGCAAAAATAGCTCAAAATGAATTTGATTTTAAAATAAAGAAAATTAGAAGTGACAATGGTTCCGAGTTCAAAAACACTAAAATTAAAGATTTTTTATGAACTTGGAATAAAATAGGAATGTTGTGGCTACAGATCAAACAGAGAGAGAGATGGTAGTGGAGAGTGATGAAGATAAGTGTAATGGCCTGGATCCTCCCCATGGCTTCTCATCATATATATATACATGAGGAGTGCTTTTACGGTTTTACCCTTACATCTGGTTATCCCCCTGGGGGCAGTTATGTCATTACACATGGCCTATTCTGGGCCTTATACCTTCCTACCAGGCCTGCTGGGTTTAGGTGGGGGCCACCCCTACGACAGGAGCCTCTCATGGTAACGGGCTTCACAAGGCCGAAGCCATGTTGCCGAGTCTTTTGGCCCCCTCCGTCCCGCGGCCTGTGAGCCTGTCCAGACGTGATCCGGGGCTGCGCTGCGGCCGAAGCAGCTGCGTGCTCTTCTGGTCGTCCACGCGGTGAAGCATGCTCGGCGCGGTGCAGGCCTTGAGGCGTCGTGACCGTCCATGTGACGGCGGACTCCCGGCATCTGGACTTCCGAGGCGCGCGCATTCTGCACTCGTTGCGACCTTGCCGCCTGGCTCGGTGCTCTTTAATGATGGTTGGCTTGCCAGGGGGCAGGCTGTCGCATCGAGCAGTGTGCCTTCTCGTAAGTGGAGCACGCGACGGTTTCCGGATAGCATGCGGTGGAGTGCGGACGATTGCTCTTACGCGCCTCTGGTAACTGCGCCGCCCGACGCCTTGCGCTTGTGCTTCCGTCGGTTGGCCTGCCTCCCTGCTGGCGACTCTTCGCCTAGCGAGGCTGAGTATAAATATGCTGGCGCCAGGGCCTGCTCCCTAGACATCCTTGCTGCACATCCCGTACCTGTTCATGGTTAACTTCTCATATGTAGGAAAAGTTTTGTGCACCTGTGTTTGATGACCGCTACGACCGGCGTCAATGCCTGCGAGCGCCGGCGAACCAAAAACCGTCCCGTTTGTGGGAATGCTTCACCGCTTGACGCGGAAATGGCAAGGCCTGACTTGCTCTCGTAGACAGATATGGAGTCATCCGTACGCTCTGCTCGTGCGAACGAGCATATGCTGGTGCGGCGATTCATATCTGCCTACGAGATCATGTCTGCTCTTGCCGCAACCTTGCCCTTTGCCTGTTCGAGCTTGTTCGAGTTATGGTGGTCGTATGTGCTGTTCTCCGTTCTTGGCTGGCGCCGAAGTCGAAGTCGATGCGCGCTCCGTCCCCTACCGTTCGGACGGGTGGCAGCGGAGCTGGCGCGTACGTCGAAGTAGACGCGCGCGCTCCGTCCCCTACCCTTCGAACGGGCGGCAGCGAAGCTGGCGCCTAGTCGAAGTAGACGCGCGCGCTCCGTCCCCTACCCTTCGAACGGGCGGCAGCGAAGTTGGCGCCTAGTCGAAGTAGACGCGCGCGCTCCGTCCCCTACCCTTCGAACGGGTGGCAGCGAAGCTGGCGCCTAGTCGAAGTAGACGCGCGCGCTCCGTCCCCTACCCTTCGAACGGGTGGCAGCGAAGCTGGCGCCTAGTCGAAGTAGACGCGCGCGCTCCGTCCCCTACCATTCGAACGGGTGGCAGCGAAGCTGGCGCCTAGTCGAACTAGACGCGCGCGCTCCGTCCCCTACCCTTCGAACGGGTGGCGGCGAAGCTGGCGCCTAAGTCGAAGTAGACGCGCACGCTCCGTCCCCTACCCTTCGAACGGGTGGCAGCGAAGCTGGCGCCTAGTCGAAGTAGACGCGCGCGCTCCGTCCCCTACCCTTCGAACGGGTGGTAGCGAAGCTGGCGCCTAGTCGAAGTAGACGCGCGCGCTCCGTCCCCTACCCTTCGAACGGGTGGCAGCGAAGCTGGCGCCTAGTCGAAGTAGAGACGCGCGCGCTCCGTCCCCTACCCTTCGAACGGGTGGCAGCGAAGCTGGCGCCTAGTCGAAGTAGACGCGCGCGCTCCGTCCCCTACCCTTCGAACGGGTGGCAGCGAAGCTGGCGCCTAGTCGAAGTAGACGCGCGCGCTCCGTCCTCGACCCTTGGAATCGCGCCGCCCCCTGATCTGCCAGGGTTAGGTTTTCGTACTCTGCGGCCTGGCGCGTCCGGGGCACGCGGCGGCCTATGACTGGTGGGTGGTAGGATGTAGACGGTTGCGTGTTTGCAGCCGCTCGCCTCTTCCCTAGGCAAGGGGGACACGGGGGCGGGCAGTGGATGGCGTGTGTTGGAGCTGTTGTGACGGCCCTTGGCGCCTGTGAGCCGCGTCCTTCCAGCGGTGGGCGGGGGGGGGGGTTGCGCTAGACGGGCGCTTGTACGACTGCGGTTGCGTCTCGTACACGGGCCTTCGCAACCCTTCGCTTTTAATTACGGGGAATCGTGCGGGGCGGGCCTTTACACCGCTACGGTCGCATCCGGCACACGGACCGTTGTGACGCTTCGGTAGCGGCGGCATGGACGAGGTGTCTTGAAATAGCCCCCTCGTAACAGCGTCCCCGCACCTTTACGCCCTCTTTCCTGTCTGCTCCGCCTTCCACACCTTCGCGCTATCTTCACCACGTTAGTCTCATTGTGGGAGGCGATGGCTTCCAGTAGCGAGCGTGGCCAGGCGGTTGGTGGCCCTGCCATTCTCCGGCGATCCTCGCCGTTAGAGGTAAAATACGCGCTCCAAGAGCGCGACCCGTCGGCGGCTGACCAGGAGCGGCTGGCGGCGGAGGAGGGAGGCACATTCTCCGGCGAGCTAGGCCCTTCGCTCGTGACCGAGAAGACGATCCAAGAGCTCTTGCGTGCGGGGAAGTTGTCCGGGCGGCCGGACGTACGATTGCCTGCCGGCGACGAGACGGAACCGCATCCCGAGAGGTCGGAGGTGGTCGTATTTGTTGCCTTTTTCGACGCGGGGCTCCGGATCCCAGCGGTGGCCGTGGTGGGCGACGTGCTGCGGACCTTCGGGCTGGAGCTGGCGCAACTGACTCCAAACGCCGTGGCCCGGCTCGCGGTGTACAGCTGGGCCTTGCGCTCGGGGGCGTGCTGGCCCAGCGCGTCGCTGTTCGCCTATCTCCACAAGGCACGCTGCCAGCTGAAGGGCTGGAAGGACGGGACGCTGTCAAGCTTCGGCAGCGTCTCTTTTATTCTTCGCTCGTCGTGCAAGAAGCTCTTCCCTGCGAACTCAACTCGCGGGAAGTGGGAGTCTTACTGGATGAAGCGGTGGTTCCACCACCGTGTGGAGAGCGGGAGCGGCCTTGAGTGCACAGGCCGACCAATCGCGTTCAAGCCCTCGCCCGGCCGAACGCTCGATGATGAGGACAAGTGAAGGGTCAAGCGGCTCGTAGGCGTGGCCGCCCGCCTCAACATGCGCGACCTTGCCGAAGAGTACGTGATGTACGGCGTGGCACCGCTTGCCCACGACTGGCGTCTTGCCGCCGAGAGGCATCGAGACGACAATGTTTCACCGTGGGTTTGCTCGCTACCGGCGCCGCCCAGCCCCCGTAAGCCTCGATTGCGGCCCTCCTTTGTTGACGTGAAATGCGTTGTATGCTGATGCCATTCTCCTTTGCTACAGGGATTTCCTTGGAGGAGGCGGAGCAGGCCGCGCGCGTATTTTTGGGGCCGTACACTGCCAGGGAGCACGAGCAGCGCGCGGCTGCTATCGCCAAGGCGGGGCTGGGGCGAATAAACCGCGTGTGCGAGGTCCTGGGCCTTGCGGTGCCGGACCGTGTCGCTCCAGACGATGGTGGAGCGAAGAAGAAGAAGACCTCGTCTCGAAAGAGGGGCCGCAGCGGGACGCCTGCCGCGCCTGCTGCTAGCGTTTCCGAGGGCGTGGCGGGCGCGGAGTCAGACTCGGCGAGGTACGCCGATTCGGGCTTGGGTGGTGCAGGCGCCGAAGGCGAGGTGTCCTCGGCGAGCGTCCCGGACGGTGGGTTTGCCGCGGGCAGCCGGAGGGGGGAAGCCTCACCGCCCGCCGTAGTCGTCGAGGCGGACCCCGTGCGGACCGGCGATGGCGGGGGGAGACTTCGACCGCGGCCGCTGTGGTGCCGGAGGCGCCCTCCACGGGGGCGTACGTAGCCGTGCTGTCTTTGCCAACGGCGGCGGGGACCGAGGGACCCCCTTTGACGACTGCCACCATGGAACCTTCGCCCCCAGGCGCAGCAGCCGCGGGGTCTTCCCCAACCCCGGCTGCGGAGGCGGTAGCGCTGCTGGCCGCCCCGGCCAAACGGCCATGTGTGCGGCCAGAGCTCCACCGGACACCGCGGGGGTTCGTCGTGGCTACGGGCATCAAAAGCTTGTGGGACTCCCGCGCAAGCCCCGGGGGCCCCGCGGCCTATGCGCCTTCTGCCCCTCTGGCCCCACCGTCCGCCGCGCAGGGACAGCCGTCGTCCTCCCCGAACGCGGAGGCCTCTGCTCGCGGCGGGAGCATCCCTTCTGCTACCGAAGGTAGGGTGGCTTGGCTTACTCTGATGTATGCTTTTATGCCTTGGGGTGGTCACCCGCATCCTTATTTTCAGCGTTGCTCATTCCGGAGGGGGAGCATCCGACGGAACACGGGGCCTCCGAGCCCGTGAACCCTGCGGACTTCGTGCCGCCTCCGGAGACGCTGAGGGCGTGGCGCGGGATTGTGAATGACGCGGCCACGAGCGTCGATCCGCAAGTGCTGCAGGCCTATGGTGCGGGGCGCCTCGAGGACGCTTTCGAGGTGTCTGGGGTGAGGGTAAGTATTCATGCGACCACGCCTGAGTTTAGCTGTGTTTGCTAAGTCTTTTCCCTTCTACAGACACTCGTGCTGGGGCAGGCCCTGGAAGCGGCCTATGCTCGTAGCCAAAAAGCGCTCGAGGATAGGCTGCGGGCCGCCGAAGGGGAGCTGCGCGAAGCCTCTGGCGCCCGCTCTGCCCAGGACGCCCGCATCCGCCAGCTGGAAGCGGAATGCGCCGAAGCGAGGGTGCACGCCGAGGGGCTTGTTACGTCGGCGCGGGAATCAGCCGCAACAGCTGCTGATGAAAAGTTCGCGGCGGAGCGGGACGGGCTCCTGGAGCAGGTCGCCGCGCTAGAGAAGGAGAAAGGCGAACTTGCCTTGACTCTAGCGGAGCGCAACCGGACGCTGGGCGACGCCTCGGTGGTTGCCTGGGACGCCATGCAAGCGCTGGAGAGCCATCTTGAAGGGCTGGTGGCGAAGGTGCCGGGACGCGCCTTCGGTCCGGAGGAGCTGTCTCGGACGCTCCGCTGGGTCGGGGATGCCGCCAACGTCGCGCGCGACGCGGCGACGTCCTTCGGCACCCACTGCGCGTACACTTCGGCCTGCTTGGTGTGCGCGCTCCTCCAGCACCGCGGCTGTACGCATGTCGCGGGGCTAAATGACCCCCAGCTGGAGATGCCTGGCGGGGCCGGAGTAATGTCCGGCGCCGTCCGCTCCGCTCGCCGTGCCCTTGGGCCCTTCTGCGACCGGATCTGGGATCCCGTCGGGGCGGAAGCTGTGCGGATCGAGCTCCAGAAGTCGCTCTACGGGACGGGGAGCCTCGGCCAATTTCTGGACGGGGTCCCTCGACGCGATGATGGCGGCGCTGGGCCCTCCGAAGGCGCCGGGAATCCGCAGGTCTGATGCCGCGGCGCCTAGTGTAGGCGTGCGTTGTACTGTCCCTTGTCTTTGCTAATAAAGCGCACACTTTCTGCATGCATGCTGATTTTTACCTATATCCCGGGCAGCTTCCCTGCTGGGGCCGGCTTCGGGCGGCCGACCTTTCAACCCGACGACGCCTTCAACAGTGGCGAAGGGCCGAAGATTCGCTCGATTTTTGGGCGAGCCGGCCTTCTTCGAGCGAGGCCCCAACTTTAGCGCGTGTTAAGGACGAACCCGCGGGGTAGCGGCTTAGAGCGGCCGGGGTGTTGGCGGACCTTTGTACATGTGATTCTTCCGGTAATCAGACCTCCTGGCATTTTACGATGTGCGCTATGTGTTGATGCCGCCGTTGGCGACGTAGCTGCGCCAGGGTTCCGTAGAACGGACAGTCCGCAGACTGATGTATGCGGAGGCAGACCTTCGCAATTTGGCTTGCTTTATAGTCCGGGGACTCGCGCGTGCGGAGGCAGGCCTCGACGCTACGTCTTCTTTATAGTCCGGAGACTCGCGCGTGCGGAGCTAGGCTCGACGCTACGTCTTATTTAGAGTCCGTGGACTATTGCGTGCGGAGCTAGGCTCGACGCTACGTCTTCTTTATAGTCCGGAGACTCGCGCGTGCGGAGCTAGGCTCGACGCTACGTCTTATTTAGAGTCCGTGGACTATTGCGTGCGGAGCTAGGCTCGACGCTACGTCTTCTTTATAGTCCGGAGACTCGCGCGTGCGGAGCTAGGCTCGGCGCTACGTCTTATTTAGAGTCCGTGGACTATTGCGTGCGGAGCTAGGCTCGACGCTACGTCTTCTTTATAGTCCGGAGACTGGCGCGTGCGGAGCTAGGCTCGACGCTACGTCTTATTTAGAGTCCGTGGACTATTGCGTGCGGAGCTAGGCTCGACGCTACGTCTTCTTTATAGTCCGGAGACTCGCGCGTGCGGAGCTAGGCTCGGCGCTACGTCTTATTTAGAGTCCGTGGACTATTGCGTGCGGAGCTAGGCTCGACGCTACGTCTTCTTTATAGTCCGGAGACTCGCGCGTGCGGAGCTAGGCTCGACGCTACGTCTTATTTAGAGTCCGTGGACTATTGCGTGCGGAGCTAGGCTCGACGCTACGTCTTCTTTATAGTCCGGAGACTCGCGCGTGCGGTGCTAGGCTCGACGCTACGTCTTATTTAGAGTCCGTGGACTATTGCGTGCGGAGCTAGGCTCGACGCTACGTCTTCTTTAGAGTCCGTGGACTATTGCGTGCGGAGCTAGGCTCGACGCTACGTCTTCTTTATAGTCCGGAGACTCGCGCGTGCGGAGCTAGGCTCGACGCTACGTCTTATTTAGAGTCCGTGGACTATTGCGTGCGGAGCTAGGCTCGACGCTACGTCTTCTTTATAGTCCGGAGACTCGCGCGTGCGGAGCTAGGCTCGACGCTACGTCTTATTTAGAGTCCGTGGACTATTGCGTGCGGAGCTAGGCTCGACGCTACGTCTTCTTTATAGTCCGGAGACTCGCGCGTGCGGAGCTAGGCTCGACGCTACGTCTTATTTATAGTCCGAAGACTCGCGCGTGCGGAGCTAGGCTCGACGCTACGTCTTATTTAGAGTCCGTGGACTATTGCGTGCGGAGCTAGGCTTGACGCTACGTCTTCTTTATAGTCTGAAGACTCGCACGTGCGGAGCTAGGCTCGACGCTACGTCTTATTTAGAGTCCGTGGACTATTGCGTGCGGAGCTAGGCTCGACGCTACGTCTTCTTTATAGTCCGGAGACTCGCGCGTGCGGAGCTAGGCTCGACGCTACGTCTTATTTAGAGTCCGTGGACTATTGCGTGCGGAGCTAGGCTCGACGCTACGTCTTCTTTAGAGTCCGTGGACTATTGCGTGCGGAGCTAGGCTCGACGCTACGTCTTCTTTAGAGTCCGTGGACTATTGCGTGCGGAGCTAGGCTCGACGCTACGTCTTCTTTAGAGTCCGTGGACTATTGCGTGCGGAGCTAGGCTCGACGCTACGTCTTCTTTAGAGTCCGTGGACTATTGCGTGCGGAGCTAGGCTCGACGCTACGTCTTCTTTATAGTCCGGAGACTCGCGCGCGCGAGGGCGTCCCCCCGGTGCGTATTTTGTTTATACTCAGTCCCGTCACCTTGGCGACGGCGAGTGCACACGCTAACGTGCGTCTTTGGTTTATACTCAGTCCCGCCCTCCCTGGCGACAGCGAGTGCACACGCGAACGTGCGTCTTTGGTTTATACTCAGTCCCGCCCTCCCTGGCGACGGCGAGTGCACACGCGAACGTGCGTCTTTGGTTTATACTCGGTCCCGTCACTTTGGCGACGACGAGTGCACACGCTAACGTGCGTCTTTGGTTTATACTTGGTCCCGTCACTTTGGCGACGGCGAGTGCACACGCTAACGTGCGTCTTTGGTTTATACTGTGGGGGCGCGCGCGTTGGCCAAGCCGGCGCGTGCCCTCACCGCGTGCTTGCATGTGACGAAGAAAAATTAACGGCAAACGGCGATCTTCATTATATCCCCGTTTGCGCGGGTGAGCGACTACAAAGGGTGAATATACTGACCGTTTGCCCTTGTGCGGCCGCAGCCTCTAGTCGCTAGACATCTGCAAGGCCCGCGCAGGCGCCAATGGATGACCCCACGGACCTCCGCACTGTGACGTCGGCTCTAAGGGCGTCGCTGGGCTTCGCGACGCGGGCATCTGGTGCCTGGCTCGATGCGCCGAGCCATATCCTGGTCGCCTCGGACGGTGATGATGGTCCGAGGGCCCGGGATCTTCATGCACAGATAGCCGTGATGTGGTACCGCGCCGAAGGAGTTGAGGATTGGGCGCCCCAGAATGGCATTGTAGGGATACGGGAGGTCGACCACGTCGAAGGTGGCATCTTCGGTCCGCACATTGTCATCTCGGCCGAAGGAGACTTGAAGGCCGATCTGGCCCAGCGCCCGCAGGGGCTGTCCCCCGAAGCCCTGCAGTGGGATTCCCGAGGGCCCCAGGCGGCTTCGAGGAATCCCCATCTGGTCGAAGGCCGCCGCAAACAATACGTTCGCGAAACTACCCCCGTCCACCAAGGCGCGCCCCACGTCGCATCCCGCGATAGTGACCCGGATGACCAGGGGGTCCTGATGAGGGAAGTCCACACCTTGGGCGTCATCAGGTGTGAATGTAACCTCGTGCCGCGCTCATTCCGGCGGTGCTTGCACTGGGTATGCCGCCACGTGATGTAGTCTTCGCGCGTAGGCCTTCTGCTGCCGCGCCGAGGCGAATTCCAGCGCAGAGCCACCGGATATGACATTAATGACCCTGCGGTAGGTTGCGTCCGGGGCTTGCAACGACAGGAGGCCCTCCCGAGGCTGCTGTACGTGAGCTTGGACCCGCAAGGTGCCTTCCTGGGGTTGCATTCCCTGCGCCTGTACCTGCATCCCCTGCGCCTGTACCTGCATGGGGGCCTCGTATGGGAATTGGACGTGGGCCACCGCAGGCGGGCGCGCCTCCGGGTTCCTGTCCCTAGCGACGCTGTCGCGGAGCGCCGCGATGGAGGTGCAGTTGCAGGTATCATGATTGCCGCGGCCGTGGACTAAGCACCACAGTCCCTGATGCTGGTCGTCGTAATCTCCACGACCCTTATCGTCGCGGCCCCTGCCACGGCCGCGGCCCCGGCCACGGCGCCCCCGGCCGCCTCGGCCCGCTGGAGCACCCTCGTCGGACCCGCCTTCGATGTCGAGGACGTACCGGTTTCGCCTCGACCTTTGCTGGCCGCGCTTGGGCTGATCCGATGACTCCTTATGCGAGTTGTCCCTGCGGTCGGGCGCGTCCCTGGACGACTCCTGCTTACGCTTTCCCTTCGAAGAGCCGCCCTTCGGCGGATCTTCGGTTTTTGCCGAGGCTCCGGCCTGGTTAGAGTCGGAGTCGTCACCTTGCCTTCGCCGCGCGTCCTCCTCTGCCCTGGCATATTCTTCCATCTTGTCGAAGAGCTTCGCCACCGTCTTGATTGGCTTTCGCGCATTGTACTCGGCCATCGGGCCCGGACGAAGGCCCTGTATGGCTGCATTGACGATGGTGGTCTCGTTGACGTCCTTCACTTGACATCGAATCTTGGCGAAGCGTTTGAAGTAATCCCGGAGCTTCTCCGAGGGTTTTTGCTTCACGGCGAAGAGTTGGTCCGCCTCGACCCGGTCGACGTAGTTTCCTTGGAAGTTGTTGTGGAGGCGGACGCGGAGCTGCTCCCACGCGTAGATGGAGCCCGGCTCTATGGTAAAAAACCAAGAGAGCGCCACTCCTTGTAGCGCGAGGGGGAGTCCCTTTGCCTTCGTGGTGTCGTCTCCGCCCGCGGCTTCGATCGCGGTTTTGTATACGCGCACGAACTCACGGGGGTCCGTGTCGCCTTTATACGAATCGATGGCGCTAGGGAACTTGAAGTCTTCGGGCCATGCCGCCTGCTGCAGCCCCGCCGAGAGCGGGGACTCCGGATCCACGCGCCGCAGCGGCCCGCGGCTGGACGTGGGGGCTTCGCGACTGTCCGCCCTCTTCGGCGCGGGCTCGGACGCGATTGCTGGCGCGGCCGGCTGACTCCGAGCCTCTTGTATATCTCTGACGGCTCCGCGAAGGTCCCCCAGCTCCCGCTGGAACGCGTTGAGAGCCGCCAGCAGGGCGCTTTCCATCCCCGGTGCGGGCGGGGTCGCCGGTGCTTCCGACGGGCGGATCGGCGCGGGGACGACCGCGTCGCGGGGTCCCGAGCTGCCGGTCGCTCCGTCGCGGCTACCTCGGACCGCCCGGTCCGCACCGCCGGCGAGGGTTGCAGTGGGGGCGGCGAGGTCGGCTGTCGTCGCGTCGGCGGGGTCGGTTGTCGCTGCACCCGTGTCGACGTCTTCGACCGCCGGGTCCGTCCTCGCAACGCCGGTGGCGGGGTTGGTCGTCGCTGTGCCGGTGACGGGGTTGGTCGTCACCGCGCGAACGCCGGCGTCTTCGGCCACCACGCCTGCGTCGGCGCCCGCGTCCGCCTCTGCCGATGCCGAAGCCCTGGTGCTCATACGATGCTCCGGGCCGACCGCCTTCTTTCCCTTCGCCGCCGCTGAAGAAGCTTTTTTCGGTGCCATCTTTTTCCTTCGGTCTTCAGGCTTGTCTTCGTCCTCCCCACGGACGGCGCCAACTGTTGTGGCTACAGACCAAACAGAGAGAGAGATGGTAGTGGAGAGTGATGAAGATAAGTGTAATGGCCTGGATCCTCCCCATGGCTTCTCATCATATATATATATACATGAGGAGTGCTTTTACGGTTTTACCCTTACATCTGGTTATCCCCCCTGGGGGCAGTTATGTCATTACACATGGCCTATTCTGGGCCTTATACCTTCCTACTAGGCCTGCTGGGTTTAGGTGGGGGCCACCCCTACGACAAGGAACTTTCTACTACCTACACTCCAGAGCAAAATGGAGATATAGAGAGAAAAAATTAAACATTAATTGAAATGGCAAGGACAATGCTTGATGAATACAATGCTTCTAATAATTTTTGGGCAGAAGCCATTAACACTGCTTGTCATGCCATAAATTGCCTTTACTTGCATTGTCATTTGAAAAAAAACTTCCTGTTAAATTCTCATTGGAAGAAGAATGAACATTTCCTACTTTAGAGTATTTAGATACAAATGCTACATCTTAAGAAATGGTGTTCGGCTCTCTAAATTTTAAAGGCAATGTGATGAAGGATTTTTACTTGATTATTCTTATAATAGTAAAGGTTATAGAGTTTTCAATAAAAACTTCGGTTTAGTTGAAGAAGCTTATGATGTCCAATTTGATAAAACTAATGGCTCTCAAGAAGAGTAAGAAAATTTAGATGATGTAGGTGATGAAGAATTAAGGAGAGCAAATGAAGAAGATGCAAATTGGAGATATCAAGCTAAAGAAGGACCAAAGTGGATCACCTTTCTCAAAGCAAGTTGAAGCTTCAATCTCTTCCACAACAAGTAACATTCAAGTAATTGATTTGGAAGACAACGTAGATCAACATGCAGCTCTACCACCGAAGATTCACAATGCAATCGCCAAGGATCATCCAATAGATCAAATATTGGATGACGTGAGTAAGCGTGCTCAAACTTTCTCTAGAGTAGCTTCATTTTATAAACATTACCTTTTTTGTCTTCTCTTGAGCCAAAGATTGTAGATGATGCCTTAGAAGATCCCGATTGGGTGAATGAAATGTATGAAGAACTTAAACAACTTCGCCTGAAATGATGTTTGAACCTTAGTGGAAAGACCCAAGGAGCATAATGTTATTGGCACAAAATGGGTCTTCCGTAACAAGCAAGATAAAAATGAAGTTGTAGTAAGAAACATGGCAATGTTAGTAGCTCAAGATTATACTCAAGTTAAGGGTTTAGACTATGATGAAACATTTGCACCCGTTGCTAGACTTGAATCAATTCGTATATTACTTGCCTTTGTTTCAACTTTTGATATTAAACTATTTCAAATAAATGTTAAAAGTGCTATCTTAAATGGCAGCATATCAGAACTTGTATATGTTGAACAACCTCCGGGTTTTGAAGATCCTAAAAATCCAAATCATGTGTATAAACTTTCCAAGACGCTATATGGCTTAAAACAAGCTCCTGGAGTATAGTATGAGCGCCTTCGAGATTTTCTACTCTCTACAGGATTCAAAATTAGGAAGGTTGATACAACTTTGTTTACCAAAATTATTGATGATGATTTCTTTGTATGCCAAATTTATATTGATGATATTATATTTGGCTCTACTAATCAAGACTTTTGCAGAGTTTGGTGACATGATGTCTAGATAATTTAAGATGTCCATAATAGGAGAAGTAAGCTACTTCCTTAGACTTCAAATCAAGCAACACAAGGAAATGACTTTCATACGTCAAACAAAGTATGTGAGGGATTTGTTCAAGAAGTTTGGCATGGAAGATGCAAAACTCATCAAGACCCCTATGGCGAGCAACAGGCATCTTGACCTCAATGAAGGAGGTAAACCGGTATATTTAAAGCTTTATAGATCTATGATTAGTAGTTTACTTTATCTTATCACATCTAGGCCCATTATCATGTTTAGTATTTGCATGTGTGTACGCTTTCAAGCATCTCTAAAAGAGAACCATTTAAATGCCATAGAGAGAATTCAAAGATATTTAAAGCATTCCTTAATCATAGGCTTATGGTATCCTAAATGTGCTAATTTTGATTTAATTGGATATTCGAATTCCGATTATGCGGGTTACAAAGTGGATAGAAAAAGCACATCAGGTAGTTGTCAATTGTTAGGAAGGTTTTAGTGTTATGGTCTTCCAAGAAGCAAAATTCCATAGCCTTATTTACTGCCGAAGCCGAATATGTTTCCGTGGGCAGTTATTATGTTCAATTGCTATGGATGAGGCAAATTTTAATGGATTATGGAATTAAATTTGACAAAACAGTGAAAATTGCTAAGAACCCGGTCCAACACTCAAGAACCAAGCTATAAATATACACAACCATTTCTTGAGAGATTATATAAGCAAGATAGATATCTCAATTAGCCACATCTAAACTAAAGATTAATTAGCGGACATCTTCACCAAACCATTAGATGAAAGCCGCTTTTGCAAGTTGCGGAATGAATTAAATGTTATAGACTACTTAAATGTTGCTTGAACACTTGCCTCATGCTTTCCTGTTCATTTGGTGTTGTTTCAGGTATTTTTGAGGGGTATTTTCAAATCTTTTTGCTAAAATCTTTTATTTTCATACAAAATATGTTTTTATGTTTCCTATAGTCTTCTCAATGCATAATGATCCTGAATGATTTTTATTTGAGTGCAAAACTAGAGATCAATTGCGTTTTTCTAAAGATCAATTTTAATTTCTAAAAGTCCCAAAAATCGGAACTATCGATAGTCAATACACGGTACTTTTGTTTTTCGGAACTACCAGCGTGTTAACTGCAGAACTACCATTTCTAGTTGTTTTTGTGCTTTAGTGCTTTAACTGCCGACCCCATGGGTGGTCTTTAACTCTCTCTCTCCGTATGGCCGTATCGCTCTTTACATTACCAAACTGCCTCGGCCGCCGCCACATTGATCGGGCTCCCCTTAGGCCTTAGCTCCCTCTACCTCGCGGTAGTGGTCCAGCCCCTCTGGCCCATTTATGTGCAGCTAAAAAAAGAAAAAGAAAAAAGAGATTGGACTAAAACGGGCCCGATGCCGTCTCCCCCACCTCCCTCCCACACCACCCGCCTTCCTAAAACGTTTCCGCTTGCTTGCTCTGGCTGCAAGGAGTGCCACCTCATAATCCCCTCGTTCACCGGCCGCCCTTCCTCTCCGGCGAGTTTCTGCGCAGCTCGCCCTCCTTCGAAAGGTTTCCTCAGCTCCTGCCACCGTTCCGCGCAAGAAGTACCCAGACTTGTTCTCCATGGGTACGAGTTAATGTTATGTTATGTGCAGTTTATTACATTTTGTTCATTCGTGCATATTGTTGACTGCCAGAATTCGGGGTCGAATTCTGTTAAGGGGGGGTAGAATGTAATACCACAGACATGAAAAAGGGAAACAATAGTGATAAAGGAAGTTTTTACCGTCAGACCCATCGACTTTTAGAGTGTCGATTTAGTGTCGCTCGCAGAGGTTCCCAGACCATCCCAGGACGGTCGGCACCGTCTAGAGAGCCGAGTAGCGCCCTCAGAGGTTCCCAGACCGCCTAGGGATAGTCGGCACCGTCTCGCAATGTGGGTTCTCGTCATTCGGCAGAACTCATATGCTTACCTTTTACCGACTTACCGCTGCAGTAAAAGAAACCCCAAAGCCAGTACAGCCTTGGACCAAAATGCCCCTGAGCAGTCAATTATATGAGAGAGGAAGGGTAGGGCATGCCGGTCATTTCAATGCAAAGGGCAGCCCAACCATGCCCTTATAAAGCCAGTACTTCATAGCAAGCCTCATCTTCTCACCTCTTTTCTTAGTTAGGATAAGAACAAAGCCAGTAGAAGCACACTTTCCATTCCTTCCATTGCCAAACCAGGAAGCCAACACAAGTGCATCCTCCAAGCTCACCACAGAGAAGAGGGAGCCCGAAGGAGGTGGAGCAAGGGGAGCGGCCGACCATGACGGCAAGAGGAGGATCCATCTGAAAAACCCCAACTTCGTCCTCGCCATTCCTTGCTAGGCAGACAAGTAAGTCTCACCTTCCACCCGTGTCTCGGCGCCATAGCACCACCCGAGCGCACACACCATCAAAGCAAAGGCAAGCAAAGGCTAGAGTGTGTGCATGTAGAAGTAGGGGTAGGGGATGCACTGCCCTGTTAGGAGCAGCCGACCGGCGAAGAGCCGTGGCAGACGAGCTCAAAGCCAATGAGAGGCGCAGGAGTCGGCGGTGGCCCTGCGGCCGGCGCACCCGTGCGCCGCCTGGGGAGGGGGGCCGGCCGTGCGGTTGCGCGCGAGAGGAAGGGGGAGCCGTGGAGGCGGAGAGAGACCGGCGGCGGCCCGATGGCCGGCGGCGAGGAGGGGGATGGCCGTACACACCCCACACCACCGGTCGGCTGCGCGCGAGAGAGGGGACGGGGAGAGGAGGAGACGGAGGCGGAGGCCGGCGGAGGGGCTGCCGGCGGTGAGTTGGGGGCTGGCGACGCCGAGCCGGCCCTGCGCCGCCGCGCCGCCCCGGGTGAGGCCGGCGGGAGGAGAGGCCATTTCGGCCAAATGGGGATGGGAGAGAGAGTGGGGAGGAGCCGGCGTCGGGGAGGAGTCGGCGACGAGGAGGGGTCGGCGCGCCCGTA
This sequence comes from Dendrocalamus latiflorus, assembly GCA_017311315.1. NCBI lineage: Eukaryota > Viridiplantae > Streptophyta > Magnoliopsida > Poales > Poaceae > Dendrocalamus > Dendrocalamus latiflorus. The sequence continues at coordinate 19,994,801 of CM029616.1, forward strand.
CGCCGCCGCGCCGCTTGGAGTGGGGCCGGCCGTTCGGCCGGATGCGCAAGAAGAGGAGGAGGCCATTCGGCCAAAAGAAAGAAGGGAGAGGAGAGAGCCTGGGTAAGGTAGAGAAAGAGAAAAAGAAAATAAAAGGGAGAAAGGAAGAAAAAGAGAAAGGAGGAAAAAAGAGAAGAAAGAAAAGAAAAGAAGAGGAAGAAAGAAAAGAAAAGAGGAGAAAAAGAAAAAAAAAGGGTTCGGCACCTGCGTGACAGGTCCCTCAAAACCCATGCGTTTATGCCCATGATCAGGATACGAGCTTAGAGTCATTGTTCTCTGTTTACGCTCTGGTTTCTGTTTTGCCGTTGAGTCGGGTTGACATGTACGCAGGTGGAGGTCCCGGGTCGGAGCCGTCCACGCGTCATCCCCGAGGTTAACCAGGCAAGTTCCTTGTAAAGTGGTGAATTCGGGTAGTGATTTTTGGTAAATGGATGGTGATGCGTTGCTTACCGTGTTGGGGGTAAGTCTAATACTTCCGGATGATACATGGCTTACCGTTGGGCGACTGGAGCCTTTCGCCCAACCCAGCAGCGAAAACTAGAAAATCTCCCAACCGTTGGGCGATTAATTGCAGTCGCCCCACCGTTGGGCGACTTTAATCCAGTCGCCCTCCCATTGGGCGACTGCATGAAAGTCGCCCAATGGTTGGGCGACTGCACTCAGGTCCCCGAGAGAAAAAAGAGAGGAAAGAGTCTATTTTGTCGAAATTTGGAAAGTGCATCAAAACTTCGCCAAAAATAGTGAAAATTGGTGGAGCTGTTCTTCATACATCCAAAAGCCTCCAGAAAAAAATTTGAGCAATTTCGGCCATAGGATCAAAAGTTATAGCAGTTTCAATTGAGACCGAAACGAATTCGAGTCCGTTTCCGACACACCTTTAGTAAAACGGGCATAACTTTTGCATACGGTGTCCGTTTTCGACGTTCTTGTACTCGTTGGAAAGCTAACGACGAGCCCGATCCAAAAATAATGACCCGCTTGCGCCAGTCGCCCTCCAAGACCCCGAAAATCGGCTATCTTTGGACCTAAACCTGCGTCGTAAGTTTTTTCTTTCTGTTTTTGGCCTTTTTCTTGTTCTTCCCTTTGGAATTTGGATTTTTCTTCAACTGACAAGTTGTAGATCTCGTCGAAACCTTTCAAATGAGTATATATAAGCCATATAGAACTTTGCCATTTTATCTTTTCAGACTAGTTGTTTATATTGCATCGGTATATAAAACGATCGGTATATACGGTTTTGTCGACCCCTGAGTGTAGTCGCCCAACCATTGGGCGACTGCATGAAAGTCGCCCAATGGGAGGGCGACTAGATGCAGTCGCCCAATGGTTGGGCGACAGCTATTGTGTCGTCCGCTGGTTGGGCGAAAGGCTCCAGTCGCTCAACCATTGGGCGACTGGAGCCTATTTTTGTAAAAAAATTTCTCGCGGGTATATTTCTGTAATTTTGAATAAAAAATGAATTATTTGTACCAAAAATTCATGCAGAGGTGGTAGCATCTTGGCCCAGAGAGTGGGCGGGGTGTTACAAATCCTTCTGTGTCTTATCCTATTTCTCAGGCGTGGAGTGTCCTGGACTGAACATGTGCACCAAGATTTATGCATTGCTCTCACATAAACCAACTAATTAAGACCATATTTGGATGAGGGGGGGGGGGGGGGTAGTTTAAATTCTATCTAAATCCTAGCCGAATCCCCCTCATGGCATGCACGTACAAACCATGGGAAAGGGTGGACATGGAACAATATGTAGGAAACAAAGCACCAAGAAAGTTCATGCGTGTAAACATCTATCACACTCAACGGGCAAATATATTCCTTAAAAAAAAGGCTAATATACAAATACTTAAAATAGATGCGTCAAAAGAGGGGAGAAAGATCTAAAACAATACAAATTCACCTAATATCAGTTCTTTTTTACAAACTGACTTTACAGAAAACATCATACTTTATCTTCATATGTTCAGATGACAACCAAGTGGTGTTGCCAAATGATTCCTAACAAACTGTGAAGAAGTTCGAAGGGAAATCCAGTGCTCATGAGTTCGAAGCAACCACAAAGGTTATACGACATAATTGTAGACGAGGAAATTATATGTTAACCTTCAAATGACCATTGTGCAACTCCATCTGCTACACCAAAACGACCATCATAAGCTATATAATATGCATCTACTATACATGTCATCACCTGGAAATCTGTATGCTTGCCATCATAAAGAGAAGTGCGGGCTTGCCTCAATGCAAATTATCACAGGTAACAACACACATCGACTTAGAAGTAGGTTAAAGAAAAGACTAAGGGTCTGTTCTTTTCTTCGAAGCTGACGGTTTTTGACTTTTGCTACAGTACCTAACTTTTAAACCAAGTATTTTCTCAAGACGAGGTCTACAAGTTAAACGATCTACACGTTAAAAACCCAATATATGTACCAGCCAAAATCGTAAGTGAGTATCTGTCTCTTCGTAATCTGTACCGTAAACAACCAAAATTCAAAAATTTTAGCCAAAAGTCATAAGCCGCAGCCGAAAAGAATAAACCCTAAAATTAATCTATGACGTATAACATGACTTCTGAGAAGTTGACTGACAGGCATACTTAGGTTTGCATGATGCTTTAGTTTAGGTGAGGGTAAAGTTTGGAAGATCGTTGGAGTAGGAAAATTTCTCAACATCTTAAACTGCAATTTTCTGACTTAGCTGTCCATAAGTACGACATAACAAGCCAACACGATAACAGTAGTTTCACACACCAGTACACAAGTACACAACCATGATCCATCATGTACCGTACATTAGTAACCATTACATCACTGACTTAGACCTGGCCACATCAAAGCCAACAATTCCTGATTCCTGAAGATAAAGCTTAACTATGAGTCAACCAAAGGTCTATCAAATAATGACCAAGTAACCTTCACGAGCAACGTAAGGGCACCACAAGTAATTTCAGCTTCCTCAGCACCGTTAACGCTTGGAGTAACAAACTTACAACGGTCAATATCAGCATCTCCTTCAAAGAGACAACTATGACGCGACGCCACAGTTGGATAATTCCACTACCATCATAAGTCACCACACCACCTGCTTTGCTATCGTAAAGCACTAATCTATCCTGGATGCTGGTGGTGCAAGCCGTGATTTCTCCATAGAAATCTCCCTCAAGAACCTTAATTTGAATGGTAGCCTACACCGCTTGTTTAACAACTGCAAATATCAACTCCACAGTGCTGAGCCTACTATCAAGAGTGTCACTGTCAATCTTATTTTGAATCTTATCTCTAAATAGTATGCTATCAATCATAAGCAACCCCTTACTAAGTTCTTTGTCCTTCAACCCTTGATCATCCTTGATCTTAAGATCTACCACAAAATATATACCACCTCTTAACACGAGCGCTCGAGTTGGGCCAGTCAAGACCAACGATTGATCCGATGAAAAAGGTTACATAATAGGTTAGTTGTCTGTTCCTCTCAATAATGCTGCAATGGAAGTAAAAACAAATTTCAGCCGCGTGATGTATGAAAGCTGTTACCATAGATGAAACTGGGATACGTCTAACTCTATGTGTGCATGTGTGTGTGTTTGGTTTTACTCTGTTCCATACCATATCTAAGCCATATACTCAAGATATGATGACCCATGTCTGATTATCTTACTAAAATTCAAAACGACACAGGAAGTTGCATCACCTAGTTGTACCATTACCATGCACCTACAGAATTGCTCATTTAGTCTATAAGAAGGCACTAACAACAAACATATAACAAGCATATGCTTCATTTTTTATATTTGCACTTTATTAATACCAATATATGGTCGTCTGATGATTGATCATTGACATGTAAAGTTCCAACTTCCAACACCACACGATTTCTGGACCAGAAATGAGAAACAGCTTCTTAACTAAGAATATGAGTAAAGTTATATCCCGCATCACCAACTAAAAAAATGCACATCACCAAGGGGATAATAAATTCTTCCAGATGTTTATTGACAACCAATAGGAAACACATAGTTGAACAATAAAAATCGATTGCAGGCAAGTATGGACTTTAGCTTTTTTATATATATACATAGATATATGCAAGAAGGGAGTACAATTTGAATGTGAACCACACAAAATGCTTAATTCTTTAGAGCAAAGTTGTACCTTTGAGTTGATGAGTTGGCAATTCTCCCTATGGCGGCGGAAGAGATAAACACACTTCCGCTTGAGGCTGTCTCTAGCAATGACAGTGCCATATACATTAATCGGGAAGCCTACATCCGAGCAGACTATGTTGACAGAGAGGATGTTTGTTGAGCGACATGGATCACAATCCTTTACGCCAATTTTGTAGATTCTATCAGTGTATCACATTGGACCAAGAGGCGCTGCAGTGGGGAAAAAACAAAACAACAGAATTAAGGTCACAAATTCAAAAGGAGAGAAACAACAATACACATCAAAGGGTTGCAGAACAGCAGAAGGATGTGTTGGGATGCGATAAGGTATGTAAAGGCCAAAGTTTTGTTCATGCATGTTCACAGCTAGAGTGATTGAAGCTAGAACACAGGATTTTGAGCCTTAAAAGAGACTTTTTTTTTAATACGGGAACAGTCCCCACTTTCCATTAAAGAACAGAAATTAGAGCTCTTACAAAATTAAAGGGTAATAGAAGCTGAAGAACCCTCTACGATTGACAGACACTAGACCTTGTAGCACCTGCCTAACCATAGCATCAACAAGTTACCAGACTGAAGCAAAAAACAGCTTATTACAGATCCATAGGACTCAATACTACTGAACTTTCCTATTACAATCAAGTGAAATATATATGTGATAACCTTAATCCTGATTAATTAATCAAAAAGGTTAATGGGTGCAAGCACAATCAAGTGCCAATTTGCAAACTTATTGTAGAATAGAACGATTTGAGTAGATAAAATTTAGCTGTAGACATAGCTGGCAATATGTGATCAAATTGGCAGGGAGGGAGGGTCTTACACTCCTCATCGAGCTCGAGTGTGGGGGCAAGGAAGAAGAATCGGGTGTAGCAGACATGCCCCTGCTTGGGATCATACTCGCAGATCCCATCCAGGTAGGTCTTGATGGCATCCCACTCCTTGGCGCGGTGCTCCTCCTCACTGTAGCACTTAAAAAAAGTAATAATAATAATTAAAAACCCTAATCAAGATATGGCTTTAAATGGGGTCCCTCCCCCTATTCTTTCCCGTGCGCAGCCTTCTCCCAGATTTAGATCCTTTTCCCCTCTCCTATTTTTCCTCTCTCTCTCTCTCTCTCTCTCTCTCTCTCTCCTCTTGTGTGCGCGGCACCGGCGGCGGCAGGCGGCCGGCAGCAGCAAGGCTCGTGCGCTCACGGCCGTGGGCACGGCGGCGGCCTAGCAGCGTGGCGCGAGGAGGCAGCCTGGCAGCGCGGCGCGCGGAAGTGGCTTGGCGAGGTAGCGGCAGTGGCACGAGGCGGTGGCGCTCGTGCGCGCGGCTGTGGTGGCCGGTGACAGCTTGCCGGTGGGCAGCGGCAATGGAGCAAGGCACGGCCGCGTGCGGCCGCACGTGCATACGCGGCTATGCCGCCACTGGCGGTCAGCTGGCGGCGGCGGCTGACCGACAGCGGCACGCGGCGGCCAATGGCAACGACATGGCCAAACCACCGTTCGTATGGCTAAACGGTGTTTCGCATGGCCGAACGATGTTTTGCTTGACCAAATGGCCGTTCGCGCGGCCAGACGTCGTTCGCTTGGCCGAACGGCGTTTCGCACGGCTGGAGGACAAGTGAACCCGTTTTCTCTCCAATTAAGTTTACCTCTTGTCGTTCCTTTATATCAAATTCAACTGTACCTGATCGGTTGCCTTTCATTCCATCCTGTAGATTCGCACGCAGCTGTTGAGGGAGCAGTTGGGCAGTTGCGCATTTCGAACCCATCGTGCAGTCTGTCCGTCGAGCGTGCTCAAGGCAAATACCTCGCGGTCGCAACCTGTCCTCTTCGCACATTACCGTTTCATGATTAACTATCGCCATTAGCTTAGTATTTGATTATTATGCTGCATTGATTGCCGGTTACATGCTGTTTGTAGATTGGGTAGATTCTGATGCGTTGGGCTAGTTAGTGTTGTACACTTGTAGTTAGTATAATGCTCAATTATAGAATTTATGCTTTAGTTAGGGATTAGAATAGATGCTGAAATTATTGATGGGGGTAATGTATAAGTATGTTCAAATTAAGGTTAACCACTAATAATCTTTTAACATTGGGAGGGTTATTTATATATCCTACTTCTATGATCCTTTATTTGTCCATTATTGATTGTGAGCCTCGACTGACTTATTTGTGCTACCATTAATTTGACTAATAATCACTTATCATGTAATAAAAATTGTATGATTGATAACCTTTGTGTGTCTTATTTTAATACCCTCTTTAGAATAGGTTTTAGTACGCTATCATCAAACCATCGATCCCCATCACTTTGTATCATAAATCATGTCTCTCCGTTCTCAACCGTATCAATCTTTTACTCTTATAACTTTACCTTAGTTCACCCTCGACTTCCTAATTACATTATGGATAACTCGCTAATAAAGAAAATGACAGTTATCTAGCCTGGGATTACCCACATATAGGGGAGATTTCCACTCACCTGGTAACGTACGGGGGGCCGTACATTCTCGTTACACAGGATATTACACCCCATCGTCGATTATACAGTCGAGGACAAGGATGTGGCTGACTATTCTCGTATAACCGGGTATGTGGGGTATGATCACCAGCGCCTTTGTTATAACTTGCTGTAACTTGCTAAATAACAATTATCTTTAATTTCATTATTTCTGCGATCTCTATCTCCAAGCTATATCAGCGTTGTCGGTAACCTAAGTTCATTGCATTTAACATGTGTAAATTACTTGCTTAATGTTTATATTTCTTGTCCTTTTTACATCTTACTTACATTTCTTATCCTTTACATATCTTGCTTATATTACCGGCCCTTTACTCACCGTGTTGCGACCATTGTTGGGTACTTGCTGAAATTTCCAAATCTCACGCTTACTCTTTCTATTCTCATGTGAAAAGCCAGTGGAGTGATAGCAACATGCATGGGTGGAAGCACTTGAGTGTCCGGTTCACTAGTACGTGGACTGGGTGCGCGGACGTACTAGTGAACCGGACAACTAGGGTCAAACCTCTTCACCAACAAACTGCGTTTCTAATGCATCAACTTTACCCCCCCCCCACTGGCGGATCCTACCCTAGGCACAGCTGGTGCCCCTTCCTCTTCGATGCAAGCTGCTCCTCCGAGCGAGGTGCAGTAGCTTTCGGCTCAGGTGCAGAACCTGATCATGTTGCTGCAGACTGCTCTTCCGGTGATGCTCGCAAATCAAGCTGTGGCAGCGCAGGCGGCAGCTGCTACAATTGTACCTGTTCAGGCGTCGCTCCCTCCTGGCCCTCGTATGACAATGAGGGAGTGGCAGCGCTTAGGTTTGCGGACTTTCAGTGGATCGAGGCCAGTGGAGGCTGATGACTGGCTTCGATACATGAACAAGAAATTCGACACTATGGAGTTCACGTCCCAAGAGAAGGTGTTGTTCGCCTCTCAGCAGCTGATGGGGGAAGCGGATTTGTGATGGGCTAAGGTGTGTAACTCTTACAAGCCTCATGCAGAGCAATCTACGTGAGAGGACTTCATCACCGCTTTCGCAGCGGAGTATTATCCTTTTGCCCTAACTAGGGCGAAGGACTTCGAGCTTGATTCCTTGCGGAAAAAGGAAGGACAGCTAGTGGAGCAGTATGAAAAGGCATTTCAAAAGATTTGCCGTTTTCTTCCGAAGGTAAATTCTAATGAGCACAAGAAGGCATGGCGGTTTATTGGAGGTCTTTGAGAGGAGATCCGTCATGTCCTATCTGCTATGGACATACGCACCTACCGGGATGCGGTGGATCCCGCCCGGCAGATGGAGGCTCAGAAATCTAAGGCATAGATGGGGTGAAGGATATGATATGACCGTGGCAAAGAAACAAGGATTTACAGACCATCAGAACTTCCACAAGAACAAAGTTCACAATGAATTGTTAGCCAAGATTCTCAAGGCCACGGCTCTAAACATCTAGACATCACAATCGACCTATCGCCCAGGCACAAATGCCCTAAATAATAATCAAAGCAACAAAAAAAAGCCCTACCAATTTACACAAGATCATGAAGCAAATTAAACATCGCCGCTATCTGGTGAACTACAAGCATCAACGTAGTAATGCCGAGAATTCGACGCATCCGTCAGGCAAAGTTTTCGCAAAAGAAAAGAAGTGAAATAAGAAACAGGGCCACGCAACAGTGTTCTACAAACCTAAGCCTCAGAAACACGACTAAATCACAAGGAATCAAGAAACCCCACATGGCAGTAGAACAGCGCTAATTAAGCCGCGCACGGAATAATCCGCGAGGTGAAGGCTCGACGGAGCAGGGAAGAGGAAACCGGAACTCCTCAATTCGCTGAGGCGCGCATCCTTGAGGGCGGAGGAGGAGAGGGGACGACGAGCGCGTTGGGCAAAGGAGGGGGAAGACACGGCCTGGGAAATACCGAGGGCTTTTGCTTCTCGTTGTATTCCTTCGAGTAAAGTTCATTACCGGTCCTTAAACTTTTTATGCTGTGTCATTCCGGTCCATAAACTTTTAAAGTATGTCATCCCGGTCCTTAAACTTTCAAAGTGTGGCAATTTCTTTTGAAAGTCTATGGACCGGGATGACACAGCATAAAAAGTTCACTGCTACAACTACATAGGATATTGCCACACTTTGAAAGTTTAAGGACCGGAATGACATACTTTAAAAGTTTATGGACCGGGATGACACAGCATAAAAAGTTTAAGGACCGGTAATGAACTTTACTCTATTCCTTTCTACAAAGGTTGGGGAACCAGGTTGCCGTGAATGAGGTAGCCAAATCGGCGGCACGGGCCAACTTGCCCCTTAGTTAAACGGGTCATACCGTAGCAGCTCATGAACTAACTAACACATCCATCAAAACAATCCGATAGGACCTGACACTATTACCTTATCAGATCGATCCAAACATGACTAACCCATTTAGCATAAAATTTTTTAAATTAAAATTCCTAAAAAATATAGAAAAACTAAAAATACAAAATAAATTATTTTATGTTTATAAAATTAACTATATAAATTTTAAAAATAAAAAATAAAAATCATATAAAACATTAAAAATAAACGGACTCATCTACCTAGCCCTCGCGGTAGTGGCCCAGCCCCTCTGGCCCATTTGTGCGCAGCTAAAAAAAAGAAAAAGAAAAAAAAGGCTTGGACTCGACAGTCAAGCGAGCCCAACGCCGTGACGCCGTCTCCCCCACCTCCCTCCCACACCACCAGCCGCCGCCGCCGCCGCCTCCTCGCCCTTCTAAAACCTTTCCGCTTGCTTGCTCCGGCTCCAGGGCGCGCCACCTCGTATTCCCCTCGTTCGCTGGCCGCCCCTTCCTCTCCGGCGAGCATCTGCGCGGCTCGCCCTCCTTTGAAAGGTCTCCTCAGCTCCTGCCACCGTTCTGTGCTTTAGGCGGTCGTTGAGCTTAATCTAACGCTTCTTTTGGTTGACAATCAGCTTGAGTTCGGGATAAAGAAGGACCATGGCGTGTGAAGCTTGCGGTGTCAGGGGCCCTCTCAAGCTTGCCGCAAGGCATGGCGCATATGCGCCGACCAATAATCACCTGTGCCGTGGCTGGAATTCTTCGGTGTCTTACCCTGTTTCTAAGGCGTGGAGTGGCAATTACTCTCGTAATGCGGTGCAGCACGCCGCCCCCCATTCTCACTTGGTTGCCCGGGCTTCGGAAAGATGGCGCTCAAACCCGAAAGCTTCCTCGACAGATGCAAGCATTCTTGCCGGTAAACTACTCTCGGACTAGTTACCAACTGTAGCATTGTTCAAAAAAATCTATTGTACCTAAGTTACCCTTTAGTTAATCGATGAATTGTCATCGTGCACATCCTGTTAATTCTTCATGCCCTTTTTACAACAAGATTTTTTTTCGATTCTTGTAGAAATTGAATTGTTTCCTACTAAGTTCTTGCAAAATTCCTGCATTTCGGATCAGTCTTTGACACTACGCCATCGCCCACCGGCTATATGCGTATTGACTGTCATTGTAAGAGTGTAGGCACTGGAATCTGTGTGTATTGATTAATGCAAGCAGCAGTACAAGACCTATATATAAGCAAGGATGTCTAGGGTTAGGTTAATAGAATCATGGGCCAACCAGAGAGATCCTTGCCTATACTAAGCACACATGGGCCCAAGGCCATAAGCCCAAAAACCTATCTAACACCCCCCCGCAGTCGAAGCGTCCACAGCACGGACGTTTAGACTGGATCGAAATTCACTGAAGACTGAGGAAGGAAGACTCTTGGTGAAGATGTCGGCATACTGAGAGGTGGTTGGAACATGCAGTACACGAATATCGCCAAGAGCCACTTTCTCGCGAACAAAGTGAAGATCAATCTCAATGTGCTTGGTGCGCTGATGCTGGACTGGGTTGGAGGACATGTAGACTGAACTGATGTTGTCGCAATACACCAAGGTAGCCTGCTGGAGTGGAGTGTGCAGTTCCAACAAAAGGTGGCGTAACCAGGAGGCCTCGGCAACAGCATTGGCCACACCGCGATACTCAGCCTCGGCGCTGGAGCGTGACACCGTGTTCTGACGCTTGGAGGACCAAGAAACAAGGTTATCTCCGAGAACATGGCATAGCCCGAAGTGGACTTGCGTGTGTCCGGGCAACCGGCCCAGTCAGCATCAGAGTAAACCACGAGATCAGACTGCGAGAATGGCTGAATAAGGAGGCCCAGATGGAGAGTGCCACGAATATACCGAAGAATCCGTTTGAGAGCAGCAAGGTGGGGCTCGCGAGGGTCGTGCATATGAAGGCACACTTGCTGAACTGCATAAGAGATGTCCGGCCTGGTGAAAGTGAGATACTGCAGGGCCCCGGCTAAGCTGCGGAAATCACTGGGATCACTGACAGGGTCACCGGCAGAGGCTTACACCTTTGGATTGGTGTCAACAGGGGTGGTGCATGACTTGCAATCTGCCATGCCTGCACGCTCCAGGATGTCAATCATGTACTGGCGTTGTGAGAGGAGAAGACCATCGCGACACTTCTGCACATGCATTCCCAAAAAGTGATGAAGCTCACCTAGATCCTTCATAGAGAACTCCTGCTGCAATGCAGAGATGATGCAGCGGAGGAGCTCGGCAGAAGAAGCGGTGAGAACGATGTCATCAACATAAAGAAGCAGGTAGACAATCTCAGTGCCGCGGTGGAACACAAACAGGGAGGTGTCAGACTTGGCCTCAATGAACCCAAGAGATAGCAGGTATGAAGCAAACCGGCTGTACCAAGCACGAGGAGCTTGCTTGAGACCATATAGTGATTTGTTCAGGCGGCAGACAAACTCCGGATGAGTAGAATCCTCGAATCCTGATGGCTGTGAACAATAAACTGTCTTAGACAAGGTCCCGTGAAGGAAGGCGTTCTTCACATCAAGCTGATGGATTGGCCACTTCCTGGAAAGGGCAAGAGCCAGTACTGTCCGCACAGTTGCTGGTTTCACAACGGGACTAAAGGTCTCGGCGAAGTCCACTCCCGGGCGCTGCAGAAAACCACGGAGCACCCACCGGGCTTTATAGCGCTCGAGAGAACCATCTGCCTTGAGCTTGTGCTTGAAGATCCATTTACCAGAGATGACATTTGCCTTGTTCGGTCGAGGAACCAAGTCCCAAGTGCGGTTTTGCAAGAGGGCCGCATACTCTTCTGCCATAGCAGTCCGCCAATTGGGGTCGGCGAGGGCGGCGCGGTATGTCCGAGGCAGTGGCGGAGCTAGAGCAAAACAGAGGGGGGTGCAACGGGCCGCGCGTGGGAGCATAGGACGGTGGGAGAATGGGCTGCACAGGGTGAGTGAGGGTATTTGTTGGGCTAGGGGTACACCATATTGGACCAAGGGGGGTGCACAAAGGGTGAATGTTTACTAGTAATAACTAAAAAAAATTTTGGACCCGGGTTCCTGGGAACCCCCTCCCCTCCATTGGGCTCCGCCCCTGGTCCGAGGGACAGGTGACAACGGCGTGACGTGGTAGAGAGCGGGCAGCCGAAACCCGGACTTGCCACGCGTCGTCATAGGGTGCTGATTGAGCACGGGAGACACCGGCACGGTGCCCGGAGGAAGGGGCACCAGGGAGGACGCTGCATCCGGGGAAGGATGCGCCGTGGAATGCACCGGGGCGGAGGGTGGAAGGTCCACCTTCGCACGCCGTGTGTAGATGTGGCGAATGGTGCGTCCGGCGGAGGCCGCATGTGGCAATGCGGGTGAAGAGGCTGCCGCACATGGAGGTGCTGGAGGGGGGGATGCCGTGCACACCGCATCGACCTCCATTGGTGTGTGCGGCAGGGTTGGCGGTGTAGTGGCGTTGACGGCCGCGCACGGCAGAGTGGCGGGCGCGGGATTGTCCGGGGGCGCGCGTGGCACGCGCGCAGAGACGTCAGCATGCGCGTCGTCCAGGCGCGCGGGAGGAGTCGCTGTGGGAAGACCTGCAGGCAAAGAGGTGCACGACGGTCCAATAGGAGTCGGCACGGGATTAGTGTAGTCATCCAGAAACTCAAAGTCTGCCGTGGAGGGGGTGGAAGGAAGATTGGCAAAGGGAAAGGAAGTTTCATCGAATATGACATGACGGGAGAGGTAGACCCGATTGGAGGCCATGTCAAGACAGCGGTATCCCTTATGGTGGGCGGAGTAGCCAAGAAAGGTACATAAGGCGGAGCGAGGGGCGAGTTTGTGGGAGGCTGTGGAGGCAAGGTTTGGGTAGCATGTGCATCCAAAGACGCGAAGATGATCATACGAGGGTGAAGACCCAAAGAGTGCATGGTGAGGTGTGGAGAAATTCAACGTCTTGGTGGGAAGGATGTTGAGGAGGTAGGTGGCAGTGGTCAATGCCTCAGCCCAATAGGACGGTGGCATAGACGCCTGAAACAAAAGTGAGCGAATGACATTGTTGATAGAACGAATGATTCGCTCAGCTTTACCATTCTGTTGGGAGGTGTAGGGGCAGGACATGCGGAGGTGGACACCATGGGTGAGGAAGAACGTGCGGGCGCTGGAGTTGTCAAACTCACGGCCGTTGTCGCACTGAACTGCCTTAATGGTGACGCCGAACTGAGTGGAAACAAGCGAGAAGAAGTTAGCGAGTGTCGAAAAGGTGTCCGACTTGAACCGAAGAGGAAAAGTCCACAGATGATGCGATTAGTCGTCGAGAATGACCAAATAATACTTGTAACCAGAAACACTATCAACAGGTGATGTCCAGAGGTCACAGTGTATAAGATCAAACTTTTTGGAAGCACGGGACGCTGACACATGAAAGGGAAGACGTGATGAATAAGTCCCTGTACTGTGGTCTTTGTGGGGCTGTGGTAGTTTTTGTTTTTTGACTGCTTTAGGACAGCATCTGCTTTTGCTTTAGGACAGCATCTGCTTTTAGGACAGCATCTGCTTTTGCTTTAGGACAGCATCTGCTTTTAGGACAGCATCTACTTTTAGGACAGCATCTGCTTTTAAGACAGCATCTGCTTTTGCTTTAGGACAGCATATTGACCGCTTTAGGACAGCATCTAGGATAGCATCTTAGCATATGCTTGGCTGGTTCTCAGCCTATAAATATGTATCTCCAACCCCTCAGGTTGGCATGGCATTGTGTGAGCAATAAACAAGAAGAAAATTGCCCCATCTCCTAGTGTCATCCTCTCCATGAGAGTTAGGATCTTGCTATCACCAAGAGCAAGAGTCCAGCGACTAACAAGTGGTATCAGAGCCTTAGTATCCTGTAGCCTGAGCATCTCCTGCTCATCTCCTTCTCCGGCCTCACAGCAGCCCCAGCCGGTAGCAGCAGCAGCTCCGGCTGTCCCCGCTCACTCCTCTCCGGAGACGGGCAGCAGCTCGTCAGAAGCAGCCCTCTCTCCACGCAACAGCCCCCCAGTAGCGCGCCATGTCCGCAGGGCAGTCTCAGCGCTCGGTCGCCTCGAGCATGCGGCGTCAGCAGACGGCCGAGCTCGCCGCGGCAGAGCAGCGCAAGCGAGCGGCGGTAGAGACCGCTGCGGCGGCGGAAAGGGCGTCAAGGCTGGCAGCGGCGGAGCTGGCAGCAGCCAGAGCGGAGGTGGAAGCGGCGGCGGCGGCAGATGCAGCGCGTGCGGCAGCAGCAGAGGTCAAGGCTCTGCGCGGCAGCAACAGCAGCTCCGGCTCTGTTGATGACAGCGCCGACGCGGACCCTCAGCTGATGGAGAGGGAGGCAGCGCAAGGGCGAACGGCGCAATGGGCAGCCGCGCACGCGCAAGAGCGCGGCGGCAGCCCAGACAGGCGCGGACGCGCCGGCGGCGCTCTTGAAGGAGGCGCACACGGCGGTGGCGCTCCTGGAGGAGGCGCGCACGGCGGTGGTGCTCCTGGAGGAGGCACGCACGGTGACGGCGTACGGGTCGACGGAGAGCGCGGCCCTCACAGGCAACGCGGCTCTCTCTCCCCGGTTCGGTACCGTGGTCACCACGAGTACCAGGCTGTCGTCAGGGACGTCGGCCCCGGCGGCGGGTGGCCTACCCTCACCAAGACCAACTACGTCGAGTGGGCTGCGGTGATGAGGGTAAAGCTCCAGGTGCGGCATATGTGGGATGCAGTCCGGTACGGCGACGTCGACTACGACCAGGATCGACGGGCGCTGGATGCTCTCATCGCTGCAGTCCCGCCCGAGATGCAGTTCTCGCTTACCAACAAGCGAACTGCCAAAGAGGCTTGGGACGCCATCGCTGCAGCACGCATCGGCAGCGACCGCGCCCGCAAGTCTACACTGCAGGCACTACGCACGGAGTGGGAGAACCTGGCCTTCAAGCCAGGTGAGGACGTTGATGACTTTGCTCTCCGTCTCAACACCCTGTTGCAGAAGTTGGTGCAGTTCGGTGACGACACCTACGGCGAAGAGAGAGCTGTGGAGAAGCTCTTCCGCTGCGTCCCCGAGAAGTACAAGCAGATGGCTCGCTCGATCGGGTCTCTGCTGGACCTCTCGACGATGACCATCGAGGAGGCGTTGGGTCGCCTCAAGGTCGTCGACATCGATGAGCCACAGCGCCCCTCGGGACCCGTCACCATTGGCGGGAAGCTCCTCCTCACTCGGGAGCAGTGGGATGCCGGCCAAGGTGACAAGAAGAAGGGGGAGCCTTCTTCCACGACAGGCGGCCGCAAGAGTGGCAAGCGCGGCAAGCCGCGCAAAGGCGCCCAGGGCGGCGATGCTGGCAAGCAAAAGCCGGCACGAGACGACTCTTGCCACAACTGCGGCAAGCTTGGTCATTGGGCCAAGGAGTGTCGACAGCCACGACGCGGCCAGGCCCACGTCGCGCAAGCGGAGGAGGAGGAGCAGCCGGTCCTGTTCATTGCTCATGCGAGCATCGAACTACCTCCAGCGGCACCGGCCGCAGTGGCTCTCCTCCACCTTGACGAGCCCAAAGCACACGCCCTCCTCGGCGACAGTCCCGGCAAGGACAAGACCGACGGGTGGTGCCTCGACACCGGCGCCACCCACCACATGACCGGGCGGCGGGAGTTCTTCTCCGAGCTCGACTCAGGCGTTCGAGGCACCGTCAAGTTCGGCGATGCCTCCGCCGTGGAGATCAAGGGTGTCGGCTCTGTCGTCTTAGTCGCCAAGACTGGCGAGCACCGGCTGCTCACCGGCGTCTACTACATCCCCGATCTGCGGAACTCCATCATCAGCTTGGGACAGCTGGATGAGAACGGCTCGCGTGTCGAGATCGAGCACGGGGTGCTGCGGATTTGGGATCTTCGACGCCGCCTTCTTGCCAAGGTAACCAGAGGCGCAAATCGACTCTACACTCTTCACGTGCAGGTGGCACAACCCATCTGTCTCGCTGCTCGTCAGGACGACGAGGCGTGGCAGTGGCACGAGCGCTTTGGGCACCTTCACTTCGAGGCCCTGAAGCGGCTCAGTGCCACAGAAATGGTGCGAGGCCTGCCGTGCCTTGACCATGTGGAGCAGCTCTGCGACGTCTGCGTGTTGACGAAGCAGAGGCGACTCCCCTTTCCCCAGCAGGCGAGTTTCCGAGCCAAGGAGAGGCTCGAGCTCGTGCACGGGGACTTGTGTGGCCCGGTGACACCGGCCACACCGGGAGGACGACGCTACTTCCTGCTGCTCGTCGACGACCTCTCCCGCTACATGTGGGTGATGGTCCTCGGCAGCAAGGGAGAGGCTGCGGACGCCATCAGGCGCACGCAAGCTGCTGCGGAGGCGGAGTGCGGCCGCAAGCTGCGCGTGCTGCGCACAGACAATGGCGGCGAATTCACGGCGGCTGAATTCGCGTCGTACTGCGCTGATGAGGGCATTCAGCGCCACTACTCCGCGCCGTACAGCCCGCAGCAGAACGGCGTCGTCGAGCGGCGCAACCAGACGGTTGTGGGGATGGCTCGGGCCCTCCTCAAGCAGAGGGGGATGCCGGCTGTCTTCTGGGGAGAGGCGGTGGTGACGGCCGTCTACATCCTCAACCGCTCACCTACCAAGGCGCTCGACGGCAGGACGCCGTACGAGGCTTGGCATGGGCGCAAGCCGGCGGTCTCCCACTTGCGGGTCTTCGGCTCCCTCGCGTTCGCCAAGGAGCTTGGCCACATCTGTAAGCTCGACGACAGGAGCACTCCGGGAGTGTTCATCGGCTACGCGGAGGGCTCGAAGGCCTACCGCATCCTCGACCCTGACACACAGCGAGTCCGCATCTCGCGTGACGTTGTGTTCGACGAAGGGCGAGGCTGGACGTGGAACAAGGCGGTGGACGACGGTTCGACTTCGACTCTCAGGGACTTTGTTATCGACTACGTCCACTTCGAGAGAGCCGGGGGAGCTAGCAGCTCGTCTTCACCGAGCTCGTCCACCTCGACACCTTGCTCGCCACCAGCTCCGGCGAGTGCTCCACCACCTTCGGCACCGGCTACGCCCCACTCTTCACCACCGGCTCACCACTCTCCTGCACCGGCGGCCACACCACCGGGATCGGCCCCAACAGCTTCGGTCCACGACGAGCAGCGCATGGTGGAGTTCGCTACTCCGCTATCTCACGACGAGGACCGCGTCGACGTCTACCACGACGACGAACCTCTGCGCTATCGTACCATGGACAACATCCTCGGCGAGTTGCCCGTCCCTGGACTGGCGCAGCGCGACTTCGAGGCGGAGCTGCACTTGGCGTGCGACGACGGCGAGCCTCGCTCCTTCGCTGAGGCGGAGGGAGACGCGGCGTGGCGTGTCGCGATGAAGCAGGAGATGGACGCCGTCGAGCGGAACCGGACGTGGGAGCTGGCGGATCTTCCTGCCGGTCACCACGCGATCACCCTTAAGTGGGTGTTCAAGCTGAAGCGGGATGAAGCCGGCGCCATCGTCAAGCACAAGGCTCGCTTGGTAGCACGAGGCTTCGTGCAGCAGGAGGGGGTCGACTTCGATGACGCCTTCGCACCCGTCGCGCGCATGGAGTCCGTTCGTCTTCTCCTCGCACTTGCAGCCCAGGAGGATTGGCGCGTCCATCACATGGACGTCAAGTCCGCCTTCCTCAACGGCGATTTAAAGGAGGAGGTCTACGTCCGTCAGCCGCCGGGATTCGTCATCCCCGGCAAGGAGGGCAAGGTTCTCCGCCTGCGCAAGGCCCTCTACGGCTTGCGGCAGGCACCACGAGCCTGGAACGCTAAGCTGGACTCCACCCTCAAGCAAATGGGGTTCCAGCAGAGCGCACACGAGGCTGCGGTCTACCGGCGGGGCAAAGGCGGCAACGCCCTGCTGGTGGGCGTCTACGTCGACGACTTGGTGATCACCGGCTCCAAGGAGGCCGAGGTCGAGGCGTTCAAGGCGGAGATGAAGACCGCCTTCCAGATGAGTGACTTGGGGCTCCTCTCCTTCTACCTGGGGATCGAGGTCCACCAGGACAGCTCCGGTATCTCTCTCCGTCAGACCGCCTACGCCAAGCGCACCGTCGAGCTAGGCGGGCTCACCGACTGCAACCCAGCCCACACTCCTATGGAGGAAAGGCTGAAGCTGAGCCGCGACAGCACGGCGGAGGAGGTGGACGCGACGCAGTACCGGCGCATCGTGGGCAGCCTTCGCTACCTCGTCCACACGCGTCCGGATTTGGCGTTCGCCGTCGGCTACGTCAGTCGGTTCATGCAGCGACCGACGACGGAGCATCAGCAGGCCGTAAAGAGGATCCTCCGCTATGTTGCGGGCACCTCCGACTACGGCTTGCACTACCCGAGGTGTCCCGGCGCGGCACACTTCATCGGGTACAGCGACAGCGACCACGCAGGCGACATTGACACCAGCAAGAGCACAAGCGGGATTCTCTTCTTCCTCGGCAAGTGCCTCGTTAGCTGGCAGTCAGTCAAGCAGCAGGTGGTGGCCCTGTCTAGCTGTGAGGCCGAGTACATAGCGGCTTCCACCGCTTCGACTCAGGCGCTCTGGCTCGCTCGACTGCTTGGTGATCTCCTCGGCAGGGACACTGAAGCAGTGGAGCTCAGGGTGGACAGCAAGTCCGCTCTAGCCCTGGCAAAGAACCCCGTTTTTCATGAACGGAGCAAGCACATCCGGGTGAAGTACCATTTCATCCGAGGCTGCTTGGATGAAGGAAGCATCAAGGCAAGCTACATCAACACCACGGATCAGCTTGCGGATCTGCTCACCAAGCCTCTTGGAAGGATCAAGTTCCTTGAGCTCTGCTCCAAGATCAGGATGGTTCGATCCTCCCACAAGACAACGCACAAGACTTAGGGGGAGAATGATGAATAAGTCCCTGTACTGTGGTCTTTGTGGGGCTGTGGTAGTTTTTGTTTTTTGACTGCTTTAGGACAGCATCTGCTTTTGCTTTAGGACAGCATCTGCTTTTAGGACAGCATCTGCTTTTGCTTTAGGACAGCATCTGCTTTTAGGACAGCATCTACTTTTAGAACAGCATCTGCTTTTAAGACAGCATCTGCTTTTGCTTTAGGACAGCATATTGACCGCTTTAGGACAGCATCTAGGATAGCATCTTAGCATATGCTTGGCTGGTTCTCAGCCTATAAATATGTATCTCCAACCCCTCAGGTTGGCATGGCATTGTGTGAGCAATAAACAAGAAGAAAATTGCCCCATCTCCTAGTGTCATCCTCTCCATGAGAGTTAGGATCTTGCTATCACCAAGAGCAAGAGTCCAGCGACTAACAAGACGAACATGACGACCCAGTTGACAGGCATGACAAATGTAAGGACCTGTGGTTTTATTACATGAGGGAATGACAGAAGAACTCGCTAACTTAGACAAAACTTCATGACCGGGATGACCAAGACGGCGATGCCAAAGCGGAGTGGAGGAGGCGGCGAGGAACGTCTCGGCAGTAGGAAGATGCAGGGGGTAGAGCGGCCCGGAGCTATTGCACCTGATGATCACGTTCCGAGACCAAAGATCCTTCACAGAACAGCCAGCAGGATCAAATTCAACGGAACAATTATTATCAGATGTAAACTGGCGAACAGAAATGAGGTTTTTAATAAGTGTGGGAGAAACAAGGACATTGTTGAGGCGAAGGGAGCCAGGAAGGTTGGCTGTGCCGGTGGAAGTAACGGGAAGTAAAGTGCCGTTACCAACGACAATGGAAGGAGTGGAATATCGAAGAGCTGAGGCGGAAGAAAGGATACCAGGGTCGGAGGCCATGTGGGAGGTAGCACCGGAGTCGAAGTACCACTCAGGCTGCGGGGGTGGTGTGAGCGTCATGGTGGAGAAGGCACTCGCAAGGTTGTGCTGGTCCCAGGAAGGCATGGCGGAGTGCCCAGGTGCTTGGCCGGCGGGTGGACCTCCGTAGAGCCCAGCGATCTGGCCGGGAAGTGCCCACTGGTTCTGGGCGACCAGCAGGGCATGAGGTTGGGGAAGGTGCGGTGGAGCCTGAGGAGACATGGCCGGCCCGGAGACGCGTCCCGGCGGAAGAGGAGCAAGAGGAGGCCGGGGGCCAGGCCACATTTGTATAGTACCTGTCCAGGGGTTGTAGAAGCTGGGCCAGCTACCGGGTTTGGGCGCGCCTGGAGTGTCGGGGCCGCTCGCGCCGCCGTTTTGGCTAGCACGGCCGGAGCGCTTGCCGCGCCGACCACGCGAGTGCGAGGAGCCACCGCCCCCGCCTCCGCCTCCGTGGCTTCCTCCGGAGCCGCTGGGAGCAGAGGAGGAACCCCCGCCTCCGTTGCTTCCTCCGGAGCCGGTTGGAGCAGAGGAGGAACGGTTGGTGGGTGTCGTGGCAGGCTGGACGCCGGAGGAGAGCAGAGCGGTGGCCAAAGGAGTCTTGCGGTTGGCCATGTGAAGTTCTTCCAGAAGGAGATCAGCGCGGGCCTCAAGGAAGGAGTGGAAAGGTCTGCTCCGTTGAAGGTGCAGGCCGATGGCGGTGAACTTCTCGTTGAGGCCGCAAATGACATGGAGGACAAGAGTGCAGTCGGCGATGAATTCCCCGAGGTCGGTGAGTGCGTCGGCCATGCTCTTGAATCGGCGGCAGTAATCAGCAATGGGGAGGTCTCCTTGGATGAAGGTGCGGAACTCGGCGTCGAGGTAGAGGACGCGCGGCTCCTGGTTGCCGAGGAATTGAGTCTCGACGGCGAGCCAGGTTACGCGCGCGGTGGCCCGGCGCTCCAGCACAGTCTCGACGAGTTCGGTGGAGAGGGTGCCGAGGATCCAGGATTTGACGACGCAGTCCATGCGAGTCCAATCGGGAGCATCGCTGAGCACGTGATCCTCGAGAGAGTATTTCCCAAGGGCGAGGAGTAAGAGCTCGCGCCACCGTGTGTAATGGCCGGAGGTGAGGTCGAGGACGAGAGGAACCAGCGACCGGATGTTCTGGACGCCGACGGCTTGAGCATGAAGATTGGCGATGGCGGCGGCTTCATGGAGGAGAAGAGCGTCGTGAAGGGGAGGAGGGGCTTCGTGGACAGACTCGGCGTCGGAGTCGTCTTCCCCAGTAGCAGCGGCGCGCTCACGGGCTGCGCGTGCGAGGGCAGCGCGCTCCCGATCGGCGGCGGCCGCGTGTTCTTGGGCAGCGATGGCGGCCTCGCGCTCAGCAACTTCGGCCCGCGCGAGAGCGGCGGCGCGGACCTTGGCAGCGGCAGCGAGTTGCGCGTCGCGGAGCACCGTGGCGGCGCGAGGATCATGGGCAGCTCTGGCGGCGGCTTCGGCCGTCAAGGGGTCGGTGACGGCTTGAGCAGAGGAAGCTGGCGGCGGATCGCCCGGCATGGGGACTGGGGAAAGAAATTTTAGGGTTGGGCGGAAATGGATGGTCGAGATCGACCGGATGGACGGGATCGACCCTCTGATACCATGTAAGAGTGTAGGCACTGGAATCTGTGTGTATTGATTAATGCAAGCAGCGGTACAAGACCTATATATAGGCAAGGATGTCTAGGGTTAGGTTAATAGAATCATGGGCCAACCAGAGAGATCCTTGCCTATACTAAGCACACATGGGCCCAAGGCCATAAGCCCAAAAACCTGTCTAACAGTCATGTTTGATGGAGCCGTCTCTTTTTTTCTCTCTCTCAATCGAGTGTGACGCAGCTGCTGATAAAAGCGATTAACAGAATTATCCAAGCAAAACATTTGTTTTCACTGTGCCGGATCTACTCGCACGCTCAGTAAAAAAGAGCTGGAACGAGGCAGCTCGCCGATCCAGTGGACGTTAAAATGCAAAGCAGCTAGGCGACAACGCACTGGTGGCACTCTGTAAATTCGTGTTACGCCCCACAGGAATCATTGGTTTCAACTCCTTTTGGGTACACATATGCACACTCCAATCGCTTTGTCATTGGTTTGGGGCGCACATGGATCATGGATTCTGGATTCACACGATCATAATTTACAATAGGCTTACCGAAGCGCTCTCACATGATCTTCTACTGTTTTACAGTATTATACCAGTGCATTTTCTTAGATCTATCTATTGCCACGTTTGGCTTAAAATTAGTTGGGTTTCATTTCTTTTCGAACGCTATAATGTTAGAGAATGATGGTTTATGTGAAAACCTCCAATCTTAATGCGCTCTCGGATGAAATGTAGTGGTATCAAAAACTGCCTTCTACTTAATCAGCAGTCAATTAAGTGCAAAATGCAGTAGCAAGGTTGTCTAATTTAGTTTGTTCTTTTTTCTTTCAGAAGAGAGGATAACTGTATTAGTCATTGGTGGTGGAGGAAGGGAGCATGCCCTTTGTTATGCTTTGAACCGTTCCCCTTCTTGTGAGACAGTTTTATGCGCCCCTGGTAATGCTGGTATTGCTCAGTCAGGAGACGCAACCTGTATATCGGACCTAGACATCTCCAACAGTGATGCTGTTATATCGTTCTGCCGCAAGAAGGGAGTGGGAATGGTTGTAGTGGGTCCTGAAGCTCCTCTTGTTGCGGGTCTTGCGAATGACCTTGTCAAAGCTGGGATACCAACTTTTGGTCCTTCATCAGAGGCTGCAGCTTTAGAAGGTTCAAAGGATTTTATGAAGAAGTTGTGTGATAAGTACAATATCCCAACAGCTAAGGTACTTCTGCTTACATTTGTGTTAAACCCTATTGTCTTTCTAGGACTATGGGGGCTTGTTTTGTCAAGATGCCTACGTGTGGTTTATGCTACCTATGTTTAAGAAAAGATACATCATTTTGGCATAAGCATACATATATTTTCTTTGTGTTGAGACAAGGTTGCTAAGCATGCCCATCTTTATCTGAATTGATAATACGATATATTAGTTACAGACACAATAAGTAATCTTCTGTAAGTTTCTCTGGGTATATCTCTGGCCTTTTGGCTGAACTATATTAAAGTATTGTTTATAATTATTAAAGTTTCCCTTGAGACAGATTACTTTATGAAATGAAGTCATTGTGCTGCTGGACAAAAAGGGTCAATGTCAAATCAGTGTACCAAAAAAAACAGAGAAAATATAGTCCCTTCATATGAAACTAGTTATAATTTCAGATGTTAACGGGTTAACCATACTATGAGGCTACTATGAGTACTTATTTTTCTTTCTTGTAGTATCACACATTCACAGATCCTGTGGATGCTAAACAATACGTCAAGGATCAAGGAGCCCCTATTGTTGTTAAAGCTGATGGATTGGCTGCTGGAAAGGGCGTGGTCGTTGCTATGACTTTGGATGAGGCATTTGAAGCCATAGATTCTATGTTGGTTCAAGGCTCATTTGGTTCTGCTGGTTCACGGGTTATCATTGAAGAATATCTAGAGGGTGAAGAAGCCTCTTTCTTTGCATTAGTAGATGGTGAAAATGCTTTGCCACTTGAATCAGCACAGGATCACAAAAGAGTTTGTGATGGTGATGTTGGCCCAAATACTGGCGGTATGGGTGCATACTCCCCTGCACCTATAGTGACAGAAGAGCTTAAGCGCAGAGTCATGGAAAGTATAATTATTCCCACTGTTAAAGGTATGGCAGCTGAAGGGTGCAAGTTTCTTGGTGTATTATACGCTGGGCTTATGATTGAGAAGAAATCTGGGCTGCCTAAGCTTATCGAATACAATGTGCGATTTGGCGATCCAGAATGCCAGGTTAGTGTTTCTCAATCTATGAATTTCATTGCTTCTAGGATGCATTATCTGTTAGGAGAATTTATGTATATTTGCAAACTGCATGATTAAAATTTGAATTTTGGTTTCTAAAATCAAAATGGCCAAGGTGTTCTCGTTGGGCAATAGGTTTGCATTTCTTGTCTTCTCAACAGAGGTTGTCCTCAAACTGCAGTTTTGACCCAAATGAGTCACCCCCCCCCCCCCCCAAAGGATCAACCCATTTTAGCCATTGTACTTTTATATGTTTGATCGATTTGCACCACCATACTGTTCCATTCTTTCATGTAATTTTGGTAGCAGTCACTTTTGCTGACCACTGTGGGATTTCCAATCTTTTACTGTCTGCTCCAAAAAACTTCTTACTTTTATATCAGTACCGGCCAAGCATTTCTAACATTGACCACTTAAATGCTTATAAATGTCTAGATCGGCTGCAAGGAAAATAGAAAATTATTCAGGCATATTTATAATGTTTATTGTAAAATTACTTTCATTGTATATAGTTTTTATAGTTTTTATCATTTTTACTAACATATTATTGACAAATATTAATGGTTAAGGTTAAATCTCAAAGCATCGATAGCAAAGCATAAATATCATTTTTTGTGACCAGAGGGAGTAGCTGTTTTACCTAAGGGCATATGTACTCTGAATTTTCAATCCAGCATCCAGTCAAAAACGCTGTAGTGATAATTCTAAATTCTAGGGCACTACTGCATTTTCATAATTATTTGATATCCTTTTGTGAAAATTTCCTTTGTCACATCTTCATTATGCTTGTCTAGTACTTCTCAGAATTATAAAATAGAATATTTGTTCTTTTAGCTGTTTGCATTATTTAGCTGGCCTGTTAACAATTTGGCCATCATATTCTGATTGTGCATTTCTCTATTAATGCATTTTTTTCCTCAGGTTCTGATGATGCGATTAGAATCCGATCTTGCACAGGTTCTGCTGTCTGCATGCAGAGGAGAATTAGGTAAGGTTTCACTAACCTGGTCGCCTGAAATGGCAGTGGTGGTTGTGATGGCAAGCCAAGGATACCCTGGCTCTTATAAGAAGGGGACTGTAATAAAAAATGTCGACAAGGCTGAGCAGGTTTCTCCAGCTGTCAAGATATTCCATGCTGGAACAGCTTTGGATGGAGATGGCAACCTGGTAGCTGTTGGAGGCCGAGTTCTTGGTGTCACTGCAAAGGGCAAGGATATTGAAGAAGCAAGGTCAAGAACATACGATGCAGTAGATGTTGTTGACTGGCCAGAAGGATTCTTCAGGCGTGATATTGGTTGGAGGGCATTGAAGCACAAGCAAATGGCTAACTACTGATGAGGTTTTCCTAAAGCACCAGAACTACGGTGAGCTTGTAGTGTTAAGTGAAATAAAGATGGAATAGTGTAAGTGTGTAACCATTACTGTTCCGATTGCAGAATGACAGAAGTATAACTGGTGAAACCGTAGCATGTTCAAATTTGAGCATTTTTTTAGCATGCTTTGGTTGTTAACTTGTTTACCGGTCTTGTATTTCTCACAAGGCAACATACCAAGTGCATCCTCTTGATGTGCAATCGTGCAATCGTGTGCTCGAATGAACATTACCATCTCGATCTGAACCCTGGGCAGCATAGCCTATCCACGATTTTAGGACAACATTAAGTAGAAACTAGTTTTTTTTTTGTGCTGAGTTATTTATTACAAGGCAAATGACACGTCTGATGTGATCCTATCTAATTTCATTGGATCAGTGCTATCATCTAAAAGTACAAAACTGAGGTGCGCAGTAAGAATGCGACCGAGGGCCAACTTTAGACCATAGAGCTGTAGAAGGATGAAAAAGATATAGTTGATACAAAAATCCAGTACATGAGCTCTATTGGAGAATATAGCCAAGTCCATCTCTAATTCTCTATTGCCTATTGGAGAATATAGCCAAGTCCATCCCTAATTCTCTATTGCCTATTGGAGAATTTCTTGGCAACAGTGCTCTCAGAGGTGAACATATATAATATTCTCTTCTCCCTTTTGGCAACAGTGCTATTTCAGGGGCGCAGGTTGGTGCTCCGACAATTTCTTAACAATCCAATCCTGTGTGGTGAAATTACAAAAGAAATACCCAAAGCATTCAAGTATGCATCTGTACCTATATCCTTTCAGTTTCTATGCTATGTGTGATCACTGATCAGTGAATGGTTACTTGCATGAATTCTGAAGTTGCTGACACTGCAAGCCCTGAAACCATGCATCATCGATTCATGATGGGAATTCTTCAAAATTCTCTCTCTCGATGTTGTACCCCTAGCTCCTTTTATTTTGATAAAGTTGAGCAATTTAGTCCCTATCTGGATGCTTTAAGCTTTGGGAATTGGACTGTTTTCAAAGACTGTCAAGTACTTCTCTTTTTCTTACTTTTCCTGAAACCAAAGTTCCAGTCAAGAATCTTCCAACAGATTATTACCACACCTCTTGATGACAAAATTGGCTCAAATAATACAAAAAGCTATGAACTAGTACTAGTAGTACAGAATGAGCACAAACAAGAATTAGTGTAAAGGAGATGACAATGGACGGTGGCTGAAGATTACCAGGAGATTACAATTACCAGGAGATTACAAAGGGCCAAAGCTATGATGGAAGGGACTTACATTTTGGACAGCACAAACCCCTAGATGATAGCATATGATATGATCGAACCCTATACACCTTTGATGATGAAGAAAAGGAATCAGAAAAGAACATGAAAGAAAAAAAATAATGTTACAAAAAGTTACAAGTTATTGATCTTCCCCAGCTCTTGTCACTCATCACCTCTTGTCGGTCTACTAACAAATTGTGGAAGCTAGCTCCAATTAGTACTAGCACTGTAATTCAGTCCTCCATCTCACTGAGTTGTAACAATGGCATTTTTTTTCTTTTGCTTTGCTTGCACTTAGGTCAGCAGGTCCGGGAACAGCTTGTAGCAGTTGGGCTCCTTCTCCGGGCCGCTCTCCTCCTCCTCCGCCTCCGGGGCCGATGAAGACGGCGATGGCTGGTTCGACGCGTGGCGCGGGAACTGGGACAGCATCTGCACCACCTCCCTCATGGCCGGCCGCTCGACGCTGTTCTCCTGGACGCACAGCATGGACACGAAGAAGAGGTGCGCCACCTCGTCCATGGGCGCCGTGCCCAGCCGGCGGTCGACGATCCTGGACACGCTCTCCCGCCGGCCGTCGGTGACCCGCTTCGTCCACTGCACGATGTCCACCCCTTCCCCAAAGTCCCCCACCGGCCGCCGCCCCGTGATGAGCTCCAGGAGGACCACTCCGTAGCTGTAGACATCGCTCTTCTCGTCCACCCTCAGCGTGTAAGCGTACTCTGTAAATTAAGACGTGCACAATTAACAAAGCAAATTAAAAACAATAATGAAATCGACGTTGAATGCAGAAACAAATCTAAGTGTATCTTAGCTATATGAGTTAAATTTATTTAAGCTAGCATGTAGGGGCATTAAGCTTGAGCTGTTGATTTGAATAGTACAGAAGCTGGCTAGTGCCCCCCTATGGTTTGCATCCAGGACAGGACAAAGTGGCTACAACATTCTGCAACAAATCCCTAGGGGAATGCCTACTGCTACACCCTTGTCAAATCCATTGGAATCCCTACCAAGTTTGTCAAATCCAAGGAAAATTCTTCACCTGGATCAAGAGATCATCTCTCCTCGCATGCCTACCTGATTAAGCTTAATTTGTCTGTTTAAGCCCATGCCTGCCTTAAGATATTGGCACTAGGCCAAATCCCAAACATCAAAGGAACATAAAAAAGGTAAAAAAAATAAAGTGCGTGACCGTAGCAGTGAAGGCGCCTGTGCCGTTCAAAAGTAACAGCGTGCGCCGTGCTGTTCGATGGCGCTCGCTTTGGCGACGTAACAGCAAGAAGTCGCTTTGGCGAAGCCCCAGGAGGCGGGAGAAGGGATGATGAGGCTTTTCACTGGATTAAGCCCCATGCCGGTCAAAGATGCAGCACCGGAACCGAATCCTAAAGGACTCGCCCATCCAAGTTGCGACCGACCGGGTCTCGAATATAAATAAGGCTCTCTCGAATAAATAATTAAAATTATATTTTATATTTTTAAAATAATTTATTAGAACATTATTTTGAAAATAGTTAATGGGTATTTGATTTATTTTAAAAACAATCATATTAGAGTCAAAAGACATCAACCACAGTTTAAAAGAATAGATCCTAAGATCATCACGTATCATATGGAATGGCTTCTTTGCCTTGTCTACCATACTTTTCATCGTGTATCATATTGATTGATAAGAACCTATGCACGTAAAGGACGGGTCGGTGACGTAGCGGTGTATCGGCCGAGTTTGATCCCTAGGATCATCAGAGTAGGTACAATAAGGTTTAGTCAGCAGGCTATAGTAAATATAATATCAACAAAATCTTACATGGCAGAGAGAGAAAGGAAGAGAGAGAAGGAAGCTGGCTACTAAATTACAGCTAGCTATAGCACGTAAAAATATGCATTTCACTCTCTTACACATGGGGTCAAATAGTTATTGTAATAGTTACCTTATTGTATGAACTATTTTTTTGAAGTCTATAGATGAAATGGACAAGTGTTATAGCCACTAGTTGACTATACTATTATACTTGCTCTCAGCGCGAGCGAAGATTTTACCTAGGATGGGCGCAGTAAGGGGTAAGGGTAAAAACGCCGAGAACGGCATCTCTAATTCCAAGGCGGACGGAGGATACAAGTCCGGACCTTGGTGTATTGCATGTACGTAGGGGTTCAGATTGGCTCGGCGACTTTTGGCAACTTCGATGCTGCTACTCTGTGGCCCTGGTCCGGCCTGGCGCCCCGGTTGACGTGTCAGGCCTGCCACGCCTACACACATTGTGTTTTGTACGCGCCGTGGTACACGGGAATGCCCGGGACCGTGCAAGCATCCCTGCGCGGCTTCCGAGGCAGCGAGCTCGCATGGTATATGCATGGCCGTGCCGCTGTGTCCGTGTGACTTGGGTTCGGCTCCTTGCGCGCCCACTGGCCGACCGGGCCCGCCTCCTAGCTAGGGCCCACTTGCGCGCCCACTGGCCGACCGGGCCCACCTCCTAGCTGGGGCCCACTTGGGCGCATCGTCCAGTCACTATCGCGCGGGTCCCACGGAAATTATTGGGCGCTCGAGTGCTTTGGCATGCAATGACCCGAGGACCCCTTTTCGGCCGCTTTCGGTGCGGGCCCCGCCGCGCAGCGCAGTGCTGATGTGGCGTAAAGTCAGGATGGCGATGTGATGCTAACTGCTGCTGCGTGTGTGCACAGCCCTGCAGCTTGCGTGTGGTCAAAGTAGCCCAGAGCCGTACTCCCACACTTCGTCATTTCAAAACTAACTACCAGCCTTGCACACTAACCAGCCATCATTTAAAAGAAAAGAAGAAAAGAAAAGAAAACACACATACGCAATGGCATAATTGTGTAATGTAGTCTGGGCTCCAGTCGACAGGTTTCTACATCATATCAGATGCTAATTGGAATAGGGCTCCTAAGAGTGACTAAAATTTGTGAAAACACTGCACCTTGTTTTTGCAGTTGTTATGATGTAGTGTGAAGGGCCATTCGTTTCTGTGCACTTGATGTAAAGCAGTGTACTCGCTGCACTGTAGCGCTCGTGCCAACAGGCTACGCTGGGCTGGGCTGACAACGCCGACCACTATTCTGCGTTCAGGGTGTCAAGGTCTTTTGACCCACAGAGCAAAATCCAAAAACTAATCAGAGCTTCATCAGTTGTTGCACGATACTATTTGACTTTGGATCGATGGGTCCCACACCCCAGAGACAGGTGGGGGATGCTACCGTGGACCACGACAACCAGATTGGGCTCGAAACGATCGATCCTGACCATCTTATTGACTCATCATAGGCAGGGCAGGCAAGAAAACGGGTAGCTAGAGACAAAAAATGCAGCGTGTACAATGCATGCATGGCGGACATACGTACCTGGGGCGATGTAGCCGTAGGAGCCAGCGACGGCGGACATGCACTCAGAGGCGGCGGCGGGAGTGGAGCGGAGGAACTTGGCGAGGCCGAAGTCGGCGACGTGGGCCTCGAAGTTATCGCCGAGGAGGATGTTGTTGGACTTGACGTCGCGGTGCACGATGATGGGGGTGCAGTCGTGGTGGAGGTAGCAGAGCCCCCGCGCCGCCTCCAGTGCGATCCGGTACCGCCGATCCCAGGCCAGGAAGCCGCCGCCCTTGCCGTGGAGCACCTCGCCCAGGCTGCCATTGCCCATGTACTCGTACACTAGCACGTTCGCCTCCTGCCCGTCGCTCGTGCAGAAGGCCAGGAGACGCACGATGTTCCGATGCCGGATGCTGCCCAGCGTCCGGATCTCCGCACGGAACCCGTGGTCGTGCCGACCGGCACCATTGAGGCGCTTCACGGCGATCGCGCCGCCCGAGCGCGTCCGCCCCACGTACACCACGCCAGCACCGCCCCGGCCCACCACGTTCCCATCCTTCATGCACTCGATCACCTCCGCGATGCCGAAGTCCACCTTGTGGAACGCGGTAAACCGCCACGCGCCGGCGCCGTCCGACCCGCCGCGAAAGGACCGCGCACGCAGCACTGCCGCCGCTGCGAACACCACCGAGCACGCGAGCAGCCCCAGCGCGAACACCAGCTTGAAGCCCCCCTCCGTCGTCCTCCGCAGCCTCACCTCCGGCGACCCCTCGGCGCCGCCGCTGTAGTTGCACGGCCGGTTCAACACCGCCCCGCACAGCCTCGGGTTGCCCGCGAACGCCGTCCCGTTCAGGTACCCCAGCTGGCCCGTGTCAGGTAGCTGGCCGGACAGGTCGTTGTACGAGAAGTCGGCCGCCGTGAGGCTGTTCATCGCCCCGATCGCCGCCGGGATCGCCTCCTCGAGCCGGTTCCTTGACAGGTTGAGGTAATTCAGCACCCGTATCCCGGCGATCGCCTCGGGGATCGGCCCAGACAGGTTGTTCTTGCTGAGGTCGAGGTACGTCAGCTCCCTGCACCGGCCTATCTCCTCCGGTATCGGCCCCGACAGTGCGTTGCCGCTGAGGTCGAGCTTCACGAGCTGCCGGAGCTCCCCGACCTCCGCAATCACGGCGCCGCCGAGCAGGTTGTTGCTGACGAGCAGCGTCTGCAGCGCGGAGAGGTTGGCTAGCGTGGCAGGCAGTGGCCCGGACAAGAAGTTGTTGGACAGGTTGAGCTGGGCCAGCTGCGAACCGGTCGGGCCCTGGCTGGGGCTCGGGTTCGCCGGGACCGGACCGGAGAGCAGGTTGTTCTGGAGCTCGAGTAGGTTGAGCCGCGGCAGGTAGAGCAAGCCGGTGGGGATGCTGCCGTTGAGGTAGTTCTGGCCGAGCCGGACGCGGGTGAGGCTCGCGCACGAGCCGAGCGAGCCGGGGATGGGGCCGAAGAGGAAGTTGTTCATGAGGATGGCCGTATGGAGCTCGCCGGACGCGCATAGCATCTCCGGGATCATGCCGGTGAGCCGGTTCGACGACAGGTCGACCAGCTGGAGCGCCCCGTTGGCGCCGAGCCCGGCCGGGACGCGGCCGGTGAAGTTGTTCATGAAGAGCTGCACCGTCTCCAGCCGCGGCAGGGCGGCGACGAAGTCGGGGACGGGGCCGTGGAGGCGGTTGAGGAACAGGTTGAGCAGCCGGAGCGAGGTGAGAGACGCGAGGGAGGCGGGGACCTCGCCGGTGAGCGCGTTGTTGGAGAGGTCCAGCGCGGTGAGCGCCGATAGGTTGCCGAGCTCCCGCGGGATGGCGCCGGAGAGCTGGTTGGTGTGGAGGAACAGCGTCTCGAGGGAGGTGAGCCCGCCGAGCTCCGACGGGATGCGGCCGGTGAGGCCACAATTGGAGAGGTCCAGCACGGTGAGGTTGCGGAGCCGGCCGAGCTCCGGCGGGATGCCGCCGTCGAACACGTTGTAGTACCCGAGGTACAGCTCCCTGAGGCTCGTGAGGTTGCCGAGCTCCGGCGGGATGGCGCCCTGCAGGTTGTTGCCGTTGAGGGACAGGTACTCCAGCGCCGGCATCCGGCAGTACGCCGCCGGTATGGTGCCAGAGAAGTAATTCCCGCCGAGGTCGAGGTACCGGAGCCGCGGCAGCGCCGCTACGCAGGCCGGGAGGGGCGAGGAGAAGTTGTTGTCGTAGGCGTCGAACACCTCGAGGCTGGGGAGGGACGGGAAGTCCCAGCCGTCGAGGCTGCCGGCGAGCTGGTTGCCGGAGACGTTGACGTAGCGGAGCGCCGGCAGCGCGGACGCGGCCACGGCCCCCACGATGCCGATCCCGGCGAGCGAGAGGTTCTCGAGCGCGTCGAGCCCAGCCACCTCGGCCGACACGGGCGCGCCGGTGGACACGTTCATGTTGGCGATGTCGACGGAGACCACCCGGCCGCCGGCGCAGCGCACGCCGGTCCACGCGCACACCGAGGCGACGTTGCCCACCGACCAGGAGCGCAGCGCGTGGGGGTGGCAGCTCAGGGAGGCCTTGAGGGAGAGCAAGGCCAGCGCATCGCCATGCAACGCATCTCCATCGCCACCGGCATCAACATTTGCAATGCCATTGGTGGACAAGAGAGCAGAATGCAAGAACAAGAGCAGGACAAGACGAGGCGTCATTTCTCTTTCGTGGCTTTGTGAATTGTGGTGAGAGACTAGCTAGAATGCCGCCATTGGCAACGGCATTGGTGCTGTTTTAGTAAGGTTGAGAGAGAGAGAGAGATGGTGACCGTGGATGTATAGATAGAGAGGGAGATGGAAGGGTAAAGGCATGTGAGAATCTCGAGAAGCTTCGCAAGAAAATGGAGGTGAGATGAGAGGCTTCACATTGAAGGTAGATGATGAGGGGGAGGGGAATATGTTCTCTCTGTGACAAGAATGGCTTTGTCTTTTGAGCTATATGTGCCTTGTGGGAGAAGGGTGTCTACTGTAGTATTCTACTCTACTCTAGTGCATTGGCCTGATGGCCTCTACCATTCTGTTTGTGTTTGTGTTCTCTCATCTCTCCTCCCTTTGGTCTCTTGTTCTCATCTCTCATCTCCTCTCCTTTTGCTTTTCTTTGGGAGCAGAGAAGCTGAATGTTTAAAGGCTTTGCAGCGGGCGGGCAAGCAAGCAGCCATGGGAAAGAGGGAGGGAAGTGGTAGGGAGTTTCTAGCTTTAATTTTTTTAAAAGAAAGGAAAATTTCATCCTTTTTTTTTACTTGGGATTGTTCTATTGGTTATGGGGCGATTTTGGAAAGGTCTCTTCAATTATGACATGGCGCCAGACAGAAAAAAAAAGAGAAATGCGCTCCGGTCTCCATCAAAGTACAGGGCCTGTGAATTTCGGCAATAATTAAAGGGACAAACAAAATCCATGAGTTGGATACTTGAATAGAACCAGCGAATTCTGCTCCAAATTCTTAGCAGTGGTCAACTTAATACTTACATAGGTGTACAACTTGTTGAGGCCTATTTTATATCTTATTCGTATTAGCTTTTACTTTTAGCTTCTAATTAGAAAAGTTAAAAACCAATATGAATACCTATCTTTTCGAAACGGTTTTTCTACTTCTTTCGCTCCCGTCTTGTTCCTAGGATAAGTTAGTGGGTCATGAGCATATTACGTACATTTTTTCTCTCGCTTCCGTCTCACACACATATTTCTTCCTTACTTTTTATATCACTCAACCCCTCTTTTTAAAAACCACTTCTTCAACCGCTATTATTCATTTTTAGATTAAACTTCTCCCTTGGTTACTGCTGACAACACGACACCTTATGTACAGCAAAAACTTATGCAATAACCAACCCCTGAAAGAAAAGCCTACAACACGAAACATATCGGATTTTGACTCGAATATCCTCTAGACAGGTGGTCTCATGTGGTGTAGCAAGGAACAACCTAAAAAACCCCATTTGATCTCAATTCTCAACCTTAGCAGGCGAGTGAGGTGGCTAACTAAAGCGTTTAATGCCAGGACCCAGCCGGGACAGGGACGCAGAGAGGACTAGAGACACAGAGAAGATGGTTACGGTTCGTAGTTTTTGATTTTTAAGTGTGTTTTTGGTGGTTGTTGATAGATTATGGCTGATGCTGATAGATTTTGGCACTAATACGAGTGATTATACGAAAGATCCAAATGTCAATAAATCAATAAACTATTTTAAAAAGATAACTGAAAAGCAATTCTATTTGTTTATTTTAGAAAAACTATATATCGTAAGTCATAATTCAGACGCCGAAAAGATCAGGTAAAGTGGCTGGCTGGGGCGCCGGTTGCAAACTCGTTCGGCGACCGCTTTGGTCCGGTTGGAATTCGGCTAAACGACGTGCCATCCACACACACACGCAGGCAGGACATTCCCATCTCCATGGCCATGGCCTGGAGCTGGATTGGACGCCTGCAACTGTAGATGAGGATTCAAGAGGGCTCTAGTCACGGAGCAGTAGTAATCGGTCCGTGCATGGATGATTGATCGATGTGTCGATCAGAGCAAAGGGAGATCTTTTGGACGAATGATTTATTTGAAATTGAAGCGCATCGACTGATTCGTATCTATTTCCAACGAAATTTTGCTCTTGATCTTTGAGGTGTGGCTATGCTGTATATGGAACTGTTTGTTTGTTTTTTCAATTTTGGCCCCACCATTTTTTCTGGCAAAAATAGACTCTTCCCCGAGCTGCGGTGCCACCTTAGCTTAGAAGGAGGCCAGGTGTGTGGCACGACCTGCTAGTGCGGGAGACATGACGTAGGTGCGGCAGTAGGCGTCCTGCCAAGCTGCTGGTGCTTGGCACCTTGTTGCCGAGCAAGGGAGACTCGGTACCTTGTTGCTGAGCAAGGTGGGCTCGATATGAGCTTGCCGAGCTCCAACCGCTCTGTTGTTGGGTCAGTGTAGCACATATGACATTTTGCATGGATAGCACAGGGTACTATATATGAGAAATTTATTCATTTGTTTATGATGAGATACGAAGATCCTGTTCTAGCCTGATCTTTCGATGAGAAGGTAAATTTGGTAGTAGTCGCTTAACTCTCACGATCTTGGCTACGAACTCACAAGATTCGAAACCACGCACACTACTACAGAAAAGGTCACCACAGACGGTTCAAAAACGTCATCACAGACGGTTTTGTGAGCCGTCTGAATTTATGGGTCAGTAATGATATGAGGTCATCACAGACGACTTTCGAACCCGTCTGTGGTGCAAATATCACAGACGATTTTTAACTAAAAACCGTCTGTGATAGTTATAATCACAGACGATTTTTAGTTAAAAACCGTCTGTGATATATAGTTATCACATACGGTTCTAGTTTAGAACCGTTTGTGATATGTACTTGGAGGGCAACTGGTCTTTTTTTGGATCGGGCTCTCGTTAGCTTTCCAACGAGTATAAGAACATCGAAAACGGACACCGTATGCAAAAGTTATACCTGTTTTACTGAAGATGTCTCAAAACTAAATCCTACTCAGACTCAGGTGGGAGATTATGAAATTTTGGGGAATTGCAAGGCGTGAAACATATCACAGACGGTTTTTAATACGAACCGTCTGTGATAACTTCATTACCACATACGGTTTTGAATAAAGGTTCTTATCTAGAACCGTCTGTGATATTTCACAGACGGTTTTTAGTTAAGAACCGTCTGTGATAATGACGTTATCATAGACGGTTCGTATTAAAAACCGTCTGTGCAAATACCACGGACGGTTATTCTTATGAACCGTCTGTGATACTTGCAGCACATACGGTTCCTAGGAACCGCCTGTAATATAAGTGTCCAGTTTAACCTCTTTTGTAGTAGTGGCAATCGCTGAACTGCTCAATAAGTCATTATCAACCATGCACAAATACCTGGATGTCCTGATCATGAAGGTTAATTCCTGCATACACCGAAGAAGCATGCAAGAACAAGATAAATAAGCAATCTAAATTTGCGAATAGGAATTGAAATTGCATGGATAAGTGGAGTTCCGAAGAACAATGTCACTGTTGATGTCGCCGAACAAGTGGATAAAGTATAAAGTAGCAAAATTAAACTTCAATTAACAAAACTCACAAAAACTAGAGGGATAGCGGTCACTATGTATAGGAGAAGGGAGGACGGCCGTGGGTACCACGTGAATAGTACCAAAAACACTAGGTGGCTGGCCATATGGGCCAAATCAACCCATTTATTATAAAGCCCATGGGCCAACAATTGGTGGCGTAGCACCATGGCATGCAGGCGCAACATCATGGCATGAAGACGTGGCACCATGGCATGTAGACGTAGTTCGGCTTGTATGAGTGACAGTCGCTCAGTCCAATTGAAGAATATGACAGTGCAGTAGCCGAAAGTCCTATCGAAGAAGATGTGGTTGAAGTAGAGGATGTAGTTTAGTGGATCGAAATAGTGGTTGCATCCATCCAAAACTTTAGGTAATTCCAATTTGATATGGTACAACATAATTACGACATATATGATTCAGCAAGAGTTATGCTGTGGTTGAGAGATTTTGAAGCATATATCAACATAGATGAAGGAATGCATTTCGCGATGAACAAAGGCGTTCAAATGCATGACCACGTGTAGCATGACATAGCACCTAGGGTGAAAATGTGGAACCGTGCTTCACCCACATGGAGTGGTGGTCATCTGGGTGGCATGGACGTGGCTGATTGTCGTGATAGTAGTAGGCATAATTGCAGTTTAGGTTGGCGCAACAGTAATATGGGTGGTAGTCACTACCGAGGTGCATGACCTCCTTGTTGTTGTTCTCCTTGATCATCTACCTGCGAAGCTCATTGTTGTTGGCCCTCTAGATCATGGGCTCTTTGTGCAACTCTCCTAGAAGGATGTACAATTTTTGATGTAAATCTAGGCGGGTATTGGATACGATGGATCTACTCACTCGGTGAACTTGCTATCCACATGTGTGCAAATATACGTAGGTAACGAATTACTTACCATGAACAGAGGGTAGAGAAAGGTTGTTCTTGCATTGTGGCTAATGCTCAAGGATATGGGGGTAATCACGGAGGGGATTTCTACTTTTCTAGGGGTGTACAACTCTCTGGTTTTGAGCAGTAGATCAGGGTTTAGGGGTTGGGGTCTAGGGGACTGTAGATACTCATGTCTTTGAGGTAAGGTTCACTGCCTCGAAACCCAGCCCATGCCCACCATCCCCTCCTACACCTTGAGGTTCCTGGGCTGTTCGCCATGCATCTGTTCGCAAGGGCACCTCGGCAGGTTGCTGGCGAGCTACCCAGCTCGGCGGCACCTGATAGCCGCGCCTGCGCTATGCTTCCCGCACCAACGTGCCATGCCATGTGCCTGGTCTCCTGCCAAGCTAGAGCGGCATGGTAGGTGACATGTGTTGTTTTCCACGCCTTCTGAGTTTGGGGGAGGTTTTTTTTGCAAAAAAGTAGTAGAGGACCAAAATTGAAAAATACGTTCATATGTATGAACAGTTCCTGTATATTTTGCACGGAAAGCATTGATATTGAGTTCTTCATCGGAAGGGTGGTTGGGGTCGGGATCGAGCGGCATTCAGTAATCAGTGGCTATGATAGTAATGTTTCCTGTTTAGTTGAGTTGAGTAAAGCTCTTGACAAAATTAATTTGATGCCCAGGAAACAAGGGAAGCGGAAGGACAGTTCATTGAGTGGCATTGGCTGGTCTTTATCCAAGCAAGTAAACGGAACCGCTAATCAGCGGACGCACACAAGAACCGTATCCAGTGAACGTCATTGTGCGCCGTCCGACCAGGGCATGCACCGTAAGACCGCGTTCCTGCGGGTGCCTGCTGCTTTGGGCGGAGGAGGGAGCTGGCGCGCGAGGAGGAAGGAGGCACGGTGGCGAGCTCGCGGTGGTCGCTGGGTTTCGGTGAGTCCTTGCTGAACGTGTCCACTAGGTCCCACTGACCTTAGACCCCAGCTGGCCGGCGGCACAAGCAGTGGCGGATTCAGGATTTTTAGGATGGGTGTTCGGATTTCGGAACTAAGTTGCTCGAATATGTCGATACCGCAGCGCACCGCCCCCCAAAAACACCGATACAACGATACGTGCATATAGATATAATAAAAATACATAAATTACAGAAATTAATGATTTCTTATGAGGAAATGGGCGATATAAGGCGATCATAATTATATGAATTAAATAACAAATTATAGAGATAAATGAGAGTTGTATATCTTATTGATCTTACCTTTTTTTTTGCTATTTCTCCATCAGCAAGAACTGTCTATCTAAGAGGAAATTGTATGTTCCTTCCATGGAGCAAAACAGACTAAGAAAGAAAAATAAGTGGAGGGGTGGAGCACACCTAGATCTGAAGAGAGTACAATGACAATAAGTTGGAGGTGCTACTCACTTTCCAATGCCACGTTCCCTCCCGGCTACTGCGCTGCTCCCTTCCTATCGCTCGCTCCCTACCTCCGTGTTCGTTATGCCACTGCCCGCTTGCCCGCGACACCTCTCTGCTCACCTGCGCTGCCACACGCTCACCTTGCACCACGCGCTACCTCATGCATGATTGTCGTCACATCATGGCACCATGTCCGCCGGTCGTCACTCGCCTCTAGCCTGCACCTCCGTCTGCTCGCCACTCGAAGGCTGAAGTCGCCTCCTACACAGACAACCACAAGATGAAAAATGGAACAAATATTAAGATATTGTTTATATCTTTACCTCTTTGGGCATGAAGATGGTTGAGGTGAAAAGAAAAATGGGTCTAATGTATCACATGGGCTACGCGCGAGATATAGGGAGTGCGGGCTGAATTTATTTGCAGGTATCAAAATATAGTTTTAACATAACTAATAATATATACATCTAATATGCCTATTATATATCTGATATTTTATAAAAAACTTTTGGGTGTTCAGCTGAACACCCTTGACCCATTATGGATCCGCCAGTGGGCACAAGGGTGGACGACAGTCCGTGGAGGCGGCAATTCAAGGGTGCCGCCACTACTAGAAAACAGATCATCCCTCACGGTCTTTAATTTTCCTGACGGGCCCACGTAGACCGTGAGGGATACTTTCATTTTCCTGACGGGCCCGTATAGACCGTGAGGGATATCAATTTTCCTCACGGGTCCACACATCACCGTCGCAAAAATTTATTTTCCTGTCGGACTTATTTATCACCGTGAGGTTAATTCCAGCCAACCTAGCTAAAATTTCCCATTCCCCTCGTCCAGCCCGCCCGATCCCGATATTTTCGCAGCCTCCTCCGCCCCCATCGCCCCTCGCCCGCGCGCCCCCATCCGGCCTCGCCCGCCTCCGCCCCATCCGCCTGCCCCCATCGCCCCTCGCCCGCCTGCCCGCCTCCTCCGCCCCATCTGCTCGCCCGCCTGCCCGCCTCCTCCACCCCATCCCCTCGCCCGCCTCCGCCCCATCCGCCTGCCCGCCTCCTCCACCCCATCCCCTCGCCCGCCTCCTCCACCCCATCCCATCGCCCACCTCCTGCGATCCGCCGGCCGTCGCCCGCCTCGGCCGCCGGATCTGCTCGCCCCTCTCCGGATCCACCTCGGCCCATGCCGGATCCGGCTAGATCCGGTCGCCGCCACCTCCCGGCCGCCGCGCTCACGGCGCCGCCTCCCGACCGCCGCGCTCGCGCCGCCTTCGGACGCCGCCGCCGCCCCAGGCCTCCGACCGGATCCCGCCGCCTCCACCCTCCTCCCATGTTTCCCGTGCGGCTCCCCCCATTTCTTCCGCCCTCGCTCCTCCCCTCCCTCCTCCGCCGCCGCGCAGCCCTGGGACTCGGTCCTCAGATCCGGCATGTGAGGTGAGTATGGGCTGCGGTGGTGGCGCGGGAGACTCGGTCCCGGCCGTTGGCGGCGCCTCTGAGTTCTCAGCCCCTCCCTCTCTTGGCTATAAATTGAGGCCGGTTCCTTGGTTGGAGAAGTACGACAGTGAGCTCCTCCTCCTCTCTTTCTTTGAGTCTTTGCCTGTGGTGTTTGACGACGGTGGTTCCTTGGTGCTCTCCGGCGAGGCGCTTGGCCGGCTCCTCCCCTGTGCTTGTGCGGCATTCCTCTACCTCGAGTGATTTCGAGTATCGCCGGTTTTGTGAGTAAATCAGTCACTTGTATTTGCAATCTTTGTGTGCTGTGCTAGCTTGTTGATCTTTCATACATTGTCTAGCACTGGGAGACTTAGATTGCAGTGGGATTGGATTGTTGCTCGATGATAAATGAAATCATATTCTGAGATTGGTAGATTTAATCTTTGAGCTCTAACTTGCTGTCATTAGACTCTTGCTCATATTCTGTGATTACTGTTATTTGTGAGCTTTAGGCAAATATATTGTATGTGTGTGATTTGGTTGAAGCTGTCTTTAGCTTGTAGAAATCCCACATATATGCTGCAGATCTGTTAGAAGTTATATTTTGCTATCAACTTGTTTCAGTTGCTGCAATAGACATCTTATATGTGTTTTGGGCTTGCTCTAGCTGATTCTTAACTGTGAACCGAATGCACACATGTGAAGAATATATTGTTTAAATTGATAGTGTACAGTTTAAGAGCTCAAAGATTGAATGCTAATTTGGTTTAACCAATCGATGAAAAGTTTATGATTTAGTAGCGGGACGGCCAAGATTAGTCTTGTGCAACCCTACATTTGAGAGCACAAATAATCAATTAAACTTGAGCTTATTGCTAGTCTTAATTGGTACAAGCTTTATTCTTTGACATACATATTCATGTCTAGAATGTTATCATTTCTATTATTGAATATGTGGTATACCATGGATGATATGCTCAATTCATATAGATTCATATATGCTATGTCATTTATATATGAATTGATGTCTTTGATGTGCTTATATGATTATATTGGAATTATATTTATATCTTTGCTTATACCGCAAATATTACAACATCTCCAACCCCCGGCGCCGACGCCCCCACCCTCCTCGCCAGCCCACGCTCCCGCCCTCCTCCCCTCCCATGTTTGCTCTCTAGTATCCACTGATGTTTATGAAGTTCAGTGTGCTGGTGTCTGCAGATTTGTGCTTGTGGTCTTGCTTCCTGTATTCATGTTATAGTACTGCATCTTGTATTGGTGGATTAGGTAGCTTACATTGTTTGGATCTGTGAGAATTTTATCGGTAGTCTTCTGATCAACATTTAAGCTGGAAAACTATGTTCAAAATAACAATTTGATAATTTAGGACACTAACTTGATAACATCAAATGTTCAACATATTTTATCTTTTTATATATAAATTACTTAACATTGATCTGCTCTGCTGCATTGTGAAATGTAGTTTCCAATCATTGTTTAATGATGATTCTGTTTTAACTTAGGCACCTTCTGGAATCCTTTCTCTAATTAGTTTTGTTGGCTAGCCATGTTGTTGAATTAATCATTAATTCAGTACTATGAAAGCATTCCTTTGTAGTTGTATGTGGTAACTGTTGTCTTCTGATTGTAACAATGATTTCTTTTCTGATTTAAAGAAATGAAACTTGGCAACTATTCTGTTTCTTTTCGTCTATGGTTAGTTTAGTGCTATCATGCATGTAATACAGATAATCTGATATGCAATGTTAGAGCTATTATTTGATATGCAGGTTTACATATTGTCCTTTGTTTAAGTCAATATGCAATGTTGATATGCAATGTTTAAGTCAATATGCAATGTCAATATGCAATGTTGTTACTATTTCTGTTATGTAAGCCCACTTAGCTCAGAGGTTAGAGCATCGCATTTGTAATGCGAGGGTCATCGGTTCAAATCCGATAGTCGGCTTTTTTCTATACTCCATCTAAAATGTGATACAATTGTTTCCAATTTGTATCCAATTGTTTCCTTTTTCCTGTAGTGAGAGCTTCAATTATGAGCTTCAATGTTGTAAATATTGTTTCATCAGTGACACACTTATTGTTAGTGCACCGACTTTTTTGATGAAATAGAAGATGTAGACAAGAAAAAACCAGTAACAAATGCATGTGTATCACTTTCTAGATTGCAAGAAGCTGAGAACTTTATGTATTTTTTTTGGCATTTGTGCCAATTTTCCTCACGGTTATTCCCGTCAGGTTAAATCAATTTTCCTCACGGGCGGTTATTCCCGTCAGGTTAAATCAATTTTCCTCACGGGCGGTTATTCCCGTCAGGTTAAATCATTTTCCTCACGGGCGGTTATTCCCGTCAGGTTAAATCATTTTCCTCACGGGCGGTTAACGGACCGTGAGGTTTTATTTCCCTGGCGGGTGAAACCGTGAGGTTATATTTTCTTGACGGGCAACCGTCAGCCAAATTTGAATTTTCCTTTCCAGCCAGCCCTGACGGGATTTTCCTGACGGGAACCCGTGAGAGATTATTAACCTGACGGTTTTTTGTATTTTGCTGACGGTTTTTAACCGTGAGGGATGATCTGTTTTTTAGTAGTGCGCTAGTCTTGGAATCAACAGTTGTGGGCAGCCGGTGATGACCTAATCATGGTCGAGCGAAGTTTGGGTCACAAGGGCATTCTCCATGCATGAAATCTAAAACTGTATATAACATTATACACATCATCTATATATAACTATAGAAACTAACTCTCCAATCCATTGTAAGGTTTGGTTTGGTTTAATACAGCGGCCCCCACAAAATGTGTTAATCATATACAACTTCATCACACAATGCATTTCTTAGCTGTATCTTTGTTTTGGAGTTTGTGCCTAAGCAAATCTCATGCAAGATACTCCCTTTAGTTATAAATACACGTAGTTTTGCGTTATGTGCAGTCAGATTTTTAAAATTTTGATTATCAATATTTTTTAAATATTTAGATTGGATACATAAAAATTATATTTATAAATTTATCTCCAAAAGTGTTTTTATAATATTATAATTTTATTAGATTTTATAAACATATTATAATATAAATTACGGCATGGAGGAGGGAGGCAAGGACAGCCGACAAATACGTCCTATATAGACAATAATGATACCGAAGATTAGCAGGTTTTGAAGAGTTCGATAGAGTACGGCGTATATTCCTGTTTGAGGCTACTGTAATTCTTGCTCACAGTGTCTGCTTTTCCTTTTCTTTTCTTGGATAAAGCCCCGGTAGAAGACGCCATGCATCATTCATGCACGCCCCGGTGGAAACTTTGAGGTGGTCGGTCGCCACGTAAGCATGATAGCACAAGCGAACAAATTGAGGCACGGCCGTCAGACTATCAGGGAAGATGGCAGGCAGAGATTTAATCTTAAGGCCAGTCTCAGTAGGATTTTATGGAGTTTTATGGGCATTAAATACGCTGACATGACACTGTATTGATGAAGAGAGAGATGATAAAAGTTTCATGGGAGTAGAGAGAGTTTTATGGGGATGAAACTCTTCTGCACTGTTTCCAAAATATGAGTGTGTTGAAAACTCGGACATAAAACCTCCACAGACTGACCTAACCATATGAAGAGCCATGCCATGCCTCCCTCCAAACTCCAATGGTCGGCCGGCTGGCGACCACTGCCGCACTATCACAGATCTGTAAGATTGCAGAGATTTAATCTTTAACCATATGAAGAGCCATGCCATGCCTCCCTCCAAACTCCAATGGCCGGCCGGCCGGCTGGCGACCACTGCCGCACTATCACAGATCTGTAAGACTGCAACAATGGTAGCAGTACTATACTAGTATCTGAATATATCTGATCAGCTAGCCTGCAAGTGCCCGAGTGGCAACAAACACATCCCAACGCTGTCTGCTGCTGTGCCGTGCTGCAGGTATTTTCATGTGCTTGTGCCGGTGATTATGAGCAAATGATTGTGTCCGGCGCAGGGGTGTACACGCCACTGTTGTTGAGGAATGGAAGCCGGGATGCATACTGCATATATGCTTGTAGTATGGCATGGAGTATGGTGCCCTGAATTCAGGCTTCAGGCTTCAGAGATGACGGTGATGGTGAATTGGTGATGCATGGTGATGATGGGGGTGCAGCTGTGTGCGATTGGTCATTGGCCTCGCCGGCGGGGGGAATATTTTACTGCTGCTATCTGGAGAGGGAGGGGAAGGGAATCATTGGGGCTTTTGCGATTGCTTGCCTGCATGTTTTCCTCCCGGCTAGCTCCAGCCCCTGTTCCTGCCACGCATGATCCTCACTCAAGAAGCACCTAGCTCTGCCATATATGAGAGTGTGCAATATTTAGGCTAATCACACAATGCATCGAATAAAGAACCATATATTACATATATAGATCATACTAGGTAGGTAAAG
Organism: Dendrocalamus latiflorus; assembly: GCA_017311315.1. Lineage (NCBI taxonomy): Eukaryota > Viridiplantae > Streptophyta > Magnoliopsida > Poales > Poaceae > Dendrocalamus > Dendrocalamus latiflorus. Next base: position 20,038,710 of record CM029616.1, read on the forward strand.
AGGCAAGTGTGAAACCATACCAGACAGGTGAGGGAGCAGGTCTGAAACCATGTCAGGCAGGTGAGGAGGCAAGTGTGAAGCTATGCTATGCCTTAAGTATAGACTAAGAATTGAGGCGTCTAACATGTTAACCGAGGCGTTTAACACTCCCCCACAGTTGGAGCGTCGGTGAAGCGGACGTTCAAACTGGACCGGAACTCGGTGAAGAAGGCTGTGGTTGATGGTTCTGCAAAGATACCGAAGAATACGCTTTATGGCGGCGAGGTGCGGCTCACGGGGATCATGCATATGGAGACAGTGGCGTCGACGATGGCAATGGTGACCACGGGCAGCAGCACTGCAGCCTGAAGGGGCGACGAACAGCAACCCGTGCATGTCGATGGCATGACCACATGTGCGGGCTCCCAGTGGTACGACGATTCGTGCTCGCGGACGATGGGTCGGCAATGATAATCTGACATGATGATGATGGTAAACGGGGTGCTCGAAAGGCCATGGAGGGAAGGTCATGTCAACGAGTGCGCCGCGCCACGCCACAACGTCATCGGAGGAGAAGAGGCGTTGGAGGGGTCGAAGCCAAGGCGGTGAAGTCCGGAGCAGAGGAACGTTGATGGGTCTGCAGGGCGACGCAAACTGATCTATGATTAGAAAAAGTAGAGAAAACCCAATCTGAAGATGACCGGGGAAAACTCTAATTGGTAGTCGATCAGATGATTGGCGACACGACTTAAACTACAGGTTATACAGCCCCTGGGAGAGATCATGGAGACGAGATCGTCTCCTAGGGGCGACCCGGCGGAAGCTGTGGAAGCGGCGGCTCAGGAGCGGTGCTGCTTTGATACCATGAGAGCGTGAAATATTTGAGGCAATCACACAATGCATAGAATGAAGAACCACAGGTTACATATATAGACCATGCAGGCAGGTGAGGATGCAAGTGTGAAACTATGCTAGGCAGGTGAGGAGACATGTGTGAAACCATGCCAAGTATGAAACCATGCTAGGCAGGTGAGGAGACAAGTACGAAACCATGTCATGCTTTAAGTATGGGCTAGGAACCAAGGCATCTAACATGTTAACCGAGGTGTCCAACAATACATTCTGCCATGTAGGTAGATGGGAGGGATGAGATCACGAGGGAGGGGAGAGTTGGGAATTCAAATACCACTTCTTACATAGATAAACAAATATATAGGAGGTGTATCATCGTGGTTTAAGATAACTACGTACTGGTCGGGTGATTACAAATTACACCCTTATGTAACAGCTCGATACTAGTAGAAAAATCTATCTTAAAATTGACTTTTAGTTGTAAAATAAAGAGGACACGAAAGGTCAACCTACATCAGTAAGTCAATAGTAGCTATATACATTTTATAATGTGCGTGTTTTTTGTTAGGAGCGACTAATGAGCTACCAGTAGTGCAATAGCATGCTAGTGCGGTCACCCCGCTCGTGACATGACTTTCTATTAAGGGGAATCCATGTGGTGTCTTTATTCCCACATGCTATGTGGCTTACTTTTCCGGATGAACGAGGTGTGAAAGCACAAAAAAACACAAAAGCTAGAACAAACCTGTACATCACTGTATCATTTTAATCGAGTGTCCAATTTGTGTTTCGTCTAAACCGTTCTGATCTGTTCCATGAGCTTAACAAAACAAGGCACATATTGAATACGTTTTGAAGACATATTTAGCCAGCAACTCTTGGTGTCCGCTGCTAGCAACTTTAGACGCTAGCAGCTCGCAATTCTCTATTGTGATCTATATTGGATATATTTTAATGATATAACAGTAAAGTTCCTTCTCAACTATGTATTGCTGGCATCTCTCTACATTACTTGCTAGTAGCACTACATGTTACTTACTAGTATTTCTCTATTACTTGATAATAAGTATCAGCGTTTTGTGCAAGTGATGGCTCTACATTAGTTACTAGCAACTCTACATTAGTTGCTTCCTCTAGATATTACTTGCTACAATAGCTGCTAGCAACTCTAAGAGCATGTACAATAAGGCTTAGTCAGCAGGCTATAGCAAATATAATATCAACCAAATCTTACGTGGCAGAGAGAGAAAGGAAGAGAGAGAATGAAGCTGGCTACTAAATTACAGCTAGCTATAGCACGTAAAAATATGCATTTCACTCTCTTACACGTGGGGCCAAATAGTTATTGTAATAGCTACCTTATTGTATGAACTATTTTTTTGAAGGCTATAGATGAAATGGACAAGTGTTATAGCCACTAGTTGGCTATACGAGCAGGTACAATAAGGCTTAGTCAGCAGGCTATAGCAAATATAATATCAACAAAATCTTACGTGGCAGAGAGAGAAAGGAAGAGAGAGAAGGAAGCTGGCTACTAAATTACAGCTAGCTATAGCACGTAAAAATATGCATTTCACTCTCTTACACGTGGGGCCAAATAGTTATTGTAATAGCTACCTTATTGTATGAACTATTTTTTTGAAGGCTATAGATGAAATGGACAAGTGTTATAGCCACTAGTTGGCTATACTATTGTACTTGCTCTACTATTGTACTTGCTCTAATGGCAAACAGCTAGCTACTATATATGGTTGATAATGACTAGTAGCTCTGAGATCTATGGACTGTTCAAATGCAGTTTTAATTATCATTGACGTTTGGCAATTAGTAACTAGCAACTCTGAGTATGCAGGCAGCTAGCAGCTGTGGTTGGTGACAACTAGCAACTCTAACGTGTTGCTATGTATCAATTCTTAGTACTCGTAAAAGTTATAAGTTACCAACACTAGATCTTATCACCTAGGTAGTGAATTAATTAGCTACCAGTGAAGAATTACGAGGTGCTAGCCCCCTATATTTGTTACTATCGAATATCTAGAGTTGCTAGATGAGAAATAATTTTATTATTACGACTCTAAATATATTTATTATAGGTCTTATTTTGTTAAGTTCGTTGTATATATTACAACGGATCAAACGAATGTAAATCAAACACACTGTTGAAAAGATATGATCGATCATGTAAAAAACGATTGAGGCTCGTTGCACCACAAGGGATTTATTCACACGTGCGACTAGAACATGCTTGGCTCTCCCATTAACTAAAATCCCACGGTCCGCGTTGTCCCCTCGGCATCCGATGGCCCGCGCGCGTGATCGCGTGATCACGCTAACGCGCGATCGATTGCTACCAAGTTATCATTTTTTGTTCTCGTAAGTATTGACGCGCACACTCTTTTCCTTAGATCTTCCGAGACAAATACCCAGGAATCTCTCCAATATTGCACAATCATCACGAATCTTTTCAGAATTTTTCATGTTGATTTATTATCGTCAAACCAAAATGATTTGCTTAAATAAGGAATTTTTTGTGTGAAAAGGGATCAGAACACCCACAGCCTGCACCTTTAATATAAATGATTTATGTAATTTACACAAGCAAGAAATGTTTATGTATATTGTTACTAGCCTATTATAGGCGTCAAAAGCAAAAAGGATGTTAGTGGGCACAACACTACTAGAAAACAGATCATCCCTCACGGTCTTTAATTTTCCTGACGGGCCCACGTAGACCGTGAGGGATACTTTCATTTTCCTGACGGGCCCGTATAGACCGTGAGGGATATCAATTTTCCTCACGGGTCCACATATCACCGTCGCAAAAATTTATTTTCCTGTCGGACTTATTTATCACCGTGAGGTTAATTCCAGCCAACATAGCTAAAATTTCCCATTCCCCTCGTCCAGCCCGCCCGATCCCGATATTTTCGCAGCCTCCTCCGCCCCCATCGCCCCTCGCCCGCGCGCCCCCATCCGGCCTCGCCCGCCTCCGCCCCATCCGCCTGCCCCCATCGCCCCTCGCCCGCCTGCCCGCCTCCTCCGCCCCATCTGCTCGCCCGCCTGCCCGCCTCCTCCACCCCATCCCCTCGCCCGCCTCCGCCCCATCCGCCTGCCCGCCTCCTCCACCCCATCCCCTCGCCCGCCTCCTCCACCCCATCCCATCGCCCACCTCCTCCGATCCGCCGGCCTTCGCCTGCCTCGGCCGCCGGATCTGCTCGCCCCTCTCCGGATCCACCTCGGCCCATGCCGGATCCGGCTAGATCCGGTCGCCGCCACCTCCCGGCCGCCGCGCTCACGGCGCCGCCTCCCGACCGCCGCGCTCGCGCCGCCTTCGGACGCCGCCGCCGCCCCAGGCCTCCGACCGGATCCCGCCGCCTCCACCCTCCTCCCATGTTTCCCGTGCGGCTCCCCCCATTTCTTCTGCCCTCGCTCCTCCCCTCCCTCCTCCGCCGCCGCGCAGCCCTGGGACTCGGTCCTCAGATCCGGCATGTGAGGTGAGTATGGGCTGCGGTGGTGGCGCGGGAGACTCGGTCCCGGCCGTTGGCGGCGCCTCTGAGTTCTCAGCCCCTCCCTCTCTTGGCTATAAATTGAGGCCGGTTCCTTGGTTGGAGAAGTACGACAGTGAGCTCCTCCTCCTCTCTTTCTTTGAGTCTTTGCCTGTGGTGTTTGACGACGGTGGTTCCTTGGTGCTCTCCGGCGAGGCGCTTGGCCGGCTCCTCCCCTGTGCTTGTGCGGCATTCCTTTACCTCGAGTGATTTCGAGTATCGCCGGTTTTGTGAGTAAATCAGTCACTTGTATTTGCAATCTTTGTGTGCTGTGCTAGCTTGTTGATCTTTCATACATTGTCTAGCACTGGGAGACTTAGATTGCAGTGGGATTGGATTGTTGCTCGATGATAAATGAAATCATATTCTGAGATTGGTAGATTTAATCTTTGAGCTCTAACTTGCTGTCATTAGACTCTTGCTCATATTCTGTGATTACTGTTATTTGTGAGCTTTAGGCAAATATATTGTATGTGTGTGATTTGGTTGAAGCTGTCTTTAGCTTGTAGAAATCCCACATATATGCTGCAGATCTGTTAGAAGTTATATTTTGCTATCAACTTGTTTCAGTTGCTGCAATAGACATCTTATATGTGTTTTGGGCTTGCTCTAGCTGATTCTTAACTGTGAACCGAATGCACACATGTGAAGAATATATTGTTTAAATTGATAGTGTACAGTTTAAGAGCTCAAAGATTGAATGCTAATTTGGTTTAACCAATCGATGAAAAGTTTATGATTTAGTAGCGGGACGGCCGAGATTAGTCTTGTGCAACCCTACATTTGAGAGCACAAATAATCAATTAAACTTGAGCTTATTGCTAGTCTTAATTGGTACAAGCTTTATTCTTTGACATACATATTCATGTCTAGAATGTTATCATTTCTATTATTGAATATGTGGTATACCATGGATGATATGCTCAATTCATATAGATTCATATATGCTATGTCATTTATATATGAATTGATGTCTTTGATGTGCTTATATGATTATATTGGAATTATATTTATATCTTTGCTTATACCGCAAATATTACAACATCTCCAACCCCCGGCGCCGACGCCCCCACCCTCCTCGCCAGCCCACGCTCCCGCCCTCCTCCCCTCCCATGTTTGCTCTCTAGTATCCACTGATGTTTATGAAGTTCAGTGTGCTGGTGTCTGCAGATTTGTGCTTGTGGTCTTGCTTCCTGTATTCATGTTATAGTACTGCATCTTGTATTGGTGGATTAGGTAGCTTACATTGTTTGGATCTGTGAGAATTTTATCGGTAGTCTTCTGATCAACATTTAAGCTGGAAAACTATGTTCAAAATAACAATTTGATAATTTAGGACACTAACTTGATAACATCAAATGTTCAACATATTTTATCTTTTTATATATAAATTACTTAACATTGATCTGCTCTGCTGCATTGTGAAATGTAGTTTCCAATCATTGTTTAATGATGATTCTGTTTTAACTTAGGCACCTTCTGGAATCCTTTCTCTAATTAGTTTTGTTGGCTAGCCATGTTGTTGAATTAATCATTAATTCAGTACTATGAAAGCATTCCTTTGTAGTTGTATGTGGTAACTGTTGTCTTCTGATTGTAACAATGATTTCTTTTCTGATTTAAAGAAATGAAACTTGGCAACTATTCTGTTTCTTTTCGTCTATGGTTAGTTTAGTGCTATCATGCATGTAATACAGATAATCTGATATGCAATGTTAGAGCTATTATTTGATATGCAGGTTTACATATTGTCCTTTGTTTAAGTCAATATGCAATGTTGATATGCAATGTTTAAGTCAATATGCAATGTTGTTACTATTTCTGTTATGTAAGCCCACTTAGCTCAGAGGTTAGAGCATCGCATTTGTAATGCGAGGGTCATCGGTTCAAATCCGATAGTCGGCTTTTTTCTATACTCCATCTAAAATGTGATACAATTGTTTCCAATTTGTATCCAATTGTTTCCTTTTTCCTGTAGTGAGAGCTTCAATTATGAGCTTCAATGTTGTAAATATTGTTTCATCAGTGACACACTTATTGTTAGTGCACCGACTTTTTTGATGAAATAGAAGATGTAGACAAGAAAAAACCAGTAACAAATGCATGTGTATCACTTTCTAGATTGCAAGAAGCTGAGAACTTTATGTATTTTTTTTGGCATTTGTGCCAATTTTCCTCACGGTTATTCCCGTCAGGTTAAATCAATTTTCCTCACGGGCGGTTATTCCCGTCAGGTTAAATCAATTTTCCTCACGGGCGGTTATTCCCGTCAGGTTAAATCAATTTTCCTCACGGGCGGTTATTCCCGTCAGGTTAAATCATTTTCCTCACGGGCGGTTAACGGACCGTGAGGTTTTATTTCCCTGACGGGTGAAACCGTGAGGTTATATTTTCTTGACGGGCAACCGTCAGCCAAATTTGAATTTTCCTTTCCAGCCAGCCCTGACGGGATTTTCCTGACGGGAACCCGTGAGGGATTATTAATCTGACGGTTTTTTGTATTTTGCTGACGGTTTTTAACCGTGAGGGATGATCTGTTTTCTAGTAGTGCAAGTTTGGATAATAAAAAGATAAACAAGGCTTATGAATCGACCGAATTTGAATCATGAGTTAATATATTCGAATCCAAGTTGAGTTCAAACTACATATAGGTATGTTTATATATACCTTGTACACCTTTTATTATCCTTCTTTTAGAGCAAGACTAATAATACAGCCTTCAGCTGGCTGTATGGACACTTATAGCCCACTTATCAGCCTATTCATATAGTAGTTTACAGCCAGCTGAAGGCTGTATGACCCACCCCTTTCTCTCACAAAGTTTCTTGGTTCTTGTGCTTCAGCTGGCTGTAAACTTACAGCCCACCTCTCTTCTCTCTCCTCCTCTCTCTCCTCCACCTCAGCATACAGCCTACTAACAGCCTCTTATTATACTTGCTCTTATAGGAAGTTTCCGACAGCTTGGCATGTGTTCAGTTCACGTCTCATGCACGCATGCCAAAGTGTCTAGAACTCAAAACAAAACAAAAAGGAATCTTGGGGAGTGTTCGGTTCGCAAAAGCACCATAAAACAAGCCCAAGTATACATGGCGATCGTGGAAGAACCCAATTAACTGAACTACCAAAACTGTATGATTGGTCGTAACATAATCCAGATTTGATCAAAATGGGAGAGCTATATATGTTTGAAAATGGGAGAAGAAATCTACAAAGATATATACCAGTTTAATTAGCTTTCACTGCAGGTTATTCTATATATGAGCTGTTCCTATCCACCATACTTGGCACTTCAGATAGTTGAATTACATAGCTAACCATGCGCCCTAGGCCCTGTTTGTTTCCACTTAAGATTATTATAATCTAGCTTATAATTATAAGTAGAAACAAACAGGTCAGATTATAAGGTAACTTATTATAATCTAATAGCCCAGATTATTGTAATCTAATAAGCTCAAAAAAGGAGCTTATTTCAGCTTATAGATCTACCTTTTATCTTAATGACCATAAAACTTTAAAAATATTACCCACCTTTGCCATTCATCCATCCCCCAACTCCCGTACCTCTCTCTCAAGGGCATTGTGGTCTTTAAACATTCGAATACAACAATCCATAACTCTGATAATCCTGGCTGCCAAACACCTGAAGCTTATTTCCCACCAGCTTATTATAAGTTAGCTTATATAATCCCCCACCTATAAGTTAGATTATAATAATCTTAAGTGGAAACAAACAGGATCCTAGTTAATCCAAAGCGAGGATGCTAAAGAACATAAAGCGGTGCAATAATAAAGACGGTTTGCAGGTTTGGATACCACTTGATGAAAAGGAAAGCGAAAAAAAATGTAAAGAGCTAGACATGTTCTTGCGTTGGGGCCGGCAACCCCACACAGCACATGGGAAAGTGTGCATTTGTATCATACGTCTGATCTCTCGTATCCGGCCAGCCGGCCTCCCCTCTCTCTTTCGCTTTAGTTTTTCTGCTTCTGCTTTTGCAAAGCTATCTCCTTTCTCTCTCTCCTTTGCCATCTCTCTCTCTCACTACAATGCAAACACATAGCTACTGTGGTGCTGCTTCTTCTACACTCTTTTCTAGGGTCTTGTCTCCACCAGGCCAACCTAGGGACGAAGACGCTGCTTTGCAGAAGCTCACTCTCGTTGTCTCAGCACTCATCAATGGCCTTTTTGCATGTAATGCATGGCTGAGATCACATGCATTTTTACATGGCCTTACATGCTCGCTTAGTGTGATCTAGTTCACGTGATGATCATATGATCTGTTCATTTCAGGTTGTTGTGTAATAATCCAAAATTTCCAAAATCAATATAATCATTTTAAAATCATTATTTATGCATTTTTGGATTTTTTTTCGAATTTTTGAAATGGTTTTGCACTTTCAGCAGCTAAACATGAATTTATAGAATTTTTTAAAACTTGAAAAAAGCCTGGAAGTAATTTATTTGAGCTCTCCATATTCTAAAGTGCCTCTCCAAAAATTTTCATAAATTTTGAAGTTGATTTGCTATTTTAAAAAAAAAATTAAAACATGATCTTTGCAATTAAATCAGCCCGCACTGAATTCCCTTCCCCGGGCTGGCCCGTTGCTATCAGCTTAGCACCAGCCCGTGCACCAACTTTGCCGAGTTGCCTTTGTTTTTCCACCTTCCCCGTACAAAAGCATCTTCCATTGAATCTGATGAGAAACTGTCGCTGGCGACTAGTCCAATCTATTCCTCTGCTTAGAATAAATCGAATCAATCACAGAAGACAGAATAATAGATTGAACACACAGAGAGAGGTAGAGAGAACTCCTGATCTTTATTGCTTTCAATTACATGTATACAAAATATACCGGTACGACTCCCTATTTATAGTCTCCAGTGAGGTGCCCATCAATGACATGCTGCGGTTCTTTGCATATCCGCGGCCAATGCCCCTACTTGTCCTTGGTTCTGCTGGCCATAGGTCTTACCACTCTTCTTAGCCTTTTTGTCACTTGGAGCATCTGACTTGCCTTTCTGGGCAACGATCTTACCCTTCTTCCCCATTCTCTTCATCAAGGGCTTTCGCACCTTGTAGCTCCCAGCGTTGGCTTCATGGCCAGCGGAGCTGCCTGGTGGCTGAGTGACGTAATTCTTGCGGAGAAATTCGTCCTGAGCCTCCGCAACCTGCATCATATCAATCAATTCGGCGTACTCCTTGTAGCCGTCTTGACGATAGTTGCGGGCGGATTGTACAATATTGGGGTAAAAAGTGGACAGGGTTTTCTCGATCTTCTGCTCATCTGTGATCTGCTTGCCACAGAGTTGAAGATTGGTACAAATCCTGTGCAAGGCAGAATTGTACTCCTCGACCGTCTTAAAGTCAGCAAACCTCAGTCTGATCCACTCCTTCTCTGCTTGAGGAAGAATGGTGTACTTTAGCCTCTCAAACCGCTTCTTGAGTGCGGTCCAAAGTGCTAGTGCGCTTTTCTCCGCTATATACTCATTCTTGATAGTGAGGTAGAGGTGGTGCCTGAGAAAATGAAGTGTCTGATCATTCTCCTCAGGTGTAGGTTGTGCGTCATTCAATCCGCCAATCCCAATATCCACGCGAAACTTCTTGGCTCCAAGCACAATTTCGACATCGGATGCCCACGTCAGATAGTTTTGGCCATGCTGGGTCAGCTCCTCGAACTCCCAGTTTATGATGCCAGTCATCTACATGTGTATTAACGGAATAAATAAGTTTACTGCTGGTAAACATGCATGGAATAATTTACTGTAGGCAAATAAATGGTACAAAAGGTTCTCGCAATGTTTCATAATTTTCTATGCATTTTCTATAATTTTTACTGCTAATTTCAGTGATTAAAAGCAATTTAAACAATTACAATTAACCAAAAACAGTAAATAAATACAGAAAATACAGAAAATAATAATGACAGAAATAAATAAGATTCAAATGCTAAAAATAAATCAAAATTCGGATTCCCGAGGCCCATTTATGCTAGAATGTGAATTTTTAGTGAATTTTGCAATTTCTAGGGTCTATACGCAAATTTTCAGTTCAGAGAAAAATTCGCGCAATTTCCTGATTTATCGAGGGGTTTTCTGCAAAATTCTGGACCAGCTCATAAATCTGGGGACCTATTCGTAATTTTTGGATCTACGAGGCCCTTGCTGAAAATATCAGGGACCCGTATGCAAGTTTTAGGGCCTTTTGGTAATTTTCACAATTTCTGGGTCCTTTTTGCAAATGCTGGCGCCACACTCCACCGACTGGGCCTTTCCTCCCATTGGCCCAGCGTACTTAGGCCCACTTAGGACTATTGGCCCATCCGGCCTGCCCAGCTGACTAAAGCCACGGGAGGTAGGGTTTCCCCTACCTCCTTCTCACAGCGGTGGCTGCAATACGCGGGAGTGGGCGTGGCTCTGCAGATCGGGCCGGAGCGGCGCGGGAGCAGGCCGGCAGGACGGGCCAAGGTGGGGCGGCGCACTCGGGTGGCCGGCGGTGCGGCTCAAGCGGTGGCGGGGCCGAGTGGATGTGCCGTGTGGGGCGCGCATAGCGAGTAGCGACCGGGGCGAGCGGCTGCAGGCCGAGCCGCGCGGCAGCACCGTGCGGGGCACGCGCACGGCGAGCGGCCGAGGCGCGGTGAGCGGCGGCCGAGATTCAAAATGGGCGGCTCGGGCGGCACGGGCATGGTCGGTGCGGCGGCACAAGCACGTGCGGGCGCGTGCGCGGGGAGGCCTAGCTGCGGGCAGGTGCGGCAGTAGGGCGAGTGCGGCTGCGGGCCGGTGCGCGGAGCTCGAGTGGCGGCGGCCGCATGCGAGCGGTAAAGCCAAGGCGGTAGCGGCCGGCGAGGCTTGGCGGCAGCTTGGGGTTTCGGGCTCGGCTGCGGCGCTTCGGGCACGGTGCTTCGGTCTCAGCTACCCCGGGCGGCGGCGGCGCGGCGCTTCTGGCGTGGCTACTCCGGGCGACTGCGCGGACTCGTGCTGGCGCGGGCGCGGCCTGGTAGGTGGCTGCGGGCCAAGGTGGCCGGGCGCATGCGGTTGCGGGGGGCGATAGCCCGTACGGGGGCAGTTGGCCGAGCGCGGTGGAGGCCGGCTGCAAGTCGACGGCCGAGCAAGGCAGGCATGCGGCCAGAGGGGCTGATGCTTCGGGCGTGGCCGGCTTCAAGCCGACGGCAGCAGACCAACTACCAGCGGCGAGCCGGCGACCAGCGGCGGGCCGGCGATTGGTGGTAGGCCAGTGTCAGGCCGGCGGCCGGTGGTGCTCTTCGCATGCAGTGGCCATGCAGGGCCGAACCTGTGCCCTTTTCTTTTCTCGCGTAGTAGCCATGCAGAGCCGATGGGCGCAAGATTTTTCATTGTTTTTTTCTAATCTACAGTGCAATTAACTTCTACCCTATGATGCAATCTACCGATCGACATTGTGCCGGTGACTTCAGGTCTGCTCGTGGTAGATTAGGGCGGATTTGCACCGTAGAGATTCAATCTAGAACGCGAAAACTTTGAATTTAAAACGATCTAGAAAATTCAATCTATTAAAGCTTCGATGATTACCTTCGATCCACCGGAGCGATCTAGTGCTGATAACGTGTTGAGGAACCGTCGCTGGCGACTAGTCCGATCGATTCCTCTGCTTAGAACAAATTGAATCAATCACAGAAGACAGAATACTAGATTGAATACACAGAGAGAGGTAGAGAGAACTCCTGGTCTTTCTTTATTGCTTTCAATTGCATGTGTACAAAATATGCTGGTACGGCTCCCTATTTATAGTCTCCGGTGAGGTACCCACCATAGGCCAGGTCAGCTGGCCCAGGCCCAGGTTTCCTAACAGAATCCATCTTCTCTTTGTTTCCTTTCCCTTTGTCGCTGACCAGTAGGCTCGGGACCCACTGAAATATAGACTCCATTGGTCAGTCATTTTCAAAACTATTATGCATGCACGTAATTTCGGTAAAAATCGCTATATTGGTAAGGTCGATAGTTATACCCAATTATTGCATTGATCTCGCCTTGACAAATTGTTATCATTGCTGTTGTCACCTTAGCATTTATATCTACTATTGGTAAAATATGAAACTTAGAGATTAAACGAAGTGATGCTTAGACATGCTCATAATTGTACTAGATGTGCTAGGCTAAAAATGGATCAAAATGTTCAACAATGGGATATACTTAAGAATTGGTCCAAAGGGGTTACCACTATTATTTGGTTAGTAAATAAAATAACAAAAATACGTTTTGGACTTGTGCGAGTGGTTGTAGAGACCAGTCCAGTTATCACGAGACTGTGGTTTGTGGATGTCTCACCTGAGTTATCAAGGACCACTACTACAAAACAAGCTATACTGGATGCCTCATCATAGAGGATTCATGGGGAACCATCTATGTTGTTACTATCACAAACGGTTTTACAAGTGTGACAGTCTATGTTACTAGCGATGGCTATGTTTGATGAATTTTTGTTCAAATATGCTAAGCCAAAATAAATACAGAGATATATGTTTGAGAAGAAAAAGGCTCTGCTATTTGTACATTTTACGACCCAGTTAAACTAGTTGCCGCACCATGCCTCGTACGGCTACAAGACCCCGGCCGACCATGAAACATATGCACCAAGATGGAAGGGAAAAGATTTGCCTACACTGCGTATATCATATCCTCATCCAAATGGAAACAACTCTCTAAATATCAAGTAAAGATTTAGAAGATAATAATCGGCAAACAATCATGCATTTTGATCCCAAGATATCTCAAGTTATCTACGAATCAAAGTTACACAGATCTTTCATTTGTGAGTCTTCGATCACTCACTAGTTTTCGACCACGTTGCATCGACCACGGTGTGTCGACCACGATGTGTCGATCACGTTGTGTTAACACAATGGTCGACCATATTGTCTCAACCATGTTGTATCGACCACGTTGTGATGGCCATGTTGTGTTGACCACATTTGTTTCGACCATGTTGTATCAACCACGTTGTGTCGACTATGTTGTTTCAACCACGTTGTGTTAACCACGTTTGTTTTGATCACGTTGGTTTGATCACATTGTGTCGACCACGTTGTGTCATTCACATTGTTCTCTTCAATCACCCAGGTCTTCAAGCCGGTCAGACCACAGCTATAATGCCGGTCTAATCGCCACATCAGTGCGTGGTGTTGCTTCTAGATTCGTGCTCACCACATGGCATCAATCCGCAAGGGGCTCTAACACCCCGTCTCGCGGCTTGTTCCCATAGAATTTTCTTCCTATAATATGGGTTTATCTCCAACAAAAATAAGAGCATGTGCGAGATAAGTCTGTTGCGGCCAGACTACAAAACAATGCATGGATAGTTCCACGGGCTAGTTGGTGTGTATGTGGCATCCCGGGCAGCCAACCAATTGCGGTTTACGCATCGAAACAGAAGGAAAAGATTTATACCCAGTGTATCATCCTTACAATGGAAACATTATTGCATCATATCTTTATTTAACGGAAGCAATTCTCAGCAAATCTCTCGTAGAAGGAAAGCAATGGTTTAGAAGGTAAGAATTGGCAATCTGATCATGAATTTGATTCCAAGAATCATGTGATGGACTGGCATCATGTGGAGCATGTCACCTGCTACCCTTGTGCGTGTCTATAAAAGGTTGTGTATGCTCAGAGGGGGAGGAGGGACTCAGATGGGACGCAGTCAGAGAAAAACAGGAGAGACCTGATTGGACCCAACACACCCCATCGGTGGGGGGACCCATGGAGCAGATACACAGAAAAGGGAGGAGACCCCATTAGAATACATACACAAAGAAGACATACGCAGAGAAGATATACACATGGAAGGAGGAGAAGGCAGAGGAATAGAAAGATGCAATCTGCACAAGCCCAGACATGGCGTACTATGTTCAAGATGGTAAAGAACCTCCTCTTTCCTTGCTTTCTCTTTTATCTAGCTAGCATGCCAATGGATGCGGTAGTGATGGGAGTGTCGCCAAATGCCTACGGCTGCTACCAGTGATGCCATCGATTAGATGCTTTGGAGTTCACCGTGATGTAGCTCGTGGCCCTGACGACGGGGCCGTCAAGATTGTTGTCCACTTTCCAACTCACTGGGCTTGAAGCATGAAGACCCTCCACTCTTACATGTGGCGCACGCCCTGGCCAAGCTGTGTGGCTGCAATGATCCGCCATGTACTAGAGTAGTCCCGTCTATTGCCAAGGACGTTGCGTTTGCTGTCGATATACCACTCGACTTGAGATCAAGGTAGGGCAATATAGGACTACACATGCATGAATCAATGGGCTATATAGGCCCGTACCTTCAATTTGATGATAGCTCTACAAGGTGAGGCAGGTGGCACTATTCACAAGACCTTCTTGATGCCTGAGACACGTGATGTCACCAATTGCCATTGTAATTCAATGAGGATTGCTTCCACTCGTGATCTTGGCATTCTCCTGCCGAATGCCTTCACCACATTAGTGTTGTCCCAGCCGTCTCCTACAATACCCATCATGACGCTTACGACTGCTTGCCATACTCGACCATCATCGACCGCCTTTGATACTCGATCGTCTTTGATCGCCTGTTATGCTCGGACAACTATGACCACCCTTTGATAGTTGGAAGCTTACGACCATCCATGGTACTCGGACGCCTCTGACCACTAGTGGTACTCGGTCGCTAATGATCGCCTGTTGTACTTGGACGTCATCGACCACCTTTGATACTTAGTCACTTACAACCGCCTCCTATACTCAGATGGTTCTGACTGCCTCCAACATCCTTCGGAACTTGGTTGCTTTCGACTGGCCGTGGTACACGAACGTCGCTAACCGTCATTGATACTCGGAAGCTTACGACTGTTCGCTGTGCTCGGGTGTCTCCGATCGTCTTGGATACTTGGTTGCTTATGACTGCCTGCTATGCTTGGACATCATCGATCGCCTTTGATACTCGGTCTCTTATGACCGCCTACTGTGCTCGGGCATCATCGATTGCCTTTGATACTCGGTCACTCATGACCTTCTGCTGTTCTCGAATGCCTTTGATACTTGGTCATCTCTGATCACCAATTGTGCTTGGCCACCTCCGACATCCTTCAAAACTTGGATGCTTTCGACCACCCGCTGTACTCGGACGTCGCCGACCACCTTTGATACTTGGTTGCTTATGACCACCTCCTATACTCGGATGCTTCTTATCGCCTTTGACATCCTTCAAAACTTAGATGCTTTCGACCACCCGTGGTACTCGAATGTCATAGACTGCTGTTGATACTCTGAAGCTTACGACCACCCGCTGTGCTCGGGCACCTTCGACTATCTTGGATACTTGTTTTCTTATGACTGCTTGCTGTGCTCAGACATCATCAACTGCCTTTGATACTCAGTCGCTTATGACCTCCTGTTGTGCTCGGGCATCACCGATCGGTGTTGATACTCGGACGCTTATGTCCTCCCGCTGTGCTCTGACATCATCGACTACCTTTGATACTCAGTTGTCTCTGATTGCCCACTGTCTTAGATGCCTCTGACATCCTTTGGAACTTGGATGCTTTTGACCGCCTGTGATACTTGGACGATTTTGACTGCCTCTGACATCCTTTGATACTTGGACGCTTCCAACCACCTTCGACATCCTTCGATACTCGGTTGCTTACGGCCGTTCACCAAACTCAAGTGTTGCTAATCGCCTTTGATACTTGGTCATCTTTGATCCCCCGCTGAGCTAGGATGCCATCGACTGCCTATTGCACTCAGATGCTTATGATCGCTCGCAGCGTGCAGACACTTACGGCCGCTACTACAATAGTTGATCATTCTATAGTGCCTAGTCGATAGCTTTCGACTACTGACTATAGACGGCTTCTGACTTTCAACTACCGACTACTTTCGATTGTCGATGGCTCCTGACTTTTGACTATGGACTGCTTCTGATTGTTGATGGCTTCCAACTTTTGACTACCGACTACTTTCGATTGTCAATGGCTTCCAACTTTCAATCTTTGACTACTTCTAATTGCCAATGGCTTCTGCTTTCGACCACTGACTATCGACTACTTCCGATTGTCAATGGCTTCTGACTTTCAACCACCGACTACGTTTGATTGTAGATGGCATTCGGCTTTTGACCTTTGACTACTTTTGATTGCCGATGGCTTCCAACTTTTGACCACAGACTACGCTTGAATGCCGATGGCTTCCGGCTTCTGACTACTGACCACTCCCGTGTGCCGATGGCTTCTGGCTTTTGAGGAGTCTTTCCCAATGATCACTTCCGACCACGTCGATACTGGACCCTGGCATCTTGCTATGCTAACTTCATCACCATCAACGTGGAGGCGCAGCTTAATTGGAGGTATTATGTGGGTTTGCCCCATGGATATAATTAACTGGGAGCTTTCTGAGGCCCCGAGGACCCGGAGACCACATCACCTATGTCAGATTTGCTATGCAAAGAAAGCTATGGAGCACATTCATATAAAGGGAACTTGTAATTTTGTTATTCTCAAATAAATAAATAAAATACATGTTTCCCTATCTTTTCTTGTGTTTATTTATTTTTGTGTATTTTGATACGGTGGCACGCCCACACCTTATACCCACGGCAAGAAATCCGTAAGCAATTTCTCATGTCAAACAGGGTAGAACCTCTATGATACACAATTATCATAGACGGTTCTTGTTAATAACCATCTGTGATAGTTCATATAGACAATTATTAATACGAACTGTTTGTGGAAATTGCAAACATCACATATGATTTTTAATTAGAACCGTCTGTGATGTTACCACAAATGGTTATTAATATGAACTGTCTGTGATATGTATCTCTTATACACATGAATATTGGCTTTTCAGCTCCGCGATGCATCTCTTTGATCATTACGACTCCCTGATGTGTCCCTTCATGTCACGCACTGAATTTACTTCTTGTTTTATAACAATGATCATCCACCACCAAAGATGAATCCCCACATCGCTAATCTATTCTCAAGCACAAACAAATAGCTCCCAACTCTTCCTTGTCATCAACATTGATGGCCTACCTGGCCAACCTGTACGACCACCTGTCGACTGTACGCTGGTAGATGCTATAGTAGAACACTATGCTAACAGTGTTCTCCCTCCTATGTCCGAGGATTTACCGGAGCGGTGATAGCCACCTTCCATCATCTTGACATCCTCATCCACCACGTCTTTTGGTTAGTCTCTCACTTCTGGTGAGCTAACTTCACCATCGATATGGTCCTCCACAATGACATTGCACATTTCTAGGAGGCTTGTCGTCACTTGGACTGCTTAGTCGAGGCGGCGGGCGACCGAGTCAACCTTGCCGAGGCCCCTCAAGAAAGAAAAGAGAGCGTATGGGCTCAATTCAACTTGATTCATCAGTCAGATGTTCTTTAGGACACATTCGAACAAGCGCGTTAGTGGGTGGACACATTTCGGACTTCATTTGCTGATGATCCCAAACCATCTGATGTTGACAACGTCGTCTATGAATTTTGATGATGAAGATAACATGCTACCTCTGCCACTAGAAAAACTTCGATTATTTAGGTTTCTACTTTTTTAATCTTTGTAAGAAGTGACTAGCCACATTGTTTGGCTGTATGTAAATACAAAAATAAAAAATTGATTTGAATTTGTATTTACTATCTTCTATATATGTAAACGGTCTTGGTATGACGACATGACAACATTATCGACTTGTAAAAAACTACTAAGTAATACGTATTTACTCTTGAGGCACTATTGAATTTGCATTTACGTATATGAGAGTATGTCATATATATATATATATATATATATATATATATATGAATTTGCATTTATGTATATGAAAATTCATTTTGAACCATTTGTGATGTATATTTATCATAGAAGGTTCTACTTTAGAACCATCTGTGATGTCCAACCTATTTATATTCAGACTCTAGGGTTTGCCCGTGCCCCCATTTGAATGCTTAATATTCTCTTAACTCCTCCCCTGAGCCTGCCGCCTCCTCATGCACGCTGCCTCTTCCCTAGTGCACCACTTCCCCGACCACGCCGCCTCCTCCTTGAGCAAACCATCTCCTCCCTAGCGCGGCTCCTCCTCGAGCATGTTGCCTCTTCTCCGGCACGCCTCCTCCCTGAGCACGTCTCCTTCCCGACCATATTGTATGTAACATTCTTCTTTCCTGTTTATGATATGTCAATGAACAATGTATCATCACGATTACGAATTATCCCTTTTGCTTTGTTGTTGTTTTGTTAATACACATCCCAAGGATGAATGCCTAGGCTTAAGTTTTAATTATGCCCTTTTGATGTCAATATCCTGAAGATGAAGTGCTAATGCTCTTAGGCATCAATTCTCTAAATAAAAGATAAGTCATATTTTAGTTCACTTTGGTCCAAACAGAAATAAAAGCAATTATATAATAATAATTCAATCTGATAGTACTCATATTCACACCAATATATATATATATATATATATATATATATATACATTATTTGTTATATACTTCATAAAATGCTATTAGTTATATATATATCTCTAGTCAATAACTTGTACAATTATAATCAAACAAAGTTGCACTTGATTTTCTTTAGCTATACAAAATATGTTAAGTTTGATATTGCTATCATATGAGGAATAGAGTAAAAATAAGTTATGCCATCACCCCGTGATGAGTGCACCCACCCGCTCGATGGCTTCCCACCCACTGAGGTTCACAATTTTACAATCCTAATGATTTCAGAGGTATCATCTTGTTTAAATGCCTTATACCACTTTAGCTTCATGGTCCATATTAATTCATTCCTTATTCTATAAGATATACTTGGTTTGTATTGTGTAAAATTATTTTTTCTACTTTAGATATCTCCAACTCGTAGACGATTGTCATGGACAAACTTTGACCAATCTCCACTAAGGAACCACATGTTAGTTCAAACCTTTTGAAGCCCAAGTGTGATATGGGATCTGACTTTATCTCTAGCTCATTTAAATTATGGGGTATGCAAGACTACATATGTTAGTGTTATCATGAAATATATATGTACTACTTGCAGTGCATGGGGAAGATATGGAAAATCAAGATGGTGATTAGTGATATTACAGACAGTTATTTTTAAAAATCGTCTATGATAACACATCACATATGGTTTTTTATTAGTTGTCTGTGATATGTTGATATCACAGACGGTTATTTTTAAAACCATTTGTGATACATACACATCATAGACGGTTATTTTTAAATATTGTTTGTGAAACATACACATCACAGACGATTATTTTTAAAAACCGTTTGTGTTATGACTTATCACAGACGGTTTGAAAATCGTCTGTGATGATCTCATGTCATTATTGACCTATAAACTTAGACAGCTCATGAAACTGTCTGTGATGACGTTTTTGAACCATTTGTGATGACCTTTTTCTACAGTAGTGAACTGAATCTATGGTGTAGTTAGACCAAAATACAATGTACAACCACATGTGCATTTATGGAAGACCTTAGCATAATAAATTACCATTTGCTAGCAACTTCATAGCAGGTAGTAGATTGTAGATGATTTTGGGCTAGTGCAGGCATAGAAGGTATCCATGTTTGGAGAGACCTTATTGGGAAGGAAAGTTTACCAAAATGCCATATGAGTCTTGGAATGCAGGAGGGCACTCCTGGTTCTAATAAGGGAAACATAGCGTAGTAGTTGTTAGGACCGAAAATATAAAAACTTCATGATGAACTCTTTAACCGGGTATCAATGGTATCACGTGACATGTGTAACATAGTGAGATGTTTATGCCATGTGGGTAAAGTGTGCAACCTCTACAGAGTATAAAACTACTTGAATAGCAATGTCCATGGTCATGGATGACTTGGTGAATCCTCCAGCTTAGTAGTTTTATGTTTCATAAAATGGTTCAGAGAATATACAGATGGGATATCCATGCATAGCTAGTTCAGCAAGGTTATTGCCACTATTTTGAAATCTAGGGGCAGTGAGCCTCTTATTCTAAATCATGTTATTTATGCTTTATTATTAGTTGATTATTAAATTCAAAATGCTCTTATAACTTCCATTTGCAATCTAGGACTCGTTATCTCAATTAAAAGCTTGTTTTCGCAAATTAACCTAGACTAGATAGCCACTTTTGTCTCAGCTTGCATACTATATAACTTTGCTATAAAGTCTTATAAACTATGATTTTTGTACTTACCACAGTTTGTTGAACATATTCAGAGGATGCAGAAGAAGATCTATCTTGCATTTACTATTACACAACATGTTTTGGTGATGAAGACACTAATTTCTAGGGTTCTACCACAGTCAGCTGCTTGTGGATGGGTTAAGGCATACTTGCTGTTTTTATGCTTCTTTGATCCCTGTTTCTACTGAACTATTTTCGTTGTATGCTCTGTTTGGCCGGTCGGCCTAAGTATTGTAAACTTCACCGTGTAGGCTTATGTTCGATCGCTACCTATATACACTATCTTGTTTTAGATCTATCGTATATGGATGGGATATGTATGTTGCTGAATATGTATGCTAGCCACTAATAATGAGACTAGAAGTAAACATATAGGGTTTGAAATGCAAATTCCTGATCTGTCATGTTGCTTGCCATCAATCAATCGGACTTATCTGTGTGTGAGGCCAGAAATTCTCAAACTCTAGCTAGCTTAGCTTTGTTGGTGGTCCTTGGATCGATAATCAATCGGGATTTAAACTCCACTGATGAATCTATTATCTACATTAACTATATATTATATGGAATATGCATGCTGCACACATAAGATCGAGTTCGATCACAGCATCTTAACTAGATCACTACTACAAAATAGGCTAAACTGGACACTTACATCACAGATGTTTCCTAGAAACTGTCTATGCTATAAGTATCACAGACGGTTTATACAAATAACCATCTGTGGTATTTTCACAGACGGTTATTTATACGAACCGTCTGCGATAATACAAGACATCACAGACGGTTCTTGATAAGAACCGTCTGTGATAATGGCAGACATCATAGCCACATATGGTTTATATTAAAAACCGTCTGTGATATGTTTCCAGCCTCGTAATCTCCCAAAATTTCACAATCTCCCGCCTGAGTCCGAGTAGGATTCAGTTTTGAGACACCTTTAGTAAAACATGCATAACTTTTGCATATGATGTCCGTTTTCAATGTTCTTGTACTCGTTGGAAAGCTAAGACCCTCAAAATCGGCCATCTTTAGCCCCAAATTTGCATTTTAAGTTTTCAGTTTCTGTTTTTGCTAAAATTTTTGATCTTCCCTTTGGAATTTGGGTTTCGCCTCAAATGTAAAGTTGTAGATTTCGTTGAAACCTTTCAAACGAGTCTATATAAGCCATATAAAATTTTGCTATTTTATCTTTTGAGACTAGCTATTTATGTGGTACTGATATATTGTCTTTGTGGTGCTATTATCACCGACTATTTTTGTTATGAACCATCTATGATATCTCCTATTATCATAGACAGTTTTTGTTATAAACCATCTGTGATGTCTCTATCATAGATGGTTTATAATCTAAACCGTCTATGATGTCCCGCCATGTCACCGATCTGCGGCATATCCCCTAGGATCCCGATCTCACCCGTCCATTCTCTCCGCATCGAACGGTAGGCATCGTTCACGTCCCCACCTCTCGCCCCTTATTAACCCCCTCCCCCTACTCGAAGAACTAATACCACCAGTACTACTCTAACTCGTTTGTGCTTGGTAAGGGTGGGAAGGGGTTCGGTAAGGGCGATTGAAATTTTGCTTGAAGCAAGATGGAAAGGAAGAAGGCAATGGCAAATCTACACTATTCTAAGTCGCCAGTATAGAAGCTGAAAATGGTGTTCGTTGCCTTTTTGTTTCTGCTACTTGAAAATTTTCGCGCACCACTTGTTTTAGATTGTAGCTTAATGAAAGATGTGTAAGTTTAGCTTGCATTAGCCTGAAGTTTCTTGTAGTGTAAGTATTTTTCTGAATTTGTAGCCGTGGAGCTAATCTTTGTAAAATTGTAATTGTCCTCTTATATATGTAGTGCTATGGTAACCTACTCGATATCTTGTGATATTGTAATAGTCGATTCTAATCTTAATGGAAATAGAATGTGTTGCTGTATTTGTTTGTTTTCAAATGATATAGTTAACATTTCCTGAGGCTAGCCGAAAAATAGAAAAAAAGAGATATAAAATGAATTATCATAGATGGTTTTGTGGTGTAAACCGTCTGTGTAGAATCATCATAGATGGTTCGAACCAGAAACCATCTGTGATAGGGAAGTATCACATACGGTTCTATATACCAACCGTCTGTGATAGTGTTCTTCACTGACGGTTCTAGTTATAAACCGTCTATGATGTACTTATCACAGATGGCTCACAAACTGTCTGTGATAACATCTGATTATCACTGACGTATAAATTCAGATGGTTCAAAAAACCATCTGTGATGACAATTTTAAACCGTCTATGATAACCTTTTCTTGTAGCAGTAGATCTTCATTAATTACAACACAAACTCAAGTGGTCACTACTGCTCTTTGTTGCAAGAGGCTGCGTGCATGCATGCACCAGCTCATACATGATACAATATGCATGTTATGCATATATGCGGGTACTTGTTCAAGGCAGTGTTTAACTAATTAAGTAATGACAGGCATGCACGTACAGATCGATCGATGGGCTATTATTCGGCGTTGGTAATAAGCAATGTACTAACTAGCAGCATAAGCGCGGCGGCACACCGTGCTAGCTACCGTGTGGACCGAAGTAAAAGAGACGATAATTCGCGGGGAAGTTTTTTTAAAAAATCGAGGACACATATGTAATTTTGAGAAAACCAAAGTTCTTTTCCGCAAAAAACCGAGGACCTGTAAGGACCTATACATAACTAAACGAGGACTCATACGTAATTTTGGAAAACCATGAAGTGCTATACTGCAAAAGGATACACAATTTCGGTGAAGCGGAGGGGTTTTCGGAAAAAAACATGGCAGGGACCTTTTTGCAAGAACCGAGAACCTTTACGCTATTTCGGAAAAATCCCGGGGGCCTTTTCGAAAAAATCTGATGTGGCGCGGAGTGAGGCCGGGAACTCCCCCGGATTTAATATAGTGATGATGTAGTGTTAACCTTTGATAAAGCCATGCATGTTTGCGTAATATGGCGTAAGATTAATCAGGATCGATCTTAATTTGTGTCCCTGCCATGCATTCACGGTCGAGAAATGGTAACGGATAATTCGTTTTATCCGATATTTATATCCGAAAAAACACAAATATGGTAACCAAAATTCATATTCAAAAATGTTCATATTCGTATTCGAGAATATTCATATCCGTATTTAAAAATATTTGTATTCACATTCATATTTCAGAATATTCATATTCGAAACTATTTGATTCATATTCAATTTGTTTCCTATGTCTATCGGCCGGTATGCCTATCGGCCGATTTGCCCAGCCCAGCGGCCAAGCGGAAATCCCGGGAAAAACTCATACGAATTTTGTGATTCAAAATTTGAATTTGGACAGTTTGAAACCGGTAGCCGGTGAAAAACCGGCAAAACCACTAGGAAATTATTCTACCGATATTTGTTACAGAAGTTGTAGGAGGATATTCGTATTCGACCGAATTAAGTACATATTCGATTCGAATTTATATCTGTTACCACATTTGATTCGTATTTGAGAATATTCGTATTTATATTCATATTTATTTTAAAAATATAGATTCATATTTGTATTTGAGACTATTCGATAGTATCCGATCCATTTTCCTCCCTAACGGTCCCTACAACTTTTGGTTTTTTAACCTTGGAGCCAGGGCTTTCTCCTGCTGTGGGTCTAGTCGGCATGTGATGCCGGCTCGCAAAGGTACCTAGCTCTCTCCCTGTTCATCAAATTTTACCGGTCAGTATGATCATATTTTTATCACGGTCCTAGATCGTGGACATGTTGCGACAAGTGTCATCCTTTGTTAGCAAAATGAAAAAGAGCTGTGTATCTCTGCTTCTTTTTTCGTTCGATAAGGTAGAATTTCTATGTATCATGTATTGCTGGAAGTGCACTACATACATACATATGCATATACGTATATACGTATATATACGTGTGTATACTTATACATATACGTATATATACGTATGTCTATATACACGCATATATGTATATATACACGTGTATATATATATACTAAATATGTGTATTAAAGGAAACATGGATCAATACTTATGAAATCTCAAAACATAGAGTGAACTCTTCCTAAATGTGTGTATACAAGTATGTGTAATGAAGACATATGCACATATTCACTTTGGACTATTTGTGGAGTTCAATCTATATTTTGGATCCAAAGAATGCACTAATATATAAGAATGTGATTTTGAATACATATATATTTGATATCATCTTTTCATCCAAATGAGACCAAGTAATATCATAATCAATAAACAAGTTTAGTCTCATAAATGCATTTATCATTATCACCAAAATCTCATAATAGTATTTGTCATTATCACCAAAACCAACTTAAAATGAGCTTGATCTTGTAATCTTCCCTTTTTGATGATTGATGATAAATCCATTAATAATAATAGTATTTAGATGAAAATGAATATATGACAGGAAATTAAATTATTCATGCATGTCGCAAAGCAAATGGATGAGAGAAGGTGAAAGCATTATTCAAGTTTAACTTTCTTTTTTGGTATTATTTAAATTTTAACTTTAAATTTTTCATTATGAGCTAAACTATTATCACTAATTTCTCCCCCATTATCCAAAATTATTATCACTAATTTCTCCCCTATTTGGCATTAAGCACCAAAAAGGTATTAATCGCCAAATAGTATTGATTACCATGAAAACAAGGGAAGAAGAAAATTTAAACCAAAAATAGAGATTTTTCATTATTTGAAGCTTGATACCAATTAATTTAACTTAATATGGTCATGAAGAGTGTGAAGATAGATACAAATGACTAATATGATACCAAATAAATTAACAGAAGATATTTGAAACACATTCAAATAATCTTACTCTTCAGAGCTCTTTGAAAGCTTTTGAAGTTTAATATTGAAGTTGTAGTTTGAAGTTCTCCTTCATTTAGCATTTGAACCACACTTCAATTGAAGTTTCAGAATTTTAGACTTTGATATTTTAATGGAGCTTTAAGTGCTAGCTAAAAAAATTGACTTAGATATATCCAATAAATGTGAGAGAATTTGTCAATATAAATTAGCAATAGAGGATCAAAAATTATTATTATGTCTTTTTCATATTATGAGCCTATTTAAAGATACAAAAATCACAAATCGACTTAAAACCATGAAAAACTCTGAATTTTTAAAGCCTTTTTAGTAAGTGCTTGCTTTATTTCACTCGATCGAATCGATCGCACTTCGTAGGGTTTATGCATGATCTTTGCTCTGTGTACCACATAAGCTCATTACATCAAAATTATTAGGTGCAATCAGAGAAAGATTGGAACTTTGGAAGTGAGTGATGCAAAGGAAAAGTCAAAAGGGAAAAGGAGATCTAAAGAGCAGCAACATAAAGCAAAACAAGGGCATTTTGTTTTCCTTCCATGCGCGCACACAAACCGGCCTCTTTTTAACTCTTTAGACCAAGCATGAACCACTTTAGAAGAGGGATTTCTAGCAGGCTTCTAGGACGAGGAAGCATCTTTAATGGGAAGGTACATGTCACACCTCTCTCGCCATCATCACTAGTGGATAAAACAACTTTGTGCAAGGCAACCGTTATTGTCAGTGGCAACACAGTTTGCTACAAGGATTCCTACCTGTTATAACGAAAAAAATATGATAAAATATAAATTATTGTAATATTTAGTGTTATTACTATAAATTATTTTTTTTTGTAAGGATAGGTATATTATGTTACCGTGATTTTCAGTTGTTGTAATATTTTTTATTTTCGTTGCAATATCAGTGTAGGACCTGAGCACGATCAAACGAAACTCCAGAGGTCTAATGGAAAGAAAACAGCCAAGGGCTATATCGTCGCAAAATGCCAAAATCTCCCATTCATAACCGTGCACACCCATGGATCGTCATTTCCCCTGTTAACCGCCGCCGCCACCTCTCTTCCTTCCTCCTCCTCTTCTCAAGTCCGGCACCGGCAAGGGCCGGGCCAGACCTCCCGACGCCGCAGACCTTCACCACCATCATGCATCCGCCGCCTTTATCCGCTCACACAAATCCTCCGCGCCAATTCATTACCACCGCCGTCCAACCCAGTGGCAAATCTAGAATGAAAAATGAGGGTGAGCTAAAAAAATATGCATTCTTCTACCAGATCATAAGCTTTTCCTAGAATTGTTGGTCTTACACTTCGAATGACTAATTAAACTAATTTGTACGAAACATAGTTTTGTATTATTGTGAAATCAAATTCATAGTTTTATACATGAATAAAAGCAAAGAAAAAAGAGAGATACAATGGAGGTACCTCGCTAATGGCAAGTGAATCCCTAAAACATGTAGATATGGTTCCAGTAGGTAACAATCTATACATCAAAATTAAAAAAAATAGTGATACAATAGCAAATTGTATTTAATTACTTAAATGATCATAAACATTTAAAATAAAAGAACCATACCAGTAGCTTGAATCATGACTTTCACGAGGCAAATTCATTCTGTGATTTTTCATGCCTCGAAAGGATTTTATGATTGCATCAACATTAATGGATCTAAATATGTCTCGCTCGGTGTAGCACACCATTAAATCATTCAGCCATCTGACACCTTGTTGCACAAATCTGCTTTGATAATATTCATTGCTGAAAATATTCTCTCAACAGATGCTGTTGCCACTGGAAGGATCAATATCAGCTTGATGAGGCGATATACTAATGGAAAAGTTCTATCCTTTTTTGTTTCAACCATCAATTGAGCAAGTTTTGAAATATCAGAACATCCATGAAAATTCTCACTTATTCTAATGTTTAGAATGAATGTTTGAAGTTGATTTCTTAACAAGAATCGATCAGCCACCATGAAATCATCAGCATAAATCTCAGCAAGTCGAATAAACTTATCAACATTAAATTTAGAGAATGAGTCGCTTGGATCAAGACAAGACATGCATACCAATAACTCCGAGGAAACTTCATTGAAGCGATGATTCATCTCATTCATAGTTGCATCAAGAGCAACATTGAAAATATCAACTTTGTAATAATGATATTGAGTCACTGTATGCTTGCGACGTACAGATTTAGCCATACCTCCAATGACGTCATTCATATTTGGTACATCAATCCCATAAGTCTCACAAAAGCTTTTGACTTGGTTAAACAATGGCTCCCACCCATTGTCCCTCATATCTTGCAAACATTCTTTCACATTATGTATCAAGTTTATAGCTTCAACGATGTCTTGATGTTTCCTTTGTAAAGCAAGTGATAGCTCATTTGTTATGCTCAACAATGTTATAAAAAAAATACATGATGAACACAAATTGAAAGGATTCCATATTTTTCATCAAACCTGCTGCTCCACCATAACTTGTGTTTTGACAAGCATCTTCACTTATAAGTTCTAGCACATCCACAACTGCCTCCCACATTTGGTATATACGAAGCAAGGTTTTAAGATGTGAGTCCCACCGAGTATCTCCAGGTCTCGCTATGCTAGATTGCTGATGCAGCCCTATCCTAGCAGATATCAAACCATTCTCCAACTTCTCCAACAAGATATCATGATGTTTTTCAATCAACAAGATATCATACCTCCTATCACCGCTGCTTTCCCGTGGCTATAAAATCCCATTCTCGCTTCTGGTAGCTTCGCCACACTCTGCTCCCTCTCATACTTAGAGCAATTGGCATCCCGTGCACCACAGCTCGCCGGTGATGCTTTCTTCCCCAAAGCTGGCTAATGAGCAATCCGTCGATTGGCGTCGCCGTGGTCTGATTCATCTCCACCAAAGCACCTTCGGAGCACCGCGACACCGTTCCCTTCCTCGGCTGGACCTCTTGCCACCCGAGCTGAGCCCGCACCGTGCACCCTCCCCTGCCCGTCGCCATCGCACGCCGCCAGCTCGCCATAGCCACTCTCGAGTCGTGCCGACCCCCCGAGGTAGACTCTCGAGCTCACCTAGATACTTCCCTCCCATTCAATTGAACTCTGGTGCCGTGTGCCACCGTAGCCCCTCCTCCCCTATTTTGCCGCCACTTGTGGTCACCGCCGACCATCGCCCCGGCCAAATTGGCCGACGAGGCTTCGTCTACGGGTAGGCGCAAACGTGAGCAACACATTTAGGGGATGCTCAGCTCCAGCCGCCGTCCCCTCCGCCAGCGGCGAGCTCGCCATTCTTCGGCCGGAGGAAGATTCCCTGTAGCGAGAGAGAGAGAGAGAGAGAGAGAGGGTAATTAATTACATTAAGATAGTTAGTAATTAACAGTTAAGACAACAGTTAAGGCTAATGATTAGTAGTTAAAGTAATGACTCACTGACATGTGGGCCATGCCCTTCAACTGAATAGTAACCGGTCCCACCAGTCATAGGTACAGAGTAGAAAAAATAAAAATAAAAGAAAAATTAAAATTCTGCCGTGGGCTCTACCTGTCAGATTTTATTTATTTATTTATTTTCGGATTTATTTAGACTGAGAATTTCAAAAGGGCATAACTTATTCATGTTAACTCCAAATTGTGTGAAACAAATTTCTAAATTCATCTAAATTCAATGTCTATCCAATGGAACTGAAATCATAATTTTTGAAGCTCATTTGAATTTTTTGTAAGAGTTTGTTTGGTTTATTGATTTTTATCTAAATTTTTGTGCAACATAAAAATAGCGTACGAGGCCCAAGAGGAAGAAGTTGAGGTTGAAGCAACTCTCAATGACCAAGGCCAAAGCAACTGTGACCAAGGCAAGTCAACACTTTGATCATGTTGAGCCTACATTTTTGCAAGTTTACATTTGTTCGAATTATCAAATTGCATGCTATTATTTTTCATATGCAAATATGTGCTTGTTTTGAGATTCTAGTTATATGCCCATTATTTGATTTACAAGTATTACATCTCCTATGGAACATTGGAATAATTGAACCTTGTCACCCTAGTGAAATTATAATAATAAAACTTTCAAAAATGAGTCCTTAATTATACGCCATTCTTAGCACTACTTAGATATTCGGGGGTACCAAAATGCCCCAAGCGTCACTTTTTAATTATGAAAAACTGATTTGGGAAGTTATGATAGAAATGATTGGTACCTTTGGATATGATTATTTTATGCTCTCAAAAACCCCAACTTGAAATATCTGGGCAGATGGTACGGAGGCTTGTGTGTGGTGCAGTGGAAGCACGGTGTATGGTTTGTGGTAGAACCGCCCAGATACCACTAAGGACTAAATCTTGTCACAACCTCATATGTAAAACAATACAACCACAAGTCTACAAAGTGCAACTTGGCTAAGTAAAACTATCAAAACCCTCGGACTCATGTCACCGGTAGTGGAAAGGAGGGGAATATTACAAGGGCAAGGGGAGGCCTAAAGGGACATCAAGAGGAGGGTAAAGTAACCAGCCGTGCTAGCATTGTGGAGAGTGGAGTCCGAATGTGTTAGTAGCTATGGTTACATCCCGTGCAACGTATGAGACCCACCGCAAGTGGGAGCAGCCCATAGGGCGAGATGACCAAAGGGGCTAGATATTTTGAACGGTTACTGTGATGGTCAACTCAACCACATGACTAAGGAATCGTGTGGGGCAGCGAGTGGATTGTCTCTTGTGGGTAAAGTGTACAACTCTGCAGAGTCAAAACTATTCGAACAGTCGTGCCCACGGTCAAGGGCGGACATGGGAACCTAACTAGATATAGTTCTATTTCAAAAACTTTGTGGGTGGAAATGGAAAAATAGAGGGCAGTGGAAAACCCTGATTTGTGTTGCCCTGGGTGTCACCCCAGTGATAAGGTAAGCGGTTATAATACTGAAAGGTTAGCATATGGTGTAGAGACCATGTAACGGTGGATGGTATCTGGATCACTATTAATATTACATTCTTTCACACATTATGTTTTAGTTCAAACTGCTAGGTCTTAGGAAATTTCTAAATTACAAATTCTTAAAGCAATTGATGGCAAATAAAATAATCCGAGCCTTTCCGTTATAAGCCATGCATATTATTTATTGCATACTATGTATTGGCTCGTGGAGCACGGTGAATTTGTACTCACCCTTGCATTACCAAAACCAGAAACAGAGACCCAAGACCACTATGCCTATGAGGAAACCCCTGACGGATGGAGGAACCAACGAAGGAAACTAGGACGGCTTCTTTGATTTTGGGTCCTAGACAGGTAGACTTCATGGAGATTATGTGCACATATATTAACTAAGTCCAGATAGTATATATTGCACACATTTACCCCTCAGTCGCTTGCCTGTGGATTATGGTCTTACTTCTGCTTGTGCTTCCGTTATTGTCTTTTGTATGTAAATATTTGGCTTGATTGGCCCTTGTGTAAACTGTCGCCTGACGTGGTGTATTTTAAACTTTGAAATGTAATATTATGGTTTAGTTTGTTTCATGCAATGTATGAGTTGATGCAGCAATGTACCTGTGGGCACTATCTGCTGATCCAAAGAATAGTGCAGTGAATCACAGGAGATTCTAGATTGAAAAATCTGGGTTGGACAGTAACAAAATGAACTGAATATTTAAATGCAATACAACAATTAAATCGGTGCACACAACATTTAATATACTGATGTCACTTAATTTATTCTAATCATCATAAATAATTATTAATGGTTTTCTATATGGGATTAACCAAATTATGTTGGTATTTAAGCACACATCGATGCAACCTAGACGTCAGTACATGAACATGAATATACTTTTGTGCGCTTAATCTCTCTCCTTAATCAGTATTTGGCCAAATGGTCTTTTTCGAATTTTATCTAATTTAGTGATTTTCTATTGGCCAGTAAATTATTTCTAACACCTTAGATTAATTTTGTATTATCTCTGTTTTTGTATTCTTACGGTCAGTCTGCTGTTAGCACTACTCTAGCTACTCACAAATTTGTCTTTCCTGTGATTCGCCCTTGGTTTCATGCACTTCTCACGCCAACATCAACCAATAGTAGGCATGTAACCTGAAATATATTAGAGTCCTAGAACAGACCCATATTACACGTGATTACATGGCATGGTGGTTTGGCTAATTGCTTTTGTCAACCTCACTAGTACTACGATACACAACGATAGAAGCATCCATACCAGGTACGAATACATGCCTTTAGGGCAAAGGAAAAACATGATGGGTAGGATGGGTGGATACTATGGAATTGCTCGATCTACTGAGTAGACCAGGGCCATTTACCCTTCCTTTCGAGGTCAGCATTGTAGTTCTCACCAGCCATCCTTTTGCGCTTTCTCTCATGCTCCTCCTTGTGAGCCTTACGCTCCCTGCGCCTGCACACCTCCAGATGAGCTTCCATCTCTCACCGGATACACTCGCTATGCTCTTCATTGCACCGCCACTACTCCCTTCTCTCGCGGTCCATCTCGATATCCCACTCCTCGCAGGCAAGATGCCACTGATCGTGTGGGTGGATCTCTTGGTCGATCCATTTGCGGAATGTACATAGCGGATCTAGAGACTATGGGTAGATTGGAGAGGTTGTTAGTGCATGCTTTCAAGTAGGAATGGTAGGGGAATATGGTATAACTGGTCCTTACTGGCTGGTGGTAGCACCCCGTGTCCCAACACCAGTTGCGGTAGTCCCAGGCGTAGTTAGGGCAACCCTAGTAACGCATGCTCAGTCTTAGCCACTGCTTAAACGAGTGGGTCTTGAGATGAATGCTCAGTGGGAACGCCATGGTAGGGATTGGAGCTACAAGGGGCATCGTTGTGGGGAGGTGGTGTCAGACCCTGGAGCAACGATTTCTAGATCCTCTGTGTAAATCGCACTAGTCTAGGATTAACTAGTGTACACAGTGGTAACAGGGATATATATCATGCACAATGACAAACTTTATTTAATTGAATATGGGCCTGATAGCCAAAGTTTACATCAGTGGTCCATAAACCAAAATTAAATATAAGCAGCGAAAGAAAAAAACCAAAGTAGAAGAAATCCAACAAGTCTGCCCACAGGCAAATGACAGTAAGACGTGGCCTAATTGTCCTAATCCTCACCAAAGTCGAAGTTGTCCTCTAGAAAAATGATGAATTGAGCAACAGGAGCACATAAAGTACTCCACAAGTTACACAAGAGGTTTAACAAAGTTAATGAATGCATAAAGATTGACAAAGGAAGGCATAATAAGGTTATTTGAGCGTAAAGCGAAATTGAAGTAAATATCTTAAGTAGTTTCAAAAGCTGACTTTAATACAATAGATAGAAACAAGATTTTAACAAAACCATATCATTAGTGTAGGCTCTGACCAAACACTAATCTATTCATAGGTATCCCACTTGATCCATCTTTCCTCAAAAAGATCTCATATGGATTCCATCCATCCATAAGCATTTTGTAAAACCATTTTGAAAACAAAGTCTAATCCGTGAAAAACTTTACTCAGCTTGCCCATGACCGTGGGCACGACTATCCAGGATAGTTTTACACTCTGTAGAGGTTGTACAACTTTACCCACAAGATATGATTATCTCATAATATCAGCCATTACACGCTTCCATAGACGTGTGATAGAGAAAATTATAACAAGGCCTTTACAATGCAAAGCCTTCAACCTGACCAAGCCAACACTAAGGTTTCACCCCAGTAAGGAATCCACCAGACCGGGACCCCCTCTTGAGCCGAGTGAGACTTTACATGGCCTATGCTACTCTCACTTTCAACCTACAGTGAGACTCGGGTTGGGACATGCAAATTAGTCAGCCAGTATTGTCTCATACAAGTATTGTGGTAGTATGATAGGGCTTTGTAGCAGTATCTCACAACCGATTCTTAACTTGACTTAAGCTCAAACCATATACCCCTTGTGCCTGGCAATCAACATTGTGTCATCGAACAACAATACATGCTAGCACCCACCACCAAACCATTAGCCTAGATCCAAACTAAGTTTTATATTTTGTTTTGAAACATTTTATATACCTTCTTGACTCAAGAATATATTTGAAAAGTTTATCATTTTATGTGAAAAGGTATCCCAGTCTATGATTATTCTAAGCATGGCTAAGCTTTGCTACAAAATGTCCAATTGATACTAATATATCAACTAGGTTTTTCTCTATGGTGACAAGGCATAGGAAGTTCAATGTCAAACCAAAGGAATTGGCTATAACTATAATTTATATCGAATTTAAACTAGGTTTGCATAAAAGTATGCATGCATAATAATTTTAAAAATAACATAAATAATTTGAATTACTGGGAGCAATATGATTAAAGGTGTAACTTGCCTTGCTTGAACTCCTGGTGCTGTGAATCATCGAAATCGTACTCTTCAGATTCGTAGTCTACACGTAAAAAGCGACCAAAACAAAATAAATCCAAATAAAATCCAAAAATTACAAAATATATACTGGGAGATAGATTATGAATTTAAATGAATTTAGGAGAAAAAAAGCAATGGGTTCGGAGTCTGTATGGGGGAGAACGAACATCTGGAGAATTGAATGGAATATAAATTCGAGAATATTCAAAAATGAGAGAACATTCCAGGGAATCTTATTTTTATGGAATTTTGTGAGTATGGCAGGTGGGCCCCATATGTCATTTGGCTCAAGGAAAAATATTTGAATGCTATGGAAAAATGGGGATTCGAATGCAAGGTCGCAGGAGTGTATGTACTAGGTTCCCTCTCATAACCAGCTAAGCAATGGTTCTCACATGATATAAACTGAAGGAAAAATTTTTTGAAGAAAAGAATGGAGGGATTAGACCAGTGCAAGGCGGCGGTTCTGCCGTCACAGCTCGTTGGTGAGGGGATGGCGAGGGGAGGAGTGGGTGGTCTGGCGAGAGGGCAAAACAGGCACCAGCCAGCATGGTCCACGATGGTGGCTGCTGCGCAAACAAAATGGTGATTGCAGCGGCTTCGGTTGAACTACGTGTAAGGTAGTTAGGGATGGAATGAATGAAACGCAGGCCATGGCTCCTATTTATAGCCTCAGAGAAGGGAAGGAAAGTGATCAGCCATATGACATTGATATCAACGATTTTGAGTTGGAGGCTTTACTGTGCATGCAAACGGCCAAGAACTGAAGGGAAAATTGATTGCTAGTAGTGGAGGAAGGTGTTTCTTGCTACCCTTATTTCCTTTAGTGGGAAGAAATTGATTCTTGCTTGCACAGCCGAGGTGGCTCGGTTGAAGAAAGAAATAGGAGAGAGATAAACAGCGGCACAGCTAGGCCAAGTTAGAAGATGAGCAGGAAAGGAAGAAGATAGAAAAAGAAGGCCATAGGCGCTTGGACCAAATGAAGGAAGAGTAGCTATGTAAGTGGTTCCCGTGTGAACAGAGTTAAGCATGCTCTGATGGGAGAATGTTTTGGATGGGTGGCCTAGTTAGAAGTCTCTTTTTTATTTTTAGAAAAAGAGAGAAATGCTAAGACAAATAATAGTTGGACTAAGAAAAATAGAACAAATATTTTTCTGGAGATTTTGAAGTGAATTTGAATTTTGGAAATGAACTGAAAATTTGGAATAAAATTGAGACTTTGGAATTTAAACTAGGAATTGGAATTTGGAATTCAAATTTTGGAGTTACCAAATAAACTCTAGATATTCAAAAGGATGGCTGAAATGAATAGATTAAAATTTTTGATGAATTTAGAAATTTGAATAGGTTTAATAGGAGCTAGGATGAAGGAGAACGAGCTTTTGGAAGTATTTTTGTTGTGGTCAGAAATGGCAATAGTCGGAAGTAGGGGTGGTCGAAGGTTACCGAATGATCAAAGGCTTAGAGGTCGAAGGATATATGTGGTCGAAAGCTTGCAGAAGTCAACAAAGCAATAGTCAGAAAAGTTTTAGTGTGGATGAAAGGATTGGAGGTTATACCATGGTCGGAGTAGTTATATTGGGTGGATTTTCAGGTGGTTGAAAGCAAGAGAGTAGTCAGAACAAGCGTAGTCGAAAGCTGAATGATCGAAGCTTGGCGGCCGAAAGCTATATGTGGTCGATAGGCTTTGGGTGTTCGAACAGCTGTGGTCAGAAATTATACTTGGTCAAAAACTATATGTGGTTGAAATGTTGAGAGTGGTCGGATGTGGTGGTCGAAAGGATTAAAGTGGTAAAAAAAAAGACTATGGTCGAAAGTTGATGGTTGCAAGGCTTACAGAGTGGTCAAAGTCTAAAGAGTGGTCGGAGCGGTCGAAAGCTATAAAGTGGTCAGAGAGATTGGAGTGGTCGTAGGCTATAGAGTTTTTAGAGTGGTCGAGGGCTTTAGAGTGTTTAGGGTGGTCAAAGGTCGGAGGTAGTCTGAGATGGCAGTGGTCGGCATCGACTGTGGTCGTGAGAGGGTGTGGTCAAAAGCCATAGAGTGCAAAAAGTGGTCAGGGTTCGAGAGTGATCAGGAGCAGTTGGAGTGACTGAGGTGATCGAAGAGGTTTCCATGGTCATGCGTGGTTGTGGTCGAGAGCGACTGTGGTCGGATGCAGTGGCCAGAAGGCAAGAGTGATCGGAAAGAAGAGCGGTTGGAAGCTACAGGATTTTGTGTGTGGTCGTGGTCGAAACACTGGGAGTTTAGAGTTTTAAATAGTGGTCAAAGGGGTCGGAAGCTAGGGCGGCCGAAAACCTCCTAGGTGTCAAACTACCGGGAGCGGTCGTTACCGACCAGAGTGGTCTTAACCAACCAATGTGGTCGTAACCAGACTAGAGCAGTTGAAACCAACCAGAGCGGTTGAAAGTGATAGTAGTCAAAACCGATAGTGGTTGAGGATGACAAGGGTCAAAAGGTACTTCTATGGTGCTTCGGGAACGGCAATTGCCGGAGCTCCAATGTTCGATGGTGGTTGGCGAGGGTGCAAAAGAGAGAGGGATGTCGGGGAGTTCTTTCATACCTTGTGTGGATACTGAAGGCGGTTAGTGGTATGGTGGAGGCGGCGGCGGAGTGAGGGCGTTGGCGATAAGGACTCTTTGGCGATAGGCTTGCTCAACAAAGGGTGGAGGACATGCTCACGATGACGTGGAAGGTGCAGGCGATGTCGGCAAGGCGTGGGGGAGACTGAGGCGGCGATGATTTCTTGCCGGTGTTCCGACGGTGAGCGAAGGGAGAAGCGGACGGTTACTTGACGGAGTAAAGGCGGCTATTGGTGGTGGGTTCAAGGCAGTGGCAGGGTTTAAAGAGAGGAAAACAGATAGGAGAGTGGGGGAATGAAGAGGGGAGTGACTAAGACTAATGATGGCAGCAATTGCCCAAGCCAACGAGTAGAAACAAATGAATTTAAGAGCTTGAGGGGCATAGCAATGGTAGCCATGGCAGTCAGCATGGGGAAGAAGGGGAAGGAAGAAGAAGGTGGTGGGTCCTGCGTGTCAGCGAGTGAGAGAGGTAAGAGGAGGGAAGCGGATGGTTGGATGTTCGCTACATGACGCAAGGAGGCAATCGGAGTCGTTGGCAGAGAAATGAAGGGGTAGGCGGCAATGAATGGCCAAGATTAAATTGACTTAAGTTTGATACAATTTGCGCTAGACACGTGTCAGCCCAAATTGAGTTTGGGTTTAAATTTTGTTTTATAATTTTAAGAAAATCTAAGAACATTCAAATACAATTAGAAAATAGCAAATAAAGTTCAACAATTTTAGAAAAATTCTCTAAAATTCTTGAATATATTCTGGACTTAGGAAAAATATTTTTAATGTAAAGCTGATGTTTACATTTTTTACAAAAAAATCTTTTCAGCTTTGAAATTGATTTTTAAAATATAGAAAATACACAGATAATACAGATAAAAGCCAAATGCTTTAAAATAATTAATTTGAAATAGTATTTTTATATAAATTCAAAATACCCTTTGTTTATTAATATGTTTTTAATTAAATTATTTTTAAGAAAAGCCTTTTTAAAAGCTAAAAATAGGTGAATAAAATCTCCAAAATTTAGGTAATCAAGGAACACTTGTTTTTATTTTAAATTTAATTATTTTTTCACTAAAAATTTTGAAATAAATAGCTGCGCTATTACAAGTGGCCACCTGGCACGAGCGCTTTGCTCGTCGCGTGCTGCAACAGCTCTTGCTAGTTGGCTGATCTCCTCCTATTGATTCTCTATATGAGTGTGGTAATGTGGCACTCTTGTTGCATGAAGGCCCACCGCAAAAAGGGTTTTTACTTGTACACCAAGCTGGTGCGGCGAATGCGATAGAAGTCCAATTGGGTTGATGCAAATTCATGTCCACGAGGCAGTGGCCCCAAGGAAGAATCTTGCTGCAGCGTTGCATCACGTCGCTACACGAAGCTTCCTTATTGGGTCATGTTGCTGTACAAAGCTACCTTGTTGAGTCACATAGGTTTGCAAAGCTGCCTCGTTAGGTCACATCCCCACACAAAGCTGCCTCTTTGGGTCATGTCAGGGCGCAAAGATGCTCATTGGGTTCACATGGATTAATATAATGCGAAGACATCGGAGCAGTAATAACAACTAGTAAGCCTGTTCAAAGAAATAGGCGTGGATATACATTGGACAGGCATACATTGTACAGATAATTACAGGAGAAAACACAAAGGTACTAAAGACAAGATCATAAACTCATGGTGCGTCCGTCCACCGCTTGCCTCGATGACGTAGCTAGTCCTCAGGGAAGGTGAGCCTATTAGGAGAGCACCGTATGTCTCGAAGTTGGCAATACGAGGGCTAGGTGGGAGGCAGGGCTGCGGACAACTCGCTATATGTACCTGGGGAGCCTCTACCATAATGTCCACCCAGCTGCTCGAAGAGAGGTGCACGTCCTGTGAAAGGGGTACAGCCGGGTTAGGGCAGAGGTTGTGACATTTGTAGTGTATATTTGTGTTGGAAGGCATTTACCTAGAGAATCCCAAGTGCAGACGACTGATCCTAGCCTTGCTGTCCAAATTGCTCTGTGTAACAACCTGATTTTTAGAGTCTTTTTGAAGTTTTCAAAATAAAAATAACCATATGGATTTTTCTAGAATTAACTTAAGCTTAAAATGAATTTTTATGAAGTAAAATAATTTAACATGATTAAATTAAACTTTAACATTTGCTAGAAGTATTTTATTTAGATTCCTTATGCTTTAAGGAATTTCCTGGAATATTGTGGATTTTATTCGAGTTTATTTGCTATTTCCTAGAGCTCAATTTCTTTTTCTGATTTTCTAGAATTCAAAAATTCAAAAAAAATCTTTTAAAATCTTTTGGGCCGAAGGCCAACACCCGCTAGCCCAGCCCGCATCCTTTCCCTCCATGCCATGTGTCGGCCAATGACCGCTTGCCGCCCACATCCAAGCTGTCCGTCCCACCCTCTCCATCCATCGTCCGATTGACACATGTTAAGCATCGGGGCTATCAATCACTGTTCATCAGTGCTATCTGCCTCAGCCGTTCGATCCCCCGCAGTGCCACGTGTTGTTCATAAGATGGGCAATGCACTGTTCATCATTGTCTTCGAGCTGGACTCCACCGCCGTCTGTGTCTGGCACAGCCTCGGTGTCTGTGCCGTGCACGCCGTGGTCACCTTGATGTCTGCACTATAAAGCTGCACCACCTCCCCCTTGTTCCACACCCCACAGTCGAGCACAACCACCTCTCCACGCCCGAGGGCCGTCGCCGCTGCCCGCCAAACTCGTGTGCCACCAAGCCAAGTCGTCGTCTCTGGTGCCGACCGGTGAACCGCCGCTCTGAGCCTTGTCGCTCAAGCTGTTCCATCGTCGCTGGTGAGCCCCACCTCACTCTGCTTTTCCGTTCCACCACCACTTCTCGTCGTGCATCCCTCCACCGTCCATCCGCCGGTAAGCGCCGCCCAACGCTCAGCCATCGGTCAACCCTGCCACACCCTCCTCAACTAGCTACCTCGCCACCGCTGGATAGCCATCTAGCAACCATCACTATCCGCCACCGTAAATTCATACGCCATGCCCGTCCGAGCCCTAAGGCGACACCTCATGCCGTGCGCTCGCCAACGTCGGAACGCACCTGCGCCAGCCATCAGTTCGACTTCTCAGTAGACCTGGTCCATCATGAACCAAGTCACTGACAACCAGGTCCCACTTGCCAGCCGCACAGTCCCATAGACCCGTGAGCCAGCTGAGTGGAGTCCACCGTATACTAGCTATTCCGTGCACCGATCCACAGCACAGTAGAATTTCTCATTTTTAGCCTTTTCTTTTAGATTTAATTTTCCAAGAGCCCGTTCTTCTTCGTCCTATGTACGATTGACCAGATTTTTTTTTCTAAATTCATTTAAAATTAAGCTCTATCTATTGGTTCTAATTTTGAAGTTTTGGGAGTTCTTTTAGTTTTTATTTGATTTTATTTGTGTCTCATTCGCTTTTTCTCTCGTTAGATAACACCTTCGAAGGAGCGGAAGCAGAAACAGAAGATCAAGAAATTGATGACTGAGTAAGGCTAAGAGATCATGTTAAACCTAGTTTTTAAATATATTTATTTATTATTTTGTTTTAAATCATCATGTATTGCTATTTTACTACAAACCCTTATATCTGGTGGTTATGGTCTAACGTGATTAATCCCTCACTTGATAATGTTAGTACCATGATTCCACTATTACCATATGATGGGTAATTATCTAGTGATACAATACTAGTATCCGCTTGGGTTGTACGTCTAGTATGCTTAGCCATACTTACTATAGTACATTGGGCTTATTATCACATGTGATCAATTAATCAATTTTGACTTATGAGATATACAATCATGGTGGTTAACCACAGCTATAAAATTGTACACCATGACATGGGTAGTGTCATTGGTGTTGGTTATACAAAATGGTTTCACTTAGGCGATGATCGTGAAATAAAGGGGGTGCAATAGCACATTGGGATGTGGATATTTTGCCTTGGTAATGTCTAAGGATTTAACTTTGTGCGCCAT
The DNA here is from genome assembly GCA_017311315.1 of Dendrocalamus latiflorus. Classification (NCBI taxonomy): domain Eukaryota; kingdom Viridiplantae; phylum Streptophyta; class Magnoliopsida; order Poales; family Poaceae; genus Dendrocalamus; species Dendrocalamus latiflorus. The sequence continues at coordinate 20,079,100 of CM029616.1, forward strand.
TAATCTGAGCCTTATCGTACAACCACATATCCAGTATGAGATGGAGTTGGTTGAATAATTTGTGATGTTTCAATTTCAGTTTTGTCATTAGGATGAATCCTTTTTGGCAGTAGCCATGGATCCACATTAAGGGAGCAGGAGGAACTGGATTGAGATTAAGCATTGTAAAGGTTTTGTTGTAAACTTTTTGGTCAGCATGCCTAAGAAAGCGTGTTATACTAGTGACACTACAAGAAGGACATATAATGTTGGTAAAGTTGTACAACCTCTACAGAGTGTAAAACTATTTGAATAGTTGTGTCCCCGGTTATGGTCATCATGATTCCATACCTTGCACCACTGGTGTCATACAGTAGAGACCATTTCTCCAAGTCTGGTGCGTGCGCGTTAACCCACTATGTGAACTCCCCAATTCTGGTGGACCCTACCATCACTGCCCCTTGCTCGGCATTGTCTGAATGCCTTACGTGCTTGGTAGTATCCTCGTCGAGTTGTCTTCACACGGCCTCAAACTTCTGCCTTTAATTCTACATGCGTAGCTTCTTGAGCATCTTCATAAGGTCCTTGCTTCGAAACCTTATATAGATGTTGACCGTGAGATGCCACGTGCATCAACTGTTCTTCAAGTCATTCCACTGGAATGGGGGCTCTATCCTATTCTGCACCATGGTCAACGTAGACAACAACCATCATTACAGTTTGAGATGACACACACATCTGGCCAGTCTTGAACCACTACTTACTTCACATTTGCCAGGAACCATAGCCAGATATCCATGTTCTCATTCTCCACAATTGCGAAGGACACAGGGAGTAACTGGTCATCGGCATTAGCTACAACCGCGGTGGGGATGGTGCCCTTGTATTTGCCAGATAATAAGGTGCCATCCATTGTTAGCATGGACCGGTAGTACTTGAACCCTTCTATCACCTGACGGAAGGCCCTAAAGACTCTATCAAGAATAAAGCAATTTGGCCCCTACATAGGATGCACCTGCTCTAATTAACTTGTTAATGTATGTGCCAGGATTTGTTTCTGTAATTTGGTGGAATAATCTTGGGACTATGTCATAAGCCTCTTCGTATGTGTCGCACATATGATCCACGACCTTCTATTTAGCCCACCATACCTTGCTATAGCTAACCCAGAAGCCCACCATGTCGACAACATCTGCCAACAGAAGCTTCGGTGAAATGAAAACATCTACGATGACCAGGTGGCTGATTAGGCTCGCAACATATAAGGATGTCATGTTACGGTGCCTGTGAAGTGGCTCAACATGCTCGCTTGTGTGATCCTTTAGCATCATTATTCGCAAGTCTGTGGCCATGGCCCCTGACCACTGCGCATGGACCTTGCTAGGGCAAGATTCATCGACACACTTGACAGTATAAGTGTCTGGGTTGGACCTACGCATCCGATACATCTGGTTGATGGCGACAGTGTATCTACCAATAGCCTGCTGGGCAGTATTCTTGTTAGGGAAGCACTTTCCTAATAGTAGAATGTTTTTATTTATGCCCGCACTGTGCCCCCTCTGGTTGTGGCAGAACTAGAGAGGTCGCTGTGATGTCATCCAATCTAGAGAAGACATAAGCGACGTCGGTGATCACAACAGCACCTGCTACAACTCCCACAGTAGCGTGCCCATCTTTCTCATCTTCAGAACTATTTGTTTGCACATCCTTCTCCTCGCTTTTTGCTTCTCCCTCCTACTCGCCAAGGTACTCGTATCAGTCAATACGGGCTGCCCACCATCTGTCTGTACCTTCATTCGGCTTGAAGTTCTCCACCCATCTCCTCATGTCTCTGTCGCTTACTTCTTCGCCCATATCTGCACCAACACTAGCGTCTACATCACCGCCGAAGACTAACCCAGGCACTTCATCACCACCACCTCCACCGGAACCACCTATGCTGGATGATTCCATCTGCTCGACAAACTAAACATACATCATCAATTTCGCATATTTTGCTGCAACAGGGTTACACACAATCTCCATATAATTGCCCCATTATGTGTCACTTGTCACCTTCACAAGTTGCCAAAGGGTCTTCCCTGCAACACCCACCATTGAGGCATACAATGCCTCGATGCGTAGTTTCTTCCTTGCAGTGGCACGATCGAACGCAGAACAGATGCACCTCCTTAGCTTCGGAGGCTCATGTCACAATTTGATAGGTCTACCCCGTACAGTTCATCACGTACGAGATGATCCCCATAGAACATGAAGGGATCCTGAATGTTCGACATGGCGTACCTAAAATAGGTGCGTACAAAACCCACTTAGTACACAACATGCAACGATGTAAACAACTCCTATCGTATGTCAAGTGGATTTATATTCATGAAATGCATGAGCACCTAATATAAATTTAGAGGTGTGACTCTAGTTAATAACTACCTAGGTTATATGCATATAAAGGTTTGGTTAAAAAACTGGCTTCGTAATAACATTTGCGCTCATCTGATAGTATGAGTATTGTTTTTCTGCAATTCCAAGGTAAAAATAGCCATAGTGCAATATAAATATATTTAAATTAATACAAATAAACATTTACCCAAACCATTATTAACCACGCATGTAGGCCTAGTTATCTTTAATTTTATTTATAGCTGGAGCTAGCAACCATGGAATCATGTCTCAGCTAACCATACGCATGCACCACATATGCTGAGTAAGGTTAATAACTACCTAGGTTCTATGCATATAGAGGTTTGGTTAAAAAAATTGGCTTGATGATGGCCCTATTCTTTTCAGCTTCTAAAAGTTATTTTTGGGCTTTTCTACAGTAATTAGCTTTTAAACGGAGTATCTTTTCAAGATAGAGTCTACTAGTTAATTGTAGTACATGCTTTACCAACTTATATCAGCAAAAACCATACGTGAATTTTTGTTACTCTGTAATCTCTTGCACAAACAGCCTAAAAGCCACAAGCTGCAACCAAAAGCCACAAGCCGCAGCCAAAAAACAGGCCCAATAACATTTGCGCTTATCTGATCGTATGACTACCGTATGCATGCATCATATGTATTGAGAAAGGTTAATTAAGTATGTTACACACCATAATTGAGAAAGGTTAATTAACTTGTTACAGCAGCAACGCTTTAAAAATTTACATCCAAGTAACTAAAGTAATCTGAGACTAATAAATGTAATGTCATCTCTTGTGAAGCAATATAACTCTTGTACGGACAATACACAATTCGACTAGATTAATTTTGTCCTAATGCATTAATTGTAACAAGTTTGTTTGCATATAAATTAATTTAGCTACACAATAGGTTTCCCGTGTGACCATCCCAGGCTCTTAAGCCCATCTACTGTTTTGCAATGTCAAATGCATCCAGAATAAACATATAGCTGCATTTGTTGCCAACTAATATAATGTTATTAGAACATCATCTATATTTGTTCAGTTGAAATATTGTGCGTTCTCATTCACCATGCAAGCTTAGTTCTCTTTTTCACTCACCTCTATTATTTTGGAGGCATATTTACAAGAATCTTACATTATGATATTTTCAAGTACATAAACAAGCAATGTCATGCATGTAGTTGCTGTGACTAATTACAAACTAACCACACTAATAGTACATAGTATTCTAAGTGATGAACAAGGAAGCTATCATTTAGCTAATTACATGCTAATCATAGTGTTAAAACAAAAGTCGCACAGGGATGAAAATTACCATTTCTTGAAGCTCACAAGCCGATCTACATTTTTGCAATTGCAAAACCTTCAAACTCCAAATCAAAATAACTAAAAATTTTGCATTGGCACACCCTTACTTCCTCCCTTTCCCCTACTCTGGATCTCTCGTGGCTGCAGATGAACAAAGGAAATGGGCTCTCCCTAATAAGCCTTCCCAACCAATCTATTGGCGATAACGAGGGACACCGTGGGGGCCGGCGCAGGCACGAGTGGACGCGTGCTAATGTGCCGGGGGTCGGCGCATGGGTGAGGCGATGCGTCACCCGCTCCTGTGTAGTGGGCCATCAAGGGACACCACAACAGACCCACCACATTTCATGCGTTGTCCCATGTTCACCAGATGATTCTGCACTTGCATAGCACGGTACATGGCACGCGTCGGTGTCCCGTACTTCTGTGGTTGGAAAGTGGGCCAAATCTACAATTTTGGTGGCACAATGGAACCAAAAATATAAAAAAAATTATTGGAGTAGAAGCCTAGGGCCGTAGCGACCGGCGAACTCAAGCCTTGAGATCACACACAAAGACATAAGAGTAAAACACATATTGATCTTTGGCGACACGATACGCTTATATCCTTTTTTCGTATATAGAGAAGCAAAATATAAGACTTCGTATCCAACGTGCCATCCCACGTTAAGAGATCTACACAAACACACCTTGACTTTCCTTTACGACTTCTTTGAATCCTAGTTACATGCGAACTCTGAATCCTGACCTTTTACGATTGATACAGTAGTTTCCTTTTCAATTACGACTGCTATGGTACTCAAAGCCACAGTTCTCAGAGCTATAGTATTGGTTGTAAGCTGTATACTGGTCATAAGACTTGGTTCATCCAATTACACGATGTACTTGTAGGACACACCTTGGTCATGGACTCGACCAGACTTGACTTACTAGGAAGACATGCTCTGGTCGTGGACTCAACCAGACCTGAAGACAACTAGATTAACTCATCAATCTCCTCCTTAAGCTTATTATTTTCTGGCAATGTTCCTCACACCGATTTTCTCTCTCATCTACATGAACTTCAATCTTCCAAGTGACTTAATTAGGATATCAGTGAGCTGGTCTTCTCTACAAACATGCTACACCTCTATCAACCCTGATTCCACACATTCTCTAATGTAATAGAAATGGGTATCATTGTGTTTGCTTCTCTCATGGTAGACTGGATTCTTGCTCAACGTGATTGCAGACTGATTATCGATCTTCATAGTTACTTTCTCAACCTTTGTCTCTAGTATATCAGCCAACAATCACCCCAACCATATCCCTTGACATGCGGCCGCACAAGCTGCGATGTACTCTGCTTCACACGATGATAAAGCAACTATGTTCTGCTTTTGTGAACACCAACTAATTGGATTCAACCTAAGGAAAAACGCCATGCCTGAAGTGCTCTTTTGGTCATCAATATCACCAAGTAGATCACTATTAGAGTAATTGATCAGCCCCAAACCTTCATCCTTATTCTCATAGACACACTCGTAACTCAAAATTCCTCTCACATACCTCAGTATGTGATTTACAGCGGCCATATGCTCCATAGTGGGCTTCTCCATGTACCTGCTCACCATGCCAATTGAGAACGCTAAGTCTAGACACGTGTGTAGCAGGTATCTCAAGCTTCTAATTATGTTTTGGTACAGGGTCTTATCCACAAGAGGGTTTATGTTGCCCTTGCTCAACTTCAGGCGGGGCTCCATCGGAATTTGTATTGGATTACAATCCTTTATACCATATTTGTCCAATACCTTTGTTGCATATGTAGACTAGCTAAGACTGATTTTTTCAGAGCTCTGCTGAACTTCAATACCTAAGTAATAGCTGAGTAACCCAAGGTCGCTCATGCTAAACAATTTCTTCATCTAGCTTTTGAGGCTATTGACCCCTTTGATACTCTCCCAGTGATGATCAAATCATCCACATAAACTCCAACCAACAAACTCCCTTTTTCTTAACTTCGCTTGTACACAGCATGCTCTAACAGGCATCTTTCAAAACTAAGTGCCACCAAAGACTTGTGTTTTTCTCCTTTCTTCTCAAATCTTGGAGATTGCATGATATAAACTTCTTCTAAGTCACCATAGAGGAAGACTGATTTGACATCTATATGATGAACCTCCCATCCTTCATGCGTCGTAACCGCAATGAGCATGTGCACTGTCTCTAGCTTTGCAATACGGGCAAAGACTTCATCGAAATCAACACCTTGTCATTGAACGTACCCCTTTGCAACTAGCCTCATCTTGTGCTTCATGATCATGCCTTGATTGTCCTTCTTTAACTTATACACGCACTTCAAACCGGTCGACTTATATCTATCTGGCAATGGAACAAGTTGCCATGTTCCATTTTCTTGGATAGAGGACATCTCCTCCATAGCTCTTCTCTACTCCAGCTTTGCCTTGGCTTCTTTAAAGTTTGCGGGCTCCCCATCCCCGAGCAAACAAAAATCTGAATCTTCCAGCTCTATAAGGGATGTGGCATCATAATGTCTTCTGATGTCACGCTCCTGGCGTGGTCCTTTAGATAAGCTCTTGTCGAGCTCCATTTGTAGCGGAGCTCTAGGTGAGACTGGTGATCCCAGTGTTAATGCAGGAGTATGTGGTATAGATGAGCCGAGTGTCCCAGATCTTGTGCTCGTCCTGCTCGTGGTCGTGCCTGGAATTGCCGCTTCATGGTTGGGTCCTCTAACTACACCCTTTGTGATCAGAGTGTTGGATGCCTCCACGTGATCGTCAAGACCTCCATCAGTGTTAGGAGGGTAATGTACCATGAAGATATCTCCAATCCATCATACCTCTACTAAGGGATCTCTGCTCCACTCCGACTTATTCTCCTCCTCAAACACTGCATCACGAGTCACCATAACTCGTTGTGTCACCGGATCAAACATCAGATAAACTTTTGTCTTCGGATCATACCCAATGAGCATCATTGGCTTGCTTCGATCTGCTAGCTTGGGGCGTTGTGGCATGGTCGTCTTCATATGTGCAACACACCTGAAAGTGCGAAGGTGACCAACACTTGGTTTGCAGTCGTAGTAGGCTTCGTAAGGAGTTTTGCCGATGACGCTCTTCGTTGGTGCCCGATTTAGGAGATAAATGGCAATCGATACTGCTTCTCCCCAAAATTCACCTAGGACTCCCATGCTCTTCAACAAACTCCTCGCCAAGTCGACTACTATTTGGTTCCTCCTTTCAATCACTTTGTTCTATTGGGGAGAGTAAAGCGATGTAAGGTAATGCCTAATTCCCAACAGCACACAGTGGTCCGTGAACTCATTCAAGGTAAACTCATCGCCGCGGTCGGTGTGCAAAGCTTTCAGCCTTAGGTTTTTCTCCATCTCGGATGCCACCTTGATCCTCTTAAAAGCCTCGAATTCTTCATCTTTGCTTTAGAGTAAAGGCAACCACATAAACCTTGTGTAGTCATACACCAACAGCAGGAAGTAATGATTTCCTCCATTTGTTGGTCGGAGTGATTGGCCCGCACAAGTCACCATGTCATAGCTCGAGGGGAATAACTGCTCGGTACAAAGATATGGTTAGAAATGAGTGCCATTATTGCTTGCCGATAAGACAACCATCGCAGATACGATATACATGTTCGATCATGGGCATTCCATGCACCATCTTCTTGTAAGCCAGATCTGTCATGTCATGAAAGTTCACATGCCCATACCTAGCGTGCGAACACCACACTTCTTCAGTGCTTCTTGCCAGGAGACACTCCGGAAGAACTGGATTGATGTGTAGCACATACATCTGGTTGCTTGATCTGCTCACTTTGGCTAGCATCCTGTGAGTTCTGTTTAACAATGACATAACTCCTCCTTCGACCACAATCTTGCAACCATTCTCATCCAGCTGATCAAGGCTGATTATATCGCTTCTTAGCTTCGAGATGAAGTAAACATCTGTGAGATACAATGTTCACCAGTAGAACATTCCAATAGCACTGATCCCCTTCCTTGTATCTCCATAGCCGAACCATCTCTAAATTTGATCGAACCTTTTATAATCATGTCAATCTCAGTAAACTTCTCCATGCAGTCGGTCATGTGGTTACTTGCACCGGTTTCAAGGTACCAAGCCTTGTTTTGGGTGTCACTAAACTTTAGCACCACCTTGCCTTCATGCAGGAATACCTCCTCTTCAGGCGTTGGAACTGTATAGATGAGCTCACATACTTCAACCATCAATAGTTAGGGATCTCCATCATTCTGCTTCACTATGAGATTGGTCCTTTCTCTTTGGTTTGGCTTTGGACACTCTTTTGCAAAGTGCCCACATTCGTTGCAATTGAAACACTTGATCTTTATCTTGTCGGAGTTACGCGGCATTCGTTCATCAATAATGTGATTGCCATCACCTCGGCCTCCACCTTGTCTATGGTCAGGTCCACGACCTCTCCCGTTACGACCTTATCTATTGGCGCTAGTAGAGCCCTCACGCTTCTTAGTCTTTGAGTTCCTCTCTTCTCACTTATTTTGGGTAAAGAGAGGTTTTTCTCCCCCGTTCTTCAAGTGCCGCCACCCCTTCAGTCCTTCCTCGTAGGTTCTGAGATGACCGATCACCTCCGAGAGCGACATCACTGAACTGTTCGATTGTTTCGATAATCTGGAGGAAGCAATCTGGAACTGAATTGAACAGTTTTTCGATGACATAGCTCTCTTCCAGCTTCATGTTGAGTGAACAGATCTCACCCACCAGTGTGGCGAGTTTAGAGTACTCGGTGATCATCTCTGAGTCCCCCATCTGTAACTTGCTTAGTTACCATTTTAGCACTTGAGCGCGTGCCTTCTTAACACAATCTTCGCCTACTCGCATCTCCATGAGTGTGTTCCAGGTTTCTTTTGCTGTCTCCTCCGTGATTGACAGCATCACATTGTCTGACACCGCTTGCAAGATGGCCAGCAACGCGCCTTGATCCTTGTCGCCATCATCATCTCCATTTTTGACCACCGACCATAACCCTAGCGAATGCAAGATTATCTTCATCTTGATGGCCCATATGTCGTAATTCGTTTTGCTTAACATCGGGTATTAGATCAAGATCGAGGTGCTTCTTGCCGTAGGCTTGATAATCACGCCTGACTTCGATGGATCGAGCTCGATGCCCGTGGTCTTGATGAGCGCTCCTGAATTCAGTAGATCATCCATGTTGCCAGCCATCGCTTCACCCCTCTAGGTTCTGATACCAATTATTAGAGCATAAGCCCAGAGCCTTAGCGACCGACGAACTAGAGCCTTGAGATCACGCACATGGACACAAGAGTAAAACATAGATTGATCTTTGGCAACACAATACGTTTGTGTCCTTTTCGTTTTTCTTATATAGAGAAGCAAAATACAAGACTCTGTATCTAACATACCATTCCGTGTTAAGAGTGCTACATAAACACACCTTGACATTCCTTTACGACTACTCTGAATTCTAGTTATATGCGAACTCTGAATCCTGACCTTTTACGACTAATATAGTACTTTCCTTTTCGACTACGGCTGCTATAGTACTCGAAGTTATAGTATTCAGAGCCACAGTACTCGGATCTATAGTACTGGTCATAAGCTACGTACCGGTCGTAAGACTTGGTTCAACCGATTACACGATGTACTCGTAGCACATCATGGTTGTGGATGTTAGAAATTAATCTTGACATGGTGCATTAGTTTGTTGCATTAGTGAGTAGAGATTAATTAGTCTTGCATGTAGTTGCATATGGAGAAGCTCCCATGCTGTGTACAAGCCAAAATGGTGTGAACGGCAGTGAATATGCGTAGAGGCTGCTAGTAGTGCATGAGAACAAGTCAATAGCATGCATGTAGGAGTTAGTTGATCTCCCAGTTTATTGGTTGAGTTAGCTGCCGATTAGTTGCATGCATCAGTTGAGTAGTGGGCCGAGTCGTGAGGAAATATGGCATGGCCGTTGATCGTGCATGCAAGGATGCCGCAGTCAGCCGAGTAGTCTATATATAGATTGTAACGTTGTTTTTGAGCAGTGAATAACAAGAAGAAAAGATGTAGTCTGCGCATAGTGCATGTGTTTTTCTTTGTGTTCATTGTATCCAGTGTGTGTGATTTTTTTTCTGTGCCAACAATTGGTATCAGAGCGAGGTGCGAGGAGAAGTCGTGCGACACGGCTCGGTCGGGTGACGACGGCTCTCGTCGGCTGCGGCGCTACGCCTGCGGGGTGCAATGCGGCGCGATGTCAGGGGCCTGCGAGGCGTGGCATGACGGAGCGATGGGCTCCCGTGAGGTATTGTTGAGGATAAAGAATGAGAGCACATGGAAAAGCTCCGGGTCTGTCGAGTGCCAAAAGCTGTGTGTATGCTCATGACGCTCTTCTGCTTTCCTCTACTGTGAATTAGTTGTGTGTCCAAGAGTTTAGTAGTACAAGAGAATAGAAGTGTGTTCTCTCCGTGTACTCCTGTCTAGCTATTGTACATGTGTGTATTCTCGTGTTAGTTGTGTCCATGAGAAAGCGTGAGTTCTTGTAGGTGTGTCCAAGAACTCACTAATGTAAGCTCCGGTCCGAGTCTCTGTCGCCGATGGTACTGGCAAAAGACAATTGGAGTTTGGTAGAGGTTGAAGTCGCTGGGGAGGTGTGTCACCGGCGGTGAAGTGAAAGACGCTGGCAAGTTGTGTCACCGACGGCATGGTCAGCAAGAAGAAGGTAAAACTCCTTGGAGATGTGTCAGGAGACCAGACTTCGTCTTGTGAAGTTTAGCAAGTCAAGATTAAGGGAGAGAATGTCAGAAATTAATTTTGACATGGTGCATTAGTTTGTTGCATTAGTGAGTAGAGATTAATTAGTCTTGCATGTAGTTGCATATGGAGAAGCTCCCATGCTGTGTACAAGCCAGAATGGTGTGAACGGCAGTGAGTATGCGTAGAGGCTGCTAGTAGTGCATGAGAACAAGTCAATAGCATGCATGTAGGAGTTAGTTGATCTCCCAGTTTGTTGGTTGAGTTAGCTGCCGGTTAGTTGCATGCATCAGTTGAGTAGTGGGCCAAGTCATGAGGAAATATGGCATGGCCGTCGATCGTGCATGCAAGGATGCCGCAGTCAGCCGAGTAGTCTATATATGGTCTAGATTGTAACGTTGTTTTTGAGCAGTGAATAACAAGAAGAAAAGATATAGTCTGCGCATAGTGCATGTGTTTTTCTTTGTGTTCATTGTATCCAGTGTGTGTGTGATTGTTTTTTTTTCTGTGCCAAGAGTGGACTCGACCAGACTTAATGTACTTAGAAAGTATGAAGTATTCATGATCGTAGTTTTGATCAGATCTATAGACAAGTAGATTAACTCGTCAAATTCCAGAGGACGCACACGCTGGCTCATCTGCGGCGCTGCTAGCTGGGACGCCTCCTGGTTTCGAATGGCAGCAGCAGAAAACGCTAGATTTTGCATGGCCACTCCATACCCTCACTTCACCTGTTTTTCTTTCTAGTTTTATACGAGAGCTACGTGCTTTGCCGTTCATTTTAGTTTCATGATGATCTCCTCTTTTTCGTACGTACGCCAGACAGAGTGGACGAGCATCCGGAATGACCACGTCGGCGATAAGCATTGACATGGAAAGCTGGCGACCAATCCATGATTCCGTACTTCAATTCGTGGCATGCAAATCATACCGAAATGAACACTTCCGAGCATATAAGCTTGTTCTTTTTGGCTTTTTTATGCATTTTAAGCTCGGTTTCTCCGTAAGCCTTTTTTTATGCATTTTAACTTCAGTTTCTCCATAAACCAAAATAAACAAACTCTAAGCAGTTCTCCGAACACCGTACATCAACGTACTAGCACTAACACACACGGCAGATGTTATGAGAGGTGATCGTTAGGTTTCAATGGGTGTGTTTTGATATGCCTCCCTCTGCCCCCGCCCCCTCTTTATATAGCCTGCAATCAGATACTTATTCGGTAAGATCAGATATCGTATCCAACTCGAAAAGCAACAGACTGGATCTTTATCCAATACTAGTAGATACCATATCCCCACTCGGAGACTATCATCCGAACCCTTATCGTTATAGCCCATTAAGTGTGTGTGACCCTGTAGGGTCATATATATTTGGCCATGGGCCGAAAGCTCCTTTTCGGTCCATAAATCGGTAGCGGTCTCTAGTAGGACATAACAACTCACAAACATATATAAAAATCATATCAGACAAATCTATGTAGTGCTTATGTACCGATTCCTTTGCCTCATGATACCAGATCGAACTTAAGACGAGAAGCGTGCCATCTTATGATAGCTCGGTCCTTCACTCGAATCTGTAGTGAATTACTTGGTTGTGATTGAGTCCTCAACTACATTCGGTATGATCATACACTTCTTAATCTAACTACATAAAGTGGCCTAGAGATATCTCTCCTGGTACATAGGAGGGACATATTCTATCTTGATCGCTCATATTCCTCTGCATATTTCATAGTAAACCCGAAAGTTACCTTTATGACCACTCAGTCACGGAGTAATAATTAGCAATCCCTAAGTAAACTATTACACATGCAGCAAATAATGATGATTTTAGGTCTAACGATCATACATACACTATGTATGAAACCAACTGATGACACTTAAGAATATAACAATTCTCATAGTGTCTCATAGTGGGATAATCTATTATCATGTTCTCTAACATGTGTTCACATTATTAATTTGATATCTCATATCCGTGATCCGTGAAATATGATCATCAATTAATACATGTGCTGATCTGTAAATCATAATTATCACACATAGTTATATAAGATCAAAGATAATTTAGAATAACATTAAAATATAGAATAACATTAAAATATGAATAAAGAGTTCTACGAACATGTCACATACTTGTTGATCAATATGAAAGACATCTATTTAATGGACAAAATAATATATTATTCAAAAGATCATAATCATAAAAATGATACAATTATCTTCATTATTGCTTTTAGAGCATATCACTAACATTATGTTGCAGTAACTAGTTTTTAAACAGAGTGTTTTTTAAGGTGAGGTTTATAAGTCGATTATAGTAGACGCTATATCGACGTAAGCCATCCCGATCAAAATCGTACATGAATGTCTCTTTTTATATTCATTCTTGTGGACCCATAAAATTTAAAATTTTAACTATAAATCGAGTCTAACAGAGGCTTTTTTTGGGTGGCTTATGGCTGAAAAGCACTGTAGCTGGCTGAAAAAGCACTGTAGCTGACAGAGACTTATTTAGCATAATTAAATTTAAAAATATATAAAAAATATGTTAGCCCATTGCGTATAATACAAATAAATACGGGGAAAAAAGAACCGGTAAAAAAGCTCAACAAAAAACCAAAGGTTCAGAAAAAGACGAAATTTATAGATAATAAAAAATAAGCCAGAAGCCAGAAGCTGAAACTAAAACGAGCGGAGCTTGAATGACCCGCGAGGCAAGCATGGAAAGTTGGTCTGGGTGGTGTCCCATGCTTGCAATTGTTCACGTTGTGCAGAGGACGCACACGCCCCGAGTATGATGGCTAGCTCATCTGCGGCGCTGCTAGCTGGGACGCCTCCTGGGTTTGAATGGCAGCAGCAGAAAACTCTAGCTTTTGCTGGTCACTCCCATCCCCACTCACTTCACCTGGTTTTCTTTCTAGTTTTATACGATGGCTACGTGCTTCGCCGTTCATTTTAGTTTCATCGATCTCCTCTTTTTCGTACGCCAGACAGACTGGACGAGCATCCGGAAAGACCACGTCGGTGATAAGCATCGACATGGAAAGCTGGCGACCAATCCATGATTCCATGCTTCAATTCGTAGCATGCGAATCATACCGAAATGAACACCTCCAAGCATACAAGCTTGTTTTTTGGGCTTTTTTATATCTATTGATTTCGGTTTTTCTGAAAATTAAAACAAACGGATTTTAATCGGTTTTTCGAGTTTAAAATTGTATGCATCATCTACGTCAATGTTTCTGTTACCTAAAAATACAAATAAAAACCATCAACTGTAACTAAAAGTCATCAATTACGTCCCAAGAGAAAAGAGCCATAGTAATGATCCTCAAAAACTGGCTTGTGTTCCCGGTTCCCGGTCGGTTGGTCTACTTTCAACAGTTTCTGGACATCGGGAGTGACCCGAATTTGTGAATTCTGGAATCACATCCTCTGCCGTAATGCAGCTTTAGCACCAACGGCACGCTGTCTTAGACTGTTGGATCGAAATCCAACGAATGGAATCACACCACACGAGAAATCGACATACTTCGAATAACTCCTTTAGGATCATACGACGCAATCAGAAAGGATAAATAATTGCTTTCGCTTTTTTATATCTAAAAACAAATCTCAAATTAAAAGAAAAATAATCTAACTTACATATATGGAATTCGACCGCAAGACGCTCGATTGTGTGCACAGACTCGATGAAGGTTCTGACCGCTTGGCGTTCGATCACTTCTCGACCACTTGACTGCTTCGACAGCTCTAGCGCTCCAACCGCTAGAATACTTCAATCGCTCGCTTTGACCACCTTTACACGTATTCAAACTCCTTCCACTGGAAAGCTTTAGCTGCTCAAATGAGATCACCCAAAGTCAACAACGTACTCGGCTCAGTTGGATTAAACCGACGACTGTAGACACCGAGCTCTTGGCACGCAAGATTGTGATGTGTTAGCATGCCTCCGAACACATAAGAAAACGATGCTTAGAAAATATGTTGCTGACGCCAACTAACTTTTCCTGGAATAGATCTGATCTAGTATTTCTGAATTATGTTTATGACTACAAAACGCTCTCATGGCACCCCTAAAAATCCCAGCACAAAACGCCTCCTCAAAGCCCTCGCTAAACTCTTAGCCTCTTCCCTGATTTTATATGCTAGAGCCCTAAACCATGTCCTTATCAAACTGGAACACAATCCTATCTCTTCCGAAAATCAAGGGACCCGAAACTCTTCCAAACACGGGTTTTAACTAAACTCTATCTCTTCCAAGTTATGGACTTCATTCACAATTCCTAACTCAATATGTGATGAAGCCTCTAGAGTAGCACCTCCTGTAGCTTCTCCACACAACATCACCTCTCGTGTTGAAGCCTCCTGAACTGCATCACCCGTAGCTTCTCTACGAATTACCACATTTGATTTTTCATGTGCTCTGGCGTGAGCCCGACCACCTCGCATGACATCTGCAATTGTCTAGACCTCAGACTTCCCCATCCTAGCCCCAATCCTTATTGTTACCGACCATGATCATCTCCACGCCCACCTGCACATGCAAAGATTAAAGAACGTTTTTCCAGCACAAGTTCTTCACAACTTGACTGACATCAGCTCACACACTCGAAACACACCTTTAACTATCCATAGATAAGAACCAAACCATCACAAACACCAACCAGATCGTCCACGATCACAAATTCCATCGCTTTCCAAAATACTAAATTCAGACCACTCATTACGACCAATTACAACCGCTATGCAAGACCGGTCACTAGCGCATTGAGTACTCGAAGACAAGTACTCGAGAAAACACCATCGCTCAAAATACTTGGGAATAACAAACATCGTTACCAACCACAAATCCATCGAGTACTGACCACCGAGTACCGATCGCTTCGACTACGACTACCGATCACAACACCTCTGACAACCCATTGCTAACCACGATCATAAAAACCTTGACTATCGAATACCAAGTCCTTCTGACTGCCGAGTACCACGGCCATCTGACTATCGAATACTTCCATCTTCTGAGTACCGATTCGAGTACTATTCATCGATCACCACAAGCCAATCATACCGCTAGCTTAACACGAGTACTTGAAGATAGCAAAAATTAGAGCACTCAAACTGACAATGAAGTCTACAAGTACCTATCGTGAAGCCAACAGCAACTGATCGTAAAGCCTACCGATCGTGATGTCTATGACTATCGATCACAAATCTACGGCTATCGATCAGTTACTGTAGTGCCGACCATAGACAAGGTACTATAGCTATGACTATCGACACAAGTACTGTAGCTACGACCATCGAAAAGTACTATAGATATGACCAGTTCATTGATTGAGATCGAAGCTTACCGATTACCGGGCATGGTCATTCTTCCGCGGTCGAAAAGGCCGTAATTGAAGTATCGTAGTAAAAAAGCTATGATCGAAGACTGATGTGATTGAAATACCATGGTCGAAATACTGTGGTTGAACCTAGTCATGGTTGAAATTTGACGTGGTCAAAGCTGGAAGTGGTCGAAGCCGGACGGGGTCAAAGTCTGTCGTGGTTGTAGTCTAACGTAATCGAAATGTTGTTCGATCGTCCGATGTCACTCGAACATCGTCTGATACGCCAATACTACTTGAAAGCCGTCCGATACAACTCGAACCCGATGAAAACCACTCGGAGCCGATCAAAACCACTCAGACTGGACCAAAACTACTCGAAGCCGATCGAAACTAATCGGACTAGACCAAAATTACTCGAAGGCACTCAGAACTGATTGAAACCACTCGGATTCAAAACATTTGACTGCGATCGACTGAAACATTCGTAAACGTAAATTCAAAAGCAATCTAAATATCAATTATTCATCATCACTTTATTCACGACCACCCTACATGCCAACGTGTATTATGCATTTGAATTTACCAGTTAGTGAAGTTTTTGGGCGCATGTATCCAACTATTTTGTTTTTTTAAAAAAGAAAATTCCAGTCCTGGAACCTGGTAGCTAGTACAACAAACATGAAATGTATAAAGATCTGGATGATGAGTTCCAGGCGGTGAAGTGCAGGGCTGCACATGAGAGTGAGGTTTTGGTTCAGTCCCACCCAAACATGAAATAATCGCTTAGTGGTATCCCCGTCCGATGAGTGCACACCGTTTTTTCACAATCTTGTGTGAAGTATTCTTTGTTTTTTTTGGAAGAAAAATAGTGTGCGAAAATTGTAGCCCATCATTGCTCCAATTGTAATAATGCTGTATTTTACAATTTTTGGGTTTTAATTTAATGAAAAAGGTGGGAACAACAGCATAAATTGAGTCACTCCAGCATTACTTATACACTTGCACTAAGATGCTGACCACATTAGCTGAAAACCCGTTCAACTTTGTCCTTTGGATTATAACCAAAACACACATCAGTAACATATCATTATTGTACCGAAAGAATGATCACATAAATAACCTAGCTGGGACCAGTGACCTCAATGCTTGTCCAAAGTGTGACCCTTCATTTCACTACAATGACAACATCGATCGATCTCCAAAGCCCTCTCTTGTACTCTTCCAAGTAAACAATCTTAATTAGTTAACTAAAACTGTTCCTCCCAAACCGACCGGGCCTACTAATTAATCAACCACTTGGAGAAAGGAAAACCTGACTGATCCAAGGAAGGGATCGATATTAATAGAGAATCAGTGTAGGTTGATCAATTCTTGAGGAAAAGAATTATGCTTGCAAAAAGTACACTTGTCATTGCCAATATGTATAGGTTAAAATGCTACAAAGCCGTGCTTCAGGGAAGAAATTTGAAGGACGCACTTGGAACCTGCCTTTTTGACGATCCAATAATTTATCCCTTGCATGGATCAACGCCATGATGTCAATAAATATGTTAGAGCAACAAGCTAATTATGTTCTAGTGTTTTTTTAATTGAGATACTCTTTGTGTAATGAGC
This sequence comes from Dendrocalamus latiflorus, assembly GCA_017311315.1. Lineage (NCBI taxonomy): Eukaryota > Viridiplantae > Streptophyta > Magnoliopsida > Poales > Poaceae > Dendrocalamus > Dendrocalamus latiflorus. The sequence goes on from CM029616.1 coordinate 20,096,489, forward strand.
TGCTCCTACCCGTTAGGATTGTTGAAGCATGAGTGCATATATATCGATTACCTTCCCACGACTTAAGCCCTATTTGGGAACACGGGAATTCTCTCCGATTCCTACAAAATGTCGAACCATATTATGTTAAATTATTGTATAATTATTGTGAAATTCCTATGTTCTAAACAGAGCCTTAAGCTTTTAGCTGAATTAGTCAGTGCATGGAATTCAATAATATTCTGGAAGGTGAGGACTCGAGAGTTTGAGGGGTTTCCCCTGGTTTCAAATTTTTGTGTCAAACATTTTTGGAAAAACCTTTTTTTATAAAATGTATAGGGATGCTTTTTTTAAGCATAGCAATGCTCCTAAAGAAAGTGGTTTTAGTGGCAGTGCCTCTAGGTCCAAGGATTAAACATTTTTTTTGTTCGGGCACGAGAATGAGAACCCAAACGAAAACCAAGTTTGTTTCTTGGCCAACAGTGCCTGTTGGATACGGCCTTATTCTGCTGGTCATGCAGCCCATGATAACCGACAAAAGGCTCGGACCAGTCACACGGCCTAACAGGCCGAGGCAAATCAAGCAAGGAATTAAGCACAAAACCAAAACTGAAAACAAGAAATAGCAAAACGCCCAATTCATTCTGCCCTATACCTCCTGCCCTATTCGTATTTATTTTTAAAAACTATTTTCTATAATAAATAATTTTCTATAGTATCTAGCTTTCAACGAAATATCTAGCTAAATATCTTTTTAAGATAGAGTCATATTATAACAATTTTATTTATATTAGTAAAATCGCACATAAATATCTCTATAAATTTTTCTATAAATTGTTACTATTCATCAGTTAAAGTCAAAATCTAATATCAACGGACCAACCCTCTGGCCAATTGTCCCAACCTCTACACTCTCTTGATTTACTCCGTCATGTTAGCCACTCATTGATCAAGACGAAGGAAAAACAGAAGCTCCACTTTATTATTCTGTAACGCTCATAGACTGCCTGATTAGAGTCAAATTTCCTTTGGCTGATGTGCGCCAAAATTTGGTGTTGCAAAATTTAATCATGGAATTGATGACATATTGGCCAACATGTGACAAGAAACCTCTCCAAGAAGCTGACAGGCATATGTCAAGCAGCTTTGATCATTACGGATCATTAAGTGTTTTTGGCCATTTAGGGGATACAAGGATAATGATTACACGCACAAATTTTCATTTTTGTAGTTAATAATGTTTACCACTAGGTATAACGAGTAGAATTAGCTTAATTAGTGCTTTCAATTGTGGGGTCCACCGTCAGCGTTTTTTCTCCCATTATATATATATATATATATATATATATATATATATATATATATATATATATATATATATATATATATATATATATATATATATATATATATATATATATATATATATATATATATATATATCAGTACATGAGTGAAAACCGTTTGGCTTAATTTATTTCCCCGCTCGTTTCGGCTTCAGCATCTGGCTTATTTTTCACTATTCATAAATTTCGTCTTTTTCTGAACTTTTGGTTTTTTTAGCTTTTTTGCTAGTTCTTTTTTCCCGTATTCATTTGCATTGTCCGTGATGAGTAGCATATTTTTTTCTGTTTTTAAATTTTTTTAAATTTAATTACGCCAAATAAGCTACCTTCAGCTACAATAAAATTTCAGCCGCTACAGTGCAATTTCAGCCATAAGCCTCAGCTTTTCAGCCCAACTGAACGGGAGTTGTGAATCATAGAGAGGTCGTTTATGCCTATATTCGGTGCAATCCTACAATCATCCACCAATATATACTTTACTCGTTGGATTTGACACTACTTTACCAAAGTTCTACACAAAAAGTCCAAGATCTCACTCAATAGTAAGGCGCATAAGTTCTCACCTGATTAAACTTTGAGCCGTCCCCTGTCATACCTTCTCATCTCCACCACTATCTCTTCCAACGAATTATGCATATACAATTTATTCCTTGATAAGCATGCAATCCTTGTTAATTCATTTGTTGCTGGGAATGATGGCACAAACCTACAACATTGGAATAAATTTGGATCAGATGGACAATATTATATGTCATGCAAGAATTCTATATTTTGTTCCTTTGAACGCAGGAGACATGCAAACAAGGTCCCTTAGGCTGTATATATTGTTCGCCCTCTTGTCCAAGGAACTTTTGTGATGGACATGCATGTACTATTCTTACGTGAATGGTGATCTCATGCATAGGGTCCATTTGTATTTCTTGTGTCCTTCCTTTATTTGTTCCCAAAATCTTTTGTTTTATCGTTTTCAAGCTTTTTATTTGGCTTGGCCACAATAAAACGAACTAATTAAAGTGACCCATGACAGCAACCTCACCTCCTTATGCAGCAAAGTTAATATGTACCCCATGGCTCCTCGGAAAGGCTACAATTGTGTGGTGGTTCCTGAGGCTCAAAGATATATAGGATTTGTTCTAGAGTACTGTGACTTTTAGTTTTTAGTTAAAATAACATTGTAGTAGCTATTATTTTTTTAAAAAATATTTAATTAAATAAAAATAAATAAAAATATCATTATATCTATTTGGACAATACAAATAAAACATTATATTAAGAAAACATTCCATTTCAAATGACCTTTCTGGACTGTCCTTCCGTACTCACGCATAACCGGCCTGGTGGCAGCAAGTGCAGCCACATCTATGGATGGCCCTCCTATGCTTGATTTCTGTCAGGATTTTCCAGCTCGGCATCATCATTATAGGTTTGTATAGGATCTCTGTAAATTTTTGGGCTAAATTTATTTTAATACAATCGTACAATCCGCTTCGAATTGCGATAAAATGTGTGATATTTTTCACATAACAACGGGCGGATTTAATTGATTACTAAAATACTGTACGCTCAATTCCCGGATAAATCCTTTTCCGACGAAACGTTAACACAAAGAAATGCGATAGCCACGAGCACACGGTTCTCGCTCGCAAGAAATTCTATTGTGTAACGGTTGTATGGATTAATTTGTGTAACTAGCCAATAGGGTAATGACATGTGGCAAACACTATAGCAAACACTCCCACCTCCATCCTAACCATGCCCAAAGTCGGGAGGAGCTCGGCAGTGCACGCCATCCCTTAAGGCTGTTGGCTGCACCAACGCCTCCGCGCTCGCGCCAGCACTCAAGGCGGGCCCACAGCTCCCACACGTCATCGCCGGCCGAGCGGAGGATGAGCCACGTGCCCGGGTTGGAGCAGCTCACGCGATCCGTCCCCCGCGAGGCCATGAACAACGTCATCATCGAGGCCAGTGCGCCTCCGCGTCGCTGGTGCTCTCCGACGGGGGCGAGCTGATGCTGGCGTCGTCTGGAGGTGGGATATCAACCTGAGGAGACAGCATTGCAGTCAGAGCAGTCATCCCGGCTACTGTCGGCTGCATGGAGTGGTCGGCAGCAGAGCAAGATTGGGGAACGACGGCACCGGAGTGAGAGGGGGAAAACCAAGGTGAGCATGAGTAGGATGGGGCCGAGGGGAACTCACCCATGTGGTCGGAGGAGCCAAGGGAGCGCCGAGGCGGGCCGACATTATCAGCTAAAGGTGGCACGAGGTGGTCACCGGTGTAGGCAGCCTAGGGTAAAGGAGAGGCCGCGACGACGCTTGGAGATGGTAGAGGATGATGTGGGGGTGCTTCCATCCAAAGTAATTGCACCGAGGCGTTGTGGAGGAGGAATGGTGGTGGCCGTAGCTGCGGCGGTCGGCAGCGAGGAAGACACGGGTTCGGCGAGCTCCAGCGGGGATGACTCCAAATCAACCAAGGGGAACGACAATTAGCAACCAGGAACATGCCATCCCTAGTAAGGCTAATCTCCACGGCCGAGGAGGAGCCCTTGCCGCCACGCTTGCCAATGGAGATCCAGCCGCCCCGCAGGTAGGGGAAAAGAGCGACGGCTTCCGAGCGAACCACTCTAGGTCGGCCTTGGACATGTGGAACGTGGCGGCCAGGGCCCCAGACGTTGTCAGCATCGGCTCGCCCCTGTCGGAGAGCACCAGGGGCACCGAGGAGCGTTGGCCTCGACGGTGACGCCGTTCGTGGCCTTGCCGGGGATGGACCGCGTGAGCCGCTCCAACTTGGGTGCATGGCTCATCCTCCATCTGGCCGGCAACGGCGCATGGGAGCCATAGGCCCGCCTCGAGTGCTGGCGCGAGCGCGGAGGCGCCGGCGCAGCCGACAGCCTCGAGGGATGGCGTGCGTGGCCAAGCTCCTCCCAGCTTTGGGCATAGCTAGGGTGGTGGTGGGAGTATTTGCTACAGTATTTGCCATGTGTCATTAACCTATTGGCTAGTTACACAAATCAATCTATACAACCATTACACAATAGAATTTCTCCTCGCTTGGACTAATTTGTCGTGTCAAATTATAAGCAGACGAGGCTTATGCCGATAGTGACGTGTCCAATTACTATTATGACAATCGATCGAGCTAGCTAATTGCGTTCTGTATGGCTGATCACCTGAGCTTAACACATGACCTCGACCATCTAGCTAATTAAGCCAAATGATTCGGTACTGTGCCATATATATGGCGAATTCTTCACAGTGCCATATAAATCTTTTGTTCTTCTCGAAAAGATTCAGCCAGTACTCACTACAAGGCAGAGATAATGACGCGTGATGGGAGGCTAGCACGCTAGCTCGCCCCTCCCTAATGCAATCATAAGTTTATTTTATTGTCGAAAAGGAGAGATCATGTTGTGTTCCAGGAATTCAACCATGTTTCCGAGTAGGTTCTTTTCGATTATAGCTAATAATTTTTTAACTTAATATAAGTAATTATATAAACAAATTTAATACCGATAAGCTATTTCAAAAATATTATTCCTATAATTCAATTCTAAAAGACGACGTAGATATTGAACTTTTATTTGTTTTGTTTTAGAGAAACCATAAAAGAATAGTCCATACTCTCGTGAAAAAGCCCCAGCAAACGTGTATGTATGGTTGCTATCGATCTACTTGACGCTCCAAATTTGACTGGTGGTCCATCGATCCCCGGGAAAGAAAGGTAGAAATGACGTTTTTAACCATTAATCTTAAAGCGAGGCGCAGTATTATGTGTGGTGCCGCATTTTAGTGACCACAACTGAAATCTTTTGTAGCATGCATGTAAATCGATTTGCCAATCCACATCAAAGTTTACGTGATCTTCAAATCTTGCAATGTTTTCGACAATTTACATGAGCCGTACATATGCATGGATGGGGTTTTCTGCCCGACGGTAGCTACCGGCCATCAGCATCCACCGTTGGATTTTGTTCAAGATTCGCGCCCTCTTCAACAAGTCAATGGTTTGATATAAGAGTCAATTGCAGCCTTGCGGGTACGTGCTCCTCGATCCTCTGTTAGCAGTTTGTAGCAGTCGACTGCCAAGGTCTGGAGTGATTCGATGCGAGTTAATTTGCAAGAGATGGAATCGAGCAACGACAAAGTCTATAGCAAAGATGACTGACGTGTCTGGGGGTTGAGGTATGAAGATTTCACGTGCCAATGAAACGTAGAATAATTACTCCTATGCCCCCTGCAGTTAATGGCTGGGTTCGAACTGGCTTGTACATAGTATCTATAATAAGTCTGTACTATATATAGTAACTAGCTTTTGAACGATGTATTTCCTAAGACGAGGTCAATATGAAGATTGTAGTAAAAAATATACTGAGTTCAGCTGTATCGGTAAAATTCATATACGATTATTTTTCTGTGTGGACTATCTCTTGCGAACAGACATAATTTAAATAATTAAGTCATAAATCATAAGCCATCAGTTCAAAAGAAACCACATATTTTCCTTGAATAATTAAGTTGGTACCGGACATAGTTACGTTTAGGTACTGTGGCACCTCAACCGTTAGATTGTCTGTCATTGGATAGTGTAGAAAGTTTCCAAAGACCGTAAAATACTTTTGGATTTAATCGGTGCCAACCCTAAATTTTAGCAGGCGCCGCCACCGTAAAAATGATTCTTTTACTTTCAGAGTAAACAAAATTTAGCTAAGGGCCTATTTGGAACAGAGGAATTTCACAGGAATTTTGCAGGAATTTTACAGGAAACAGTTCAATTCTCGCAGGAATCGGGAAAAATTCCCGCATTCCAAACAGGACCTAAAAAAACAACACAATAGGACAGGTAACGTGAAGCTAGCACTTGCAGAATCCAAGGTAGCTATATCAAAGGTTCGTCGTTGTAAGCGTTCTTTAAAACATACATACATATGTTCCCAGGAATGATGTGGTAGTTAGGCCGTCAGTGCCTGGCTTACAAACCATCACGTCTAAGGGATTTGTTTCCTTTCCTCTGGAGCTCCCGTGGTAATCATGTGTAAACCTCTCAAGCACTCATCACCTAAATAATGCACAAACAAATGGCAGCTAGCTAGCTAAGCAACGAACCGTATCCTTTGTGTTTGATACATCACCACTGCATTGTGATTCCTCTTAATCATATCATGATCCTTTCATTCAAAACAACTCATATAAATTAACAAAAGAAAAGATACCAAATTAGCCAATTGGATCATAATATCCTATCCACACATATCGATGGCTACTCATGGATACATCGGATGATGGTGTGGCCTATCTTTCTTTCTTTTTTTTTTTTTTTGCCTTAGCTACCAATCATGTCGGCCTAAACTTCTAGTTTATTTTTCACTATTCCTAAATTCCTTTTTTTTCTAACTTTTTAGCTTTTTTTGAGCTTTTTTTGCCGGTTCATTTTTCCCACATTCATTTGCGTTATCCGTGTTGGGCTAACATATTTTTTTCTATTTTTAAATTTTTTAAATTTAAAAATGCCAAATAAGCCACCATCAGTTACAATGTAATTTCAACCAAACACAGTACAATTTCAACCATAAATCAGTTTATTAATTTTAACCTAACCAAGCAGCACCTTAATCTGTTTGTTAGCTGGTTTACTTGCCGACCTCACCCAATCTGTCACCCCATCTCTGAAGAGACGTTGACATCTGCATTTGCATATATATATGAGCATGCATGCGTCCAATTATGCAAAGTCACGTTAATTAGTGTACATTGCCATGGAACAAGACGCCCATGACGGCCCCAATTGTGCCTTTCATTAATCAATCATGTGTGGAGTGTGTCATCTAACAGCAACGACCATTTGGCGTCACATGAGAACAGCTGAATCGAAAGGCTTGCCAGTACGGAAAAGAGAGGTGTATAATTTATTTAAGATTTATTTTGAGTAAATTGTACCATATGATATGCACATCAACTCGTGAGATGGATACATACAGATCACTAAACAATGAAATCGCACATATAGATCATTGCAATGCTGACAATGCATCCATGCGGCTCTAATGGTTATGTATCGTTGATATAGACGTTGATATAGAAGGTGAAGGCCTTTGTTTCTACCCTACCTGTTTTGCACATCCGCGCATTCTTCAACGCCATTGCAAAGCATTCAAAAGTAAATTGGTTTTAATTGAAAAGGAAAGTTGCGAGCTTGCTACAACAATGTGATTAATAATAAGGTGAATTCTTATTGATTTCTTAATTTTAATTGAAGCAATGGGTATTGAGTTGATGTAACTGCATTGGTAGATGTAGCTGCATTGGTAGATGTAAATAGAGAAAAAGCCAACAAAGAAGAAGGTAACAGGTCTTGTCCACGTGCTCCAAATTGCATTAGTCACCACTGACTACTTTCCAGAGTCTCCATTTGAGAAACACGTTGAGTCATCAAGTGGCGCCCGCTTCATTCGCAGCACCGCAATGGTCCCTAAATCTTCCCCCCAATTTTCCCTTCTCCCCTCGCAAATCTGACCAAACACAACCAAATAGCACACTTCTCATCACTTCCCAATTCCTACACCGAATCCAAGGAATTAACATACACTTGACCATTGCGGAATGGCTCCTTTAGCTTGGCTTCATGGTACCGTGTGTCCAAGTTATATGCACATCTGCATGCATCGATCGGCTCATGCACCTCACCTTTGCTCATTGTGATGCACTTCGGCTGCTCTTGCATGGGGGTGCCATCTCCTAGTGCTGCCACACCTCCTTGCGAATAATGCAATCCTATTCCTGCTTCGGAGGGTCGTCTTGAGACCTAAAATTGGTCACCTGGTGAGCGAGAAGAGAGTATGTGAAAGATAGAGAAAGAGTGGGTAAGAAGAGAGAAAGAAGAAGAGCTACTCAGTTTCATAGTTTAGTGACCTAAATACATCTACTTCAAATTCATGTACTTATGGTGTAATTTACTCTTTTGTTTCTAGAATGTCGACTATTGTAAGAGGCTACTCATCATATAGTTATAGAACCATATATGCATGTTTGGATTTGGCTATGACAAGCTTGAATATACCAGAGTTCAAGTTACCTCACTAGACCAACTACACAAATATATTGGAGGTGTTCTTATTACTTTCTACTTCTGACTTCTACTTGGAGAAGTCAGAAGCTAATATAAACACCTAGCTTTTTGAAGTAACTTCTCCACTTATCTCGCTCCCGTCTCACTTTAAAAATAAGATAAGAGATCACAGATGTATCATACACCTCCACTCCTTTTGCCCTCATCTCACTCACGAAAACACGACAGACCAAACTGGTAAAACACGCGGTCACTCTGATGAGGACAACTTCAAGATCCAAACACGTCCATGTAGCCCAACGGATATATGTAATCATCGCTGACTAGACCAGACGGGCAAAACACGGTCGCTATGACTAGCTAGACCATATCCTAACACCTGTAGGTAGCCGAATGCTAGCTCAGTATACTGTCCTGATCGTTTAGAATACGGTTGGTAGCTTTTTAGTTATCGTTGATAGTTTTTATCTGTAATTTTTTTAGATAATAGTAGATAATAGAGACACTGATATAAATGGTATATATAATTTTAAACTCCAAAAACCATTTAAAAAAAGTAGGTTAAAAAATCGTTCTACGACCGAGCAAAAAGCTTCCAGAAGGCCAAAAAAGCCATGTGTAGTCCGAGGGCGATGCCAGTGCTTGTTTTTTCTATGGCAGCGGAGCCACTGGGAGAGAGCCCCCAGCCTACGGGCAGATGGATTGCAACTAGTGATACGTGGCGGTTATCCATACGGCATTTAATTGAGGCAGCTAATTGATCGCGACCAGAAAAAATATAAATTATCCCTAAAAATAGCAAAAATAACTAGTCCAAATTAATTTCTCAGTCCGCAAACAATCCTGTGGACTGATGGTTCACAGAAATTTAAGAGATCTAGTTAATTTGACAAGAAATAATATATATGTTAATTGCAAGGTCCAGGCACATGTATATATATCTATATGCACAATGCATTGCGTGTTGACGAAGCGTGCGTTGCTGTAGCAATGTCATCACGAGAGTTATGTCGCCTGTAATCTTCTCCTGCCAAATCATATCATACAATGATGCTTTTTTTAAAGACACGTTAATCATACTGCAAGGATATGTTTAAGTTATTCGGTGAAATTCATTTGGCTTCTTGGCATAGCCGGCACTACTACAGAAAGCCTCATAGTAGACGCCTCATCACAGACGGTTTTGTGAAACCGTCTCTGATGAACACTATTACAGACGGTTGTAATTAGGAGGCCGTCTGTGGTATTTGTGGCGGGAAAATGGATTATCACAGGCGGTTATTACCGAAGTATCACAGACGGTCTGTATTAAAAACCGTCTGTGATAATCCCAGATTATCACAGACGGTTTTTAATAAAAAACCGTCTGTGATAAGCTAGTTATCACAGACGGTTTTTAATCAAAAACCGTCTGTGATAATTCACAGACGGTTTTTAGTTAAAAACCGTCTGTGATAATGGCTAAGGCATTTATTGCGCTGCTTAGACCGCATCTGTCTTGATTTCGATCCAGATCTAGCCACTGCTGCACACTTTTTCACTCGGGAGGAAGTTAGGCGATTTCAGGCCAGTTAATTTGGTGGGAAGAGGCAGAGATTGAGCTTTGAATATTCAGTCTTTCCTGGTTGCTCTAGATATGGTTAGTAATGTAATTTATTTTTTCTTTAATTGCATTACAATTTAGGTCTAAGTAATCCATTAGTGGTTATTGAAGATGGTTAATTTGCAAAATTGTTGGTTATATAATAGCTGTTGTGTTTGTAATATGAATTGAGCTAGCAAATTAAGTCTCAATATAATAAATGTGGCCCGTATATATGTAGTTATAATTAGTTAATCTAGATTTTAATACTAAGTTGTTATATATGTACGTAACGTAGGACCGAAGCTGGATGTATGCCGCGAGCCGTGTGAGTGAATAGTACATTAATGGCGTTTCTGCTTTTATAAGAGCCGCCGAGGAGGATATGTTGAATAAGGGGGTGAAATATATGTGCTGTCCATGCACTGACTGCGAGAATTTGAAGATGTTTAAGAACCGAGGGCAAATTGTAGCGCACTTGATTCGGAGGGGTTTCAAAAAGGATTATACGTGTTGGACCAGACATGGCGAAGTGAATGATCATATGCCGCCGGATGACATCGTCGGTGAAGTGAATGATATGCCCCCGGATGACATCGCCGGCGAAGTGAATGATATGCCCCCGGATGACATCGCCGGTGAAGTGAATGACATGCCGCCGGTTGATGTCGATTGTGGCTCGGATTCGGATAGGTTGCACGTTGATAATCTGGATCAGATGCTTCACGATGTAGAAGAGAACTATGATGAGAGAGAGTATGTTAAATTTCGTGACTTGATGGAGGACTCAGAGAAACCTTTGTACACGAGCTGCAAGTACACGAGGTTGTCGGCCGTGCTTGAACTGTTGAAATTGAAGGCAAGCAACGGTTGGTCCGACAAGAGTTTCACGGCGCTGCTAGGTCTTTTAGCGGACATGCTTCCGGAGGGAAATGAGTTGCCTAAAACCACGTATAAAGCCAAGAAGGTTCTTTGTCCGTTGGGAATGGAAGTAGAAAGAATACATGCATGCCCGAACGACTGTATCCTCTACCGTAAAGAGTATGCAAACATGCATGTATGTCCGGTGTGCAACGCATCCCGATACAAACGTAACAATCAATCAGATGATGGCGAGGGAACAGAGGCGAAGAAAGGACCTCCTGCTAAGGTGGCATGGTATTTTCCTATAATTCCCCGTTTGAAAAGGTGTTTTGCAAATCCAAAGGAGGCAAAACTGCTGCGTTGGCACTCGGAGGAGCGCAAGAAGGATGGAATGATAAGACACCTTACTGATTCCGCGCAGTGGAGAAACATCGATAGGAGTTTTGCAGAGTTCGGTGCAGAACCAAGGAATATAAGGTTTGGACTGAGTACAGATGGAATGAATCCTTTCAGTAGCATGAGCAGCCGACACAGCACATGGCCCGTGACTCTCTGCATATATAACTTTCCTCCTTGGTTTGCTGTCGATACTTATCCAAGGGCCAAAACAACCTGGGAATGATATCGATGTGTTCCTAGCACCGTTGGTGGAAGATCTAAAAGTACTGTGGAACGAAGGGGTACAGGTATGGGATGCATACAAACGAGAGAACTTCACTCTGCGCTCCTTATTGTTATGCACCATAAATGATTATCCTGCCCTTGGTAACCTATCAGGCCATAGTACAAAAGGTGCCAAAGCTTGTACTCACTGTTTAGATGGTACCGAGAGTGTGTGGCTGAGACACTCACGCAAAACCGTCTACATGCGTCACTGCCGGTTCCTTCGGAGGGCTCACCCATACCGCAAGATGAAGCAACAATTTGACGGAGAGAAGGAAGACGGTTCACCTCCAAGGCATTTAAGGGGACACGAGGTTTATGATATGGTTAAGGATTTAGATGTTGTCCTCGGAAAGGGACGTAAATTGAGGGCTCATGAGAAGAACACCTGGAAGAAGAGATCAATATTTTGGGACTTACCTTATTGGGAGTACCTAGATGTTCGGCACTGCATCGACGTCATGCACGTAGAAAAGAATGTGTGCGACAGCTTGATTGATCTCTTACTGAACATCCGTGATAAAACAAAGGACGGCGTCAACGCACGGCTTGACTTGGCTGACATGGACATCAGGCCTGAGTTAGAACCGACATGCACTGATAATGGACGAACGTACTTTCCCCCTGCGTGTTACACTCTGTCCAAGGCTGAGAAAACAGAACTGTGCCAGTGCTTGCATGGTGTCAAAGTTCCGTCTGGTTACTCCGGCAACGTGAAGAAACTTGTTTCGATGCAAGATTTGAAGTTAAATGGCATGAAGTCTCATGATTGTCATGTGCTGATGACACAGATGCTCCCTATTGCAATTAGAAATATTTTGCCGATCAAAGTCCGAGAGACAATCATGAGGCTATGTTATTTCTTTAACACAATTGCTCAGAAGGTCATCGATCCCGAAGGACTAGATGCTCTGCAGGACGAGGTGGTGATGACTCTATGTCACCTTGAAATGTATTTCCCTCCTTCGTTTTTCGATATCATGGTCCATCTCATTGTTCACGTTGTGTGGGAGATAAAAATATGCGGGCCCGTATTCCTACATAGCATGTACCCATTTGAGAGGTTCATGGGAATTCTCAAGTCCTACGTACGGAATCGTTCTCGGCCGGAGGGCAGCATCGTCGAAGGTTATGCAAGCGAAGAGGTCATTGAGTTTTGTGTCGATTATATGGCTCAGATTCAACCGATAGGTGTCCCTCAATCTCGTCATGAGGGGAGGCTGAAGGGTCTCGGAACTATCGGAAGGAAAGCAATCACTCCAGATATGGACACGTATACTCAAGCCCATTTCACGGTGTTGCAACACATGACTGAAGTGGCGCCTTATGTGGACCAGCACAAGGATGTGCTTCGGCAACAGAATCCAGAGCGGCCGAATGTTTGGATCATGAGGCAACACAACCGTTGGTTCAACCAATGGTTGAAGGAGCAAATCGCTAGGAGCTCGCCGAGTGAGACGTTGACATGGTTGGCAAAAGGGCCGACATTTACAGTTGTGACATGGCAAGGATATGACATAAATGGGTACACATTCTATACGCAGTCTCAGGATGTCAAGAGCACTAACCAGAACAGCGGTGTCCGCATAGATGCATTCAGTACCGATGGGTCGAGAAACTCGTACTATGGCTTCATAGAAGAGATTTGGGAGCTCGACTATGTGGTTTTCAAAATCCCCTTATTTCGCTGCCGTTGGGTGCATCTCCCACAGGTGAAGGTTGACAAGTACGGTGTCACGACCGTAGACCTCCAACGTGTCGGGTACAAAGATGAACCATTCGTACTCGCCAATCAAGTTGTTCAAGTTTTCTATGTAACCGACCCGGCAAATAAGAAACGCCATGTAGTTCTTCATGGAAAAAGGAGAATTGTTGGAGTGGAGAATGTAGTGGGCGAGGAGGAATACAATCAATTTGACGAGTTACCTCCTTTTGGAAATGGCATAAGGGTCGACGATGAACAACGTGACGAAACTAGTTACGTACGCATTGATCATGATGAAGGGCTAATTTTTAAAGGAAATAAGCAAGTACAATAAGAATGTATATATGAAAATGTGTGATGTAGTCAATTTTGAGATGTATATGTGAAAATGTGTGATGTAGTCAATTTTGAGATGTATATGTGAAAATATGTGATGTAGTCAATTTTGAGATGTATATGTGAAAATGTGTGATGTAGTCAATTTTGAGATGTATATGTGAAAATGTGTGATGTAGTCAATTTTCATATGTATATGTGAAAATGTGTGATGTAGTCAATTTTCAGATGTGTATGTGAAAATGTGTGATGTAGTCAATTTTGAGATGTATATGTGAAAATATGTGATGTAGTCAATTTTCAGATGTGTATGTGAAAATGTATGACAAAAATGAATGCAGCTGGTAGGTAGTTGATCATGAATGCAGATGGTTGGCTGTTGATCATGAATGACTACAGTCGGGCAAAGGCTTATCACAGACGGTTCTAAACTTAGAACCGTCTGTGATATGAATATTACAGACGGTTCTAAGTTTAGAACCATCTGTGATAAGCCTACTATCTCAGACGGTTCTAAACGTAGAACCGTCTGAGATAGTAGGCTTATCACAGACGGTTCTAAACTTAGAACCGTCTGTGATATTCATATCACAGACGGTTCTAAGTTTAGAACCGTCTGTAATAATCCGCTATATATACCCGTGTCTAGGGTTTTCCGTGTATTCTGCAGTTATTCTATATCTAAATCCCGATCTGCCTCCCCCGAGCCCTCGCCGCCGCCTCCCTCGAGCCCTCGCCGGCCGCCTCACTCGAGCCCTCCCCGGCCGCCTCACTCGAGCCCGTCGTCGCCGCCGCCTCCCCGAGCCCGTCGTCGCCTCCTCCTCCTCCGTCGTCGCCGGCCGCCTCCCCGAGCCCGTCGTCGCCGCCGCCTCCCCGAGCCCGGGGCCTCCTTCTCCTGCGTCGCCGCCGCCTCCTCCTCCTCCGTCGTCGCCGCCTCCTCCTCCGTCACCAAAACCCTAAGGTCATCAAATCCCTCCCCGAGCTTCATGCTTACTGTTAGGGTTTAGGGTTGATGCTTGATACTTCATACTGAGTGTTAGGGTTTAGGGCTTACTGTTATATGCTTACTGTTATGTATATGGTTAGTTGCTTACTGTTATGTATATGGTTAGTTGCTTACTGTTATATGCTTACTGTTATGGTATATGCTTACAGTTGCTCGATGATGATAAATTCATATACTGAGATTGGTTCATTCGGTCTTTGAGCTCTAATAGCTGTTATATACAATCTTCCATATACTGAGATTGCCTGTGGGATTTACTGTTATGGCATGTTATTAAATTGATCTGTTAGGATTTCATCTTGACAAGTTAAAAGTTAACTGCTGTCTGAATATGCATGCTGAATATATCTTGATCTTGAGATTGTAGAGTTTGTATCTAGAGCTCAAAAGACTGAATTCATTATTTGGCATAACCAATCAAGGAAGAGTATATGATTTAGTAGCGGGACGGCCAAGATTAATCTTGTGCAACCCTACAATTTGAGAGCACATATTCATGTTGAGACTGTTATTGATTCTATTATTTGGTTTATAGTATTAGCAACTAAAGTAGGTGCTAAGATAGGCACATCACCCCCTCTCTATGTCCATATCACCCCCTCCCTTCTCCCCCTCCCCTCTACTCCTCTCTTCCAATTCAATATGATTACATTCTCATCTTATCTTAATAGACCCACAAAATGAGCAACATGTCACCCGCGCATTCTTCAACATCATCGCCGGAGGCGTCCGCTCCAACATCAAGACGCCAAGGAAGAGGGCTATCAAAGAAGCCTCAGAGCCGACAGACCATCACAGCGGTAAACGCAGCTGGGGTCCCTATCCTTCCTAAGCAAGCGGTAAACGCATTCCGAACCATGGTCGGAATAGTTGCACGAGAACGAATTGATATCACATACAATTCGTGGAAGAACGTGCCTGACACTCGGAAACGTGAGCTGTGGACCGAAATTTTGGCATCGTTCGAGTTCCCAGAAGAACACTTACACGCTGTGGAACGACAAACCTACCAAGCGGCGTGCAAAGCATGGAAGAACTTCAAGAGCACGCTTGTCAAGAAATACGTGGAGACGGACGAAACGCCTTTTACTAAACACCCATTCCTAGAACCACAATGGGAAGAGTTCAAGGCGATGAAAACGACCGAAGATTTCAAAAGTACAAGTGTGGCGCACAAGGCCCTCCAGGCAAAAAACACGCACCCCCACAGACTTGGCACAGCTGGGTATGCGGGTAAAATCCCGCAGTGGAGGTTGGAGGATGAGCTAGTAGCTGCAGAGGACATCGCCCCGCCGTTTTCCAATATCCCGGATGACCGCGCTCGAAATTGGCTTAGAGCAAGGTCATCTACAACGACATCGGGGGACGTCTCCTTTCGAAACCCTGCAGACCAGCAAGTGTCCCAGCGCCTGGTAAGATATCGATCGAACTACGTAGCTTGTAATTACTCCACAACTTCGTACGAATTGAAATGACATGTCGTGCTCTTGCAGGAAGAGCTGAGTTTTCAATCTACCGAGGGATCATTCCAGGGAACAAGGGAGAATGATATGCTCTCCGTGGCCCTGGGAAACAAGGAGCACCCGGGCCGTACGAGAGGCCTTGGGCTTTACGTTCCATGGAAACATGGTTTCCAAGATGACTCCGACATGTATCGGCGCAGGAAGAGAAACAAAGCCGAGCGTGACGCACAGCTACGAGAAGAGATCAAGGCATCTCTTAAAGAGGAGCTACTGGGTTCGATGGCTGATATAATCAGAGATGAGGTGCGGAAACAGACAGAAAGTCAGCAGGCCGCCACCGTCGCTGCTGCGCTAGCTAGCCCGCACAACCGTCCGAGTAGCTGCGCGTCCAATCCGACGCAAATCCAGTCCAAATTTCCTGTGGACAACATCCAGGTAATAATTATTACCTCTCGAATGCTTGCTCCATTGGTAGGCCTATTCGAGTAGCTAATTTTGTATCGTTATGTAGGAGCCTACGAATTGCAAGCTCCAAGTGAGATATGGCTCCGTTCCCTTGTACGCTGCTTGGGGCCAGGCATATTCGTCTGGTATCGAGGCCATGGTGCACGGTCAAGCTTTAGCGCCAGGCTTTGCAAAAGTTAATGTGGATGGTGTGCATGTCAATGTTGAGGTGGTCTCGCTACCGAAGCCCCCCAACGACGAGATCATGACTCTAGGACAGGCCATCGGAACATTCATCCAGTGGCCCAAAAGCGATATCTCCCTGGAGTCTTCTTCTCCGGTGGCAGGACCAGAGCAACATGCACTGGTTCCATCTCCATTACAACACCAGTCTGTTCCACCACCGGATACTGCACCGGTGCTATCTCCACTGGTCATACTCTCGCCAGAGCAACTTGCACTGGTGCCATCTCCATTACAAGACCAGTCAGTTCCACCACCGGATACTACACCGGTGCTATCTCCACGGGTCCTATTCTCGCCAGAGCAACTTGCACCGCTGCTGCCGACTGCTGTTAAGTCGGCCTATAGCCGATGCAGCAAGGCCAGCAAGGGCAAAGCAAAGAAGACCAATGATGATATTCCGTACCTACCTTTGGCCCGCAAATTCGTGCTTGGTCAGCCGTTGCTCGAGGAAAAATACCTCCAAAATCTACCATATAGTTGCATGCAATTGCACATGTGGTATATGCAGCAGTCCAATAAGCTAGAGGGAGAACGGACTTCAAGTATCACTGTCAAATTCACCGAAGAAGATTTACACCATAGTTTTCAAGAGTGTATGTTCGTGGTCGCCTTTGAGGATTTATTCGATCTGTTCACGTTCAACGCTCTTGACGTCTCAATCATTCGATGCTGGACGCTGTAAGTGTGTACAATCACAGTCTCCGTTAATGTCATACCGATAAATGCCATATCTAATTTTTTGCTTTCGTGTGTATATATATAGACACATGCTGATTAAAGCTAGATCATCCAACTTATCAGTTGGTTTCTTGGACCCACAATTGGTCGCCAAGGAAACCATCGACCAGGATACACCCCTCGTCGAGAGGTACATTGCAGCAGGACTGCTGGGTTGCGTCAAGAAGGATTATGTACTTATGCCCTTCCTTCAGAACTTTCATTGGATTTTAATAGTAATTGTACCAAAATGGAACAAGGTATATTACCTTGATTCCCTAAGTAAGAATAAAATGGACTTCACAGTTCTCAGCCAAGTAATCGATAGGTAAGCACATATTCCCCATACATATCTACATTGTACTTTCTTTCCTTCCGAATGATTAAGGTTAACTTTTTCGAATTACGTAGGGCGTTCGCCACCTACATTGAAAAGGGAGGTGACTCGAAGCGCGGGGCCAAAGCCCTGCTGACACATGTTCGAGATTTTAAGGTATTCGCTATTTCACATTAATTAATCCTATGCAACAGTTGGTACTAATGCCTCTTGAACTAACACATTCCATTTTTTGCAGTGTCACCAGCAGGAGCCGGGCAACACATGTGGATACTACGTTTGCCAACATATGGAACTACTCCTCGATTCCTCGAGGCTCACCAATCGCAAGGTTTGTCACTCTTCCCATAATTACTTCATACTTAACACGTTACATATATACGCACATTGATATTCCTATCGACAGGCTGCGTCCATCCCGTCAACTGCTTTGAAACAGCCTATTCTTGGAGGGATTCGAGGAGAGTTGGCGTACTTTTTGCTGACTCAAGTCATAACGCCAGGAGGACGGTTCCACTGCGCACCATGATTTCTTATTGGTCTTATCACTAAGTGCAAATGCAGTGCACATCTTTTGTAACTGTGTATTTGTTAATAGATATTTCATTTCAATTCAATTAATCGATTTGCGAAATGGATGCATGCTTTATGTTTGTGAAATGAAGTGTGATGTCAATGGGATGTTTTATGTCTGTGAAATGTATCTGAAAGGAAATGAGATGTGTGAATTGTATGTTTTTTGTCTGTGATTATCTGCTTGTTTCAGAGGGCATGGCTAGCATTTCCTGAGGCTAGCTATAAACAGAAATAGATTCTGCTGGGGGGAGTATCACAGACGGTTTTTCATTAAAAACCGTCTGTGATATCGGATAATCACAGACGGTTTTTAATGAAAAACCGTCTGTGATATCGCATAATCACAGACGGTTCGAAAACCGTCTGTGATAACTTGGATTATCACTGACCCATAATTTCAGACGGTTCAGAAAACCGTCTGTGATGACGTTTCTGAACCGTCTGTAATGTGGATTTCTGTAGTAGTGCGGGAGCCATAAAATTATGTAAAATCTAGATAGGTCTACCTGAGTTCTGGATCCGTCACCGATGGTTTGTCTTCGTTCATTGCCTTTGCCGACAGTAGCTCTGTCAGTGATATAGGGTCACGGTGTAGTGTGATGATAGCTCTTGCTTAGCCAGCTAGCTTTGGCTTTTTGGTGGATTCTTTTGAATTAATGTTTATAGTTTATGGTTATAGTTTTTGAATTTTGGTTCTTTCGTGAGAGACAATATGCAGAAAGAAATATACGCACATGATTTTAGTCAATAAGGTTAAACTCGGTACAGTTTTTATAACAATTTATTTGTAAATCCCGTCTTAAAAAACATACCGTTTAACTATATGTTACTATTTATCCTACAAAAGCCGTAAGTTGTAGGCACTTTCCAACGCAGTCTTTAATTCGTTCTTAGTTCTCCTTGGCCGACAAATCGCATGTGAAGTACTAGTTGACAAATGGCACCAAATTGCTCTTTAGTTTGTACATCTAGTGGCCACATCCCACAAGAAGGCACTTTCGAAATTGCCACAAGAAGGTGTCCTCCGGATTGGTTTAGGGTGTGCTTATATTAAATTTTACTGATATCTTTTAACTATAACTAATGAATAATAGTATTTGAAAAAAGATTGACAAATAGTAGTATTTGAAAAATTGATTGATGAATAATAGTGTATTATGTAAGAAACATGGTGCAATGAAAGGTAATACAATATTCAAACCGGCATATAACTTACAGAATTATGGTGTAATAATACACAAAGTATGTTACAACATGTGAAAATAAAAATTAATAGCTGATAGAAACAGTTTATAGAAACCGAAACGTTCGTGTTTGTTTCTGCAAGCCAATATAGATATACCCTTAATCTCTAATGGAATTATTCAGTTAATCTCTTCTACATTAAAAACAAAGAGAGAACTGTACATGCGTAATGCAGGTACGTGGCTTAATTAACCCGAGATCTTAAAAAAGATCAAAGGAAAAAAGTTTCCATAAATCGAGAACCCCTAATAGCAGGCGGGATGCCCCGCCAGGCGCGAGGCCACGTCGCCCCGCCCGCGCCCTCCGGCCGGCGCGTGGCGGGGGATTCCGGTACGGCCGGGGGAGGGAAATCCCTCCTCTTTTTCGGAAATTACGTACAGGTCCATTTTTCTCGCAAAGAGGTCCTTTTTTCTCGCGAAGAGGTCCCTGGCGGTTTTTTTTACGGCGGATTTTTCTGAAAAACCCTCTCCAGTTTGCAGGATGGCGCCCCGCGGTTTTCTAAATTGCGTACGGGTCCTCATTTCATTACATACGGGTCCTCAATTTTTACGGAAAAACCCTTTACCTTTTTCGAAAATACGCATGTGCCCTCGATTTTTTTTTTAAAACTCCTCACAAATTATCGTCTCTTTTACTTCGGTGCACACGGTGGCTGGCGCGGCGTGTCGCCGCGCCTATGCTGCTAGTAAATTCTAAGAAAGAACGACCTGGTACCAATTAACCATGCAGTATCACGTGAGCCCTAGCTAGCTAGCTACGGGAACGCATGCACGCCTCACTGCTGACCTCATTTCCGGGTCTCTTTCTACCGACTTGACCCCGACCGGCAGCGAGTCAGTCATCCCCTTCCACATCTAGTCAGAATGGTCTTGGTTAACCTTGGGTTACCGAAAAGAGCAGCCTTTGAGAGCAGACACGCAATAGGTACGCTGTAATGTGATGCGCTGCGAAATCTAGTTAAAGAAGAGAACGGTTATCAGTCCTAGTAAAACATTTTTGCCACAGTTTTAAGTTATTGCTAATTCGTAAAATTAAGGGAAAAATTGGTAAAATATAACTGCATGATAAAAGCCACTGCGATACTAAGGGCCTGTTTGGCAACGGCTGCAGCTTATGGCTGAAATTTTTGAATTTTGGCTGTTTGCGGTACAGATTACAGAGAGAGATACTCACTTACGATTTTGGTTGGTACAGATGTTGGGCTTTGAACGTGTACATCGTTTAACTTGTAGAACCTGTCTTGAGAAAATACTCCGTTTGAAAGTTAGGTACTATAGCAAAAGCCAAAAGCCGTCAGCTTCGGAGGAAAAGAACAGGCCCTTAGTCAGATCATATGAGCCATTGGTCAGGTGCTCTCCATCTCTGTTCTGCTGCAGAGAATCCACGGGTCCCCAGTTACCAGCAGTGAAGGAGGCAAGGGAGGGTGCAGAGAATCCTCCTTCCGGCCGCTGCCCCTCCTCACGGCCGTCTGCAAATCCAAATCCCGGTGACCGATCATCGCCCCCATCCTCCTCCCGGCGGCCGCCCCTCTTCACGGCTGCTTGCAGATCCAAATCTTGGCCGTCGGCTGTCACCCCTCATCCTCCTCCTAGCCACCGCCCCTCCTCACCACAGGTAAGCCTCCTCCCGCCTGAAAATTCATATTCGCGCCACAACCGTTCGAGGTAGCGGGCCACGGCGGGCGTAGGCGTGGACGAAATCCAGGAGATGACGGGGATGCCGCCCAGGCGGAGGCGGCACGGGGCTGGGAAGCAACACGCGGCGCCCATGAGGGCATCGCCCAGGAACACGCGGCAGGCAAGGATGAGGCTGGAGAAGGAGATTGAGGCGGAGGAGGATGCCGTGAGGAGGGTGCGCAGGAGGAAGTCCACAGGGGCGGTGCCGAAGGTTGCACCGGTGGATAAGGTAGCGGCGGCGGCAGAGAAGGAGGAGGACATGAGCTTTTGTTTGATTCCGGCTCATACCGATGCTGCTACTCACGGTGAGCGAAACTAATCTCTTGTTGGTTCTTGTTAATTACTGGTTTGAAGAAATCACTGCGCTGAATCACTGCGTTTGAAGAAATTACTTTATTGAGGACATATATATTTGATGTGAATGTGATGCTTATATGAATTTGTGAATGTGAATGTGATGCTATTAAATTTCTTAACAACAGCTGCTGCTTATATATATCTATCATTAGTTCAACTCTCATATGATGATTTTTAGTTCACGGGTAAACAGGCATGTTCACGGGTGATGATTACCCCCCGGGCGATGGATATGGGCAAGGTTCTTCACCCGTTGTCTTTTGCGGGTATACCTGTGGACGTAAATTAGGATCGCGAGTATGGGTATAGGCGAGTACCACCTATGCCTGTCGTGCCCAATTGCTATCCCTAGGTGCCACAACTCAAATGGCAGCCCCGCAAGCAACAACCTTCACCTTCCCGTCTTCTTCCATTTTGTCCCATCACCAGCTGTTAGCAAGTCTTACGTGTTCACATGGCCTTGGCTTCTGCGTCTCGTCTTCTGTGTGTCGCGTCGACTCTAGCCAACCTTGAGTTCACATTAATCATGTGTTGTATTTATATTAGTCATGCGTACCCATTAGCCATTTCTGTTCACATTAGTCATACTTTCCCATTAGCCATACTAGGCTATATATATGTAACCCTTTGAGACTGGAATATACATTGCGTGTTTGTTCCAAGTTTTCCACGCTTTCATGGTATCAGATGCGGTTGTTCCTGTAAATGCACGCTTCTGCTCCCAACCCTAGCCACCATCCTTCCCATGGCTGGTTGTCCTGACGGCGATGCTGTCGTTGCCGCCACTACCGAGGCGGTGCGCCGTGCAGTCGAGGATGCCGAAGCCCAGCGTCTTGCCGTAGTCGCCGCTGAGGAAAAGCGCATCGAGGCCCTAGTTTCTGTGGCCATCGACCGCGCTCACCAGGACGTGCTGGCTGCGCTCACCGCCGAGCGCTCCAACTCCCTGTCAGCGACTTCGTCCAGTGCACCGGCGCCCCACACCGCGTCCTCGAGCGCTCTCGTCACTGACCCTCTCCAACCTACTTTCGGTGATGCATCTGGGTGCACCATCGCTGCTCTGCACGCCCAAGCCATCGGTGTCATAAATATCAAAGCTCTTTGTGCCGGTGACCCTTGATCTCCGATCCGCTAACTATACCAAGTGGCGGGGGATCTTTCTCACCACACTTGGCAAGTGCGCTCTGACGGATCACGTCTTGTCCGACGCTCCGGCCACGCTGACCGGTGATTGGGCGTACATGGATTGCGTGGTGCGATCTTGGCTCTACACCACCATCGCCTCTGATCTCGTCGAGCTCATCATGACGCCGCAAACAATGGCTCGTGTCGTGTGGCTCAATCTCGAGCACCAGTTTCTCGGCAATCAGGAAACACGTGCTCTCTACCTGGAGGCGGAGTTCCGGAATTTCCTTCAAGGTGATTAATCCATATCTGATTATTGCCGTAAACTCAAGTCCATGGCAGATACTCTCGGTGACCTCGGCGAGCCCATCTCCGACCAAACCCTTGATTTGTCCGTGCTCCGCGGTCTTAACGAGCAGTTCTCCCACATGGTGCCCATCCTCAAATGTAGCGCCCCTTCCCGTCCTTCGTCGAGGCTCGGTCCTGTCTCCTTCTGGAGGAGATCCCCAAGACACGGGCGACGGGCATGCAGATAGCGTTCTTCACCACCAACCAACAGCCGTCGCAAGGTCCAGTCCTGGCACGCCCAACTCCAGCGCTCCCAACACTAGAGCAGGCGGGGCCGGACGGGGCAACCAGCATCGCTGGCGCAAGGGTAGCGGCTCCCAACCTACCTCAGGAGGAGGCAACGTCCCTGGTGCACCGTTCCAGACCAGTGCACCAGGCGCTGCATGGTCTGCCTAGCTGTCCTCCGAGCGGCCCCTCTACTGGTCTGCCACACGACTGGCCCCTGTGAACCCGTGGTCGGGCACTGTGCAAGTGTGGCCATATGCCCGTGCGCTCGGCACGCCCATGCCCACACCTCGGCTTGCGCCGCTTCCTTAATTGCAGCATGCGATGACTGCCACTGCACCGACCCAATTTGGGTCCGACGGCGCGGCCTACGGTGATGGGGCCGTCCTACACGCCCGGGGATCCCGCCCGACGTAAGGGGAATTACCTCCCCACAACCGGCGGCATGGAACCCCATGTTTGGCACCGGTTTTTGGGATTAGCAGCAGCTCGTCAACGCCTTTAGCACCACGACACTCAATCCACCCGCCTCCCCCACTGAATGGTACATGGATTCTGAAGCATCCTCTCATATGACTTCGGACACCGGTATCCTTTCCTCCCTTCACCCCCACCCCTCGCATCATCCCAATGTCTTTGTTGGCAATGGGTCCATTCTACCTATCACTTTTAGTGGTTCGGTGGCTTTTCCCACACCCACACCTTTACATTTGTGTCACGTTCTTGTTACTCCGAACATCATAAAGAATCTTATTTCCGTTCAGCAGTTCACTATTGATAATCATTGCTCTGTCGAATTTGACCCATTTGGTTTCTCTGTCAAGGATCTTCGTACCAAGAATGTGATCACCAGGTGCAATAGCTCCGGGGATCTCTATCCTCTTCATCTACCAGTCCGTCCTGAAGCTCTCGTCAGCACTACTTCATCAACCTTGTGGCACTGTCGCCTCGGACACATTGGTCATGTTGCCCTCAATAAGCTCATCACCTCTAACACCTTGCCATGCTCACCATCGGCTCCCTCTTCCCTGTGTCACGCCTGTTAGCTTGGACGCCATGTTCGTTTACCTTTTGGCACTTCATCCTCTCGAGCTAGTCGTAACTTTGATTTGATACACTGTGATCTTTGGACATCCTCTGTATGCAGTGTGTCTGGCTATAAATATTACCTTGTCCTTCTAGATGACTGCTCGCATTTTTCATGGACTTTTCCATTGCGCCTTAAGTCTGATACATTCTCTCACATTGCTCATTTCGTCACCTGTGTCCGCACGCAGTTTGGTGCCTCCATCAAGGCCCTCTAATGCGACAATGAGTGTGAGTTCAACAACTCCACCTCACGTGCTTTCTTTCTCACCCATGGCATCACTCTACGTATGTCATGTCCCTACACATCTCAGCAAAATAAGAAGGCTGAATGAATCATCCACACCACCAATGACATCATGTGTTCCCTCATGTTCCAAGCCAGCCTCCCACCCTCCTTTTGGGTTGAGGCGCTGCACATAGCCACCTATTTGCTTAATCGCCATCCCACCAAGACCCTCAATTTTCTGACCCTCTACTTTGCTCTCTACGGTGTCACCCCTCCTTACTCCCATTTCCGTGTTTTTGGGTGTAAGTGTTACCCCAACCTTTCTTCCACAGCTTCCAACAAGCTGTCTCCCCGTTCCACCCTGTGCGTCTTCCTTGGCTACCTTTCCGATCACAAGGGTTACCGTTGTCTTGATCTTTCCACCAATAAAATTATCATCTCACACCATGTGTCCTTTGATGAAACCTCCTTTCCATTCCTCGAGGCCTCCTCCCAGCCACGGGATCTTGATTTTCTAATTGACGCTACTGTTTCCCAGTCCCATGTAGGTCACGACATAGAGGACACAACCGGTTTCCTTTTGGGCGTCGTGCCTGCTCCTGGGCTGCCACCTACCTTGCCGCTCAGCTCTGGCCGGTTGCCTAGACCTGACATATTATCCCCAGGGCCTAGCTCGCCTCCTGGGCTCGGCCCCCGTGTGCGCCTTGGCTTGCCCCTAGGGCCTGGCTCGCCCCCTGGACCTAGCTTGCCCCCAGGGCCTCTTGTCGACCCAATGCCGTCTGCTCACCAGCCGGTCGGCTGCCCCGCACCCGCTACTCCTAATGCCGGCCTTGACCCACTGTCTCACGCCAGAGGCCTCCAGGGGCCTCCATGCCCTGCCATTGCGGTCTCAGTGCCGCCCATGACCAATAATCACCAAATGGTCATGCGGGGTAAAACTAGCTTCCGATTGCCGGCCGAGCTCCTCAATCTTCATGCAGTGGTGCTTTTTCCCATTCCGACTTCCTATCAGAGTGCCCTGGCTGATCCAAATTGGTGTCAAGCGATGAATGAGGAATTCGCCGCCCTCCTCAGCAACGACACCTAGGTGCTTGTCCCGCGCCCCCCGTTGTTAATGTTGTCACTGGCAAATGGGTTTTTAGGCACAAGTTCAACACCGATGGCTCTCTTGATCGCTACAAGGCCCGCTGGATTCTTTGGGGCTTCACTCAGCGTCCCGGCATTGATTTTGATGAGACCTTCAGTCCTATGGTAAAGCCAACGACCATCCGCATAGTTCTCACTCTAGCGCTCTCTCGAGATTGGAAAATTCATCAGTTGGATGTAAAAAATGCCTTTCTTCATGGCACCCTCACCGAGACAGTCTGCTGTGTGTAGCCTTCGGGTTTTGTTGATCCTGCTCATCCAGATCATTTTTGTCGCCTCAACAAGTCTCTCTATGGGCTGAAGCAAGCACCTTGTGCCTGGTACAGTTGGTTTTCTACCTTTGCTTTCTCTCAGCTTTGTTTAAGCGAAGACAGACACCTCTCTCTTTGTGTTTCATCATGGCGCCGACACAGTTATTGTTGGAAATATGCCCTAGAGGCAATCATAGAGATGATGATATTTCGTTGTATCCATGATTTAATAAATGTTACTTGAATATTGCCTTTGTGTTGATTAACAAGTATGTGACTTGTTTGTGAAACTCTTTACTTGTATGGTTATTCTAAAGTTGTCCCTAGTCGAAGTTCATGTGTGGACACACGTGAATAATGGATTAGCACATGTATCGGTTGATGACCATGTTTCACAGGTCATAGACATGGAGATGTCAAACCAATAATGTGGACACATGTTTAGAACATGGGGTTGGACCGACCCAACATGAGACATAACAATTATACTTATGGTTCTCTCTCTACACAATGTGTACGCCTTGTCCTTAGACCTGAGATTGTCGCATGTACTTGAGATGTGAATCGACCTACTTAGGGGCTATCAAACGCTACTCCGTAACTGGGTAGTTATAAAGGTAGCTTTCGGGTTTTGTCATGAAGCATGCTGCGAGGCATGGTCAGTCGAGATGGGATTTGCCCCTCTCTACCTGAGAGAGATATCTCTGGGCCCCTCGAGTGATCGGATCCAGAAATGCATGGCCATGCTACTTAAGGTTAAGAGTTAACCTAGTAAGGGATTCCGGATCACAGGATCGAGAAAGAGTGGTCAGCTTGGAGCTCGACCAAATATCGTGAGGCAAAGGGATTGGCATGTACATAAAGTTGTGATGGTTCGTCCGATATGATCTTTGTGTATGTTTAGGAGTTGGCACGTCTTGCTAGAGGCTGCTACCAACTATTGACCAAGTATGTGTACTCGCGTCATGTCTAAACATACGTGAACCTATAGGGTCACACTCTTAAGGGCTGAAGCCTAATTCGGATTGGATCTGAATTAGACTGGGCATTGAGTCCTAATGGGCCTCTATTCGTAGAAGCCCATTGTAAGGACGTCTATAAAAGGAGGGCAAGGGGCACAGGATTAAGGGATGAGTTTTTCGTGACTTCCTCAAACCCTGGCCGCCACCCCTCCCACGCCCAAGTCGCTCGCGCGGATCTAGTAGTCCGGCGTGCGTCGCTTCCTCCCGCACGTGTGGATACCTGTGGAGGCGCTGCATCTGTAGCGTTTGGACGAACCGCAAGAGAGGAGCTGTACGTTGGACGCCGCGACGAGGACGAGGAAGTAGTACGACTACTCTGCCCCGACGTGCTGCATCGACGTAGTACGACTACTCTACCCCGACGTGCTGCATCAATTCCGCACCTGCGCGTCTAGTGGTAATTCCGTGATCTATAACTGCAGTGATCTTGGTTTACGGGTAAAATTTTTATTAATTTGCGCTAGCGTAGCCTACCCGTAGCACTTCAGTTATGTGCTCTTATATGTTGATGATATTGTCTTGACGGCCTCTTCCTCGCCACTACTGCACCGCACTATTGTAGCTCTTCAGCGCGAGTTCTCTATGAAGGATTGGGTTAGCTCCATCATTTTTTGGGCATGTCTGTTCATCAGTAGGACGGCTCTCTTTTCCTGTCTCAGCACCAGTACTTGTTGGACATTCTCTGTCGAGTAGGAATGTCAGACTGCAAGCCTTGCAGTACTCCTGTGGATACTCAGTCGAAGCTCTCCTCTGCTGTGTGTCCGTGGCAGATGCCAGTCACCTCCGGAGTCTTGCTGGTGCACTACAGTATCTGACCTTCACTCGTCCCGACATCACCTATGCTGTTCAGTAGGTCTGCCTACATATGTACGATCCTCAGGAGCCTCATCTTGCTGCGATGAAGCGGATTCTGCACTATCTTCAGGGTACCCATGATTACTGCCTCCTACTTCGCCGCACCTCTCCGGAGAGTCTGACCATCTATACAAATGCTGACTAGGCTAGCTGTCCCGACACACGGAAGTCCACTTCAGGCTATGGTGTCTTTCTCGGTGATCATCTCATCTCATGGTCATCCAAACGTCAGCAGACAGTGTCCCGCTCCAGTGTCGAGGCCGAGTATCGCGTGGTTGCCAATGGTGTTGTTGAGGCCTCATGGCTGCGCCAGCTTCTCCTTGAGCTCCGCTGTCCACTCTGGTGCACAACTCTTGTCTACTGTGACAATGTCAGTGCCGTGTACCTCTCCAGCAACCCGGTTCAGCATCAGCGCACCAAGCATGTGGAGATCGACCTGCATTTTGTCCGTGAGCGTGTTGGCCTTGGGCAGGTTCGGGTCCTTCATGTTCCCACTTCCCCACAGTACGCCGACATCTTCACAATCTTGCGTGTTCACACGGCCTTGGCTTCTGTGTGTCGCCTCGACTCTAGCCAACCTTGAGTTCACATTAATCATGTGTTGTGTTCATATTAGTCATGCGTTCCCATTAGCCATTCCTGTTCACATTAGTCATGCTTTCCCATTAGCTATACGGAAAAATTGTAGATTTACCCCACTCTTGAGTGGCTTTGTAGATTTGCCCCAGTGATGTCTCAATGACATGCGGGTCCAGGACCCACATGTCATTGAGACAACTAGGGCAAATCTACAAAGTGCACTTTTTTAAGTGGGGCAATGAGCAAATCCCCCTTAGCTATACTAGGCAATATATATGTAACCCTTTGAGACTGGAATATACATTGCGTGTTTGTTCCATGTTTTCCACGCTTTCACCAGCCACAAATTTAAATACTACGAGTTCTATTTCAACAAGTACTATTTATCAGCCATAGTAGAAAAGAACATAACCAGATATTGTGTTTGATAGTCCTGTGCGGCTGTGCTAATCTACATCTACATGCCTCTACATACCCACATGTATGTATCTACTAAGCACATCTCGTCAGTATATCGTTGTGAAATGCCCTCCCACAAAAATGAAAAACATAACTCCTAGTAGCCAGTTGAAATAGAAAGGACGTATAAGCTAGCTAGTCTACTCCCCAAGTGCTCCCTCTCCTCTCAACCCCGCCCAAAACTGAACCACACAGCCTTACTTGCCTTATCTAAGTTCACTTCTCTTCCTTGCCTCCTTGCTTTCTTCCTTCATTGGTTCTTGTTCTTCTTGCTGCTGTTCTTTGTGTTCATTTGATGAAACGATTTGGAAGAAAGATAAAGGAAAGATACAGAAAGGAGCAAGTTGACCAAGAAGAACAGAGTGCGGGAGTTGATGACATGCTGAGAGGTATCTGATTGAGCTACCAATACTGTTGTTCTCTCTGTTTTGATTGGTGTGTTTGTGTTTGCATTCTTTTTGGTCATAGAATTTGTTCAAGATTAATTGGAGTGTTTGATTCGCCAGATAGCCACTAGCTAGTTCTTCCAGCTATGCTATTAATTCCATCAGTTTAGTTTAGAGTTCATATCCACAGGTACTTTGTACTTGTAGTAATTGCCTTGTCGTAGATAGCTCTCTTTTTAATTTTATGAGTTTTTAAGCCATTTGAACAAAAATCACAATTATGTTTTCCTTTTGTGGGTTTCATCTATCTTGTGGAAGTTTCCATTTCAACCATTGCTGTACACATTAGAAGCTGCTTACAAAAGAGAAGCAGTAACTGATGCTTGCTGGGCCCACACTACACAAGTATATGTTGTCTGTCGGCATGTCTAGTGTTTGCCGGCCACAACAAAATCGATTTACCTTTTAATCTTATTTTAGTTGCCAGTGAAAATGAAATAGTATAACGAAATTTCGGGAACCGAGTGTAATATATAATACCAATGGAAAAACTTCCGTAGCGATGAAAGCTGTTTGGTGCTGTCTGGTTGTGTGACCCCATATCTGGCGCCTGTAAACAGGGTCTCACTCGTGAGGTACGTGTGCCTCCATGAAAAAGAACTTGTCACACACGTGTATGGTTCAGAAAATGCACTGAATTATTTTCAGTCTAGTTACAAGAGATGGATGATTGATAGATACATGGCCAAATATATCAGTTAAAAAACGGATATACGTAGAAGTAATAGATTTTATTTTTGATTTGCAATAGTCAAAAAAATCGGCTAATATAAGTGTCGCAGGTCGAGTAGGGTCTACATCCTTCAAAATTTCTACTAGTTTGAAATATTTTGAGTTAGTCTGGGTACGAGATATTCATGGAAAATATGATAGTCTTGTCTAAAAATAGAAAAATAT
This sequence comes from Dendrocalamus latiflorus, assembly GCA_017311315.1. Lineage (NCBI taxonomy): Eukaryota > Viridiplantae > Streptophyta > Magnoliopsida > Poales > Poaceae > Dendrocalamus > Dendrocalamus latiflorus. Next base: position 20,126,755 of record CM029616.1, read on the forward strand.
GATCATCTACAGTTTTTAATTGTAGATGGAAAAGGAAACTTTGATTGCCATAGCCTTGTTCTATCTATGCATACCGACAATTTAGTATTCACTTGATATGATAAGTCAGAGAACCAACCAAATGACCGATAGATACCCAATATCATATTTTAAACCATTCTCATACCACCAGTAGAGGTAGATCACTTGTCAAGTTTTGAGCAGTGGCAATGCAGTCACGCAAAATAATTTGGAGGATTAATCTATGGAATCAGAACTCAACAAATATATATAGCAAGATCAGAAGCACCGATAATTATCCACAACCATGAGCTAGACAATTCGGCAAAATATATTAGGTCAATTCTTCTTTTTTAAAAAACTAAAATTGGATCAAATTCTGTCACCAATAAGTTTCTCTTTACAGGTTGGTCATATCGTGTTGTTTCAAGGTTGCACTTGTTATCCATCCGAGCATCATGGTTAAGCCCATTTGTCATGCTAGACACTGGTGGCACAGTAAATAGTAAGTGGTAAAGTATATTCCCACTAAAATGGCCTTGACCATCTTTTCTTCCCCAGTGTGTGCATCATCTGATCCCATTACATTTCAGCAAGTGCTCTGGCTTTTTTTGCCCCCATCACTTGTGTAATTTAATGTAAAATATTTGATGTGCCATGTGACAATCTAGTGCATTTTTGGTACTGATGAAGTGAGAGGGAAACAGGGTAGGGAGTGGATGGTGGTGGCTGGCAGGTCATGATCCCTGAACATGTAGTTAACAAACCAAAGCAATTTTGGGGTGTCCAAATCACATACCAATTATACAAAGTTTTGGCCACCTAGACACTGTTTGAGGCTGACATTAGATTTGCCTTCTTATATCTTGTATGAGCTAATGTTTTCACTCTAAAAAAACGGAGTTTGTTAAGGCCATGTAGATCTGAATTGACGGAAGGTATTGTTTGCATACCGTGGAAGGATTAGCAGACATAGTGCATACATCAATCCAAGCATTAATCTACATAAAGTATGAAGATGCCCAGTAACTGCAAGTCTATCCATATTAACTAGAAGGCTCACACTACGTTAAAAGGCTTGAGATTTTACAGATTAATACTATTTCAATTGTAATTTCAGAGTGTGTCTTGAAGACAGAAGCGTGCTTTACATTCAACCTGTCAATACTCTGAAGTTAAACATAAATTACATCTGAAAAGCAGAACCTAATTTATTAGTGTGTTCAACTGAAAATAGGATCAGGATAGATGCACTGTCATCTGCATGCATGCCACGGTACAATTTAGTTCCTCTATTTGGAACTTGAACGCTTTTAACGGCTAGGGAGTAGTGATTATCTAGAATCTTCCCAATCCTCTGTCCTCTCAAAAGATAGATTCTCTCATCTGAACTCATCTAATAGCACCATAAGAAGATTTGGATGGCTAACTAACAAGTCTCATCTCTTGTTTAATTTCAGGTCCTCTGAAGCAAACCCCAGGGCAATACTAAACATCCATGTAATCAACTTCTTGTTAGATTTGCCAACACCATCCCTTGCAATGAGAAGACACATCCTTGTCTGTCTCCCTCTCATCATACTCCTCTCCTTCTCTCTGAACCCAAGCTGCCAAGCTGATCCCCAAACACAGGCACTTCTCCAATTCAAGGCCAGCTTAACTGACCCTCTGAACCACCTTCAGACATGGACAAACGGCACGTCGCCGTGCCACTTCCTCGGCATCCGGTGCGACGAAAGCTCCGGCACGGTCACCGAGATCGTGCTGTCGAACAAGAACCTCTCCGGCGGGATCTCGCCGTCCATCTCCGCCCTCCACCGCCTGAAGCGGCTTGAGCTCGACTCCAACTCATTGTCAGGCTCAGTACCTCCTGAACTGAGCAACTGCAGCCAGCTGCAGTTCCTGAACCTTTCTTTGAACAGCCTCACAGGAGAGCTGCCGGACTTGTCGGCGTTGACGGTGCTAAACACCCTCGACGTCGGGAACAATGGCTTCTCAGGCCGGTTCCCGGCGTGGGTGGGTAACCTGTCCGGCCTGGTCATGCTCAGCATCGGCATGAACTACTATGATGAAGGGGAGACGCCTCCGAGCATTGGAAACCTCAAGAACCTGACATATCTGTACTTGGCGAGTTGTAGCCTGAGAGGGGAGATACCTGATTCCATCTTCGAGCTCACCTCGCTGGAGACGCTGGATATGTCCACGAACAATCTCGCCGGCGAGATCCCGGGGGCCATCGGCAACCTCCGCAACCTGTGGAAGATCGAGCTCTACAAGAACAGCCTCACCGGCGAGCTCCCGCCTGAGCTCGGGAAGCTGAGCAAGCTGCAGGAGTTCGACGTCTCAGGGAACCAGCTCAGCGGCGGGATCCCAGCGGCGCTCGCCGAGCTCAAGAACTTCAGGGTGATCCAGCTCTACCAGAACAACCTGTCCGGGCCGATACCGGCCGAGTGGGGCGAGTTGCGTTTCCTGACGAGCTTTTCCATCTACGAGAACCGATTCTCCGGCGAGATCCAGGCGAACTTCGGCCGGTTCTCGCCGCTCAACACCATGGACATCTCCGAGAACGGCTTCTCCGGGCCGTTCCCGAGGTATCTCTGCCAAGGAAAGCAACTCCATTTCCTTCTTGCCCTTCAGAACGGCTTCTCCGGCGAGTTCCCGGAAGAGTACTCGGCGTGCAAGAGCCTGCAAAGGTTCCGGATCAACAAAAACATGTTCACCGGCAGCTTCCCGGATGGGCTGTGGGGCCTCCCCGCCGTGACGATCATCGACGTGTCGGACAACGGGTTCACCGGAAGCATATCGCCGCTGATCGGCAAGGCGCAGAGCCTGAACCAGCTCTGGGTGCAGAACAACAGGCTCGTTGGGACGATCCCGGCGGAAATCGGCCGACTCGGGCAGCTCCAGAGGCTCTACTTGTCGAACAACTCGTTCTCCGGCTCAATACCGTCAGAGATTGGGAACCTGTCCCAATTGACGGCGCTGCATCTGGAGGACAACGCGTTGAGTGGCCCGTTGCCGGCCGGGATCGGCGGCTGCGTCAGCCTCGTCGAGATCGACGTCTCCCGGAACGGGCTGACCGGGCCGATCCCCGCCTCGCTGTCGCGGCTGTCGTCGCTGAACTCACTCAACCTGTCATTTAACGCGATCACCGGGACGATTCCGACGCAGCTCCAGGTGCTGAAGCTGAGCTCGATTGACTTTTCGTCGAACCGGCTGACCGGGGACGTGCCGCCGGGGCTGCTCGTGATCACCGGTGACGAGGCGTTCGCGGGGAACCCCGGTCTCTGCGTCGACGGCAGGTCCGAGCTCGGCGTGTGCAAGGTGGACGATGGCCGCAGGGACGGCCTCGCGAGGAGGTCACTGGTCCTCCTGCCGGCTCTTGTGTCGGCGATGCTGCTGCTTGTGGTTGGTATACTGTTCGTGAGTTACAGAAGCTTCAAGCTCGAAGAGCTCACGAAGAGGGATTTGGAGCATGGAGACGGGTGCGACCAGTGGAAGCTCGAGTCGTTCCATCCGCCGGAGCTGGACGTCGACGAGATATGCGGCGTCGGGGAGGAGAACCTCATCGGGTCGGGCGGCACCGGGCGCGTGTACCGGCTGGTGCTCAAGGATGGCGGCGGCACGGTGGCCGTGAAGAGGCTGTGGAAGGGTAATGCGGCGCGGGTGATGGCGGCGGAGATGACCATCCTCGGCAAGGTCCGGCACCGGAACATCCTCAAACTGCACGCGTGCCTGTCGAACGGTGAGCTCAACTTCATCGTCTACGAGTACATGCCGCGGGGCAACCTGTACCAGGCGCTCCGGCGGGAGGCCAAGGGCGGCGGTGGCCGCGCCGAGCTGGACTGGCCCCGGCGGTGCAAGATCGCGCTCGGCGCGGCCAAGGGGCTCATGTACCTCCACCACGACTGCACTCCAGCGATCATCCACCGCGACATCAAGTCCACCAACATACTGCTTGACGAGGACTACGAGGCCAAGATCGCCGACTTCGGCATCGCCAGGGTCGCCGAGGAATCCGCCGAGTTCAGCTGCTTCGCCGGAACCCACGGCTACCTCGCTCCCGGTGAGTCTTAATCCGGCTTATCACAATTCCCAACGATTTTAACGACTTACGAGTTCGCCATGTCCTCAGAGCTCGCCTACTCTCTCAAGGTGACGGAGAAGACGGACGTGTACAGCTTCGGCATCGTGCTGCTGGAGCTGGTCACCGGCCGGAGCCCGATCGACCCGCGCTTCGGCGAGGGCAAGGACATCGTCTTCTGGCTGTCGAGCAAGCTTGTCTCGGAGAGCCTCGACGACGTCGTGGACCCGCGCGTCGCCGCGTCGTCCAAGGAGGACATGCTCAAGGTGCTCAAGATCGCCGTACTCTGCACCGCCAAGCTCCCTGCCGGGCGGCCGACGATGAGGGACGTGGTGAAGATGCTCACCAACGCCGGCTCGGAGCCCTGCAGCCCGCGCGGCCAGCCGCCGGCGAGGAGCAAGAGCCGCTGCTGAAATCTAGAGCAGACTCTGCCACTTGCCACCCCGCCTATGTTATGTCTCTGGTTTTGCACTCTGTAACTTCTGATGTAATCTCTGTGGTGTACTAGGATCATACATAATGAATTTGCAGGTATTTTGTAAAACATTTGCTTTTAAAGCAGTCTTTTTTACATCCCTGAATTTGTCATATTTTCCCCTGACCAACATTTGGTTTGCTTGGACTAATCACAATAGTTGTCCAGATGGCAAGAATCCCAAAATGTGTAGGTATGAACTATTCATTTTTACATTGTTTTTCCCATCTTTGGATATATCAGTATCTCTTCACTAAATTACCCTTAAACTCTTAATACTTTACCACTTAAACTCTTGATACCTCTTGGTGCTAATTCAGTAGATGGCTAGGTATCTTCCAACGATGGTAAAAAATCTATTTGACTCTTATATCCAGCCATTGACTTTGGTCTTGAAGAGTGCGCGAATCTTGAACAAAATCCAACGGTGGATGCTGATGGCTGGTAGCTACCCTCGGGCAGAAAATCCCATCTCATGCATATATACTGCTCATATAAATTGTCGAAAACATTGCACGATTTCAAGATCTGGTAAACTTTGATGTGGATTGGCAAATCAATTTACATGCATGCTTCAAAAGCTTTCAGCTGTAGTCACTAAGGTCTCGTTTGGCACAGCTTAACTTCACTAGTCAAGCTGTTTTTTTTTTGCTTCAGCTTCACGAGCAGCTTCACCGGTGAAGTTAAAACTGTTTGGCAAAACAGCTTCACCAACAGCTTCATGCATGACTGAAAGAGGGCAATTGTCCAAGATGCCCCTATCTACCTGACTTATTCTAAAAAATTAAAATAAAAAAAATTAAAATCATTAGAGAAGTGCGAACGGTAGATAAGTGCGAACGGGAGGAGAGGAAACAGGCGTGGGGACCCAGTGGCAAAGTGCTGTAATTTCTGTCAACTACAAGGGCAGTGGGTTCCTAGAACTGCGAGCCTGAGGGAGAGAGCTGTGAAAAGCTACTATTTTCAGCTTCACCCCACCACATTCCCTTGTGAGAGCATAATTTAAGGAACTTCATCCATGAAGCTGTTTGCAAAAAGGGTGTTTGGCAAAAAACAGCTCACAACAGCTCATGAAACTGTTGATAAAGCTGTGCCAAACAGGACCTAAAATGCGGCACAACACAAAATACTGCGCCTCACCCAAGATTAGCGGCTAAAAACATCATTTCTACCTTTCTTTCCCGGGATCGTCCGGTGATCGATGGACCACCGGTCAAATTTGGAGCGTGACAGCAACTATATACACACACGCGCACACACACACACACACACATACACACGTTGGCTGGAGTTTCTTTAAAAACAAACAAACGAGTTAGTTTCTACGTCGTTTTTTAAAATAGATTATCGATATAATTTTTTTAAAATAATTTATCAACATTCGGTTTATTCACACAATTATTTAAGTTAACATAAAAAAAATCATCAGCTATAATTGAAAAGAACTCACCCAGAAAACAGTTGAATTCATGAAACACAGCGTGATATCTCCTTTTCGACAATAAAATAAATTTATGAGCAAGGCTAATAATATAGCCTTCAGCTGGCTATATGGACACTTACAACCCACTTATCAGCACATTTATATAGTAGTTTACAACCAGCTGAAGGCTGTATGACCCACCCCTTTCTCTCACAAAGTTTCTTGGTTCTTGTGCTTCAGCTGGCCGTAAACTTAGAGCAAGTTTAATAAGGCTGACTGTGCTAGCTATAAGGGAATCCATGTCAGCATAGTCCTATGTGGAGGGGAGAGAAAAGGAGAGAGAGAGCCAAGCCGACTCCCATGCAAGAGTCAGGCTATAGCACAGGAAAAGAGGCATTATCTATGCATGTACCTATAGAACTAATTGCTATACCCATGCATGTATTAAATTATCAATACCCATGTATGTATTAAATGATTGAGAGCTCTTGTGGAGACAACTTATAGCCAGCTTATTGTATGAGTTGACTGCATCATTATCTTTTGATGACATGGAAATGTATTGAAGATAGCACTGTACTATTAAACTTGCTCTTGGGGAGACCTCTCTTCTCTCTCTTCCTCTCTCTCCTTCACCTCAGCATACAGCCTACTAACAGCCTCTTATTATACTTGCTCTTGGGGAGGGGGCGAGCTAGCGTGCTAGGCTCCCATCACGCGTCGTTATCTCTGCCGTGTAGTTATTACTGGCTGAATCTTTGCGAGAAGAACAAAAGATTTATATGGCACTGCGCAGAATTCGCCATATATATGGCACAGTACTCCGAATCATTTGGCTTAATTAGCTAGATGGTCGAGGTAATGTGTTAAGTTCAGGTGATCAGCCATGCAGAATGCAATTAGCTAGCTCGATCGATTGTCATATTAGCAATTGGACACGTCACTATCGGCATAAGGCTCGCCTGCTTTTATAATTTGACATCACAAATTAGTCCAAGCTAGGACCGTGTGCTCGTGGCTATCGCATTTCTTTGTGTTAACGTTTCGTCGGAAAAGGATTTATCCGGGAAGTGAGCGTACCGTATTTTAGTAATTAATAAAATCCGCTTGTTCTTACGTGAAAAATGTCACAGATTTTTTTTCGCAATTCGAAGCGGCTTGTACGATTGTATTAAAATAAATTTAGCCCAAAATTTTACAGAGATGCTATACAGACCTATGATGATGATGAGCTGGAAAATCCTGACAGAAATCTCTACTTCTTAAAAGAAGGAGTTCAAGGTGATGGTGCATTCTACACTTGCCTTTTTTAGCATGTGGGCCTCACCCCGAATCCGTGCATCCCTCCACACCCTGAATCCGTGCGCTGCCCCCTCCCCCCGCCTCACCCCTCGCCTCCTCCCCTCCCTCCGCCGCGGCGCCGCCCTCACCCCTCGCCTCCTCCCCTCCCTTCTCCGCCATCGCGCCGCCGTCGCCTCCTCCCCCGCTCCTCCGCTCCGCTGCCGCCTCCTCCTCCCCCACCCTTCCGCTCCGCCGTCGCTTCCCGCCCCCCCCCCCTCATTTCTTCCGCCCTCCCCTCCCTCCGCCGCGGCGCCACCCTCGCCCCTCGCCCCCTCCCGTCCCTTCTCCGCCGTCGCTTCCCGCCCCCCCCGCCGTCGCTTCCCGCCCCCCGCCTCATTTCTTCCGCCCTCTCCTCCCTCCACCGCGGCGCCACCCTCGCCCCTCGCCTCCTCCCCTCCCTTCTCCGCCGCCGCGCCGCCCTCGTCTCCTCCCCCGCTCCCCCGCTCCGCTACCGCCACCTCCTCCCCCACCCCTCCGCTCCGCCGCCGCCGCGCCTCCCCCGTCCTCCGCCCCGCCCCCGCGCGCCTCACCCGCGGGCCGCCTCGGCGGCGGCGGCGGCGGGGGGGGAGGCTGCGCCCCAGGAGGTGGGACCGGGAGCCGAACCCGTTCGCGAACGAGGACGCGGCGGCCGAGGTGCCCGCCGGGGTGTTCGACGAGCACCAGAACACGGGGATCAACTTCGACGCGTACGAGGACATCCCCGTCGAGACCAGCGGCCGGGACGTGCCCCGGCCCGTGGGCACGTTCGCGGAGATCGACCTCGGGGAGGCGCTCAACGAAAACATCCGCCGGTGCAAGTACGTGCGGCCCACCCCCGTGCAGCGGCACGCCATCCTGATCTCGCTCTGGCGGCAATGGCGACTCCCAACTCCGGCGGCATCCCCATCAAGGTCAGCGACCCTCCCCTCCTCCTATGCCACCCACGACCCTACTCTTGTCACCCACGAGCGCAGTTTGTGAATTTTGCGGCGAATCTTGCCGCCGGCCGGATCCTTGCGAACAGCTCCAAGAAACGTTTGCTGCCATTTTCCGCCGGTTCTTTCGTGCTTTGCCTGTTTGTGGTTCTGTTTCTGTTATGCGCAAAAGGATGTCCTAGGAAAAATACATATATATCAGCTATGTCTAGGATTTTAATTGACAAATAAAAAGTACGTATGTATCATGCACATTACAAAAAGTTATGAGAAAAGAACCTTAGCTGTAGCAAATACTGATCACTGCCAATGTTATTAACCTGTTGAAAAATACTCTAAATAGTAATCGTGCCAAGGACAAAAGTTATTGGGTAATGATATTGCATTCATGTGTTGTGCAATACTCCGCATAGTAATTGCGCAATACTTGTGGTAGGGGATGGAAAACCCATTTGGCCCCAATTGCAACAGTAAATATTTAGATTTTTCCTTTTGGAAGAACAAAGGCTGCTCCTTCAATATTCCTGGTTTGATTAGAATGCTATAGCGCTACCCAAAAGAAAATCCAGGTATGATAAGCTTAACCTGTTGCAAAGCCTTGATTAGTGGTTTACCCCTATAACTGACATGGAATTTTGCTTTAGCCAGTAGCCCCTACAAGATACAAAATGTTAGGAGAGGAACGGTTCCTGGTATAAAATAAGACTTCTAGACAAAGTATCACCTCAGTGTGAAACTCTCCAGATTGGACAGTGATATTGATGTTGGAAATGATCTTAACAAGATTTATGAGCATATGCAAAATTTATGAAATTCCAAAAAAAAGAGAAAATATTGTGCATGATTTTTCATTTTAATTTTTCCTGTTTGTTGTTTTAGGATTATTACTTGTGAATTGTGATGCGTATGGTGTACTTGCAGTTGGTTTCTTGGCCTGCGTATTGTGGTTAGGTTTTTCGAGTTTGTTCATTCCATCCCTTTCCCTTGTTTACTGCAGGCTGAACAGGATTCGGACGACTCAGCACAAAGCACTGCTGACATGACCGCTTTCGTGAGTACTAGGGCCTGTTTGGCAGAGCTCCACCAACTCCAGATCCACCAAAAACAGCTCCACTCCACGAATTTTTACCCAAACGCTCCAGCTCCACGAAATCTGGATCCACCAAAATACTGAATCTAGCTCCAGATTCATGAAATCCATGGAGCACCTCAAGGGGTGCTCCACGAAATCTTGTTTCGTACCTACTCGTGGAGTTGGGTGGTAATTACCCACCTTTTGCCACTGGTTACACACCCCATCTACGTACCGTTTTGTTTTCTATTCTCTCAGCTCGTCTTCTCCCCCACTCGACCGAAGGGGATGGGAGGGAGCTCCGCCGGGGGGCCTTGGCCGGCCAGGACGGGCGGCCGGCGGCGCTACGCGCTCGCGCAAGGGCCGCGGGGCTGGGGCCCGAGCAGCTCGCCCAGGGTGCTTCACCCGGCGGCGGCGGCCTGCTCCAACCGGAGCTGCGCGGGGCGCGCGACCGGGGAAAAGGGACGGGAGCGGCCGGTAGGCGGCGGCGGGCTGGGGCGCACCGGAGGAGGCGCTGCAGGGCGCGCGGCGGCTCGGCCGGGACGGCCGCGATGGGCGGCGGCCGGTGGCTGCGGCGCTGAGCGCGGCTGCGCGCGCGAGGGGTAGGGCGAGGCGGTGCTGGACGCGCGCGTGGCTACGCTGGCGAGACAATGGCCGGGATGGACGGAGCAGAGAAGAAAACGAGGGTCGGCAATGGAGGACCTCGCCGGATTTTTGAGCAGAGAAAACGGGGAAAACGGTGAATTGATGAACCGACGACGGATTGATGAAACAAAAAGCACGACGGTGTAGAGGAGATCGAGACGAACCTCGTGGTGGTGTCGGAATTCGCGGGGGACGCCGGAGATGGCCAGAAAAAATACGCCGAATGTTCACCGGAAAAGTTCGCCGGCGACAATCCCAAGGGCAAAACAGGTCATTCCAGCCAAAATCTCAGTTTCGTGGATCTGGAGCTGCTGTGTAGCCAAACAGTTCCCTGATAGATCCACGGTGGATCTCAGATCCACGGTGGAGCTGCTCCATGGTGAATCTGGGATCCAGATTCACTTTTCCAGTGGTGGAGCTCTGCCAAACAGGCCCTAGATCTTTCTTTGAGTATATTATTTATTTAGTTTATATAAATTGTAGATTTGAACTGTATGTTCGGTTATATTACTGGTGCACTTTTTGTTAATCTTTTGTTTTTTTTTGATACGAGGGTTGCAAAGGATAATTCATATGTATCTTAAATATTTGTTGGCAAGGAGGCTATGCCTATATCTGTCAAATTAAGGTGGTCTATTTGGCAAGGAGTATAATAAATTTCTTGAGTAGTGCTTCACTGCTTCTATGTTTCCCCGTAAAGAAAATTGCACAAATATTGAAGCAGCCCTATTAGTACTGGAGTAGTGGGTGGTTGCAAATCAAACTCTCAATGCGCTTTGAAATTCACTCTCTTTACTTTTGAGAAGAGCATTGGAACACCTCTCAAATTTCTTTACTCCCTTTTTCTTGCATAAAATCCTCAACCATGATCCGTGACAAATGTAATGCTTTTGTTTGAGAGTGTTGGACTTCAGCAGCTTGGTCTAATGAATTGCATGTGTTGGGGCTCAGAAGTTCACCTTTTTTTTAAACTATTTTCCTCTGTTTTGTAGGCTGGATACGTGGGTGAGGATGTTGAATCTATTCTGTATAAGCTCCTAGCGGTACTGCTCAATTCCTGTGTTATGATAGTGAAGTTTATAGTCTTTCCATTTTACTTGCTCTATTCTGTGATTGATAATACAGAGAACCTTCTAAAATTTTCCTATTTTGCCCATAAAACATGTTAACATAATAATAGCTGACCTGTAGAGGATTCAAGAATCTATTACAAATTAATGAATGTGGTCTCATAAAAATAAAATACTAAAGCTATCTATTTTTGGTTATTGATAGGCAGCATAAGTGGTAAGCAACTAGGCATATAGGTCTGGCTCTCTAGCTGAGCTCATATGTTGTATGGGAGGAATTAAGAGCAAAGCTCCAAAATCTTGAAATTCAGAATAACAATATGAGCTTTAAAATGGAGATACCCTATATATGACCTTCAAATTTGCCTCTTGAGTTATGATCTCCTTAGGATACAAAGAAAAGGAGGATAAAATGAGTGACCACAAGGTTTTTTTTCCCGGGAAAATTGAAAATGTTAAGATAGTAATTTGGATAAAAGGCTTTTTTTAAGAAAAAATGGAACCTTGACATGTATAATCTAACGAGACAATTTTTAAATGACACTAACATCTCAAATTACTAATTATGTTACTAAGCAAGGTACGATCGACTTGTGACTTAGCTAACAGACTGTTCTATGTTACTGAAACTAATTTGTTTGCCCATCTTAACCATGGGCATATAATGTATATGTTCACAAACCTAACTATCAACTTGAGCAACTAATTTGTTTGCCCATCTTAACCATGGGCATATAATGTATATGTTCACAAACCTAACTATCAACTTGAGCAACCTTGATAAAGGACTGTTTGGATAAGTTTAGCTTGTCGTGGAGCGTATAATGACCTTTTTATAAAGAAATTTGTACGTGTATTTTTTGTACTGACACAAATGTTTGGCTATGTGACTTGAGTTGAAGCTCCTTTTGACTTTTTTGTAAGAGATCTAGGTAGTAACCATTTTGCCTTTTTTCTGTTGAACCTGTGCCCATGCCACTAATAGCTGATTAATAATTCTCTCTTAAGCTAAATGATGTTTCTTCATAAGAAGTCTTAAGAGTCGTTTTAAAATGTTCCTTCTAGGGGATGGACTAAGACCTTTACTAAGTATGTTACAAACTATGACTAGACTTTGAAATTTCTCTCTGCATTGCTGAAGCACTTTCTTACCCTTCTCTTTTTGACCCTAGGCTGCTGATTTTGACGTAGCTGCGGCTCAGCAAGGGATTGTCTACATTGATGAAGTTGATAAAATAACAAAGAAGGTACTGTTGTTAGAACTTAGAACTATGGGTACACTTATGCATTCATCATATATTTTATTTTTTTGGATTTTGATGTTTCAAAGCCTTGCAGGCTGAAAGTATCAACCTTAGTAGAGATGTTTCAGGTGAAGGTGTTCAACAGGCCCTGTTAAAAATGCTTGAGGGAACGGTGAGCTTGTCAACCTTTGTGCCCATTCATTGGTCATTCTTATGCCCCAAATTCTGCACAAGAAACAGTCCAGTTAAGATATTTGGTAGTTTACTGATGTCGAGTCTTATTTCAAATGGATTGCCAACATAGAATGTGATGGAATATGAATGGGATATATTAACTTAATTTTGTGTGTGAACTTGTTTAGTTGATATGTTTTGTCGGCAAGACATGATATAAACTTGTTTTGTTGATATATTTTGCCAGCAAGACATGATATGGTTTAGGTTACTTTGTATGTATGTTCCTTTCAATTGCTAAAATCTATTGGTCGTTTCTTATTGTTTTATCTTGTTATCTTGAACTATGTCCTACATATTTTGTTGATAACTTATTACCTTTCCCCTTCTTCAGTACATGAATTTGTCCAAATCACTTGTTTCCAATGACTTATTTGCTTTATCAGTGTAAAATTAATTGCGAGACATTAATTCAAACAAAATCATCAGAGGTCTATTTAAGGAATATCCGTAGCAACGCACGGGCATCCAACTAGTCAAGCATAGAAGGGCCATCCACAGATGTGGTTGCACTTGCTGCCACCTGGCCAGTTGTGCATGAGCACAGGAGGATAGTTCACAAAGGTCATTTGAAGTGGGTTGGTTTTTTAATATGTATTTTATTATCTATAAGAGTATAGTATTTTTTTATTTTTTAAAAAACTTAGAAAAAACCAACAGTTGTTACAATATCATTTAAGCTAAAATCTAAAAGCCATAATACTTTAGAACAAGATTAATATATCTTTGAGCCTCAGGAACCACCATACAGTTGTAACATTTCGAGGAGCCACAATCCTTTAGAACAAAGTAAATATATATCTTTGAGTCTCAGGAACCATCATCACACAGTTGTAACATTTCGAGGAGCCATGGTACATATTAACTTCGCTGCATTAGGAGGTGAGGTTGCTGTCCTGGGTCACTTTAATTAGTTAGTTTTATTGTAGCCAAGCCAAATCAAAAGCTTGAAAACGATAAAACAAAAGATTTTGGGAACAAATAAAGGAAGGACACAAGAAATCCCAATGGACCCTACGCATGAGATCACCATTCACGTAAGAATAGTACATGCATGTCCATCACAAAGCTCCTTAGACAAGAGACAAGATTGCTAACAATATATACAGCGTAAGGGACCTTATTTGCATGTCTCTTGTGTTCAAAGGAACAAAATATAGAATTCTTGCATGACATAATAAGGTCAATCTGCTCCAAATTTATTCCAATGTTGTAGGTTTGTAGCATCATTCCCAGCAACAAATGAATTCACAAGGATTGCATGCTTATCAGGGAATAAATTGTATATGCATAATTCGTTGGAAGAGATAGTGGTGGATAAGAAGGTATGACAGATGACGGCTCAAAGTTTATGCGCCTTACTATTGAGCGAGATCTTGGGCTTTTTTGTGTAGGACTTTTGTAAAGTAGTGGCAAATCCAACGAGTAAAAGTATATTTCGGTGGGTGATTATAGAATTACACCGAATATAGGCATAAACGACCTATGTGTAATGCCACTAGAAAGATAAAGGAAGAAAAAGTGAAAATTGAGAACAATTTTAGGGAGAATAAAATGGATAAAAAGTTTTTGTCGTTAGAACCCTTCGACTCTAGAAATATCAAATGAAATATCGCTTATCGAGATTCCCAGACCATCCGAGACTAGTCGGTGCCTATCGCTTATGTGGGCTTCATCATTTGGCATCAGAAAAACCCAATGCCTACGTTTTTACCGACTTACCTTCTGCAGTAGAAAAAGGCAATTATACAAGTGCCAAGCCAACTCACTTGCAAAGTTACCAAATATTCTACCCTCAGCATAGTGATTACAGAGGGAAGAAGAGATAAAGCCGAAGCCTCACAGCAACACCAGAGGGGAAATAGGATAAGGCCGAAGCCAACTCTCCAGCCAGATTTAAGCACAGCCAACACAAGCCCCTCCTGTTCTCACCTCACTTCATTTTGTTCCCCAAATTGAGAGAACACCTGAGGAAAAACAAGGAACCAGTGCATAGCTTTGCCACGGGCAAAGCACAAGCCAAGCACAAACATCACCGCCCAAGTCCCATGACAGCCACACCACAACAGTGAGGGAGGGAGAGCCTGAAGGACAGAAGACGACGATTGTCGGGTCTGCTCTGGGTGAACTAAATGAGGACGATGACCTAAGAACCGTGAACGACTGCCGAGAACCCGAACTCTCATCATCACCCCATTTCTTTTCTAGCCTAGCAAAGCAAGTAGGTCACTTTACCACCCCATTTTCTTTGCTCATGGTCTGTAGCCACAACACGAACACACCACGGCTGGCATGCCACATTACACCATCGGTGGCGAGCCTGTAGGAGTCGTCGCGCGCCCTTGGAAGGGAGAACATGCTCCTCGACACATGTCTACCCACCAAGTCCCATCGTGGTGATGCCCGTAGGCATTCCCATGACCAAGGGTAAGTTCAAATAAAGCAAGATGAAAGTAGAAGCTAAAACAAAAATGCTTCTAGTAAGGGGAGGAGGAGTGGACAATTCTGGGTAGTAGAAGAGGTGGTAAACCGAGGTAGGAAGCCGTAGAAGCCGAGGGACGGGCATGGCTAGTGTGAGGGCCGACACATGGCAGTGACCAAGGGGCTGCCATGGGCTGGCTAGCGGTGGGCCGTGGCCGATAGGCTCGAGGAGGCGGTGGCGGTGTGTAGATCGAGCAACAGCTAGAGGCGCAATGACCGGAGCAATAGCACCGGAGGGCAAGAGGCTAAGTTGTGGCACAGCCAAGCCTAGGGAGGCGCCATGGGGGGAGGTTGGCGCCAAGCATGGCACTAATTCAGAACCGGCTGTGCGCACGAGGGAAAGAGTGAGGGCTGAACTGGGGAGCTGAGGGGTGAAGCCGGGTGGGGGAAGATAGTGGAGGACCGACGGCCGGCGGGCCAGGGAGCAATCGCACCCCAGATCCAATGGGGGATGGGATTTGGGGGAACAGAGAGAGTGAGAGGAGAGGAGGATATAAGGAAGAAGGAGATGAGGTTGTTCGGTCGAATAAAAGGAAGAGAGAGAAAAGAGAGAGGTCGGGTGAAAAGAAAAGAAGAAAAAAGGAAAAGAGGAAGGAAGGAAATAAAACAAAAGAAAGGGAAGAAAGGAACAGAAAGGGGGGTTGTGTCGTGCGCATTGAATCCTTAACCCTGAGCATGTTTTTGCTAGTGAGCGTTGTTTTTACTAGTGTCGTATTTTGCACGTACTATCGATGTCGTTCCTACGAATGCAGATATCGCCATGGTGTATTGAGTCAGTTTGATGTTTATATAAGTGGAGGTTCTGGTTTGGAGCCATCCACGCATCGTCCTCGAAGATAAATAGGTAAGTACATGGTAGAGCAGTAAACAGTAGTTGCTGTGGAATATGTGATGTTTATGTTATATGATGTTGCTTACTTAATGATGACAATGATGATGAAGCAGGGTAAGTTGTGATGCGTACCTATTAATGATGACAATGATGAATTATGTTTATGATAATGGATATATGCATTTGCATCATGTGCACTCATATGATGAGAAAGAGATCCAACGTGGGTGGATCTGTAAGACCTACTTTAGTAGGGCTCCATGGGAGTGGAGAGTTCCCATGCCGATGAGGACGGGCCCATGATAGGGTAAACATCGACGGGTGTTCACTTACACTACTACAAAAGAGGCTATACTGGATAGCTACATCACAGATAGTTCATAGAGAACCGTCTGTGGCGTAATTGTCACAAACAGTTTTTCAAGCATGACCGTGTACTGTATGTGATACGCAACTATGACAAACGGTTCATACGAATAACCATCTTTGATAATTTCACAAACGGTTATTAATACAAACTATCTGTGATAATACAAAACATCACAGGTGGTTTGTATCAATAACCGTCTGTGATAATTAATAGACGGTTATTGATACAAACTGTCTATGATAATGGTAGACATCACCAACGGTTCGTATTAATAGCTGTCTATGAAAGTTCATAGATGGTTATTAATATAAACCGTCTATGATCATTTCATATCACAGACGATTTATGTTTGGAATTGTCTGGGATACGCCACGTTATTAAATACTTAGCATGGTGTCGACAAATCTGTCTTCATTGTGCTGCATTGAAGGAGACATCGGGCTTTGGGGAGTTTGGTAAAAACATACTGCTTGTAGATCTAGCTTATAGATCGATTTGTTCTTGGTGATTAGAAATTAGTATTTGCTTCTAATAACTTATATGCCTTTAATAGAGAGATGAAAGCTAGGTTTAGAGAGAGATGGTAGTTTGCTCTAATTTAAGAATGTGTCAGCACTCCTAGTTTACTTCAATATATATTCTTCCTTGATACACACACACACATTACATACATACATGCATTTTGCTTCATGAATACGTGGCTAGCTGCTTAATTTAGATATGGACAATTTATTATTAGGTGAATGACAATTATGTGTGTAAGTAGCTAGGCTGGTTAATTAGCTATAGTAGCATTAATGATCCAATTTGATACTAATTTGTTACATGCGTAGTGTAGATAGACCGAAGTTGGATGTACATTAAGAACCGTGAGTGAAGAGTACATTAATGGTATGTCTGCTTTTAGAAAAGTGGCCGAGCAGGATATGTTGAAGAAGGGGATGGAATATATATTTTTCATGCATTGATTGTGATAATCTGAGGATGTTTACCAACTTGATCGAAGCTCACTTGATTCGAAGGGGTTTCAAAAGGGGTATACATGTTATACTAGTCATGGTAAAGAGAAGATTATACATGAAGCTAGTTATAACATCGTCGAGGGAGACAATGTTATACCAGTTGTGGACTGTGCTTTCGATGAGGATAGGTCGTATGATGACAATCTGGATTAGATACTGTGTGATGCAGAAGGAAACTATAGTGAAAGAGAGTTTGGTAAATTCGAGGGCTTGCTGAAGGACCTGGAGAAACCTTTGTTCCCTGGCTGCAAGCTGCAATACATAAGGTTGTCATCTATCCTTAAACTATTCAAATTGAAGGCAAGCAATGGTTGGTCCGACAATAGTTTCACGGTGTTGTTAGGTTTCCTAGCAAACATCCTTCTAGAGGGAAATATGTTGCCGAGAACCACCAACCAAGCCAAGAAGGTTTTTTGTCCATTGGGAATGGAAGTAGAAAGAATACATGCATGTCCAAATAATTGTATCCTTTACCGTAAAGGGTATGTAGAATTACATGTTTGTTTGGTGTGCAAAGCATCCCAATACAAACGTAAGAATGACTCCGATGATGGCGAGGGCATCGAGGTGAAGACACGTTGCTGATTCTACCCAGTGGAGGAACATCGATAGGATGTTTGTAGACTTCGGTGTGGAACCAAGGAATACAAGTTTTGAGTTGAGTACAGATAGAATGAATCCTTTCGGTAACATAAGTAGCCGACAAAGCACATGGCCCATGACTATATGCACGTACAACCTTCCTTCTTGGCTGTGTATGAAGCGGAAGTACATTTTGATGTCACTACTTATCCAAGGCTGAATCAACATGGAAATGATATTGATGTGTACCTAGCACCATTGATGGAAGATCTTGTGACACTATGGAATGAAGGGGTATAGGTGTGGGATGCGGACAAATGAGAGATCTTCACTCTGCATGCCATGTTTTTCTACACCATCAATGATTTTTCTACCCTTAGTAACTTGTCAGGGTTGAGTACAAAAGGAGCCAAAGCCTGTCCACACTGTTTAGATTATACCAAGAGTGTGTGGTTAAACAACTCGTGCAAAACTGTGTACATGTGTTACTGTAGGTTCCTTCCACAGTATCACCCATACCGCAAGATGAAGAAACAATTTGATAAAAAAAGAGAATGACTCGGCACCAAGGCCTTTTAGCGGGAAAGAGGTCTACGATATGGTCAAGAATATCGATGTTGTGCTTAGAAAGGGACGTAAGTTGATGACCCGTCAGAAGAACATGTGGAAGAAGAGGTCAATATTTTGGGACCATACCGCAAGATGAAGAAACAATTTGATAAAAAAAGAGAATGACTCGGCACCAA
The DNA here is from genome assembly GCA_017311315.1 of Dendrocalamus latiflorus. Lineage (NCBI taxonomy): Eukaryota > Viridiplantae > Streptophyta > Magnoliopsida > Poales > Poaceae > Dendrocalamus > Dendrocalamus latiflorus. The sequence continues at coordinate 20,145,290 of CM029616.1, forward strand.
GGCCTTTTAGCGGGAAAGAGGTCTATGATATGGTCAAGAATATCGATGTTGTGCTTAGAAAGGGACGTAAGTTGAGGACCCGTCAGAAGAACATGTGGAAGAAGAGGTCAGTATTTTGGGACTTGCCTTACTAGGAGCACTTAGAAGTTCGCAATTGCATCGATATCATGCATGTAGAGAAGAATATATGTGATAACTTGATTTGTCTCATGCTGAACATTCATGACAAAATAAAGGATGGTGTTAACACACGACGTGACTTGGTTGCTATGAACATCAGCACCGAGTTAGCATCGATGGAGATCGATAAAAGCCAAATATACCTTCCTCCAGCTTGCTACACTCTGTCTAAGTCCGAGAGAATTGAACTGTGTCAGTACTTGCATGGTGTGAAAGTTTTGTCCGGTCATTCCACTAGCATGAAGAAATTTGTTTCTATGGAAGATTTAAATTAATTGGTATGAAGTCTCATGACTGTCAGATGCTAATGACACAATTGATTCCTATTGCAATTAGAAGTATTTTACCGAACAAGATTCGAGTGACAATCATGAGGCTGTGTTACTTTTTTAATGCAATTGCTTAGAAGATTATTGATACCGCTGGACTAGATGCTCTACAGACCAAGGTGGTGATGACTCTATGTTATCTTGAAATATATTTCCCTCCATCATTTTTTGATATCATGGTCCATCTCATTGTCCACCTTGTGAAAGAGATAAAGATATGCGGCCCTATGTTTCTATGTCATATGTACCTGCTCGAGAGGTACATGGGAATTCTCAAGCCCTATATACGCAATTGATCTCGGCCAGAGGGCAACATCATCGAAGGTTATGCAACCGAAGAGGTCAGGTCATTGAGTTCTACGTTCATTATATGGCTCAGGTCGAACTGATAGGTGTGCCTGTATCTCGCCAAGAGGGGAGGCTAGAGGGTTCTGGGACCATCGGATTGAAAGCAATAACTCCCAATCTAGATATGTACACTCAAGCCTATTTTACGGTCTTGCAACACATGACTAAAGTGTCTCCGTATATTGAAGAGCACAAGAACATGCTACACCAAGGGAATCTAAGCCGGTTGGAGGTTTGGATCATGAGACAGTACAACCGTTGGTTCAACAAATGGTGAGGGTGCGATTCACCGGTAGGTCGTCAAGTGAAACGCTGCAATGGCTGGCAAAAGGGCCAAAATTTATAATTGTGACATGGCAAGAATACAACATTAATGGGTACATATTTTATACAATAGACCAGGATATAAAGAGTACAGTCCAGAACTCAGGTGTCCGCATAGGTGCATTTCATGATGAGCAGTTTAGTACAACTGGCCCAAGCTCCAACTACGGGCTTATAGAGGAGATTTGGGAGTTCGACTATGTGATTTTCAAGATCCCTCTATTTCGGTGCCGTTGGGTCCAACTCCCACAGGGTGTAAAGGTCAACAAGTATGGTGTCACTACTATGGACCTCGAATGCGTAGGATATAAAGATGAACTATTTGTACTAGCGAGGCAAGTTATTTAAGTTTTTTATGTAATCGACCTAGCAAATAAGAAGCACCACATAGTTCTTAATGGAAAAAGAAGGATGAGAATGTCATGGATGAGGAAGAGTATAATTAATTTGATGAGTTGGCTCCATTCAGAGATAGCATCAGACTCGAGGAAGAACCAAGCAATGAAAGTTATATGTGTGTCGACCATTGCGAAGGGCTTTATTTAAAAGGAAATAGCCAAGTGTAATGATTCCACACGGCGAACACTTATTTCAAAATTATTCCAATGTAATTATAAGAAACTCAGCATGTAATTAAGGAATTATTCCATTATAATTGATTTAGTAATTAAGAAATAATTACATCTGTGATTGTGTATACTGTTGGAACTAATCTTGACTATGCTAATCGCATTGAGGCATGGTCGAAACTGCAGTTGAAGGCGTGGTCAAAACTGCAGTCAAAGGCGTACAACAGTTGGGATTGTCGGATCCCAGAGCAACAACTCCGAAACTCTCTGTGTAAATCACACTAGTCCAGAATCAGCTAGTGCACACAGTGATAACATGGACACATACCAAGCATAATGCCAAACTTTATTTAACTGAATATGGGCTTGATGGGCCAAGTTCACATCAATGGCACATAAGCCAAAATTTAATATAAGCAGTGGAAGGAAAAAAACTTGGAAGAAGCCCACTGAGTCTGCCCATAGGCAAACGACAGTAAGACGCAACCTACTCGTACAGATCTTCACCGTAGTCGAAGTCTTCTTCCTCTGTGTGGAGATAGCAAGGTGAGTACAAACTTGTAGTCCACAGGTCACACAGAATATGCAACATAATGATAAAGGCAACAAAGGAAGGCATATAGGGTTATCTGAGCATAAAACATCATTTAAAGATATACAATAAATAGATTGAAAATGCTGAATTTAATACAGTAAGTAAAAACAGTAACTGTAATTGAAATTAATACCATTAGTGCAGGCTCCGACCAAACACTAACCTAACCACAGGCATCTCACCTGGACCATCTTTTCCAAAAGATCTCGTATGGATTCCATCCGTCCACACACTTTCAATCTCTCATGGATTCCATCCATCCATAAGCTTTTCAAAAACCATTTTTTGAAAAACAAAGTCTAATCTGTGAAAATTTTTTACTCAGCTTGCCCATCACCATGGGCATGTCTATCCAGGATCGATTATACACTCTGCAGAGGTAGTACAGCTTTACCCACAAGATATGATCATCTCATATTGCCACGCGATTAATACACTTCCTTAGGTGTGCGGCGGAGAGATCATGACAAGGTCTTTACAATGCAAAGCCTTTCAACCTGGCTAAACCAACACTAAGGTTTCACCCCAGTAAAAAATCCACCAGACTAGGACCACCTCTTGAGCCGAGTGAGACTTCCCATGGCCTATACCACGCTCACTTTCAACTTACAACATGACTTAGGTTGGGACCCACAAATTAATAAGCTAGGACTGTCCCATACCAGCCTTGTGGTAGTACGATCGGGCTTTGCAATAGTAGCTCACAGATCGGTCCTTAATTTGACTTAGGCTCAACCACATACCCCCTGTGCCCAACAATCAACACTGTGTCACTGAACAATAGTGCATGGCTGCACCCACCACCTAACCATTAGCCTAAGTCTAAACCGGATTTTATATTTTGTTTAAAAATATTTCATAATCCTTCTTGACTCACCAAAGTCAAGAACACTTTTGAAAAGCTTACCATTTTATGTGAAAAGGTTATTCCAAAACAAAGATTATGTCTAAGCAGGTCTAAGCATTGGATATAAAATTCTCTAGCTAATACTAGTGTACTAACTAGAGTTTGATTCTAGGGTGACAAGGTATAAGGATTTGCAATGTCAAAAGAGATAATAACAAATAGGCATTAACTAAATTTAAAACTGAATTGAAATACATTGAATAAAAATATGCATGTAGAATAATGTAAAACAACATAATTTTAGTTCACAATCTGGGATCAACATGATCAAGGGGTGTGACTTGCCTTACTCTTCAGATGGGTGCAAATTGTCATCGAAGAATTCTTCCAAATCGTCCCAGTCTACATGTGAAAATAACCCACCAAACTGAAATAAATTCAAATGAACTCCAAAAATTTAAATTGAGGGCAGAAATGGATAGATTGGAATTTTTGATGAATTTAGAAATTTTAATGGGCTCAATCGGAGCTAGGACGAAGGAGAACGAGCTCCTGGAAGTTTAAAATCAGAGAAAAAGAATAAATTAAATTTTTTGGAATTATTTTTCTATTGGAAATTGGAATTCTGACGTCAGCCCTGAGGTATATTCTTCGAACAGAGGCTGACATGTGGCCCGGTCTACCATGGACCAGAGGGTAGGCTGAGGTGGCAGGAAGGGTGACATGGCGCCGATGTGGCTGGTGACTGGGCTGGTTTTGCTGACGTGGCACCAGGTGGCACTGACGTGTTTGCCACGTGGCTCGGGAGGGCTTTGGTGTTGACGTGGTGTCTACGTGTCACTGACGTGGCATCCACGTTGGCTGGTGAGCTGAGCTGGCTGGACAGATGGCTGCCACGTAGACCACAGTGCTGAATTGGCTCGGGCTCCTAAGGTGTTGCTGATGGGGCGGAGAGGAGCCGAGGTGGCCAGGACGTGGCACCACATCACTTGCCACGTCAGCTCGGCGGCTGATGTGGCCTGGCTGGCCAGGGTGGCACTCGGGACGCAAGGGTCACCGGCGAATGACGGCATGGCGATGGTCGGCGAGGGGTGCATCAGAAAGAGGGAAGGATGGGGAACTCGGGAGTGGGCGTAGATGTTACTAGAAACGGCTGGAAGTGGGTCGGCAGCAAGAAAGGTGACGGAGGCAACTCGGGTCTCCAGTGCGGTGGCGCTCCGGTGGCGACTTGGTTTGGCGGAGGGGCGAAGGGTGGTTGCCGGCGAACGGGGAAGATGAGGGTACCAATGGGGACGCTCGGGGAGTCCTCCTTCGCCGGCAATTTCTCACCGGAGTGCTAGTCGGGGCTCGAGGGGGGTGTGAGTGGTGAGGAGGGCTCCAGTGCCTGGCAGAGGGAAAGAAAGGGGGAGCGGGGTGGAATGAGGGTTGACGAAGCTCGGGGTGGGGGTTTTATAGGGGCGGAGGGCGGAGCCAATAAGGATTGCTCGCCGAAGAAACCAGGGAGGTGGAGAAGGGGAAAATGGGCACGGGAAGAGGGGAAAGGTGGGCAACGTGCATGGGATTGGCGGAGGAGACGGGCATGCGAAGTGTGGTGCATGAAAGGAAGGGCCGGGAAGGGCAGAGCGGTGCAATGGCTGGCGGCAGCGATTTCGGCGATCAGGCGCAGGAGGAAGAACACGGGGAGGAAGAAGGGTGGCATTGGCAGGCGGGGCCCAGGTGCAGAGAGAGAGGAGAGAGGGGAGGCGCGGGCGGCGGAGACCGATTGATAAGGATCGGACGGGTGGGAGGAATAAGAGGCAGCGGACGGGTGAGATGGGCCGGGTGGCGGCGTGGCACAATCCGGCTCGTCCACGCGTTGGCCGGAGAGAGGGGAAAGGTGGGATGTCGGGCGGTGACGTGGGCACATCCTGGCCGTCCACACGTCGGCCCAGGGAAGGGAAGAGATAATTGAATTTCGTTTTTTGATTTTGATTTTCAAAAAAGCTGAGGAAATTCAAAAAGGCTCAGAAAAATACCAAATAAATTCCAAAAATTTCACAAAAATCACAAAAATTCCTAGAGATGTTTTGGATTTATTATAAATATTTCCTACTTAAGTTGGTATTATATTTTTATACTTAAAATACTTTTTTATTTAAACATAGATTTTAAACTCTAGAAAATCATATAAAAGCCAAATAAATCCAAATAATTAATTTGAAATAGGATTTTTTTATAGAAAATCAAATATCATTTTATTTAATAATATTTTTAGGTTTTTACTTATATTACTTTTCATATCCAGCCTTCTTTCAAACATAAAATCAAGGCAATTCAAAATTAAAATTTAGGCACCAAAACACTTATTTTTATTTTAAACCAAATTTATTTAATTTAATACTAAATTTATTTACTCAGAAATTATAAATAAATAGCTGGGCTATTACAGTGACCGTGGTCGAAGTGGCCGTGGTTGTAGGAGTTAATTTATCAGTGGTCGAAGCTTGCTTTTTTCATAAAGCATGGGTAGCACTTCCTGACAAAAATAGAACTATTATAGACGGTTCCATAATATAACCATCTGCGATACTACAACATCACAGATGGTTCTATTATGGAACCATCCGTGATGTGGTTTATATCACATATGGTTTTATAAGAGAACTGTCTGTGATACTAATATCACATACGGTTCTTTTAAAGAACCGTTTGTGATAATTCCTCCTATAAGTAGTGCCCCCGCTAGGGTTTGCCCCTCATTCACTTAGCCACATCCTTTCGCCTCGTCACCTCTCCTCCCTATCGCCTTAGCTCACCGTTGCCCCAAGCTAGATCCGTCGTCGCCCCCAACATGATCCGTCGTTGCTCCCGTCGATTTCACCATCACCCCAACTGGATCTGTTGTCGCCCCACCTAGTTTGATCGCCTCTCCTCCCTATCACCTTAGCTCCAGCTGAAGGTATAGATTTGCTTCATTTGGTGCCCTTTTAAAAAATTTGCCCCCTAAAAGTATCCATGAAGAACTCTTCTCCGATAGTTATAAGAAGCTATGAAGAAGGTCGACTCATGCTTACTGCCTCCCAGAGAAAACAACTCAAAAATAAAAAGGTGAGATAACAGAACAGGACTGAAAACAGAGAGACTAAACTCAGTCACAGGGGCCGGTCTGACAGGTGTGCATTGGTCGGTCAGACCGCCCGCACACCGCCGGTCTGACCGGTCCCATAACTTTGGTCTGGCCACCCCTGCATAGCCGGTCTGACCGCCTTGCTCTGGCCGGTCAGACCGGCCCCCGGGAACTGAAAACAGCAGCGACACATTAAGACACTGAAAAAGCTGAAACTCGCAATTTTACTGAAATTAGAGAGAAGCTGCTGTTCCTTGCAAACTAAAGGGGCAAGACTAAGTTCTAAACAACAGAGAGACAACAAGATTCGAAAGAATTCATCACAAGAGCAAGGAATCAAGTTTTTGACTGAAATCTGAAAATGAGAAGAGAGAAATGCTAACTTTCAGATTTCTCAAGATTCATCCAACCTTTGCTTATGAAATTTTGTATTTCACTTAGCAATGATCTCAGGACTTGAGAATCCAAACCTCAAGCCATCTTATGAAGAAAATCAGAAGATCCACACATGCTCTGTCATGAAACCCTAGAAAATCCCAAACAGAGGAAATTTTGCGAAGTCCAGGGAAAAGGAATAAATCATTGAATCCTCCATTTGTTCTTGGGAATGGAATGGCCAAATGGTCTAGAATATTATCCCATCACTGAGAAACCAAGAGCCAGCTACCTCAAACAAGATTTGCTCCAAAACAAAAGAATCCAACAAAGAGCAGCATAAACAAGAAAGGACTGAAACTCAAGAAAACTCAAATGGATTCATTCCAATGAATAATTACAAGAGGTTTACAACTCCTCACTACGTCCCCATACGCAGTTGGATAAAGGAAATACTACCTCCTCACCACATGCTTGAGAGGAGGATACGTAACTACACTGAGCTCAACACAGCCAAGACACACCCATTGCTTGAGCTCACTCTAATGTCTACTCTCTACAGGAATGCTTCTCCTGGAATACCCTCTCCACTAGCTTGCCATCCCCTTTTAACACCCAACACTCACAACAAAAGGGGAATTCAAGAAGTGGCATACAAAGCACACTCCATGCCTCACACACTTGAGGCAAAGAGTCAACAACCAGATTTTGGAGGGAAATCCACTCACTCCACTCATTTGCTTGAGTCAATTTACCAAATTGCCCCTCAAGCAACTTCCCGGAAGGTTCCGCATCCGGTACCTTGACCGTATGGACCTCGACTCCTCCCTGAGTCTAGTCCCGGTCCGCTCCGCTGCACACGACTGCACCTGACATCCTGACCATCTGGACCTTCGGCTCCTCCCTGAGCCTAGTCCCGATCCACTCGCCGCTGCCTGTTGTGTCCACCCGACACCGACTCCACCTGAGTCTAGTCCTGGTCTGTTCCGTTGCGCACGACCGCAACCGACACCCAACCGTCTGGACCTCCGACTCCTCCCTGAGCCTAGTCCCAGTTCGCTCGTCGTTGCCCGTCGTGTCCATAACCGGTAGCTCCAGCTTCGGTTCCTCATCTCCCGACTTGCAACCACCTCACCAGCCTCGATCATCTTCGGCATCACCGACCGTCTGGACCTCAACACCTCCTGTGCATAGTCCCGGTCCTCCTCGCCTCACCATGACCTAGCTCCGAAGTCCTGCAGCCACATAGACAAGCAAACCGTCACATAGCACCGCACGAAACAACATATCAACAATAGCCTAAATGAAAGGTACTCAACCCTAGAATACCCAAAACAAACTCAAACTCACTAACACAACCGTGAATTACTCATCACAAACATGGGGATACCTCCACATGGTCTCTCATAGAATATATGTTTGTTAGATCTATCTAGATAGTGTTTTTTCTATTAAGTAGAACATATTTTTATAAGAAATACATACCGAGAGATGAAATAGCTAGGGAATGAGTTTAGAGATAAATTGTTGGAGCTATTGTTTATATTGTCTTATAGCAATAATATACGTCGCTAAATGTTCTTACATGTCCCCTCCTTCAAATCGGAGTAGTAGTTGTAGCTAGGGAATAGCTAGGGAATGAATATAGAGATAAATTGTTGGAGTTATTGTTTCTAAGTGAGTTGAAGGGTCGTGTTATTGCTACAAGATCTATTTGGAATGGAATGTTAATGTGTTCTAAAGAGATCTTGTAGTAATAATATATGCCAAAGAGACCTTCAAAGGGCATGAAGCAAATCACACATTCTAGTGTCCTCTATAATTCACTTTGTTATTGCTAGAAGATCTATTTGAAATGATAAATCACACATCTCAGTATGTCAGATTCTATAGAGTAAGTTATAGTTATTGTTTCTTCCTCCTTATCATGATGTGTATTAGGCTTGGTTGCTATTTTAGGTATAAAAGAACCTTTCTTCATTTGTAACATAAGGGCATGATAGCCCAAAGGTTCTTTTACGCCTAAGACAACAACCACACCCAACATGCAGAATGATGAGGAGGAAGACACTCCAGCTATAACTTACTTTGTAGAACCTGAGATACTAGACTGTGTGATTTGGGATGTTATTATTACAAAGAGACCTTATAACAATAATATACGTCGTTGGATGTTCTTATTTCTTGTAAGATCAACCATGCACTAATATTTACGCTCACAAGTCACTGTAATTAGTTTTTTCTTGTAAGAGAGATGTCGTCGTCGTCCATGTCACTAAATGTGTCTGACACTCCGAAGATTGGGGTAGCTAAGCATGAAAGAGGAGTATCTAAAAGGCCAGCGAACCAAATGACCATCACGGAGGTCTCTCCAGATGGGGTCCCTCTGCAATCGAAGAAAGTAGCTGCAGCATTTTGGACTACTACAGGACAATCAGAAGGCAACGGGTCTCCATCACCATAGCAAACTAAAAAGGTTTGATAGAAGACAAGAGAAAAGTGTTGTGGATGAAATTTCAAACTTGTTTGAGATCCCAGCAGAAGTCCAGAACTCATGCAATGGCATGCGCTCCTCGCGGTGGGAAAAACATGGAAGATCTTCAAGAGCGCGCTTGTCATGCATTATATGACCAAGGATCACACACCCTTTACGAGGTATTCTTTTGTGTCACAGGAAACATGGAAGGCCTTTATGCGGATGAAGATGATGATCGAATTTTAATGGGAATGTGCGGCGGACAAGGCTTTCCAGGCACAAAACACTTACCCCCGCACACTTGGCACCATTGGGTACGCAGGTAAAATCCTGCAATGGAGGATGGAGGATGAGGTCGTAATCCGATCGGAGGCCTCCCCACCATTTGCCGGGATCACAAATGAGCGCACCCAAAACTAGTTAAGAGCAAGGTCATCAACCACGTCATCGGGCATCGCCTCTTTCAAAAACCCCATAGAGGAGGAAGTATCCCAATGTCTGATAAGATATGTTAAACTATCTAGATATTAATAGGTCCATAACTTCATAAGGTCTAAAATAACATGATTGCCTCTTGTAGTAAACATTGACTACCAAATCTTCTAAAAGCTCCTTCTAAGCAGTCAGGAAGAGGGATATACTGTACAGGCCCTAGGAAATAAGGAGCACCCAAGTCGCACGCGAGGCCTAGGGGTTTACATATCTTGGAGGCACAGATTTCCAAACAACTTCAAGGTGTATAGGAGTAGGAAGAGATCTAAGGCCGAGTGCGAGGAATGTATGAAACGGGACTTTGATGCAAAACTTGAGGACATAATTACCTCACTTCAAGGAAAGATAGATGCATTGAGGAATGAACTAAGAAAAGTCCGCAACCAGTCGCAAGCCACCCCCGTTATTATGGTACCTAGTCCCCCTTACCGTCGGAGTAGCTACGCGTCCATGCCACTTTCTGAACATAGCGACGTCCACTTAACTATCAATGACACCCAATAATATGCATCTCTAGAATACTACATAGATAGACCTAGTGAATACCTTAGCATATCGTGTATCGTTATGTAGGAGACCACGTCATGCATCCTCAGAATTAGGATTGTTGGCTCCATTCCTGTTGATGCTGGGCAAGGGTTGGCGTATTCATGCCTGCCAGGGACATTGGTGCATAGTGCCCAACTAGTGACTGGTTTCGTGAAGGTCCAGGTGGGTAGGATTAATGACATTTTAGGGCCGTCCCACTGGAGAGGCTCCCAAACAGAGAAATCATGACACTAGGAGATGTCGTCCAAACATTCGTCTAGTGGCCCAAGAGGGACATCACTTGGATCCTTACGTGCCGCGATCTCTATATGACTATGCCTATCAAATAGAACGCTCTATGACTCTTCCACCTCAAGCTCCTCTTTAGAAGGATGACACATTGGCTCCTGTTAAGGCAATGCCAAAAATGTATCGCAAGTGAGGAGTCAAGGCCGAATTGAAGAAGATTAAGGCGTCTCCCACTTTGCATATCTAGTACATGCAGAGGTCCAACATGAAGCCAAACCGGTATAGTAGATTCACCGTGAGATATACAGAGGTGCATTTCCTTCACGACTCCAACTACTTCGTTGTGACCTTCGAAGACTTATTCTTACTATTCAACCCCGAGGAACTCGACGCCTCACTTATACGATGCTGGACACTGTAAGTGTACTGTACAATCAAGTTTTACATACACGTAACACTGAGAAATGTCATAACTCATTGCTTATGTCTAAATCCATGATCCAACAAGTCTGGTGACGGCGAGAATCGGTGGGTTTCCTCGACCCACACTTGGTCTCTGAGAAATCCATCAACAATAACTGATCCTTTGTCCAAGATTACATAACGAGGGGATCGCATCATGGTGCCCTTCAACTAGGGGTAAGTGCTTCACGAGTTGGCAAACAAGTTTCATTTGTACTTTATACGCAACATGAACTTAGGATTAATCACTATGACGACATACATGACTAGGAGTCACTGGATTCTGATTGTGATTATACCAAATTGGAGCAAGGTATTATACCTTGATTCTCTACTTAGGAGCAACCACGAGTTCACCCATGTGCAATAAACAATTGACAGATAATCTCATTTCCTTCAAACATAACTCTATTGTAGTCTTCCCTTCATTTGCAATGGTTGATGCTAACTTTTTGGAATCACATAGGTCGTTCAACTCTTATGTTGCCCAGGGAGGGAGACAAGGAATCTAATGTCACATTGCGACACATGACACGATTTTCGGTACCCGCTACAACACAACAATCCTATATCACACTTCGTTATAATGCCTATAGAACTGACAATACCTATATATGTAATTCTATTTTTGCAGTGCCACCAGCAGCTATTGGGCAACGTGTGTGGATTCTACGTTGGCTGCCATATGGAGGAAATCATGGACGCTAAGACGAATGGTCTAGAGGTTCATCAACCTACCTATAATTATTTTGTGATTATTAATATATATATATATATGTATATATATATATATATATATATATATATATATATATATATATATATATATATATATATATATATATATATATATATATATATATATATATATATATATATATATATATATATATATATATATATATATATATATATATATATATATATATATATGCGCTAATATATGCTAATGACTGAATACTACTCTTAGCGACAGCGCGTGGAATTCAACCAAAGTGCAATCGATCTTGACAAACTCGCCGAAATTTGAGGAAAACTCTCCGAATTCTTGATAGTGGAGGTCATAAACAAGACTGGAGAGTTCAACCCCGGTGATGATTAGATGTTGAAATATTTGATACAATTGTAATCACTTAATTGTGCTTAATCAAATAATTCATTCAAATGTACATCATTTAGTTGAGATCTGTGTAATAATTGTCGTGTGCGATATATATGATCTGTTTGCTTGTTTTCAGAGGACATGGCTAGCATTTCCTATGGCTAGCCAAAACATAGGAAATAATATAGGTATTTAAATAGCTATCATAGGGTTTTTTTTAGTATTAGCTATAATAGGTTTTTTTAGTATTAGTTGTATGTGATATCTAAGATATCATAAACGGCTATGTCCGAGAACCATCTAAGATATATGACAAATTGCAGACGGTTTTTGGTATTAGCCGTCTGTGATAGTTAATATATTACAAACGGTTTTTTTTTGAAAAACCATCTATGTTGTAATTATTACAGACGGTTTGAGAGCCGTTTGTGATAACCACCAATTATCATCTGTGATGGCGGTTCAAAAACCATCTGTGATGACGGTTCCGAATCATCTGTGTTGAGCCTTTCTGTAGTAGTGTTAGGCTATACTGGTATCCGCAATATGATGAACAAATGAGCATGTAGAGTAGTTGCATGGCACTAATGGAATGACAATGTGAGGCATGAGATTGATGATATGAACAAAATGATGCATGTGGAGAACATGTTTATGTCGATGTTAATGTTGGAACATGCACAATAAGACATGGCTAGATGATTGCTTATGTGTTTGGTAGCGTTTATCATTCTATTCTGTTCTTGTTAAATCTTCAGGCTCACCCTTGTTTATTTGTGTTTTTTTAGGTGAGCATTGAAGACGATATGCACGGCCACGAGCGGAAGTAACACATATATATTTCCACGTACATATCACCTTCAGTTAATGTATTTAAACTTCAATGGCATGCTAGAGTAGTGAGTGTTAAAAAAATGGTATGATGTTTATCGTGTCGTTGAGATATAAATAGAGTAGTTGTTGCCTAAATCTTTTAGCCATGGTGAAAATGGTAATGGAATGGAATGGTCGTACCATTCCGGGATCAAAGGATGGCTCGAGCTGTTACACTACGATTCTTAATTAAATAAATTAAGCCAAACAGTTTTCACTCATGTATGCACTGGTATGAGTATGTATAATGGGAGGAAAAAAATCACTGACAGGTGGACCCACGATTGAAAGCACTAATTAAGCAGATTATACTCGTTACTCCTACTGGTAAACATTATTAACTACAAAACTGAAAATTTGTGCGTGTAATAATTATCCTTGTATCCCCTAAATGGCTAAAAACACTTAATGATCTGTAATGATCAAAGCTGCTTAACATACGCTTGTTAGCTTCTTGGAAAGGTTTCTTGTCACATGTTAGCCAATATATCATCAATTCCATAAATAAATTTTGCAACACCAATTTTTGGCGCACATCAGCAAAATAAATTTTGACTCTAATCAGACAGTCTATGAGCGTTACAGAACAATAAAGTGAACTGTTTTTCCTTTTAGTCTTGATCAATACGAGTAGCTAAATCACGGAGTAAATTAAGAGTGTGTAGGGGTTGGGACAAATGGCCCAGAGGGCGTAGTAGGGATTGTGCGTTCTCCTATTTCTTTGTTTAGGTGTGACTATTGCGCTCCTGGTTGCTCTCTAATCTTTTCACGCAACACCATCGGTCCTTTTTTACGCAAGCGACTCATGTCCGGCTTTATTTCACGCTCGCTTTAGCATTTTTTCTCATCTCCTCTGACTAGCTGCAAGTTGGGAACATAGTGGGATACACCATTGTCTCTATATATGAGACATCTTTGCTTTGCTGTACAACCCTCACCTCCTTTAGATGATGCTAGGATCACATACCTTTGCGGTCTCTTCTGGTGGACACAAATATATAGCTCCATTGCATACCAACATGATAATTATTGAACTATGGGATGGTAATTAGCTAAAATCGTTGATTGGAACCTAAGGTTCAATTGACGATAAGTTTTAACTTTTTTCTCAAATTCATACGGTGATATTTTTTGAATTTAAGGTAGTAATTTGTCGAAATGGTATATGGTAATTTATAGAACTTTAGGTAATGGTTTTGTTAAAAATGCAGGCTTTTAACAAATTACCACCCTAAACTCAAAATTATCAACATTTTTTTGTGAATTTGAAATAAGTTCAAAATTATCATCAGTTGCATCCATCAATTTTGTGAATTTGAAAAGATTCAAAATTTACTATTAGCTGCACCACAAGCTACCATTGTCGGTTTTAATAAATTATCACCCTAGTTTCAAGAATTGTCTATGCCCCTATGCACCTTAAGTTGTCGTTGTTAGCTTTAATAAACTACCACATTAATTTTAGAATTTACCATCACTTTGTGAGTATGCGTAAGAAAAGTTCAAATTTGCCATCATCAGTGCCATAAATGATCATATTCAGATTTAACATTACCACCCTAAGTTAATAATTTATCATCATTTTTGTGAGTGTGCAAATAATAGTTCAAAATTTACCGTCCTTTGCACCCTAAGTTATCATTTATAACTTGAACAAATTACCATGTGAGTTAAGAATTTACCACCCTAAGTCGCTATTTGCATTTTAAACAAATTACCACCTCAAAAGTAACACTTTTACGTAGCTTTAAATATATTCGATATTAGTATTATTTTGTTGGTCTCATAGTGTAGAATACAAAAAAAATATGAATTACAAGTTGGAAGTACGGTTTGAAAGGTATGACTATATAAATAACTTTTGTTAGTTAAGAAAAAATATTGCATAGAGTAATAGAACATTTAAGAAGCCTCTATAAAAAAATATGGGACTCACATCTCTTATCCACTGAACCAGCTGGAAGAGTGAAACCTAGGGTAGGGCCTACAAGTGAGCTCTAGATGCCTGATCGTATCCCGTGAAGTGAGATGATAGCGGACAAATCAAAAGCAACGCGCATTTAGAGTTCTTGGTTTCAGTTTTGGTTTTTGTGCTTAATTCCTTGCTTGATTTGTGTCGGCCTGTTGGGCCGTGTGACTGGTCCGAGTCGTTTGTTGGTTATCTTGGGCTGCCATGAATGTGGCCGTATCCAACGGTACTGTTGGCCCAAAAACAAGCTTTTGTTTTCGTCTGGGTTCATTCTCGTGATCCAATCTGGTGCCCGAACGGAAAAAAATGTTTAATCCTTGGACCTAGAGGCACTGCCACTAAACCCACTTTCTTTAGGAGCATTGCTATGCTTCAAAAAAGCATCTCTATACATTTTTCTAAAAAATGTTTTTTTCCAAAAATGTTTGACACAAAATTTGAATCCAGGGGAAACACCGGAGTCCTCACCTTCAAGAATATTATTGAGTTTCATACACCGACTAGTTCAGCTAAAATCTTAAGGCTCTATTTGGAACATAGGAATTTCACATAATTTTACAATAAATTAACACAATATGGTTCGATTTTTGTAGAAATCGAAGAGAATTTCCGTGTTCCCAAATAGGGCTTAAGTCGAGGGAAGGTAATCGATATATATACTCATTCTTGGACAATCCCAACGGTTAGGAGCAGCTCTTTATACAAAGAGTATCTCAATTAAAAAAACACTAGAACATAATTAGCTTGTTGCTCTAACATATTTATTGACATCATGGCGTTGATCCTTGCAAGGGATAAATTATTGGATCGTCAAAAACACAGGTTCCAAGTGCGTCTTTCAAATTTCTTCCCTGAAGCACGGCTTTGTAGCAGTTTAGCCTATACATATTGCCAGTGATAAGCGTACTTTATGCAAGCATAATTCTTTTCCTCAAGAATTGATCAACCTACACAGATTTTCTTTTCTATTAATATCGATCCCTTCCTTCGATCAGTCAGGTTTTCCTTTCTCCAAGTGGTTTGATTAATTAGTAGGCCCGGTCGGTTTGGGAGGAACAGTTTTAGTTAACTAATTAAGATTGTTTACTTGGAAGGGTACAAGAGAGGGCTTTGGAGATCGATCGATGTTGTCATTGTAGTGAAATGAAGGGTCGCACTTTGGACAAGCATTGAGCCATTGAGGTGACTGGCCCCAGCTAGGTTATTTCTGTGATCATTCTTTCGGCACAATAAGGATATGTTACTGATGTGTGTTTTGGTTATAATCCGAAGGACAAAGTTGGATGGGTTTCAGCTAATGTGGTCAGCATCTTAGTGCAAGAGTATAAGTAATGTTGGAGTGACTCAATTTAAGCTGTTGTTCCCACCTTTTTTTATTATATTAAAACCCAAAAATTGTAAAATACAGCATTATTACAATTGCATCAATGACGGGCTATAATTTTCACACACTATTTTTCTTTCAAAAAATAAATAATACTTTACACAAGATTGTGAAAAAAACGGTGTGCACTCATCAGACGGGGATATATACCACTAGGCGATTATGGTGCCGCTCCGTTGGATAAAAATAAGCTGGCTTATGGCTTAATTGTACTGTAGCTAGCTGAAATTACACTGTACCTGATGATGGCTTATTTAACATAACTAAATTTAACAAAAAATAAAAAATAAAAAAATAGGTTAGCCTATCACGGACAATGCAAACGAATAGGGGGAAAACAAAATCAGCAAAAAAAGCTAAAAAAAGAAAATGATAAAATTTATGAATAGTAAAAAATAAGCTAGAAGCCATGGTGATCATTTGGGCTTCAGCTTTTAGCTTCTGGCTTATTTTTCACTATTCATAAATTTCGTCTTTTTCTAAACTTTTGGCTTTTTGTTGAGCTTTTTTGCCGGTTCTTTTTTTTCCCGTATTTGTTTGTATTATACATAATGGGCTAACATATTTTTTACATTTTTTAATTTTTTTAAATTTAATTATGCTAAATAAGCCTCTGTCAGCTACAGTGTTTTTTCAGCCAGTTACAGTGCTTTTCAGCCATAAGCCACTCAAAATAAGCCCAAATGATCACAAATCGAAAGGAGTAGGGCTTATTTCATGTTTGGGTGGAACTAAACCAAAACCTGACTCTCATGTGCAGCCCTGCACTTCACCGCCTAGAACTCTTTAGGTTGGTTTTTTTAAGTTGTGGTTTATAATTGTTGGTTAAATTTTTGAATTCTGGCTATTTGCAAGAAAGACTATAAAGATAGAGACAATCATATGTAATTTTGGTCGGTATAACTGAATTCGGTACATTATGTATTATAATCGATTAGTAAATCACATCTTAAAAAATACATTGTTTAAAACTTAGTTACCTTAATAAAAAGTGAAAAGCCAAAACTTGAGACCTACGGAACCTAGCCATCATCCAGATCTCTATACGACTCATGTTAGGTGCACTAGCTACCAGGATCCAGGACTGGAATTTTCTCTCTTTTTTTAAAAAAAAATAGATAGGTACATGCGCCCATAAACTTCACTAACTGGTAAATTCAAATGCATAATACACATTGGCATGTACTTGTAAAATTGGCCAACAGAATGACAAGAATTCGAGTGGCTTCGATCTAGATTGGCGATAAATTGTGAATTTGTCGTGAGATATTTGAAGTACCTCAATTTCTCGTGTGTGTGTGTGATATTCCTATCGTTGGATTTCGATCGAACAGCCTAAGTCGGCGTGCCGTTGGTGCTAAAGCTGCACCACGGCAGATGTGGTTCCAGAATTCACAAATTCGGATCACTCCCGATTAAGGGTGGGAAACGATAACAGATAATTCAATTTATACGATATTTGTATATGAGAAAATATAAATATGGTAAATAAAATTTGTATTTAAAAATATTCGTATTCGACAATATTCGTATTCGTATTTGAGAATGTTTGTATCCGCATTCGTATTCGAGAACATTCGTATTCATATTCGAGATTATTCAATTTGTATTCCATCCGTTTCCTATGACGGCCGAGATTTGTATTTGATTATGGTACATAAATTTATTCTACCGAGACTTGTTACAGAGGTTGTAGGAGGATATTCGTATTTAACCGAATTAAGTACATATTCGATTCGAATTCGTATTCGTTACGACATTCGATTCGTATTCATATTCGAGAATATTCGAATTTGTATTCATATTTATTTTAAAAATACAAATTTGTATTAGTATTTAAAACTATTCGATCGTATCCGATTTGTTTCCATCCCTACTCCCGATGTCCAGAAACCATCGAAAGTTGCCCAACCGTACGAGAATACAAGCCAGTTTTGAGGAGCATTATTGCTATAGCCTGTTCTCTTAAGATGTGATTGATGGTTTTTGGCTCGGTCAATGATTTTTGTTTGTATTTTTTGAGACAGCGAAGACATCGATATGAACGACATATTCAATTTTAAACTCAAAAAACCGTTTAAAGCCGGTTTGTTTTGGCTTTCAAAGAAATCCAAGTTAAAAGGCATAAAAAAGCCAAAAAAAAAAGCTTATATGCTTGGAGGTGTTCATTTCGGTACGATTTGCATGCTACGAATTGAAGCATGGAACCATGGATTGGTCGCCAGCTATCAATGCTTATCGCCGATGTGGTCATTCCGGATGCTCGTCCACTCTGTCTGGCGTACGTACGAAAAATGGACGGCGAAGCACGTAGCTCTCGTATAAAACTAGAAAGAAAACAAAAGCGAGTTTTTGGCCAATCTAGCCGTCTGCGCCGACGTAATCCCGTGTTTGGCCTCCGGCCGGCGGAATAGACGTTTGGGCCCCC
This sequence comes from Dendrocalamus latiflorus, assembly GCA_017311315.1. Classification (NCBI taxonomy): domain Eukaryota; kingdom Viridiplantae; phylum Streptophyta; class Magnoliopsida; order Poales; family Poaceae; genus Dendrocalamus; species Dendrocalamus latiflorus. The sequence continues at coordinate 20,163,926 of CM029616.1, forward strand.
TGGCGCGGTTGCTTACGGCGTGACCGGCGCCTGGTGCGCCCCCGTGCCGTGTGACGCTTATTGGCGCGGTCGGCGACCACGCCACCGGCCTGGCGTGCCCCCGTGCCGCGTGAGCTGGCCCACTCGGAAAAATATTAAAAATGCTTTTTTTTACCAATTTCTATATATAGAAAATGAGCTCCAGCAAATATAATATTTTTGTGGAGCCTCGTAACACAGTGTACCAACATGTGTGTGTTTTTTTTTTGTAATTTTAAACGTTAGCGACATTGGCCCCGTACGTCACCGTTATTCCCTATGTAGCCCCTGGCCAGGCGTAAGGTCGAATTTGGGCCCCTTGCGTGGAGTTAGCCTAGCTCGCCCAAATGATACTAATTTTGCATAAAAACAAACTGAAAAAAATATTTTTTGTAGAAAATGTTAGATATAGAAAATGAGCTGCTAGGCATATAAATTTTTTTTGTGGAGCACCGTAACACTATATTTTTGAAGTAATTTATTTTTGTTCCAAATTACAGTAATATACCTTCATTGAACTGGTGGGCGCGTGTCACCGACAAGTTGTGCACCGGCTCGCCAATTTTAAAATAATAATAATATTATTTTACTGATCCGATGGAAGTAATTATGGGGGATGAAGAGCAACTTTTATAGGTAATACATCTAGCAAATGTAGTACCACCCCCTCTAGTCGGTCTCCTTGATTTTATAAGTGATATCAGTGCTTGGTCTCTCATTTATTAGATTTCACCATCTAGAGAGTAAAGGATGGCTACTAGAGATGTAGTACACCTAGATGACACACCTATATTTAATGGTACCAATTATGCAAATTGAAAAATCCGCATGACATGCTATTTTAAGGCTATGAGCCCAAAAGTATGGCGGATTGTAAATGTGGGTTTTTGTCCTCCATTGGATGCTCTTGCTCCAACAATTGAGGAAGAGAAATGCTCACATCTCGACGCTCAAGTAACTAATGTCTTATTTAGTACTTTGAGTGTAAAGGTGTTTAACAAAATATGCAATCTTGAGAGCGCTCATGAGATGTGGATAAAAATTCAAGACAAATATAAGATGTCCACCTCATCTGATGAGGATTGCATACAAGAGTGGATGTCAGGAGATGAATGCTCAACTTCTAGCTTCGATGATAAAAATCCACAATCCCCTCCACATCAACTCAATGTTTCATGGCTAAAGGTAACAAGAAGGTAAATAATGAGAATGATGGTAATGAATCTTCATATGATGAGTTGGTGGACATGCTAGAAGAACTTAACGAATTTCTTAGAAAAGAGAAAGCTAAATTTAAGGTTTTGAAGAAAGAATAATCATTCTTTAAAATAACTACGATGTGCTAAAAGAAGAACATGAGTCTCTTTTATTTAAGGAATATTCTAAATGTAATGTGGATATAAGCATTTCTTGTAATTTGTTAGATGATATGTCATGTATAGCTTCTACTCCTTGCATTTTGTCTAAGGTTAATGTATCCACATCTTGTGATAATTTTGTTTGATATACCTTATTGCTCACAGTTAGATGCTCCTACTTCCTCTATGCTTGTTGAGACTAATCTTGTAGAGCAAAACAAATAACTCAAGGCCGAAGTCATCATGTTAAGAAATGACTTGGAAAAGTGCTACAAAGGAAAGGCTACTTTGATGATGTCTTGAGCAAGCAACGAAGCTCAAATGACAAAAGTGGCATTGGCTTCGTCTCTGAGAAAAAGGAGAATAGTAAAACAAGGCACAATGCAAGACATACGAAGAAAGTCAAGTGCCATAATTGCAACAAGATGTGTCATTTAGCCTCAAAGTGCCCAACAAGATGGGCGACAATCAAAGTCATAAAAATGATGTAAATTGGCAATAAGCAACTCAATAAGATAAGAAAAGAAATAAATAGCTTAACTTGCTTTAGTTGCTACAAGAAAGGACACCTTGCCTCCGTGTGTCCAAATAAGATAAATGACAAGTAAAATTATTCAAAAGGAAGGCAAACTGGCAATAAGTAAAACAACAAGACAAAGTATGGAAGAAAAAGTCAAATTTGCTACAATTGCTGAGAAAAGAGACATTTTAGTAAGAATTGTCCCAAAGGTAACATTTCTGAGCCAACCCTCCTTAATAATAATTATTTGCTTAGAAAGAATGAAAATGACATTATGTTTGTAGATGTGTTAGTTCACCCAAATTCACTACTAGAGCCATTTAAGTTCCTAAATCCATTGTGACTAACATTCGAGGACCCAACCAAGTTTGAGTACAAAAATATGTTTGATTGCTTAATAGGCGCTTGGAGATGCATTAGAAGCTTGGAACTCTCATAAAAGTGTACTCCACCATAAGCAAATATGGAGCCAAGCTTGAAGACCAACATCTCATATCTTGAGCTAATGCCATCTCGGTAACAAGCATTTAAATTAAAGTTTCTAGCACTTGCCATGAGTAGATTGCATTACATGAAATTCTTATTCAAAAGGTGTTATTATTAGTATTTGAAATTTCCTAATTGCAATCTTAAGCAAGTTGAATGTGGCACATTAAGGGGAGCGTTAAATCATATTCATGTATGTCACATCTCTACGTGTGCCCAAACTAATTAAATGCTAGTATTGTTTTTTAAATTGGGCCATTTAGCCAAAAGTCAAAAACTTAAAATTATTAATATATCTTTGAAAAACTAGTTGAAAAATGTATAAAATGCATTTCAAATGTTTTTAAAAGGTTTTGGTTTTAGAAAACCTTATTTCAAGTAAAATTGAGTTTTGGCTTTAAACTCAAAAGTATCTTATTTTGGATTTAAACTCAAAAGTTCGATAAAATCAATTCTCTAAGGAATTTGCAAAGGTGTTCAATACCAAAGACCTAGAGTTGGCTATTTCAAACATTATTAGTATTCAAAAGTTTTCCAAAACGCCAACCTATCAAATGCTATTTGATTTTGAAACTCACTCTAAACTCAACCTTGACCTATATTGGTCATATCCTAGCACCATGTGAGTTATGCCACTTGGACCAGATCCTTTGCTATATCTTAGTTTAAAAGTGGTATTTTGAAATTCATGCATGCTATTTCATTTTGAGGAATGTCTTATTTGTCTACTTTAGTGTTCATAGAGTAAAACAGTTAAATCTATGTAAATGTAGTTTTTAAAGAACCTTTTAGGTTAAAAGTCATATATCTTGTATAAAGTGCTTAAATTTGTGAAAAACTAAATATAAGTACTTAACTATGTATTTGAAATGTTTTCCAAGCCTCTTGACAAAAAATTATTTATTTAGAAGTAAAATTGCAAATTTGGCTCCAAAAGGATCTTATATGATCTTGTTTTATAATTAAATGACATATTTCCTTATATCAAGTTTTTGAAAAAGTGGTCAATACCAAACTCGTAAGGTTGGTCATTTCAAATATCTCTCTAGTTCAAAGTTTTTACAAAAGGCTAACCGTTAAAAAGTTATATCCATTTGAAGCTCGCCAAAAAAACAAGTATTAACCCGAAATGACCTATTCTTGCATATTGTGAGTTTGGCTATTTGAGCTAAAAATTTCTTGTGCATATTTGATTAAGATAGTGATTCCAACTTGTAAAAGTCTAAACGGGTAGAAACTCTATGAATCTCAAATTAGATTAAGTTTGAGCTCTATTGAAAAACGGATCTTCTCCCTTATATTCACAGCGGCATGTTGCCACTTCTTTTAAAAGAAAAGTCCTTTTTTTAAAATTTCTTTTTTGGGAAATGCTCTCTTTAGTCCAAACTTAAAATCTACAAAGTTTCAAAGTAATTGGATCTCATTTGAATGGATTTAGCATTTCATCTCGTTTAATGTTAAAAGTTCTAAATGAAAGTGCATTTTGGCATATCTTTTGATTGGAGAATTCTTTTTCAAAAATTCTTATTGGAAAAGGTCCCCAGTAGTGTAAAGCTCATATATGTCAAAATTGAAAGTATTGCAACATAATTTGAGAAAGTTATGTTCATTTCTCTCTTTGGCAAATTGCTGAAAATTCAGAACTTTCATGATTCTGAGCCAATTTGTGATTTTTATATCTTCAAATGGGTTCAGATTTAAAAGAAGTCACAATAATGAAAATTGATCTTCTATAGTTGGTCTTATATTTAAAATTTTGGCAGAATTTATGAAGACCATTTGATCAATTGTCCATCCCTCTCTAGAAGCTCAAGTGAGATGCAAAGTCTGAATTTTCAGATTTCTGAAATCTTGAGCCTTCCACTTCAAAAGGAGGATCAAAACTTTGTGAGGCTTCCAAATGTAACTCATGTGCAAATTTAAAAGGTCTAGCTTAAATTGTAACTTCAAATTTATCCAGAGCTCATTGCGCACATTTGTCTCTTCATAAAAATGCATTTTGACAAAATGAATACTTGACTCCATTTTGGTCCAAATTGCTTATTTCTTTGTGAAATTATGGTTCTAAGATTGGATTATCCTCCTTTATCTCTCTTGGATGTGTTCCTCCTTAATTTGTCTTAAAATTCAAAATTTCATCTAAAGTGAGTCCTTTTGCAAAACAAAAGCTATTTTAGTAAAAGAGTTTCCTGAGGAAAAATTTGTTAGAAAAACTCCAAAGTAACTTTAAAAGTTGATTGTGTAAATACTTGGATCATATATATCCATTTTTCTTGATTTGGTTTTGTGCATTGGTCTCAGATTACCTGCGAGCGGTCACCGGTTTGACCGGCATGTCAAAACTAGTCTGACCGGCTCGAGCGATCAGATTGCTATGAGTTTGGTAGTTAGACCAGAAATCACTGTCAAGACAGGCCGCCGCTTCTTTTCTCTGCCCGACCCATCTCATACCCCTTCGGCTAGACAGGACGCTCTCGGTGTCTCCTCCTCGCACGACCTCTCCTTCCGCGCCTCCTCTCAATCAGGCCACCAAGGATAACTTCGGCTATCTCCTCCCCTCTCCAAGGAGGTAAATTTGATCTCCTCCCTCTCCTCTACCTTTCCACTAATCCTCTACCTTTCCACTAAAAGGTTTTGCTCACATTGCTCTCATTCTCATCAAATGCTATCAAACCCTAGGTTTGAATCCCTCCTCAATCCGGCCAAGAACTTCAAGTTCTCTTCAATCAAGTTTCATCTCCTCTCACTCTATGTGATAATCTCTTCATTCCACTACATGCATTGCTCTAAATTCCAACTTTTCTTAATTCTAGGGTTTGTGATGTTCATCATGAAAATCCTTATATTGTTGGAAATTCTTTATCAAGTAAGTAGAATGAACTTAGTTAGATAATATCCTCTTGATTCCTTGCTCTATCACATGGAAAATCATTGCTTCAAAAATAAATATTCTTGTGAATGGCATTTATCTTTGTGGCTGTCATGCAAGTTCTTCCTTTAACTCTAGTATCCTCTTTTGACAGCAAAAATGCATAGAACCAAGGAATCTTGCCGCAAAAATGCAATTCCCTCATCCTTCAGAGCTCATCATTATTGAGCTACAGGAAGCTCCTCTTCAAGAGGTCAAGAGCATGAAGAAGAAGTCCCTGAGTACAATTTGCGACACCGTGAGGGTAAAGAGGCTGCACAAGAACCTAAGATGGAAATTGAGGAGGACGAAGAAAATGATAATGAAGGCGAGGACGAGGAAGAGCCAGAGCATCCTGATTTCTTTAAAATGAGCCATGAGGAGTATTCTATGCTCAGACATGCCAATTAATTTCAATTTCCTCCCTTTGCAATACAATATCTCTTTCATACCATGTTTCAACAAGAGGTATATCATCAAATCTATGCTGACAAGAAATTTGCAAATCATCGATATGTCACATGGAGCTTTCTGAGCAAGAATCCCCTCTTCAGTGGTTTATACCCTCTTCTTCAATGTGTGCACCTAGAGGAGTTTGTGACTTTGAGATGTGACTATCACACCAAGGCTATCAAATAATTTTATGCTACTGTGTATTCTCCCCAGAATTTGATTTCCTCTCTTGGATGACGGGGAGAACACGGGCTCAAGCTACCAAAAGGGAGCTTGAGATCTCCATGGGCTTGCAAGCATCTCGTGGAATCAAGGTTTATGATAAAGACCCACTACCTCTCACTCTTATAGATGAATTTTATGATCCAAATCAAAGGTTTGTGCATGGATGAGTGTCGGGACTCCTTCCTCTCCCAAGCATAATCAACAGGATCATGAGAGGCACTTTTTTTCCTAGAAGTGACAATAATGATGAAATTCATGACAGAGTTTGGAATATCATTAAGTACATTATGTAAGGAACTCAATTTGATGTTGTGGACCTAATGATTCATGAGATTGCCTCATCAAAAGGAGACAAAGGCAAAAGTATTTACTATGTTCCTCACATTATGAAGCTCATTCTTGATATGACTGATTTCAATGCTGATTGTAAAATGGAGCATAAGGAATACCATCCTCGAGATGCTCATCCACCTCTAGTGTCTCCACAACCTCATGGAGGGCAGTTTGAGCACATGGGACAACCTTTTGGGCATGGGGGGCAGCAGCATCATGGACAACCTGCATAATAGTTCTTTGATGATGCCTTCATGAATGAAATGCGTCAAAGTCTTGGCCATCTTACCACTGTGCTCAATAAAGTTGATTCTTGCATGGATACCATGGAGAGAAATCAACAAGAGGCCATCACCACTCAAGTTAGGTGGGATTCAAGACTTAGAGTCCTTGAGCGACAAGTGATTGATTATCATAGTAAGGTGAATCGTCTTGAGAGAGATGATCCCTCTCCTTGGTTTCGTCGTTGCCGTAGTGTGCTTGGTGGCTCCTCCTCCGGTGCTTCTCTTTCTCGTGAGTTCTCTAAAATGGTTTGGTTCCCCTTTCCTCGCTTTTAATCTGTCTTGTGGCTAAATCCTTCTTTTTTGGTACTTGATGCCAAAAGGGGAGAAGAAGATGAAGATGAAGAATAGAAGGAGAAGAAAGTGAAGGAGGGTGAAGAAGTTGAGTTCTTAGTTTATTTTATAGGTCAATATACCTTGTCATGTGATGGATAAGTTTATGGTCTCTTGTAAATTTTTTTTGTAAGCTTATTTGAACCACGCTCTTATTTGTTGACTTTTGGACAACTCTTGTATGCTTTATGCATCTACGTAAACTTTTGTGGTTTCTATTTTGTAACTCTTATCCAAATTATATTTCTTTATATCCTTCTCATATAGATGCATGCATGAACCTCATTCAAATCTTTATGCACATGTTTAGGGGGAGATTCCTTTATATATTGTGGCTTTACCAAGCATTAATTTCAAAATTCACATTATATCAAATACAATGAATTTAATGCTTCCAAAGTTTGTCTAAGAGTATACAATTGTTGTGTACAAGGTGTATACTCAAAAAATTAATTACTTCTTCATTAATTTTGAGTATTGTCATCAATTACCAAAAAGGGGGAGATTGAAGAATCTAGACCCATCATTATGAGTTAATGGCATGTTTTGGTAATTAATGATAATCGAATTATAGGACTAATAGTTTTATTGAGATGAATGAATAGGATATGTCTCATGGTAATGGATGATTTAAGATGAGTTCATGTGGTTGATTATTCTCAAGCACTGTAAAGACTTCACATGTGTTAAAAAGTCATGACAACAACTTGGAGTTGAAATATACGTTGTCAAGCTTTAAGTGGATGTGTAAGGAAAAGGTATGACTAGCTAGGGCTAAGGATGTGTTCCTAATTTTTTATCGGTCTTGGTGTTTGGTTCGAAGAATGGGTTGCTAGTATAAGATGTCGTACTATTAAGAGGGGCCACAACTAGTAGCTTGAACGTAACAAGTGTTGATAGCTCACTTGATTGCTCTAGCTCTCTCTATAGCATGATGCTAATATTTTTGAATGTGATTTGAAAATGTTGTAGCTCATGCATAAGTTCTTTGTGACATGTGACTTAATGTTTGTGAATGTGTTTTGCAGCATGTTGAAGTCCATGTTATTTCCCCTCTTTGAGGCATGATGCTAATATTTGAGATGTGTCTCTCACATTATTGTAGCTCATACATATATTGTTGCTACATGTGACTTAAGTTTGAAAAGGCAATTTGAATTTAGTTTAAGTCCATGTCGTCTTCCGGTGATGTGATTCCAAAAGATTATTGTGGATATGTTCCATGATCTATTGGAAGTCACTGTTAATCTTAAATGTGTATTTCTATAATTTGCAAAGATCTTGTGCAATGTGGTTGAGAAATATGCATTGCCTTCTAATATCCAGAGCCTGTCCTCAAGGTGGCAATCTGACCAGCTTTGTATATGCGGTCAGACTGGCCTAATTAGTTTCACCTGGGATAAAAGGATAGTCTGACCATGGAGTGGTCAGATTGGAGTATACTCGGTGGTCTGACCGGTATGTACACGGTGGTCAGACCAGCATGCATGTGGCGGTCAGACCGGCATGCGCCTAGAGGTTAGACTGCCCAGCGGTCAGACCGGTATACAGGTAACGGTCTGACCGGTCCGCGGAACTACCGTTCCTTCTCGCGGTACAATGTTTTCCAGAGAATGACTTTGCTGATAGCGATCTGATCGATACCATTGTGGTCTAACCAAACCTGGCAGTCAGACCAATCCCTGTGTGGGTGGTCTGACTGGCTTTTCAAACTAACGGCTAGTTTTGTAGCCATTGAGAGGGCGGAAGTACCGGCCATATGTTGGCGGTAGTTCCGGCCCTCGGGCTGATTCCTACCTTTTCTTCTCTCCAATAGCTAGTTTTTGAGGGAAGTGTATAAATACTTCCTCAAGGGCTGTTGAGAGGAGGTTGCTGGTGCTATTCTTCCAATTTTTTGAGCTAAAAGCAAGTCTTGCCTTCCTATGTGCATGTGTTGCACTTATAGAGTGATGAGAGCATAACCTAGTGCATATGTTGCACTTGGTGGTGGACTTCGTGTCCGTTGAACTATGATTCTTGAATCGTTTAAGCGGGTCTCCGATTTGTTACTCTTGGCGGTTGCTGTCTCCTAGATGGCTTTGGAGGCGTTGTGCGTGGTGATCTTCTCAAAGAAGGTTGTGAGAAGGCCCGGCGAAGTGTGAAGGTTGAAGCTCACCTACTCGGAGTGGGAAAGAGCTACCACTAGTAGATTGAGGTGTTTTGGCTTAATTCGTGGAGCCGGTCTAATTCGTTTGGGTTAATGTGGGCTAGGGGAAACCAGCAAGTTTCCGAACACCACGGTAAAAACATCAAGTGTCATTGTGGTTTATCATCTTGCACTCAATTTACCTTCTAGAAATTCATATTCAAGCATTTATATTTATTGAATTGTCTTCCTAAGATTGCTTATATTGATTTGGAATTATATTGTTGGTGCACTTAGTCAAGCTTAGATGTTTTAGGCTTTACTTATGAAAACCAAATAGTTCATATTTCCACATTATAAATTTGGTAGTAGCCTAAAAGATTTTTTAAAACCGCCTATTCACCCGCTCTAGTCGGCCCCCTCGATCTTACAGACATCAACATCAACCTCTCTTACCATTGGCCCAAACGGGTACAACAAGTTTTTAGAGTTTTGAGAAACATAAATTAAGTTGTCACAAATTACCAGTTACTTATATCCTGTGACTGCCCCAAAACTAATTTTCATGTTGCAAGATTGATGATTAGGGCAAGCTAGTGCTCTGGACTTAAACGAGATTTAGCATGGCATTTAAATATGACTTATAGCTATCCAAATTAATAATATTATCTAGGGTGACAAGGTTCATAGATTTTCAAGTATCAAAGATGGCAATAATATAATACTAGATCAACAAGTGGGTGTTTAGCTACCTTACGAGTAACATACATTTGTATAGCAAATAAAGAATGCAGTTTTGGTTATTTAAATAAACATAATTCACAAGAAATATATGCTCAAAAGGATCAAAATATTGACTCCTCTAGATCAAAAGCTTGATGGTCGTGATGATCTTGCGTTGCTTCAATCTAGGGCTCGTGTGCGTCCTCGAACTCTACTTGGAAGAATGTACCGAAAAGCGAACTGCAAACAAGCAAAAGCAAATAAATGCCAAATAACACACAAATCAAGGGAGCAAAGGAGCAAGCTTTGCATCAGGGTTTAGGTATCAGGGGTGGAGGATAAATTATCTCTTTCATCAATGTCATCAGGGTTTAAGCTTTACAAACTTTGGAGTGGTATAGTAGAAATTATCTCTTTCATCAATGTCACCAAAATGGTCTCCCTACAACGACCCTGCAACCAAAACTTAATCATACTTTTTGTTCTTAAAGATCACTAGATCAATGAAAACAACTTTGGATGCTATTAAAGTTGCTAGGCAAACTAGGGTATCACCTTCTTTATAGGGAAAATCGATGATTTATCACTGCTAAAGCACTGGTTTTATGATTTATCACTTACAAGATTTTATTTGATAATTTGTCACTCTTAAGGTAGTAAAATAGCTAGGATTTGCCACTCAAACCGTATACTGATATTTTTATTTTCTTGAAAAACACATAAAAAGACAATCTTGCCCCGACGGCCCAACCTTCTTCCTCCTCAGACTTGCCCCAAATCCACCATTCTCCAGCCTTCTTCCTCCTTCCCATTTGCAGAGGGGAATAGAGTGAGTGCGAGGTGACGAGCAAGAGTGCACAGGTGTGGGGCGACGTCATTGTCAACCTACTCTTTGTCGTTCTACTCCCATGGTAGCAAAACAAGATTAGCATCGCATACATGTACACGGCGGAGTCATTCCAGTGCCACGACGCACCTCATGATGCCCATGGCCTCCTACCCTCATCAAGATCTTGACTGTGTCCACTCTATATTGCATATGGCAAGCACGCTCTGATGAGGCGGAGGAGGGTAGTGGCCATGGCAACCACGACAGCGACGAGCAGGGGAAGCTCTACTCAAGGGGGCACCGGAGGCCCGTCGATGACACAAGCTGAAGGAGCTCGTTGAGCAATACAACCCCATAACAGGTGTTGGAAATGTGGGAAATGTTTTAATTCAAAATTTTATTAGGAGACAAATACAATAAACTAGTGATGCAAAACTTACTGCTAACAGCAGGCTACTCATCATACTTCAGAATGTACTTAAGAAAAATATAGTAACAAAGTCGAACGTGCGCGCGAACGACTTACTTTTTCGCCTGATGAAGAATAGGAAGCCACGCAGACTTGACGTAGTGCAGAACGTAGATGATGCAGTGCAGTGAGAGGTCACGCAGATGCGCTGCCCAGAAACCTTATTGCCACCCCCTGCAGGTACTCTCTGCGGCAACGGTTCGGAGATAGCCGCTCTCCCTCCTTCCAGGTGCACACCGGGAAGAAAGGTCGACGAGGTTCAGACGACACAGCACAATAGCAGAGCAGAAAGAAGAGGAAGAATGGAGGTGCAGAATTCTCTCTCTTTTCCTGGACGTCTCTAGGCCCTTTTAAGGGCACTGCAGTTATTCACTAGTAATTGTTGCGTTTTAAACATAATTATGCACTGGTAACTGCCTCATCAAATCACAAATTAAGCAGTGTAAATTCACTTGTAACTACCTCATTCAAACGTTTGAATCTCATTCAAACAGAGAGAGTGAGGTGCATGGTTCAGCAAAAATGAAGATGGACTTGGTCAAACGATTTTCACGCAAATAAATATGCACGCGCATGTGTGACTAGACAGAACCCTCCTCATACCATCTCTATCCATATTCAAGAAGTGGTGAGGACTCCACCTTATAAATCGGTCTTCCTCACCTTGCCTTAGCAATATATGGTACTAAACCATGCATACTTTGGAATTAAAGAAATGGACCATAATTAAATGGGCCAATTTCTAACAACAGGAACCTCATCGCCGAGAAGCACGATGGTAGATCTGATAGTTTGATGACATAGATTGTTTTAAACTTATTGGTGGTTAAACTTTAGAAAGTTTGATGACATAGATTCTAGGAAGTCAAGTAATACTATGCGGGTCTTTCTTGTCCAATGTATTCAATTAGATTTGTAAATATGTTTCTAATTAAATGAAATGAGCTCGGCCTGTTCCCAAAAAAAAAAAAGGAATATGACAATCAAGTGTTTTTTTGTATTATTTTAAAATAAATTTTAGGATCAAATCCGCCTAGTATGAATATGATGATCAATAAAGACCATAAAGGTATATATGGATATGGCCTCAAGTTCGCCTAGCTTTCTTCTATGGCTCTATGTTTTTCGGTTTTTCTCGGTAGGAACAACGAATCGAATCATGAAAAAAAATTCACAAATAACCTATCCAGTACATATGGCCCTCTTCATTCAAAAAACATATGGTCCTGTTGTTTTTAGCTTATAACTTATAAATTTTCTCGAACAAATAAATGGGACAGTTTCTTCACCGCTGTTTTGAAACGGCTTATTAGGATAGCCTTTTAGAAGTAGCTTATCGGATTTTAGTTTATTCATACGAGCACTTGTACTAGAACTAAAGTTATAAGCCATAGCCAAAAAGACGTACCCTATGGCTAGAAAACCCAGGTGCTAAACAGCAGATTAGACTGATCAATGATTGGCCACTTGATGTCAGGTTAATTAGAATTTAACCATAGATTACTACAAATACCCAAATGCGAACCGGAGGACACAGCGCCTTCGGCCAGCCCCGTATTGATTTGGCAGAGCTCGTTCCTTACCCTTACGCTAAAAACAATGTATTTCGTATTTACGTATAATTGAGCACATTGGTGTAATAAATGCAGTTAATTTCCCCAAAATTCCTGCAGATGAAAGCAAAACGACCATTTGTTTATTGCTACTTGCTAGACCTACATCAAACGCTTATCTAGCACGTGGAAAGATAGCTCTAAGATGATCACCATGGAGCCACTACAAGGAATCCTAACTATTTCAACAAAACCCAAGATAGTTGCAATTTATACGTGTTACAATGAAATTAAGTTCATTGTCAGCCATTGCAATAAATACTGTGGCAATACATATTGTAATAAAATTTAAATTGTGGTAATAAATTACAATATTGCAATGATTCTATTGTTGCGATAACATTTTATCACCATGACTTTACAACGTTGCAATACCTATATATTGCCACGATTCAAATTTTATGGCAATAGTCTATTGCAACGATCCATTTCTCGTGGTGATAGCCTATTGCAATGACCACTTTTGTGGTAATAATGAGCCTGTTCTTTTCTGATTTGGTTTTTGGCATTTGGCTATGGCTTATAATTTTTAGACTATTTGTGTGAGAGAGAGAGTGTGTGTGGAGTAATAGAAACTCGCATGTGGCTTTGGCCGATATAAATGAAGTCGCTACAGTGTATACTACAATCAATTTGTAGACCCCGTCTTGAAAAGACACTTCGTATGAAAGCTAGTTGCCGCAGAAAAGCCAAAAAACAGCTCTTAGAAGCTAAAAATAAGAGACCCAATATATTGCAACTCACTTGGTTTCATGGTAATAACTTGATTCACTTGACTAGATTTCATGGCAACAAACTATTACCACAAATTAAAATTTGCATTCGGCGTACATATACGGGCCAATTTCATGTTAATTCCTCATCATTATTATATACTCAATAGTAGTCAAATGAGTGATCACATCTACAAACGTTCTTATCATAAAACTACCAATAGTATAAACAATCCACATTTAACCAACAGTAGAAACAATTCAGTAGTACATCCAAAGCATTCATAATAATTAAATGTTATTGGAAACAATTATCCAAGATTACATGTAGCATTCATACAATTGTGTAAACAATGAAAACAAATTTCCTAGGTTCTAGCAACAAACATTGTGGAAGTTTTGGCATCTGATTTTTCATGACAAGGGCACCTTCTAGATTGGTAAAAGAACTTTAATTCTTTTGATCTCCACTTCCTCCATAGAATACCATCCTACAAGGCAGGAAGTAAATAGTCCCATTTGTAGTTAGTTGAAATGTCAATGAACAAGAAATGCATATAGGTACTTCAAGTAAACTGCAACGCACCTTTCTTTCTTTCTCTGGTTTACAACAGAACAAAGGGCCAATAGCAATGCGTAAAATACAGAAAGATGTTTGGATAGGATATCTGAATCCGATAGCTGTAATGAAAGTTATAGACAAGAATGTCATTGAATGAAGATTGTATGCTCGCGAGATAGTCTACCTCAGGACAACCCAGAGTACTTGAATAGTTTCTAGGGGCAGATTATCTACAAACCAAAACACAAGCACAACCAAATGATCTCATGCTTCTACTCCCCCTCTGCAATCTGTAGATGATCAATTGAGAGAATGATCATGTATACAACTTCTGAATACTGTTATTTCCTTGAAGACTATTTGTGTATGCCATCTCACATTTTTTTAGTACAGGAGCTTGATTTCGAATTTTTAGTACAATAACTTAATGTATGAGGCTAAGATCAGGCCTCCAACTTCATTGCGGTAACCTAATACAAGCCTGAAACCATTACCTACAATCTTTACTTCCACTAAGTTGATAGCGAAACAAAACAATCTAAAAAGATAGAAGCCACTGCTTGTAAGTTCTGAACAAAAGAAAGCATTAGCTTGACCCCTTAATACGATGACCAAGAATTGGTTCCATATATGAGTTGGGAGCCTTCACACTCCTGAAAATTCATGCACAAATCTAAATTAACAGATATGCATGATCTATATGAGAATCCCGAAAGGCAAAAGTACTTAAAAGAATTTAATAAAAGTTACTATCCTTTTCCCTACGAAACTCTTATTAAATAAGACCAATAAGAAAATAACATGAATTACCTCTTCTATTTCCCATGATTCCCCTCATACAACAGGGAGATAGTGCCCTAAACGACGAATACAACACATAAGTTGGTGCAGCTGCTAGTGATTGTGATGAATCCTCATCGGTCACTAATTTGATATGTCTTAATTACATATTTAGGAATTTCGAAGAGCAAATAATCAATCGATGATTCATCCTTGTACAAAGGATCAGACAATTCGATTAGGTTTTTCTACGCACAAATGGAACATAAAAAGATTGAGTTTATTTTCAATAGATGTGGAACCCTCCCTAGCCTTCTAGGCATAGCAACAAACATGCACAGGGCATCAAGACTCTTGTAGAAATAGCACAAATGTTACCTCACAACCTACACAAGGGAATAATTTTTTGCTTGAATGTTTCTTGTTGTAGAAGTGGTAGGAGGTTCAACTTATTTTGATGAAGATGATTAACTTGTATCTTCTTTTGGCTAGATGTTGCCAATTTGCATATTCTTTATTACTTGCCTTAATCTTCATCATCTATATCATCCAAATTCTTATGATCTTCTTGAGAGCCGTTAGTCTCATCAAATTGAACATCACAAGTTTTTTCAACTAAATCAGAGTTTTGTTGAAGACACGATATTCTTTACTATTTGATAAGTAGCCAAGCAAGAAACAAACATCACAATGACTTTAAAATTTTGAAAGCCGAACATCTTTTCTTAAAATGTAACACTTTCAACCAAAAATGTGAAAAATAAGAGATGTTCAATTTTCTTCCAACGAGAAGCTCATAGGATGCCTTTTTCAAAAGGCGATGCAGATAAAGACGATTTATGGCATCACATGCGGTGTTGATTGCTTCCGCCTAAAAATGATCGGAAGTATTATATTCATCAAGCATTGTTCTAATAATCTCAATTAATGTTTGATTTTTTCCTTTCTACTACTCCATTTTGTTCCAGAGTGTAGGTGGTGGAAAGTTCATATTTTATTCCAAATTCATTAGAAAAATCTTCAATTTTAGTATTCTTGAACTCGAAACCATTGTCACTATGGATTTTCTTTATTTTGAAATCAAATTCATTTTAGGATCATTTTGCAAAAGCTTTGAAAATGTCGGAGGCTTCAGCTTTCTCATGTAAGAAGAATGCCCATATATATCTCTTGAGTAATCATTTACAATGATTAAATAATAGCTATTGCCCCCATGCTCTTATAGGTTATTAGCCCAAACAAATCCATATGTAAGCGCTTCACAGCCTAGAGGTTGACATGATACTTTTGGAAGGATGATAATTTGCAACTTGGTTTTTGGCTTGACAAATACTACATAATTTATATTTTTTTAAACTTTATGTCCTTCAAGCTAACCACTAAGTCATGTTTGAAAAGTTTTTTTTGAGTTCAATCATACCAACGTAAGCTAACCTTCTATACCATAACCAACCAAAGAGGTTTTTATAATTAAACAAGTTTTTAAAATGGTAACTCCATCTTTAGAGAATGAGAAAATTACTCTAAGATCATATAATTGAGCAACGGATAACAACTTAAAATTTAATGTTTTTACAAGAGATACATTTGAAATTGACAGGTCATTTGAGATAGCGATTTTACCCAAACCAAACACCTTTCCTTTGCTATTGTCCCCAAAAGTGATTTTCTCATTGTTGCCATTTTCAAAGGTCATGAACATCTTTTGGTCTCCGGTCATGTGTTGAGTGCAACTGCTATCAAGCACCCAATGCTTTCCACCAGTCTTGTAGTTCACCTATAAAAGAAAATCAAGTTCTTTTAGGTAGCTAAATTTGTTTAGATTCTTGGGGGTTAGTAACTAAAGCTTAAGCACCCAAATAGCATTCTTTTTAGTGCCTAAAATTGAAGTGCCAACAAATCTTGCAATGACATTGCCATCATTAGTTTTCTTAAGCATATAGCATGAATCATATAATCCTACAGATGGAGTCTTACCAATCGGACAAGTTTGTTGCAAATGTCTTACTTCTCAGCACTTATGGCAATATTTTACACTTTGTTTTACAAACCTTGCGGGTTTGTAAACCGGTTTCTTGCCTTTCTTGGCTATATACCCAAGTCCTTCTTTGTTAAATGAACACTTTTGCTTACTCAATAGTTTGTCAAGGGTAGCCTTACCCTTGAAGCATCTTTCCAAACTTTTGTTTAGTTTGGTCACTTGCTCCTTTAACTCATTGTTCTCAACAATGAGCTTTGCGTCACAAATCTTAGCATTGCCATATTTAGAATCAACACTAGCGAAACATGATATAACAAGTAAATCATCATGTGAAGTGGACGAGCTAGTTTTAGCAATTTTCACACTAGGCATTTCATCAATAATATCACAAGTAATATCAATGTTAGTGTGAGACTTGTTTGAATTTTCTTGAATGAGCAAGTTATGAGCTTTCTTTAACTCTTCATAAGAATCTTTAAGAAAGATATATTCTCTTTTTAAGACCTTAAATTTTGACTTCTCTTTGTCAAGATATTCATGCAAGTGTTCTAATATATCCATTAAGTCATTAAATGAGGGTTCATCATTATCAAGAGGTTTTACCTTATCTCCTTTTGCCATGAGGCATGTACGAGATGAGAAGTGCAATGGAGACTCCTTGATGGTGATATCGACAAGTCCCTTCTTCTTAAGAGACTCATCCTCATCAGAGTTAGAGATGGTGTACTCCTCATCGTAGTTGCACTCTCCAGTGTGAGCTTCGTTCTTGCATCCTTTTGAAGCTTTTTGAAAATCTTCTTCGTGCCGTTGAAGTCATTTTTCTTGGATGACTTGCCCTTGCCATCATTCTTCGTGATGCAATGAGAGGCACTATACCCCTTCTCATCGTACTCATAGCAATGGATGCTGCTATAGCGCTTGTTATCATTGTAAGAGCGTCCCTTCTTATTCTTTTCATGACTAGTACTTTGGTTTGAGCGCCTTCTCATAAACTTCTTTCTTCTCACGAGGAGACTCATTTCCTCCCTGGAGTCATCATCAACGAACTCATCACTAGATACCATTTTTGCCTTGAAAGCGGTAGCCTTCTTGCTCTTGGAGGTGGATTACTCCAAAAGCTCCTCTTTGTTCTTTTTATACAACTCATTGGTTACAAGGTTACTCAAGATTGTGTTGGTGTCATCATTGGCAACTCGGGAGAGTTGAGAAAGAAAGTCACCAATATCTTATATTTCTTTGGCAAGGCCTTAAGCATTTTTCTCACAATATCAACATCCGTTAGTGTAGTGCCTAAGCTTTTGAGTTCATTTACGATGTTATTGAGATGTGAAAATATTTCATTAATATCTTCACAAGGTAGCATAGTAAATATGTCATATTTGATCTGGAGTCTATGTAATTGGCCTCTTTGACTATGGGTGTCCCCTCGCGGATTTCCAAGAGAGTGGTCCATATCTCATGAACGATTTCTAAATTTCTTACTTGATTGAACTCATTTGCGTTTAAAGCTCCAAAAAGAGTGTTCATCACTTGAGTATCTAAATAAACATTGCACTCCTCAAGTTTTATGGGGTGTAGTAGATCAAGAGGCATAACAAAACCCTCATTTATAGTTCTCCATATACTCAGGCTCATGACCTTTAAATAAATGTACATTATAATTTTCCAATATACATAATTAGAGCCATCAAATAGAGTTCTTATAGCAATTCCCTTACTAGCCATCCTTTTATCTCTTAGATAGTTAAATCTAAATCAATGAGAGATCAAACTTTGATAATAATTGTAGGATCAAGGGTAATCGACTAGAGGAGGGGTGAATAGGAGGTTCTAAAAATTCTTTCTCACTAATCAATAATTTAGTGAAATGGAACTAAACAATATTTATACCTTAATTCAAGACCTACACAATTCTAGAAATATTAAGGCACCATAAGCTAAGTCTCTACAAATATGTTTCTAGCTCAACAAGATATGGCAAAATCACTTGTTAGAAATGTAAATGTGGAATAGTAGAGACAAAGAGAAAACCAATATGGAGACACACGATGTTTTTGACGTGGTATAAAATATTTGCCAATCTTCACTAGTCCACTTAGAGAAAAGCCCAAATGAATCGGCCGGCTCCATGAATTAAGCCTCACTCCTCAAATCCGCTATTGGTTGTTCTCCCTTCGCTTTGGAGATAGCAAACACTAAGCCACTCATAAATGGCGCCAGGCCTCTTCACAACCTTCCTAAAGAGATCACTGCAAAAACCTTTGTCAGCCTGTCTAGGTGCTGGCAAACACCAAGAGTAACAAACCACAGCGATTACTTGAAAGCATCAAGTGCCAAGGATCAACTAATGAAATAAATGCACTTGAATTGGGCTCAACTACCTAAAATGTATGCAGTTGGAGTAAATGAGGTGTGGAGAGTGTGCTACAAGCTCAAGGGTATTCAATGAAGTGTTCTCTATCTATCTTACAGTTGGTGGGAGGTTACTTATACCCCTCACCCTTAAATTCGACCATTTGAGGACAAAATCATAAAGTAACAACAAATGTGGTAGTATTGCCATGTTTCGGTCAGTACTATCACACTTGGGGTTCAATGGCTAAATAGTGCACAATAAATACTTCTAAACTAGCCTTTATTGTGAGATGCAGTACCACCGCTCTCATAGGGTCCGGTACTACCGACCTACGGTAGCACTACGACAGAAAGGGTCATCACAGATGGCTCAAAACCGTCATCACAGATGGTTTCTGAACCGTTTCAATTTATGTGTCTGTGATAATAAGTGGTTATCACAGATGACTCTCAAACTATCTATGATAATTACAATACAGACAATTTTTTATACAAAACTATCTGTGATATATCAAGTATCATAGACGGTTCTTGAATATAACTGTATGTGATATATCAATTATCACAGATGGTTTTTTTGAAAAAACCGTCTGTGATATATCAAGTATCAAAGACAACTAATACCAAAAATCATCTGTGATATATCATATATCATAACATAGCCATTTGTGATATCTTACATATCACATATGCCTAATACCAAAAACTGTCTATGATAGCCCTTTGAATATCTACATTATTTCTTATTTTTTGGCTAGCCTCAGAAATGCTAGCCATGCTCTCTGAAAACAAGTGAACATATCACATATATAGCACACGACAATCATTACACATATCTCATAAATGAAATAAACAATTAAATGATGTACACTTGAATGAATTATTTGATTAAGGACAATTGAGTGATTACAGTTGTATCAAATATTTCAACATCTAATCACCGCTATCAAGAATTGGGTGAGCTTTCTTCGAATTTTAGTGTGTTTGTCAAGATCGAATGTACTGTCGTCGAATTCCACGTGTTGTCGCTAGGGGTATTCAAGTTATTAGCATATATCAATATATATATATATATATATATATATATATATCAATATATATATATATGTATTAATAATTATTTCATAATTATTGGCAAGTTGTCGTTCCTCTTAGAGGCCATGATGTCCTCCATATGACGGTAAATGTAGAATCCACATATGTTGCCCTGTAATTGCTGGTGGTACTACAAAAATAGAATTTTATTATTAGTTCTAGAGGCATTATTACGAAGTGTGATATAGGATTGCTGTATTGTAGCAAGTACTAGAAATCATATTATGTGTCACAGTGTGGCACTGGATTCCTTGTATTTCTCTCCCTTAGCAACGTGAGAGCTGAACGACCTACGTGATTTCAAAAGTTAGCCTTAGCCATTGCAAACGAAGGGAAGACTACAATAGAGTTATGTATAGAGGAAATGAGTTTACCTGCCAATTGTTTGTTGCACATGGGTGAAGTCGTGGTTGCTTCTTAGTAGGGAATCAAAATATATTATCTTGCTCCACTTTGGTACAATCATAATCAGAATCCAATGAGACCTAGTCATGTGTGTCGCCTTAGTGATTAATCCTAAGTTTATGTTTCGTATAAAGTACAAATAAAACTTGTATGGCAACTAGTGAAGCACTTACCATTGGTTGAAGGGTACCATAATGTAGTCCTTGTCACTGTGAGCAAGCAATCCCCTCATTATATGATTTAGACGAAGGATCCATTATCATTGATGGATTACTTAGAGACCAAGTGTGGGTTGAGGAAACCCACCGGTTCTCACCGTTGCTGGACTTGTTGGATCTTGGATCTATACATAAGCAATGAGTTATGACATTTATCAGTATTACGTGAATGTAGAACTTGATTGTACAGTACACATACAGTGTTCAACATCGTAGAAGTGAGGCATCGAGTTTGTCGAGGTTGAATAGTAAGAATAAGTCTTCGAAGGTCACACTGAAGTAGCCCAATTCATAGAGAAAATGTGCGTCTGTACATCTCACGGTGATTCCACTGTGCCGGTTTGGCTTCATGTTAGACCTCTGCATATACTAGGTATACAAAGTCTTGCAAACTAGTCCAAGGCTAAGTAATTGTAACTCAGGGACTAACAACACTCTGAGAAAGAACTTCTATTCCCCGAGAGGTGTCTTAATCTTCTTTGATTTGGCATTAGCGCCTTGCTTGCGATACACTTTCGGTGTCACCTTCACGGGAGCCAATGTGCTGGCCTTCTGAAGAGGAGCTTGAGGTGGAGTCATAGAGCGTTTTGTTTGATAGGCATGGTTGTGTGGAGATCGCGGCACGAAAGGGTCCAGGGTGATGTCCCTATTGGGCCACTAGACGAATGTGTGGACAGCATCCCCTAGTGCCATAATTTCTCTATTTGGGGGCCTCTCCAGTGGGACGGCCCTGAAAATGTCATTAATCATGTCCACCTGGACCTTCACAAAAGCGGTCCCTAGCTAGGCAGGCATGGATACGCCAACCCCTGCCCAGCGTCAACGGGAATGGAGCCAACAACCATGATTCTGAGGATACATGGCATGGCCTCGTACATAATGATACACGATGAGCTAAGGCATCCATTAGGTCTATCTATGTAGCATTTTAGAGATATACATTACCTAGATGTCGTCGATAGGTAAGTGGGTATCGCTATGTTTAGAAAGTGTCGCAAACGTGCAGCTACTCCGATATTGAGGGGGATTGGGTACCGTAATAACGAGGGTGGCTTGTGACTAGTTGCATACTTCTCTTAGTTTTTTCCTTAATGTATCTATCTCTCCTCAAAGTGAGGCAGTTATTTCCTTAAGTTTTGCATCAACGTACCATTTCATACATTCCTCGTGCTCAGCCTTGGATCTCTTCCTACTCCCATACGCCTCAGAATCATTTGGGAAATCGTGCCTCCAAGATACGTAAACCCATAGGCCTCCTGTGTGACCTGGGTGCTCCTTGTTTTCTAGGGCCGTGGACAGTATATCCCTTTCCCACGCTTTTTCCATAGCGAGGAGCGCATGCCATTGCACGAGGTCCTAGACTTCTGCTAGGATCTTGAACATGTTTGAAATTTCTGCCCACAACACTTCTCTATTGTCTTTTGTCAAACCTTTCTAGTTTGTAATGGTGATGGGGAGATGTTGCCTCCTAACTATCCGTAGGTAGTCCAAAATGCTACAACTGCTTTCTTCGGTTGCAAAGGGACCCCATTCGGAGAACCTCCATGATGGTTATTCAGCCCACTGGCCTCTTAGATACTCCTCTACCGTTCTTAGTTACCCTAGTCTTCAGAGTTTCAGACCCATCGGGTGACATCGATGACGATGGCGACATCTCCCTTACAAGAAAAAACTAATTACAATGAGCTGTGAGTGTAAACATTGGCACATGGTTGATCTTACAAGAAATAAGAACATTCAGTGACATACAAGATTGCTATAAAATCTCTTTGCAACACTCTAGTATGAAGCTAATGACACACACTAGTGTCTCAGGTTTTATGACGTATATTCATATAAAATCAAAACCACATTTGATGCTATTGTTCAAAACTAGTGTATGAAGCTAAGGGCATTCTACTGCAAACTACAAAGTAGTCTTGCTGTTAACATGTTCTCAAATGATATCAGTGAAAATGTTTCAGTGGAGATGAAATGTTGTACTTGACTTCTTGTCACCAAAATATGTTCTACTTAATAGAAAAGATGATGAAGCAAATCCATACCTTCAGCTGGAGCTAAAGGCGATAGGGAGGAGAGGTGGTCGAACCAGGTGGGGGCAATGGTGAATTCGGCTGGGGCAACAGTGGATCCATCTGAGGCGATGGTGAAACAGCAGGGGCGACGATGAATCCAGCTGGGGGCGATGGTAAGGTTGTTGACCCGGCTGGGGGCGACGACAGGAAGTTGGCTTCGGCTAGGCGTCACGAGGTGAGGAGGCAAAAGGATGTGGCTGAGTAAGTGAATGAGGGTGCAACCCTACTTATATCAGTATCACAGATGGTTCTATTATAGAATTGTCTGTGATATAAACCATATCACAGACGGTTCCATAATAGAACCTTCTATGATATTGTAGTATCATAGACAGTTATATTATGGAACCATCTATGATAGTCCTATTCTCGACTAGCCTCAGGAAGTGCTAGCCATACCCTATGAGAAAAAGCAAGCATATGTTGAAAATATACCCAGTACCACCACGACCACTTACAGTTTGACTTCTATGACCACATACAAATTAACTCCTATGACCACGGCCACTTCGACCATGGTCAAGACTGTTGTTTCGACCGTATCTTCCACTACAGCTTCGACCACGCCTTCGACTGTAGCTTCGATCACGCCTAAACACAATTAGCATGAGTCAAGGTTAGTTCCAATAGCATATACAATCACGGTTGTAATTATTTCTTAATTACTAAATCAATTACAATGCAATAATTCCTTAATTACATGTTGAGTTTATTACAATTACATTGGAATAATTTTCAAAAAGGTGTTCACCGTGTAGGATTATTACACTTAGTTATTTCCTTTTAAATAAAGCCCTTAACAATGGTCAACATGCATATAGCTTACTTCATTGCTTGGCTCTTCCTCGAGCCTGATGCTGTCTCCGAATAGAGGCAACTCATCAAATTAATTGTACTCTTTCTCATCCATGACATTCTCAATTCTGACAATCCTTCTTTTCCATGAAAAACTATGTGGTGCTTCTTATTTGCTGGGTCGGTTACATAAAAAACTTGAACAGCTTGCCTCGCGAGTAGGAATGGTTCATCTTTGTATCCTATGCATTTGAGGTCCACAGTAGTGATGCCGTACTTGTCGACCTTTACACCCTATGGGAGTTGGACCCAACAGCACCAAAATAGAGGGATCTTAAAAATTACATAGTTGAGCTCCTAAATCTCCTCTACAAGCCCATAGTAGGTGCTTGGGCCAGCTGTACTGAACTACTTATCACGAAATGCATCTATGCTGACACCTAAGTTTTAGACTGTGCCCTTTTTGTCCTGATCTGTTTTATAAAATGTATATCCATTAATGTCGTATCCTTGCCATATCACAATTGTAACTTTTGGCCTTTTTGCCAGCCATTGTAGCATTTTACTTGATGACCTCCCAGTGAATCGCACCCTTAACCATTCATTGAACTGACGGTTGTGCTATCTCATGATCCAAACCTCCGACCGGCCTGGATTCTGATGGTGTAGCATGCCCTTGTGCTCTTCAATATAAGGGGACACTTCAGTAATGGTTGCATACTCTTTGATGATGTTGCTTTCCGGAGAATTCTCATGCACCTCTCAAATGGGTACATATGATGTAGAATCACGGGGCCACATATATTTATATCTTTCACAAGGTGGACAATGAGATGGAGCAGGATATCGAAAAATGATGGAAGGAAATACATCTCAAGATGACATAGAGTCGTCACCACCTCGGTCTGTAGAGCGTCTAGTCCATCGGGATCGATGACCTTCTGAGCAATTGCTTTAAAGAAATTACACAGCCTTATGATTGTCACTCGAATCTTGTTCGGCAAAATGCTTCTAATTGCAACAGGAAGCAATTATGTCATTAGCACATGACATTCATGAGACTTCATGCTAATTAATTTCAAATCTTATATGGAAACAAGTTTCTTCATTCTGGCGGAGTAACCGGATGAAGCTTTCACACTATGCAAGCACTGACACAGTTCAGTTCTCTCGAACTTAGACAGAGTGTAGCAAGTTGGGGGAAGGTACGTTCAGCCTTTATCGGTCTCTATTAGTGCCAACTCAGTCCTGATGTTCATAGCGACAAAGTTACGCTGTGCGTTGACACCATCCTTTATTTTGTCACGAATGTTTAGTAAGAAACCAAAATCAAGCTATCACATACATTATTCTCTATGTGCATGATATCGATGCAATTGCAGACTTCTAAGTGCTCCTAGTAAGGCAAGTCCCAAAATACCGATCTCTTCTTCCACATGTTCTTCTGATGGGTCCTCAACTTACGTCCCTTTCCAAGTATAACATCAATATCCTTGACCATATCATAGACCTCTTTCCTGCTAAAAGGCCTTGGTGCTGAGTCATCTTCTTCTTTCTATCAAATTGTTTCTTCATCTTGCGGTATGGGTGATACCGTGGAAGGAACCTACGGTTACGCATGTACATAGTTTTAATCTAAGTAGTGCGGATAGGCTTTGGCTCCTTTCATACTCAACCCTGATAGGATACCAATGGTAGAAAAATCATTAATGGTGCAGAACAACATGGCGCGCAGAGTGAAGTTCTCTCGTTTGTCCGCATCCCATACCTGTACCCCTTTGTTCCACAGTGTCACAAGATCTTTCACCAATAGTGCTAGGTACACATCAATATCTTTCTCAAGTTGCTATGGCCCTTGGATAAGTAGTGACATCAAAATGTACTTCTACTTCATAGACAACCAAAGAGAAAGATTGTACATGCATACATTCACGGGCCAGATGCTATGTCGGTTGCTCATGTTACTGAAAGGATTCATTTTATCTGTACTCAACCCAAACCTTATATTCCTTGGTTTTATACCGAAGTCTATAAACATCCAATCGATGTCCCTCCACTAGGCAGAATCAGCAACGTGTCTTATCATTCCATCTTTCTTATGCTCCTCCGAGTGCCAACGTAACAATCTTGCATCCTTTCGGTTCGCAAATAATACTTCAAATGGGGAATTGTAGGTAGATATCACAACATCTTAGCAGGCAGTCCTTGCTTCACCTTGATGCCTTTGCCATCATCGGAATCATTTTTACACTTGTATCAGGATGCTTTGCACACCAGACAAATATGTAATTTTGCATACTCTTTCCGGTAGAGGATACAATCATTCAAACATGCATGTATTCTTTCTACTTTCATTCCCAATGGACAAAGAACCTTCTTGGCTTGGTAGGTAGTTCTCGGTAACACATTTCCCTCTAGAAGAATGTTCGGTAGGAGACCTAACAATGCCGTGAAACTCTTGTTGGACCAACCATTGCTTGCCTTCAATTTTAGCAGTTCAAGAACAGATGACAACATTATGTATTGCTACTTGCAGCCTAGGAACAAAGGTTTCTCCAGATCCTCTAGCAATCCCTTGAATTTTCCAAACTCTCTCTCACTGTAGTTTCCTTCTGCATCGCATAGCATCTGAACCAGATTGTCATCATATGACCTATCCTCATTGAAAACACAATCTATAACTGGCATATCATTGTCTCCCTCAGCAACTTCATGCATTCTTCTCTTTACCGTGACTGGTCCAACATGTATACCCGTTTTTGAAACCCCTTCGAATAAACTGAGCTTCCATTTACGCTGTGTTGGTAAATATTTTCATATTATCGCAATCAATACATGGATAGTACGTATATTCCATCTCCTTCTTCAACATATCCTGCTCGGCTACTCTTCTAAAAACAGACATGCCATTAACGTACTCTTTGCTCACACAGTTCTCAACGTACATCCAGCTTCAATCCATGTACACTACACACGTAACAAATTAGGGTCAAATTGGATTACTACTACTACTATAGCTAGCTAGCTACGTACTATTCATGAAGCAACATATACCAAGCAAGAATTAATATGTTGAAGTAAACTATGAGTAGTGAACTATTCTTAAATTATAGCAAACTACGAATTAAGCTAGATTTAAACCTAGCTATCATCTCTTTATTATAAGGCATATAAATTAGAAGCAAATACTAACCTCTAATTACCAAGCTAGAACAAATCGATCTACAAACAGCTAGATCTACAAGCGGAATGCTTTCACCAAACTCTCCAAAGTCGGTTGCCTCCTTCAATGTAGTGCAATGAAGATAGATCTATCGGGACCAGTTCGGCGAGGCATTAATAATGTGTCGTATCCTAGACACATCCAACCACAAACCATCTATAGCCATCTTTGAACTATCGTAGAAAATTCGTATAAATAAACGTATGTATATCTGCAACTATCATAGATGGTTTGTATGAATAACCAGCTATGAACTATCACAGACGGTTTTTAATATTAACCGTCTGTGATGTCTGTAACTGTCAAAGATGATTTGTATTAATAACTGTCTATGAACTATCACATATGATTATTAACACAAACCATCTGTGATAGTAGCGTATCACAGATGGTACATGGGTGACGATTGTAAAATCGTCTATGATAATTACAGCACAGACGGTTCGAGGAAACCGTCTGTGATGAGGCATCTTGTATAGCCTTTTTTAGTAGTGCAGTACCGTTTCCAGGGAGCGGTACTACCATTTTTCTAAGAGCAAGAAAATGCTTCAAAAGGTGTCTCTCTAAAAATAAGGTACTATCAACTACTTTTGGTCAGACCAGGATGCGGTAGTTCTATTTATAATTTGTGGTCATATCGCGCTATGGTAGTACCACTAGTTACACTCTGTTAATACTGATTTCCTAGGGAACAAAGATGCTCCTCAATGCACCTTTCTGGAAATTACATATCACTAACTATTTTTTGGTCATATCAAGGTGCACTAGTACCGCACTACCTCCCGGTCATACCGCAGTTGTCGGGACCGGATTTCCGAATTTGAACCCTCTATGTATTACTGTACTAGTCCCAGATCAAAGCTAGTACCATAGTCAAACAGTGACGATTATATATCCAACAACATTTTATTATAATAAAAGAGAGTACAGGCCTTAGAGCCACTTTATTACACATGACGTTACAAGACCTCACAAACTAACAAAACATAGCGGAAGCAAAAATAAACTCTGACGATAACCTATGAATATACCACAGGCAATTGACTAGGGAAGCACAACCTAGTACTCTGGGAAACCTTCGTCGAATCGACATGTGAAGTAGTCATAGGCTCCTTCTTGATCTTCATAACCCTCTGAGAGTTATTTTGAGTGTAGCATGTGAGTACATAAAATACTCTTCAAGTCTTGGGGAAAATATAGTAGATGCAAGGCTTAACAAAGAAGGACAATATGGTTTTTTTGCACAAAGCTGCATTATGTTTCAAATACCATAACTAAATTCTTAAAAGCATCAATTTAACAAAATAATTTCAATAACTAAAACTAAGTAAATTTTCTAATGAATGTTCCAACCACCAACGCTAGTAAACACAATCTAATCGCCAAGGTTCAAGAGTAGGGGTTCTATCCATCCGCACTGGCTCCATCTGCCAGGTCACACTCCTGGGAGTTCCATCCACTCCTGAGTTCCCAAAACTTTTACTTTAAAACTAAAACCAAAGATATATGTGAAAGCGTACATTACCCGCCCTTGACTGTGGGCACAGCTATTCGAATAGTTTTACACTCTACAGAGGTTGTATAACTTTACCTATAAGAAATAAGTCATCTAGCTAGACACAGTCAGAACCAGATAATTTATCACAAAGCCTTTACCTCACTCCAATCTAGCTAGACACCACCTGCTGAGGTTTCATCGCTGAAGGGTTAAATCCACCACAGTCAGAAGCCACCTCTTGCGCCGTATGAGTACAGTAAATCCCTATGCCTCACTATGAGTAAACCAGCAAATCCTTGGTACCCACTTACCACTGGTGATATCTAAACTAAACCTTTGTAAGTTAGTTGGCTAGGTCATACCCATATAGACTTGTGGTTGTACGGTAGTGCTCAATTTGGATAATCACAAGCGTCAGTCCTTAATTGACTAGGGCGGTACATTCACAATACAATTTCTTGTGCTAGATCCGCACTAGCCAGATCTTACCATCTACCCAAGTCTAAAACCAATTTTTACTATTTTATTTTATAAACAACGACAACACCTATTGCCAAACACTTGATAAAAGCAATTGTTTAGAAATTTGATAACATTATTCCCACCCATAGGGTTATAGTGACTGATAAGCTTATCTAAGCAATTACTACCATTCTAGAATTAACAAATATCATAATAATCTCAATACTGAGACATAGGAAGCCTAGGATGACAAAGGTACATGGTTGTTAACTTCAAATGAGGTTATAACAAATTTGGATTAGCTAATAATCTTAAGACATAAATTAACATTTTATGTAACATAGCAATGCAATTAAATTTGAATTAATAAAATGATTTTTGAAAAGATAGGTACAAGATGATCAAAGGAGGCTTGCCTTCCTGCACGTTGTCTGGACTTTCCTGTTGCGGTCGGAAAACTCTTCGGCAACGTCGGGTTATACACATAAAAAATGAGAAACCCAAATAAATAAATAAACATAAACAAAGTCACAAAATACAATATATATATATACACACACACACACTAGAAGGAGATTTATGATTTTAGATGAATTTAGAAATTTGAATGGGTTCAAACAGAGCTATGATGAAGAAATACATGCTTTTGGTAGTATTTGCCGTTGTCACAGCTGCATGGTCGGACAAAGGCTAGGAGTGGTCAAAAGCTTCATAAAGTGGTCAAAAACTACCGAGCGGTCGAAAGACTATGGTCGATAGTCGATGGTTAAATGTGGTTGAATAGCTCTGCGTGGTCTCAGCCACCAAGTGGTCAAGAAAACTTCCTAGTTGATCAGAAGCAACTGTAGTAAAAAAACGACTACGATCGAAAAGACCAGAGGGTCTGGAGAGGATGGAGAGATCGAATGATTTAGAGTAGTCGAAGGAATAGGACGGTGCGGAGTGGTCGAAGGAATCGATCAGCTTAGAGTGGTCGAAGGAATCGATCAGCTCGGGTGGTTGAACAGTTGTGATCGAATGGCTAAATGTGGTCGAAAATTTAGACGTGCTCGGTGGTTGATAACGTGGTCAAAGAGAGTGGTCGCAAAGTTTGAAGTGGTCGTAGTATGCAAAGTGGTTGAAAGGTATATGTGGTTGAAAGGTTCAGAGAGGTTGGAATTATTGCAAGTTGAACATTACAGGAACTGATCCAAGAAGACTGGAACTGGTCGAAGACTTTAAAGTGATCGAACCTTGGTGATCGAAACCTAGTGGTCGGAGGTTGAGAGTGGTCAAAGGCTTGATGCGGTCGAAACCTATGAGAATTGTCGCAACGCTGAGAGTAGTCATAACCGATGAGGTTATCATGGCCGACTATGGCGATCGCAACACCGAGAGTGGCCGAGAGGCCCACAATGGTGGAAAACAATAAGGTTGTCAAAAACGAGGGTGGTCGAAAGCAGCCATGGTCATGAGCAACCGTGATCGAAAATGGCTATGGTTGTGAGCAACTGCGGTCATGAGTGACCGTGGTTGAAAGTGGCTACGGTCGAAAGCGACTATAGTCATGAGCGACTGTGGTCAGATGTGGTCGCGGTCAAAAGCGACCTTGGTTGAAAGCAAGAGGGGCAATTGTTTTCAAGCTGCGAGGGAGTTACCAGAGAAGGCTAGAGAGTGGTCGGTGACGATGGAAGACGACAGTGGCAGAGTGCTCCAGGGGCAGATTTGCTCAACTATGAGGCAGAAGACGATGGCGACGAAGTGCTCCGTTGGGGTCTTGGATGGTGAAGCAGTTGGTGAGGTCATTCTCGAAACTGGTGGTGTCATCGGCGGACTTGACAACTTCTCTAGAGGAGGACGATTTTGGCTAAATGAAAGGGAAGGCCATACGATCATGGTGCTATGATTTATAGCTTCGGTAAAGAAAAGGAAACCGACAGGATTTATGGCACCGTGCGAGTGCTCTGGTATTCAAGGACACGCAAAATGAAAGGAAAGATTAATGAATTGATTGCTATCCCAAATTGAGTAGTTTCCGAATGAAGACTCTGAGGGAAAAACGCTTTTGTCGGTCAGAGACTGGAGCTTGTGTTTGATGCAAGGTAGAAGAAGATGAAAAGTGATCAGGCTAAAGAATAAAAGGAAGGAAGGTGGAGAAACTCACAACAAGGAAGAAGTTTGATTGGTGGCTGGTTCGGTTGGAACTCTGACGTTAAGTGTGTTTGGCTTATGGCAATTTTAGGATGGGTGACCCTTTGAGAATTGTTTTTGGACTTTGGATTGGAATTACGATTTTGATATTTTCTTCTAGTATTACACAAATAATCCAAACAAAATCCAAACACTTTTAAAATAATTAAATTGAAATTAATTTTTTTGAAAGCAAATTTTTGGGATGTTACAACAGTGCAATAGTACCACCAAGTAAACTCTGGTGCTATCGATTTTTCTGTGAATACATGGTTGTTTTTGGAGTTTTAGTTCAAATGCATGCATGATCCTTAGTTGATTTAAATGACACAAGAAATTGCTTTTAAGCTACCAGCCATGATTCTTGTTAATAGTATGGCATTGCTTTTAAGCTACTAGCCATGATCCTTAATAGTATGGCATCTAGCCTAAAATCCAATCATCCACCCAATCTCCAAAGACCGGTAAAATTAAAAGAGATTCTAGGCTACTTATACCTTTGTTTCATGTCATTGTGATCTTCTTGTCAATCCTTTCAAACACTTGAAAAGCATGTTAATCCTATATGCACATGTTATCATTAATTACTAAAATATTTTTAGTGAGCTAGATGCTTTTAATGAGGTGGCCCTAGAGGGAGACCCGCACTTGGCACTATCCGCTCGCCAGCTCACGGAAACGGCAGAAACTACCGTGTGCGTGTGTCCACCGTGAAGCTGAGTCCTGTGCATATTGATTTCTAAAAGCTGCTTTTCTATAGTAAATATTTTTCTACAGTATCTAGTTTTAAATAGAGTGTCTTTTCAAGACAAGGTTTACTAGTGATTGCAGTACAAATTGCAGCGACTTTATTTATATCGACTAAACTGGTATACGAGTGTTTCTCTATAGACTTCTTTACAAGTTGTTACTATTTATAAGACAAAACTAAAAGCAAATATAAAGTTGGGTAGTGGAAATAATGTACAAAGTTGGACGACGTGTTAGCCAATTGACAAAAACATGGTTGCAGTAACTTGTGCTTTCCCCATTTTGGGCTCCTTACCGAAAAAGCACCCATGACTCTTGAACGGTGCGGAGAAGTATATAATGTCCACACAACATAAATATATGTACCAAAGTACCCTTTAGTAATAAAAGAACGTCATTTTAAATATTGGCATAGCCATCAAAATGTAACTTTAACTACTATTTTTTATTATAATAGATGTTGTAGGGGTGACCCCACTTAAGCTCAGTCGGCCTGTTAGAAGGTTGTAAAGCTCAAAATGGGACGCGTGTAATGATACATATGCCCTTGAGAAGAGTAATTGGGTGTAACGACGTGATTGTAAAATACTCCCCATGTGAATATATATAGCCATCCAGGCCACGAGGAGAGCCCCAAGCATTGCTCACCTAACATCTCTACTATCACTCTATACTGTTTGATCTGTAACCATAACAATAGACATATAAATCTAATAAAATTAGACTTTTATGAAAGTTTTTTGAGGTACATATATATATATATATATATATATATATATATATATATATATATATATATATATATATATATATATATATATATATATCATTTTCATGGATTCATTCTAAATATTAAAAAAGATACTAATATCCAAGATTAAAGTTTGACTGCATAACTGATAACGTCTTTCTTCTGTGACCGGAGTGACTTGTTTGAAAACGTTAATGCGAAGTGCCTGTACTTTCTGAGTTCACAATTTAGTCCTGCTCTCAGAAAGGGCTAATTAAAACGGCCCATCAACGGACAGATTCGTCCAAAACAAGCATCCACGAAGGTCCTGGACCTCAAGCAAACGTCCGGAGGAAGTGATCCCGAAGGAGACGAGAAGAGGCCGCATTATGGACCGTGGACGTTCTCATTCTTGGCAGCAGGCGACTGGGCTGGGCCAAGGTGGTCAAGATCGTCGTGCTCTCAACCGCGAAGCCGCTCGCCGGGCATAGGGGGGTCAAGGACGTGCCCCGCGAAGACGATCGCACCCGACACCTCCTCGACTACGAAGAAGGCAAACGGATGGTCAGCCACGAAATCCACGGGCACCGGCCGGTGCTTTGGTGCACTCGCGCCGCACGCATGGACGGCGGTGACGCCCGCCGCCTCGGTGCCTTCCTCGTTCACCTCGATGACAGCCTTGTGGACGACCTTATCCAGAGCCAGCGGGCCGTCGTCCCCCACCATGCCGGACAGGTCGGCTTCCCCGCTGTTGAAAGCCACCCGGAGTCCCAAGCCCCGGAGAACGCCGGTGACGTGCCCGGACTTGAAATTCAGCTTGAACTTGGGCAGCCGGAAGTCGCCGACCGTGACGAGGTTCGTCGGCAGGTGCGCGCGCAGGAAGCCCGGGCTGGACGCGATCCGGTCGACGAGGCTCCAGAGCCCGTCGCGCGCGTCCGGGAGGAAGATGCACATCGAGAACAGAGACGGCGGCTCCGCAGGCGCGTGCCCGTTTTCCTGCTCGTACCGGAGCTTGAGCACCTTGAACCCTTTGTGGCAGGCGATGTACTTTCCTATCCTGCTCCGCATGAACGGCACGTCGACGGCGCTGCCGTCGAGGTGGTAGAACCTGTCGTCCTTGGTGAGCTCCTTGTCGAAGGGTGTCTCCCACTTGCCCTTGAAGTAGACGGCGTTGGCGAGGATGATGTCGGTCTGAGCGGATGCTCCATCAAGGATTGAATCGATGAGGTTGTTCGTCGCTGCCGCGACCCACTCGTTGATCAGTTTCACTGCTTCCGCTGGCTGCAGCACGCTGAGATCGTGTTAGATTGCATGCATGCGGCACATAACACGGAAGAGATCACGTATATGTAGTATATGCACCGACCTTTTCGTGGAAGTCGACGGCGCGCGTCTCCGTCTTGTAGGACACGACGGCGGCGTGGCGGTAGGCGGGGTTGAGCGCCCTCGTCTTGTCGTGCCACACGCCACACGCGAACATGACGCGCGGCCCGCCCGTCCGCGACCGGTCGGCGAGGGCCTGCTCGGCCAGGCCGCGGACGAACTCCGCGAGCTCGTCGCGGGACCTAGCGCCGAGCACGTCCAGGAGCTCGTCGAGGGTCCTGCCCCGGGCGCCGGCGGCCATCAGGGCGAGCGCGGCGTAGATGGACAGCGGCGAGAAGACGAGGTTGTTGCCGGTACGTGCTCTCTGCCGCGAGCTCCTTGGTGAGGCGGAGGGAGAACGCCGTCAGGCCGGAGTACACGAGCTGCATGGTGCGTCCGAGGGCGGGCGCGGCCGGGCCGGAGCCCGTGTGCCGCTTGGGGAGCCGGCGAAGGCGCGACTTCTTGCTTGGCCTCGCCTTGCTTCCATCGTGATTCGCCGACTTTGCCTTCTAGAGATCGAGATATCATAGTCTACATACGCTGACGTTGGAATTGATCTGCAAGTCTCAGGTTATCAATCCACTTATAGAATCCAACATGGAAACGTTACGGATTCGGCCACACTACCGGAAAGCTGCTATATGCCGAGTGTCTGAATCTTTGCCGAGTGCAATATATCGGACACTCGGCAAATAACGTCTTTGCCGAGTGCCTCCATAGGGACACTCGGCGAAAAGAATACACTCGGCACACAATATCTTTGCCGAGTGTTTTTACCATGACACTCGGCAAAAGAAGCTCTTTGCCGAGTGCTGACAATAAAACACTCGGCAAAAATAAAACACTCGGCACCAACCGCCGTTCGTTAGAGGTCAGCCGCCGCCGTTAGACCTTTGCCGAGTGTCTGGAGCTGACACTCGGCAAAGAGCTCTTTGCCGAGTGTTTTGTTTGCGGCACTCGGCAAAGAAATAAAAACCTTTTCCTCTCCTACCCTTCAAACTTTTTCTACTCTCCACATACAAAATATGGTACTCCATGTTAAAATTTGGTATATATTTTTGTATTTGTTTGGTATATTTAATTAATTAATTGCATTTTAAGCAATTTTTTGAATCAAGTCAAATTTGAACTGCAAGTGATTCAAATAATAGGAAAAAATGAGTAGAAAAATGATATTCATGTTATTCAGCCCAGTTTGAGGCCTTACCTGTTAAATGAAAAGGAATTTCGAACATTTTGTTCAGGAAACACGACCACAAACGTGTGGCCGAATGATTTTTAAATTTTAAAAAAAGCAAACGAAGTCTGAAAATCATGAGATTTGTCAAGATGTCATGATATTATACGTGGAGGCTGTGGTAAAAAATTGATAAGATTTCGCATAAGTTGTCATGTACGATGCTTACAATCTGAATCAATTCTGAAGAAGAAGCGTAGAGTTGAGACGGATCCGGTAAGATTTGGAGTGAAAGTGACGGTCGAATTGTGGTTTGACTACAAAACTTTTTGTACAGGCAATAGACAACAGAGATTGTTTCATGTGAAATTTTGGTAATTTTTCGGATCCATTTGATAAATTTAATTTTTAAACTGCAACTGCAATTATAGAATTTTACTTGATATAAATTGAATTTGAGCTATAACTGCATGAAATAATGGTCTAATATTCATAGAAGCATCGAATATGCATTGTTGAGTGAATTTGACAAGGCATTTTCGAAGTACATTCGAACAAATTTGTAAAACACGCTATGGAAAAGATAGAGAGGAAAGGAAGTTTAATTAAAAAAAAAATCTTTGCCGAGTGTCTTGTGGGCGACACTCGGCAAAGTAGGATGTTTGCCGAGTGTATTATGGGCGGCACTCGGCAACGAGGAGAAAATCTTTGCCGAGTGTCTTGTGGGTGACACTCGGCAAAGTAGGATGTTTGCCGAGTGTATTATGGGCGGCACTCGGCAACGAGGAGAGGTTTGCCGAGTGCCCGATCGGGGGCACTCGGCAAACAGTAGAAACAACACATTAATAATTTCCCCGCGGCCGCGCTCACACACGCAACACCCGTGCCCCGCACGCCCGCCCCCGCCCGCCCGCCGCCGCGCCCGCGCCGCGCCCGCCCCGCACGCCCGCCGCCGCCCCGCCCCGCCCCCGCGCGCCCCGCACGCCCGCCGCCGCCCCGCCCCCGCCCGCTTCGACCCCCGCGGCCGGCCGCCGCCCGACGCCTCCCCCGCGGCCGCCCGCCACCCGACGTCTCCCCCGACTCTCACCTCGGCGCCGCCGCTCTGCTCCAACATCGGCATCATCCTCTCCACCGACATCGACGGCGACATCTCCCCCGAGTCCCCTTCAGCGCCGCCGCCGGCCAGCACTTCATCCACACCACGGCGCCGCCGACGCTGCTCATCTCAGCTTCTATTTCTTCGGTTCATCTCTAGATCCTCTCCCTTTATCTCTTTTCTGCTCTTAATTACTGCTCAGTAATAGCGTATTGTTGACTACTAATTTCTGTTAATTGTGCACTGTTAAACTGTTGATTACTGATGCTATATGAACTGTGAATGTCTGGGCAGCAATGTGATTGTGTTCTGTTATGTCAAACTGTGATGTATGCATGTGTTCAGTATGTCTGTGTTTAGTACTTGTGTAGGGTATGCCCTGTTATGCAGTTGTCAGAATTGATATCTATGTTTGTGTGTTGTTGTGCTCGAATTACTTGTGGACTACCTTGCATGTTCCTGGTAATTAGGGGATGATTTACTGGTGATCGACATTATGCATTGCTACTAGTTAGTCGTCGAAGTTCTAGCAATTTTATTCTCTGCATGTTATCCATCCTCCTTGTATTTATTGTGGTCTACCTGTCCTTCCCTCCCTTCTCTGATTGGTCGGCCCAGTTTATTCTCTGGTTAGGCGTAACCTAGTTAGGCGTCTCCCGTTCGAAAGAGATACGGTTGGAAATATGCCGATCTTTGCATATCTATAACCGTATCTGTTTCGAATTGTCCACGTTTTTTGGACAGCCCGAGGATGCGTAGATGGGGTTAGTTTCCATGGTCTACTCCGATCCGTGACAGAGTTTCGGCAGCATCTCCCTGTTGTTCTCCGGATACACAATCTCCCTGCCAGGACGTGTATTTGGAGAACAGCGGGGAGGTGCTGCCGAAATTCTGTCTCGGATAGGAGTAGAGCATGGAAACTAACCTCATTTACGCATCCTCGGGTGGGATTAGGACCTATCTTCACCTATTAGATAGGAGAAAGATCGTGTAGATGCATTTGATTCTTATATTACTCCCTGATATGTTAGAGGATGGATGACCGTGAGTGGATGTACACGGGCCGCTCAAGTCAGGGTTCGTTGTCCGATGAATGGATTGAGAAGACCGATGCTTTCTTGGAACTAGCATTTGCCAAGGTTAAAGGAGCGTGTGCCACTTGGTGTCCCTGCAGCAGATGTGCAAACACGCGTCGACAAACAAAGGAGGTCATGGGTAAACATCTTTGCAAGTTTGGATTTACGGCAGACTATACCCGGTGGATCTACCACGGTGAATCTGATCGTATGAGAGAGGAGGTTGTGAGACCACGCGTCGAGGATTATGATGCTGATGGCGGGGTAGGAGACATGTTAAATGACTATCATGAAGCACACTTCGCTGAAGGACGTAGGGAGGAGGAGCTAGAGGCAACCGCAAAGGCGTATTACGACATGTTGTCTGCGGCACAGAAACCCCTTCACGGCCAGACGAAGGTTTCTCAACTGGATGGCATTGGACGCGTAATGGCCTTGAAGTCCCAATTTAGCTTGAGTCGAGACGCCTTCGATGCTATGTTGACAGTTTTTGGCAGCATACTTCCGGAGGGTCACATTCTGCCAAAGAGCATGTACGAGTCAAAGAAACTCCTTCGTGCACTTAAGATGCCATATGAGCAGATACATGCTTGTCCGAAGGGGTGCATCCTATTTAGGAAAGAACACGCGGAAGCAAAGTACTGTGGAAAGTGTGGATCCTCTAGGTTCCTGGAGGTGGACTCTGGTGATGGTCAGAAGAGGCAGCTTGCGATCCCCGTGAAAATCCTACGGTACCTTCCGTTCATACCAAGGATCCAACGGCTATACATGACCGAGGAAACCGCGAAACAGATGACATGGCACAAAAATGGACGTCGATACAATCCTGAGAAGCTGGTACATCCATCCGATGGTGAAGCATGGACCCACTTTGATGTGATTCATCGTGAGAAAGCTGTAGAGGCTAGTAATGTACGTGTTGCGCTGGCAACAGATGGGTTCAATCCTTATGGAATGATGGCCGCCCCATACACTTGTTGGCCCGTGTTCGTTATCCCCCTCAATCTCCCCCCCGGCGTCCTCTTCCAACGACAGAACATATTCTTGTCGTTGATAATTCCTGAACACCCGGGGAATAATATGGGTGTGTTCATGGAGCCTGTGATTGATGAATTGGTCCGTGCTTGGGAGGAAGGGGTATGGACATACGACCGAGCTACAAAGAGAAACTTCAAAATGCATGTTTGGTACCACTACTCCCTGCATGACTTCCCGGCGTATGGGATATTCTGCGGCTGGTGTGTTCACGGGAAGTTCCCATGCCCAGTATGCAAGGCAGCTCTGAAGTTCATTTGGTTGCTGAAGGGTGGCAAGTATTCTTCGTTCGACAAACATCGACAAGTCCTCCCTCTTGACCATGCATTCAGACGAGACATCAAGAACTTTATGAAAGGTGTCGTAGTTATAGACCCTGCACCGCAGATGATGACCGGTGCCGCGGTTCGTGCTCAGATAGATGCTCTCGAGGTCAATCAAGAAGGTGGTTTTGTGGGATATGGTGAGCAACATGCATGGACTCATAAGTCGGGCTTGTTGAGGCTCCCCTATTTTGATGACCTTCTTCTTCCACATAACATTGATGTAATGCATACTGAAAAGAATGTCGCCGAGGCACTTTGGGCAACAATCATGGACATTCCTGATAAGACAAAGGACAACATTAAGGCTAGAGTGGATCTGGCAACGTTATGCGATAGACCAAAGCAAGAAATGAAGCCTCCTAGAGGCGGCAGGACATGGAGAAAGCCTAAGGCCGAATTCGTCTTGACCAGGCCCCAAAGGAGGGAAGTACTAGAATGGTTCCAAAAGTTAATGTTCCCTGATGGGTATGCAGCGAATCTGAGGAGGGGAGTGAACTTATCTACTATGCGAATCAATGGGCTCAAGAGTCATGACTACCACATATGGCTTGAGCGGCTTCTTCCGGTGATGGTTCGAGGCTATGTCCCTGAGCATGTCTGGCTAGTGCTGGCAGAGTTGAGCAATTTCTTCCGCCAGCTTTGTGCCAAGGAGTTATCTCGGACCGTGATTGCAGACTTGGAAAGAATGGCACCTGCGTTGCTCTGTAAGTTGGAGAAGATCTTTCCACCCGGCTTCTTCAATCCGATGCAGCATTTGATTTTGCACCTCCCGTATGAGGCACGAATGGGGGGGCCCGTGCAGGGTCGTTGGTGCTATCCAATTGAGAGATGTCTAAAGGTTCATCGAACTAAATGTAAAAATAAATGCAAAATTGAGGCTTCCGTTGCAGAGGCATACATTTTGGAGGAGGTGTCAAACTTCAAAACAACGTACTATGGTGACAACCTTCCTAGCGTGCACAATCCACCCCGTCGTTACAATGCTGGCGAAAATGAATCGAACCTCAGCATTTTCCGAGGGCAACTCGGAAGTGCAAGTGATGCGACCCCCAAGACCTTGAAACATGAAGAGTGGCGCACTATCATGCTATATGTGTTGAACAACCTTTCCGAAGTGGAGCCGTACATGCGGTAAGTTGTCAACAAACTTGTTCTCGAGTAGTCACTATTCTGCATCCAACCCCCTTGTTTCTCGTTGGTGCAGGGATTTTCATCATCAATTCTGGCGTGAATCAAGGGAACCTACCCCGCAGGAAGCTGAGACCCTTCTTAGCCACGGTGCGGGAAATGGAATGCCCAATTTCATTTCTTGGTTCAAACAGAAGGTACTGTCCAAGTTGCTCGTACTTAGTTTGACATTACAAGTTGCTCGTACGGGCGAATAATATAACGAACTATCCTGCTTGAGCTTGCAGGGCCAAACCGATGCGTCTATGAGTGCCGAGTTGAGACAGGTTGCCGATGGCTATGCCTATAGGGTAAGCTCATTTACCTATTATGACGTGAATGGATATCGCTTTCACACAACAAGACATGAGCAGAGTCGGCCCAATCGAAGAACCACAAATACCGGAGTTTTTACGCCTAGCCTTGATGGGGTCGAGTATTATGGAAGAATTGAAGAAATATACGAACTCACGTTTCATGGTTGCAAACCTCTTAATCCTGTCATATTCAAATGCCATTGGTTTGATCCTGAAGTAACGAGACGGACCCCTAATCTTGGGCTAGTCGAAATTCGACAGTCATCCGTCTTACCAGGAGACGATGTGTATATTGTGGCTCAACAGGCCACGCAAGTTTATTATCTCTCATACCCGTGCCAAAAAGACGACCGTCTTAAGGGTTGGGATGTTGTGTACAAGGTATCGCCACACGGTAAACAACCTGTCCCAAACAATGAAGATTACAATTTTGACCCAAACACATATGACGGAGCGTTCTTTCAAGAAGAGGGGCTAGAAGGGAGTTTTGAGATAGACTTAACCGAAGCGATCGGAATGGAAGTAGACAATGAAAGGGTTGTTGACGAGGACGCTGGAGATGAGGTTCAAAATGTGAAGGACTTAGAATTACTTCAGCGATTACATTTAGGCAATGACAGTGATGACAACATTGCTCCTTCGAATAGTGTTGATTATATGGACATGGCTGATAGTGATGATGAGACTTATGATCCAGCTAATCCCGATCATGATGATTATTTCTAATACATGTAATACTTTGTTATTTTCTAATTATGTTTTGTTTATTTTGCATCTCTTTCTAAAGTACGTCTTGTTTATCTGTGCTTATTGGTTTACTCTTTTTAATTGCAGGTGATTGAACAAAGATGGTGGGCGGTATGAGGAACGTAAGGTCGCTTTACCAAAGACGGCACGATGCAGCTGAGCAGTCGGGGAGCAGGAGTAGGAGGAGCGGGAGGAGCAGCAGGAGGAGCAGGAGCACTCTTGAGAGGGAGCGGGAGGAGGAGCGAGAGGAGGAGCGGGAGGAGGAGCAGGAGCGGGAGGAGGAGGAGCAGGAGGAGGAGGAGGAGGCGGCAGGGGGTTCCGCTTCCTCTGGTTCGTCGGGTGTCTGGTTGCGAGGTCCCTCGACCCTCCCGAGGCGACCGATACCTCGTGAGAGACGCCCGCTGATTCAACCCACTGGGGCTAGGTAAGTAACTTTAGATGTTATCACTACTTTTTCATTTGATATGTTGAAAATCACAATAGAAACTAATAATTTATCTTAATCACTTGGGCAGGGGTTGGACGCTTGTGGCTGCAGGTGATCACAAACGCCATGTCAATGGCATCCTGGGTCTTTTGTGCAGGCTACACTTCCCTGGCCTGGTTGCGTTTGGCGGAGGGCAGGAGCTGGCCTACACGTGGGACCACTACGTCGCCTTCCCCGATTTACCAGATCGGGATGGCAGGGTATTCGCCAACAAGGCGGCGCGGGTGACGACCGAGCTGTGGGTAAGTCTTCCTCGCACTACATTGCTCAATACATCACATTCATTGGACATTCTTGAAATAATGACTGGATACATCGCGTCTATATGCAGGATTTCTTCAGATGCCAGGAGGGATATGAGGCCAAGGCGGCTAGTGTGGCTCACAAAGCCTGTTATAAACTCGTGAAGGACATGCATTACGAGGCGCGCGTCCAGGCCATCGTAACATACAACGCTACCTACCTTGGAGTGAAGATCAACAAAACTCAAGCAAGAAACATGAGGCTGACCCGGGAAGACTACATGCAGGTAAATATAGAACATTAATACTGATTTTTTCTGAGATTAAGTACGCTTAATTTGATCTTCTTATATGTTATATACTTGATGACGTGTAGGTGCCTCCGTGGTGGTGCGCCCAGCATCTCCAGTGCTGGGCACAGATGGTGGACAAGTGGTGCGCCGCCGAGTGGGAGGAGACGCACAACGCTTGCCGGGAGCGGCGTTTGATGATGCCAGGTGCACCACACCATCAAGGCAATCGTAGCCTCGACGAATTCGTAGCTACATGGGTACGCGAATTCATTTCTTTATTATAACGCTCAATTCTGCATAATTTCTAATCATCTTGCTGTTTTTTTCGCAGTCGTCGTCACATGGTGGCCAGCCTTACTCCCAGTTCAAGGCATGGGCTTTGGCCCACAAGGGCAAGGCGACGTCCGACGTCGACTACAACCCGGAGGACCCGCCCTCGGTGTACAGCAATGCGACCGTCCACAGCCGCCTCAGTGAGTACACATCGATGGCAAGGGCGGTCCATGGGCCAGAGTACGATCCGAGCACCCAGGACCTTGATGGAGAAGTCGTCATGAGGGTGGGAGGAGGCAAGAAGCATGGGCGGTACTGGATTGGCGACAGCACACTCGACACGGCCACTACTCCCACTCTCACCCAGATTTGAGCAAGGAGCACGAGCTCAAGCCCGGCCATACGCCCACGGCCGGACACTGCACAGTCCCGGATGGAGGCACTCCAGGTTATTTCTGTTTTATTCATCGTTCATTAATTTTTACATACCTTTGCTTTGCATTGTAACATTAGGGTGAAATATTGTAGGCCCAGCTGGAAGAAGAGAAGAGGCTACGGGAGGAGATGGCGGCGAGGATGGAGGCCGATCGGCAGAGGAATGAGGCCGAGCGGCAGAGGATGACGCAGATGTTTCAGTGGATGCAAAGTCTTGGCGAGAGGATGGGTCAACCTCTGCCACCGGAGCTATTCCCTCCACCTCCTCCTGCAACTACTCCTGTGAGTTTCTAGTGGAGTATGAATGTTTAAGTTTGTATGTTCCTACCTTAAATCTTGTCTCACACATGCAATCTCTTCTCCTTTGTGCAGAATCAATCAGCGGCTTCGAATAATTTGCCTCATGACCCACCACATCAGTCGGGGTGATATATTGTGACTATATGTGATATTGTGACTTGTGATATGTGATATATTGTGACTTGTGGTGATATATGTGATATATTGTGACTTATGGTGATATATTGTGGACTATATGTGATATATGTGATTACTTGTGGACTATATGTGATTACTTGTTGATATATCTGTGATATTGTGACTTGTTTGAGTGGGGTGCAATAAACAATTAAAATAGGCAGTTTTTGGCCACTTTGCCGTGTGTTACACTCGGCAAAGGGAGGCTTTGCCGAGTGTCATGGTAAAAACACTCGGCAAAGTAACGTTTCTGGGCATTCTGGGAACATACTTTGCCGAGTGTTGTGGTTTTGCCGAGTGTCATGGTAAAAACACTCGGCAAAGTAACGTTTCTGGGCATTCTGGGAACGTACTATGCCGAGTGTTGTGAGTTTGCCGAGTGTCGTGGTAAAGACACTCGGCAAAGTTTTAAACTTTGCCGAGTGTCTTTATCACAACACTCGGCAAAGTTTTAAACTTTGCCGAGTGTCTTTACCACGACACTCGGCAAAGTGTAAAGCTTTGCCGAGTGCCATTCCGTCCTGGCACTCGGCAAACGACGCCGTCACCGTGTTCTCGCCGTCCACTGTCCTTTTTTTGCCGAGGGTCGTTTCGGCACTTGGCAAAGGCTTTGCCGAGTGCTCGATGAAAAGCTCTCGGCAAAGAGCTCTTTGCCGTCAGAAACTATGACGTGTGAGCTATGCCGTGGGTGGCACTCGGCAAAGACTTTGCCGAGTGTTTCTCGTGCTTTGCCGAGTGCCACCGGCACTCGGCAAAGCTGCTGAACCCGGTAGTGCCAGTATGGGTTCTCTCTCTCTCTCTGTTGTATTGTCTACTTTTGTCGCGCCCCATGTAATTATCCTAAGGATAATTATATTTAAGTAACAGATTATTATTCGTCTAATCAGTAAAACACTACTCCAATAAATAATAATCATTTATCAGAATCGCGGAGCCGAACAATAACATAGAAACTGCATCTTTATTACAGTCTTTGCCACGAGGGCTGCAGTCTTTAACATAAATACATAGGCGGCAAAAGACATAAGACAAATATTCTAGGGCTCTCCTGCTCGGCTCAACGGGATGCCTACTCATCCCACCGTAGGATAGGGGGAATCCCCCTCCCCTGAATCCTCGTAACCATCATCCTCCTCTCCTGTGGCCTCGGCAGTGCCCGCTGCCCCTTCATCCGACTCGGAGTACTCTCCGATCGGAACATGGTCTAACAAAAGAAAATAACAGCAAGGGAGAGTATTAACATACTTAGTAAGCATTATAATAGCAAAATGCACTGTATGCCTCTCTTCTTGCTTGTTTTTACATGTTCTATTCATCTAATCATAGAAAATACTCTTATTAAGTGGCAAATTCTAGTTTGTGAAAACTCTACTTTTCACTCAGGTGAAGAAAGATCCCTAGTGATCACCTAGTCCTCAATCTAAGAGACTGTACCCATAGCTACTCTAAACCATCATAA
Organism: Dendrocalamus latiflorus; assembly: GCA_017311315.1. Taxonomy (NCBI): domain Eukaryota; kingdom Viridiplantae; phylum Streptophyta; class Magnoliopsida; order Poales; family Poaceae; genus Dendrocalamus; species Dendrocalamus latiflorus. Next base: position 20,208,380 of record CM029616.1, read on the forward strand.
CTAGGTTTCCCACACTTCTTTTGGTGCGGGGTTAAGTTCAAAGTATAAAATATTTTTCAAGTTACATTGCTCAAATCTCCAGCCCATCTATTTTCCACCAATGTACCGAGTTGCTCATCTGGGCTCCATCGTCTTCCAATAGCATTTCGTCGGTACTGGCTCCCGGTCCAACACTACACCTGCGCTAATATATGAGTCTGGGACTTACTCACTTCTAGATTGATGTTACTGGTCCTGAGCTTTATCCATTTCTACTCACATATATTTTACTTACCCAATGTGGAAAGATGAATAACGTAATAGGGTAGTATTGTGACAGGTGTGGCCGTGGCTTCCTGTTGCTATCGGAAACGTCGTCTTGTGGTAGTCCACCTAGTCAGCCTCCTAGTCCTGTGGTCCGTGCTCTCCTTCGTCTTCCTCCTATTTCTGTCTCTTCTTCTCGGACACTCCTCTCTTCTCACTTGGCCGAGCTATTGGCTTTGGATGGATGGGGTTCTCTGGCCTTCGGTCGAGAGCGAGGTTGAGTGGTTCTTGACTTTACTTGGCTTGCTGTTCTTGGATATTCTTGGTCGGTTCTTGGTTGGCTTGCTAAGAGAGGGGGCTAGGATGCTCTCTATTGGCTTCGTTGTTCTGGGTGGTTTTGGAATGCAGTGGGTTCTGGCTGGCTTTGTGCTCTCAGTGGTTTTGTAGCTCTCGGTTGGCTTGTGCTCTCGATGGTTTTGGCAAAGCAATGGGCAATGCAGGAGGGGGCTGGAAATGATGGCTTATGTATGGGGGGTTTTTGGCCTCTCTCTCTCGGTTTTAGCTGTGAATAGCTAGGGAGGCTCCATTCTTATCCTCAATTGAGTCTTGGTTCCCTATGGATTCATTGGACCATAGGTCCTATGTGTGGGCTGCTCAATGTTTTGGGATTCTTTGTGGCTGAGATAAGTGAGAAAAATGTGGGTGTTGGGTTTTTGAAGTGCCGAATGATGAGGCTCACTTAAGGTAAGAGGCGCCGATCGGCCTAGGACGGTCTAGGAAACTCAATGAATGCCGCTTTGTATGGCTCTAGGAGCCATAGGGTACGGATGGCAACTTTCTTTCTCTTTTATTTTTATTCTTCCTTGGATTTTCATTTGGTTTGCTCTCCGATTGCAAAATAGAAAGGGGGTTTATTGGCTTGGGATGTTAATGTCGGCAATACACGGTGACAGGATAGAAAATGCAATGCAATATTTATTCTAGTCTTTATCCCAATGCAAATTTTATTTAGAAATTAGTTTTCATATATGCATAATTCTTGTAATTAAAAAGTTGAAATAATTTTCTTTAATTTAATTTTGAGGCCTAGGGCCAAAAGATGTAATTCCTTCTTGTAATTAATGTGTTGTAATAATTTTAATTATTTCTTTAATTATGATTAATTATGTTGTTTAGAGTTAAGTAGAGTTAGGGTTCTTTCAACCTTCCCCCTTAGGACGATTTCGTCCCCGAAATCGAGTGCCTTCCCCCTTAGGACGATTTCGTCCCCGAAATCGAGTGCCTTCCCCCTTAGGACGATTTCATCCCCGACAACGGGTGCTCAGTTGAACTGGTTGTGGTAGGCTTCGCGTAGCTCCTCCTCTTTCTTCCATGCAGCTTCACGGATAGAAATGTTCTTCCACAGAACTTTGCAAGAGCGTATGGTCCGCTTCCACAACTATTGGTCTTTAGTCTCTAGGATCTTCACTAGATGCTCTTCATAGGTCAGGTCATCTTAGAGAGGTATGTCTAGGTTGGTTAGATGTTGTGAGGGTTCCTGTAGGCATTTTCTGAGTTGGGAAATATGGAAAACATTATGGATTCTAGATAGCTAGCTCGGTAGTTCTAGTTGATATGCTAGGGTGCCTTTATGCTCTAAAATCCAAAAAGGTCCCATGTATTGTGGACTCAATTTCCCTTTTAATCCAAATAGGTGAACCCTTCGCATCAGTGACACCTTTAGGTACACATAATCTCCAACCTCGAACTTTAGATCATGCCTATGCTAATCTGCATAACTCTTCTGCCTACTCTGAGAGGTTTTGAGGTGCCCTCGAATTATTTGTATCTTCTCATAATTCTCTCACACAAGTTCAGGGTCTAGCAAAGGTCTTTCTCTAATTTCATACCAGCATATAGGTGATCGGCATTTCCTTCCGTAAAGAGCTTTGCATGGAGCCATTTGGATGCTAGATTGGTAGCTATTATTGGCGAATTCGGCTAAAGGCAAGGGCTTATCCCACGTGTCTCCAAAATTTAGCACATAAGCCCTTAGCATATCCTCTAGGATTTGATTGACCCTCTTCGTCTGGCCATCTATTTGGGGGTGATAGGCTGTGTTGAAATTGAGTTTGGTGCCTAAAGCATCATGTAGGCTTTCCCAAAATCCTGAGGTGAATACTAACCATCTATCTGAAGTGATAGTTTTGGGCGCTCCATGCAGGGAAATTATCTTCTCTAGATAAAACTCTACTAACTTGTCATGGGAATAATTCTGGTTGGTGGCAATGAAGTGGGTTGACTTGGTGAGGCGGTCGACTATGACCTGAATGAGAGTTAGAGGTAGGACTATTATAAAATCCATACAAATATCTTCCCACTTCCATTCTGGGATTTCTAAGGGTGCCAACATTCCGGCTAGATATTGGTGTCTGCCTTAACCTTCTAGCAAGTGTCACATTGGCCTACGTACTCTGCTATTTCTTTTTTTTCATATTCACGCAGCAAAAGTTTTCTTTTAGTCCTTGTACATTTTTGTACCACCGGAGTGGATAGTATATGGAGTGTCATGGTCTTCACGTAGGATGGTCTCTTTGATTTGGGGTTCATTCGACACACAAATTCGATTCTGTCGCCATAGTATTCCTTTGTCATTTACACTAAATTCCGATGGTTGACTTGACCTTATTCTTTGGACTTCTTCTTTGGTGAAAGGATCCAGGAGTTGTCTCTCCTATATTTGATCTAATAAGGTGGAAAGTCATGGCAGCTATAGTGGCTTTGGAGGTGGTGGATTTCACCTCTATTCTCATCTTGGCTAACTCTTGAATTAGAGCAGATGTGTAGTCTTCAACGGCACGGTGGTGATATTTGGTTTTGACTGAGGGCATCTACTATCACATTGGCCTTACTAGGATGGTAGTTTATGGTCAGATCGTAATCTTTGGTTAACTTGAGTCACCTCCTTTGTCTCATATTTAGATCTTTCTGGGTGAAGATATATTTAAGATTTTTATGGTCACTAAATAGAGTGTGCCTCGATCCTTATAGATAATGTCTCCAAATTTTCAGGGCAAACACCACTGCTCCTAGCGGTAGGTCACGTGTAGGGTAATTTATTTCATGGGGCCTCAGTTATATAGAAGCATAGGCTATGACATTCTCCTTCTGCATTAATATGCTTCCTAATCCATACTTGGAAGCATCACAATAAACTACATACTCAACTCCGTTTTTAGGTAGCCTTAGGATTAAAGTTGTGGTTGATCGCTCTTTCAGGGCATGGAGGCTTTGCTCACATGAGTTTGTCCACACATACGACACATATTTTCTCAGAAGCTTAGTGAGTAGGGTGGCAATTTGAGAGAAGCCTTTTATGGATCTGCAGTAGTATCCCACAAATCAAGTGGTATTTGTGGGGTGTTCCCATGTGGTCACTGCTTCGATCTTTGTGGGATCTACTTCTATTCCTCTCCCAGAGATGATGTGGCTTAGGAATGCTACTTGGTCAAGCCATGTAGAGACCCGAATATGCAAATCCGGACTCTCCTGTGTATTCTGCACAAGTCTAGGATCACGCTAGTGCACACAGTATAAACAAAGATGAAATATAGACCATATCACGATTTACTAAGAAAAGACTCAAATATTATTAATAATTATCAGAGTACGACCTTATGGCCAAGCTTGCAATTAATAGCCTAAAGGCTTAAAAGAAACTAGCAGCGAGAAACAAGAAATAAGCATAGTAGCCATTCGATATGCCTACAGGCAATCGACTGGGGAGCGAAGTCCTAATCCGCGAAGTCGTCGAAGTATCTTCCTTCCAGTAGCTCCTGCTGATCTGGTCCTTCTTCCTCAACTGAGCAAATATGGATGAAGTCGTGAGTACATAGAGTACTCAGCAAGTAATTTGTAACAAAGAATGCAATATAGTATGCAAGGCTTACCAAAGGATGGCTGAAAGGTTAATTTTGCATAAAGCAACAATTTAAAGTAAATACAATAAATAGATTGAAAAGCAAACTTTGAAAATGATATTAAATAAGTAACCAAAGGAATTGAGACCAACAACAAGTGAACTGACCATTCACCCCAATGAATCACCCATGAACCAAGATTCACATAATGAACCACCAATGAACTACCCATTCACTTAACCCAACCAAAATTTTATGAAAACTCTACCCCTCGTGTGAAATCACCGTGCATTGTCCATGACCGAGGATACGGCTATTCGAATAGTTTTACACTCTGCAGAGGTTGTACAACTTTATCCACAAGACATGATCATCCCGGATTGCCATGCGAGTTACACACTTTCTTAGGTGTGCGGCGAGGAGATCATGACAAGGCCTTTACAATGTTCAATTTCAACTCAGTTCCGCCTCGCTAAGGTTTCGCCGTCGAGTAGGGTAACCCCCTAGTCAATAATTGCCCCCTCTTGCGCCACTGCGGATCCATGGCTCCGACCACACCACACTCATCCCAATGACGGAACCGAAATTGAAACATCACAAATTATTTAACCAGGTCCATCCCATACTGGACATGTGGTTGTACGGTAAGGCTCAGATCATTGGTGCACAAAGTTAAGTCCTTAAATGTACCCAAACGAAGCATCCACATCCCAATGTGCCAACAGCACCCCCTTTACTGCACGATCATTCGCCTAGGTGAAAATCAATTTTGTATATCCAACACCAATGACACACCAATGTCATGGCACACAAATTTTATAACTGTGGCTACAACCACGATTCAATATATCATTAAGTCAAAATTAATTATTTGGTCACATGTGATGATAAACCCAGCGTTGCTATAAGCATGGCTAAGCAATTTAAACGTACACCCCATGTGGCAACTAATATTGCATCACTAAATAATTACCCATCCTATGGTGACAATAGAATCATGGCAACCAAATTATCAGGGAGGGATTAATCAATTTGGACAATAACTACCAATACAAGGGTTTGATAATAAAATAGCAATGCATGATAATGTAAAACAAAGTAATACATAATAGATTTGAAAACTAGGTTCAACATGATCAAAGGACACGACTTGCCTTGGCCTTGCTCAATTAGGAATTCTTGATCTTCGAATCCGGCTTCAGCTCCTTCGAAAGCGCGATCTAACGAGAGAAAAAGCGAAATGAAACACAAAAATAAATTCAAATAAAATTCAAATGAACTTCAAAAATTGCAAAACAAGAACCAAAAGATAGAGCTTAATTTTATATGAATTTAGGAAAAAGAATCGGGTCAATCGGAGTTCGGATGAAGGAGAACAAGCAATCTAAAGGTTGCTGGGGCAAGAAAATGCTGGAAAATAGCAAAAGTTATTGTTCATCCGAGAGCAGCACTTTTGGAGAGAAGGCTAGCGCCGGCGAGAGGAGGCATGGGAGGTGAATCTAACTAGCAAAATGGGTTGCTAGGGACCCAAGGCACGCATAGGAAGCGACGGCACGTCAAACGGAGAACGGCGACGGCACGGGCGGCTACAACGACATGGGTAGGAGAGAGGAATAAAACCCGGGCATAACACACGGAGAAGTAGGGTGAGCACGGGCTAGAACGCGGCATGGCAAAGCTAGGAAAATTATCGGCTCAGCTAGAAACCCACCGGAGACGGCGCAATTGACATTTGAACGACGTCGGGAAGGAAAAAGGAAAAACTTAATATCTTGGTGCTCGGTGAACGAAATCTAAAACCACTTGGAGAGTAGCTACCTGAGATGGTTTGGCACAATATGACGTGAACGAATTGGGAAAACACCACCGGATGGATGGGGACACGAGATGCCATTGGCGGCCATGGCAAGGTGTCGGAGGCGAAAATTTGTGGAGGCTTTTTGGGGAAAAGGAAGGAAGCATGGCGTAGAACGCGATGAGGCAAGTCTAAGAAAAATTATGGCATGGGCTAAAGCTTACCGGAGGCGACGAATCAACATCGAGAAGCACTCTTGACCTAGATTGGGGAAAACTCGATTCCGGGAGATTGGCTACACCAAAACCAAATTAACTTGGCAAGAAGGTAGATGGCACATGATGGCACAATGTGACGTGAAAGGATCACGGAAAAACTCACCGAATAGCTCGAGACGCGACGAGCAATTTCGGGACCGAAGGGCCTCGATGCCGATGGCGTTCTGGGCTTTGAGGGGACTTGACACGGCTTGGGATGGGTTTAGAGGGGTCAAGGGGTCGTATTTATTGGCTTGGAAGAGATAGAAACTGACTCCAATTCGCGGATTTCGGTTTAGAGTCCGTTTCAGAACATAGAAGATAAAAGGCAAACGGATGAACGAAACGCAAAGAGGTCAATTGAGATGGATTCCTTGCGTGATTTGGCATAACTTTCCTTTTAGGAGGATATTGATATAAGGTCCGGATTGGAAGTTATGAAGAGGGAGAAAAACGGAAGGAAACATGAACACACAGGATCGATCTCTGCTCGCGCGTTGGAGAAGATGAATGAACAGTGCATACATTCTCTCTCTTTTTTTGGAAATTTAAAATTGAGCTCAAACAAACTCCAAAATCCAAGAAAATACAGAAAAATTCCTTGTGACACAAGGAACACAAATAAAATATTTTTGACTAATATTAATGTTTAATTTAATCATATTAAATCTTTTTAATTAATAAAAATTCTAATTAAGCTTTAATTACTTTCAGAAAAATCCAAATGGTGAATTTTATTTTAAAAACTTCAAAAAGGCTATGAAAATCAGGATGTTACAAGCCAAAATTCACATTTATTGAATTTTGGTGAATAATTGATTTTCTCTAAAGATTTCTAAGGCAACGGTGAGCTGTTGATGATGTTCTTCCTCACTTTTTGAATAGATCAAGATGTCGTCAATGAAGACAAAAATGAATTTGCTAAGATATTTCATGAGAATTTTGTTCATGAGATTCATAAAGATGGCAGGGGCATTGGTTAATCCAAATGGAACTACTGTATATTCATGATGCCCATACTGGGTTGTCTTCTCAATGTCAGTAGGATTGACTTTGATTTGGTGGTAGCCTGATCTTAAGTCAATTTTTGAAAATATCATCTCTCCCTTGAGTTCATCAAACAGGTCATCTATTTTGGGTAATGAGTATTTATTCTTGATGGTAATGTTATTGAGCTCCTGGTAGTTTGTACATAATCTCAATCCTCCATCCTTCTTTTCTGCAAACAGCACCGAGGCTCCCCTTGGTGATTTACTTTCTTTAATAAAGCCCTTAGCTTCGAGGTCATCTAACTGCTTCTTCAGTTCTACTAACTCTTGTGCATTCATTCCATATGGCCTTTTTGAAATTAGTGCAGTACTAGGAAGAAGATTAATAGCAAACTCTACTTCTTTGTTAGGGGGTATTCCTGGTAGCTCTTCAGGAAATACATCTGGAAAATCTTTCAATACTGGTATATCTTTCACTTCCTTTCCTTTGATATTTGCCAGGCTAGGATGAGATAGCTTTGGTTGAGTTCTGATTCCTAGGTATGTTAATATAGTTCTGTCTAGCTTTCTGATAGAGGCACTTTTCGATGTGTAGTTTATGTTCACCCCATGGGTGGATAGCCAATCTATGCCCAATATTACCTCTAGGCCACTTAGGTCTATCACATAGAGGTTAGCTAGGAATTTTGTATTGTGTTTGATAATGGCTTGCCCTTTTCTAATAGATGACACTTCTATCATTCCCACGGGTGTACTAGCCATCATGGGTTTGTCTAAGGGTTCCAACATCAATTTATTTTCTGCTAGGAATCTACAGGAAACGAATGAGTGTATTGCCCCTAGATCAAATAGCACGTTACCCATAGATGGTGGAAGTAGCAATTTACCAGTGATTACATCAGTGGCTTCTCTAACTTGTTCAGTGGTAACATGGGGGAATCTTGCTAGTCCTTTGCCGGACCCAGATTTTACAATCCAGCATCCTCTGTGATTCCACCGCACTATTCTCTAGATTAGTAGATAGTGCTCATAGATACAGTACTGAACATCAAAGTACATATCATGCGGAAGCGTAAATATAATAGTAGACTTACTCATGGGCTGATTAAGCCAAAATTAATAAAATGCTGCAGCGGAAACGAAGCACACAGGTAGCAAACTGGGGGTTCGCGACCTAGCGCTTAATCTCTCCATCATCTTCACCATCTTGGCCAGGGGTATTACTAAAGCATAGCGATTGGACTCCTTATTCTGGATTTATTTGTGAGAGCAAAGGTGAGCACAAACCACTGTGCTCCGCGAGCTAATGCACAGGATGCAAATGGATAATATGCATGGATTATCAAGGGAAGGCTTAGGTTATATTATTTTCCATAAATTTCTTTTGAAATATGATACATAGAAATTTCCTGAGACCTAGCAGTTTGAACTAAAACATAATGTGTGAAAGAATGCAATATTAATAGCGGTCCAGATTCCATCCACCATTACAGGGTCTCTGCACCATATACTAGACCTTCAGCGTTATAGCCACTTACATTATCACTGGGGCGACACCCAGGGCAACACAAATCAGGGCTTTCCACTCCCCTCAACTTTTCCCATTCCACCCACAAAGTTTTAGAAATAGAACTATATCTGGTTAAGTTCCCATGTCCGCTCTTTACCCTGGGCACGGTTATTCGCATAGTTTTGACTCCACAGAGTTTGCACACTTTACCCACAAGAGACAGTCCGCTCGTTGCCCCACACGATTCCTAAGTCGTGTGGTTGAGTAGACCATCATAATAACCGTTCAAAATGCCTCGCCCCTTCAATCATCTTACCCTTATGAGCTTGGCCCGCTTCTGGCAGGTCTCATAAGTTGTGCGGGATGTTTTTCTCCTATGCGGCTAACAGTTGGCTACCCACACTGCTAGCATGCTGCAGAAAACTTCACCCTCTACGGGTGTCCCATTCAAGCTGTCGTACGGACCAGCCACTTGCACTACCTCACCTCCTCCGCCGATGATGATGACTTTCAGGGTCCAGTAAATTTACTAAGCTAAGTTGTAATTTACAGACTTATGGTTGTACTTATTTTACACAGGAGGTCATGACAAGATTCAGTCCTTAGGGTTATCTGGGTGGTTCTACCACTAACCACACTCTCGTGCTCCGCTACACCATACCCCTGAGCCATCTGCTCAGATGGATAAGCAATTTGAGGTTTTTGGGAGCAAAAAATAATCGTATCAAAATACACCAGTCATTACCACCATGACGTCCCAAACTAGTTTCCCATGATTAAAAGTGATGCTTAGGCATTTTGGCGTTTATTCGAATTTCTTGTTTTGGGCCCCTTGCTAAAAATCTGAATTAAGAAAATGAAAATCTTGATCAATAGCCAAGACTGAAAATCAAAGCAAGGAAATCTCAAATTCCCATGGAAATCCTAAACTCAAAATATAATAAATTGAAATCCGGATATTCAAAACCAAGAATGGCAATTGAAAACTAATATAAAATCTTTCCCATCCAATTTGCATAACTAAAAATTCAAAATTTGAAATTAAAGAATTATTCCTCAAAACTCGGAGATCTTAAAATTAAAGTGTTGAATTCGGAATTTGAACAATGCTTTCAAATACAAAATCTAATTACAAATCCAAAATTCAGAAATTCTTAAAATTACCAAAAGTCCTCTGGGCCCAGCCCATTTCTTTTCGTCCCCCCGGCCTGCCTCCTTTTCTCCTCCTGGCCCTCGGCCCGAGCGCCTCACAGCTCCTCCCCTTGTCTTCTTCCTCCGTCCACCTTCTGTCTCCGCCCGACCGTGTGGCCCCGCTGATCCTGAGCGACTGTCCTCACGTCTACGCCCGCATCACGTCACACGTCGCCTCAATCTCGTACCCGCATGCAACTCGTCCTCTCTGGCACCTCTGGCCCTCAGCGCTCCCGCGTCGCGCCATGCCCTTGAGCACGCCCAAGGCGCTGACTCCATCGCGTCGCTCTGCCGTGCACTACTCCTAGGTCGACAGCCACAGTAGCAAAACCGCGCTCCCCTTCACGGCTACAAATGGTCGCGAATCACTCCTAGCCTCCAGCGTCCCTCCCCTTCCTCCCCCATTCCATTCTTCGTTGTACCCGCACTGGCCACCGCAGCCTCAACGCCATCTCGCCTCTCCAGTGGCGCCCCCGCCGGTTGGACTGTGTCACGGCATGCCCCAGCAGCCTCATCCCTCCTCCCTCGAAGAATCGGACTCCGGTGCCCCCGGCTCACCGCGCAGCCATTCCTCCTCGTCGCTGGCCAAAGCCGCCATTTTCACTACCATCTGCAACTCGGCGCAAGGCGCCTTGATTCCTCGGGTGTGGAGCACCACCTCACTGCCCTGAAGATTCTCAAAGCTCCACTCCGGTTTTCCCCACGCCTCGGCTCGCTGGCGCCGTGCCCATGCCTGCGCCGCCAACCGCGCACGTCACCGGTGCGTCTCGTCATCTCCCCAGCTGACCTATCGCCACCGATGAGTCCCTCATGTCTTGCTCGTGCTCATGCCCCTCTATTTCTCTTTCTCCCCCTCCGGCCGCCGCCGCCATTAACAGCCTGCCCCGCCGTCCGCTCTCCACCGCCACCAGCCAACCAGGGCGCCTCTCAGTTGGAGCTGACTCATCCCTAAGCTTCCTCGTGGTCCCAGGATCCCATTTTGCTGATCTCTGGTACCTCCCTGGCCACCGCCTGCCGCCGGCGAGCGCAACACCGAGCGCCACCCGAGTCCTCTGTTTTACCCCAGCCTCAGCCTCACCTCTTGTATATTAATGATCCCCTTCAATCAGGAAGCGGGCAGTAGCCCAGTTGGTCCGCCGAGCGGCGCGCAAGCGATCAGACCGAGGTTTGAATCCACATACTGCCATTCTTTCTTCTTTTTCTTTTTCTTTTTCTTTTTCTTTGTTCTTTGTTCTTTTTATTCTTTGATCCTTTTCAAAGAATAAAACCGAGGAAAATTTTAAAAATAATCCCTGTAAACTAATAAATTTATTTAAGATTTAATATTGGGTTAATCATCATATATGTGTAAATTAATTTAGCATGTTTGTACCACATAAAACCATAAATATAAATTTCTCATCTTTAAAAATCATGAGACCTTTCTGTAAATAGTGCTTACAATAATTGTTGGAAAATACTCGCTCATTTACCGGTAAAATGCCAAGATTTAAATCAAGTGTCACCTCATATTTATTTAAAAAATTCTCAAAAATAATTAAAACATCAGTAACCTTTTGTCAGTATCCCAGTTAATCTCCCCCATCCATCTGAATACCTTGTCCAACCTATGAGACTTCCCTAATAAATATAAATGAAATAGAGCAAGCTCGAGTCTCAGTATCTTGCAATCGGATATGCCTATCCACGTTCCAATCTAAAAGTGGGATATTCTCATGAATATTCCTTCGACGCCGATCGTTCTTTTATATCCTTTCTCGGCGAACTTACTCCGTCACTTCGCTTCCACCCAAAAATTCATTTGACTCCGTCTCTATCCTGCAACTCACTACACACCCTTAATCATAAGCAAATTATAATTAAGCTTAATTAAACTTATTTGGACTTTTGCTGGATTTGTTGACTTTGTTAGTCATTAGTCGTGCAATTAGTCACTGGAGCTACGAAGAGACGACAAGTTCGAGCAGGATCAAGACTTGGAAAGAGACGAAGATCAATAATCCAAATAATAGACCGAGAAGGCTTTGAATGAAATCGCGGCCATGGTAAATTGAGCAAGGCAAGTCATCACTTTAATTATATTGATCCTACATTTTATGCAGAATTATGTTCCTTTAAATTATCAAATTTCATGCTTAATTTATTATGCAAATGTATGTCAAAGCTTAAGGTAGTTACATTCCTATTTGATGTTTTAAATACTACTATGCCTTTCCTTGACACTTGAATCACCTGCCCATTGTCACCATAGATGTTAATGATAACTCTACTAGCTATTAGTCATATTAATGCCATGCTAGTCTCATCAAGTCTAGGGCACCAGTGGCCCTGATCATCAATCTTTAAACATGAAAACTGGTCTTGGGACAGTCACGTGATGTACGTGGCTAAATATTTGTGACAACTTAATTTACGCTTCTCAAAACCCTAAAAATCTGCTATACCGGTCTGGGCGAATGGTAAGAGTGGTGGGTGTGGATGTAACACAAGGTCTGTGGCTTGTGGAATGAACCGTCCGGATAAATTAAGGACTGAATCCTGTGATGACCCCTCTGTGTACAATAGTGCAACCACAAGCTGTCAAACTGTAGGCTTGGCTGAATAATTTACTAGACCCTTGAAGTCGTCTCACTGGTAGGGGAAAGAAGGGATTGTGCAGGCAGAATATAAATCCGACCTGATCGGGACACCGCGTACAGGTGATGTTTGCCAATTGCGCTAAACGTTGTGGAGACAGAAGTCCAGCTGTGCTAGACGTTGTGGTGGAACTTCCCGCACAACTTATGAGACCCTCTTGTAAGGGATAAGCCCATAAGGGTGAGAGGATGAAAGGGCGAGGTATTGTAAAGGCCTCGTGATAACCTCTCAATCTACATGTCCAAGGAATCATGTTGCCCATCGAGCTGATTATCTCTTGTGGGTAAAGATGTATAGTCTCTATAGAGTATACAAACTATTCGAATAGCCGTGCCCACGGTCAAGGGCGGACATGGAAATCTTCCTCGAGTTAGTTCTATTTCAAAACCTTTGAGGGTGGGAAGAAAACTGTCAGGTGGATGTAAACCTGACTTTGGTAATTTTTCCTGGAGGGATGTACTCCAGTGATGATTATAAGGTGGAAGTAACCTAATGATCAAAAGCTAGCATTGGTGGATGGAACCATGTAAACGGTGGATGGAACCTACACAGCTATAAATACTGCACAATTTCAAACTCTTTAAAGCATATTTGTAAAATGCAAAGTCATAGGAATTTTAATTACGATTATTGCAAATGTGGCTTTTAAAAAATAAAAGAACCTCAACCCTCACTTGACAGCCTTGCATCTATTATTATTTGCATTCTGTGTAGTGGATTGCTGAGTACCGTTGTACTCATTGTTGCTCATTTACCATCATTCAGTCAATAAGGAAAAGGAGATCAAGCCCTACGTTGTCTTAAGGGGATCAAAAGAGCTGGAAGATGAAGAGGCCAAAGAACTGCATCGCGAACCCCAGTTGACTGCTTGTGGACAAGTCTTGAGGGTCCCACTTGAGTGAAGTTTCCGCTGCCACATTTTATAGATTTTCGGCATAATCGGCCCATGAGTAAGTCTACTATATTATCTACGCTTCCGTATGATATGTTTTTGATATACAGTAATGTATCTGTGAGCACTATCTACTGATTCAGGGAATAGTGCAGTGGAATCACAGAGGGTTCCGACAACTATGAAGAACCAGAATACCACCCCAAACAATACTGAGATATTGAAGGGTTGAGGACGTGCCCCACGAAGACAACCGCACCGGATGCCTCCTCCACTACGAAGAACGCAAATGGATGGTCCACGACGAAATCCAGAGTCGCGCGGCGACAACATCGCTTCATGGCCGCTGCGGTGACGGCCGCTGCCTCGGTGCCTTCCTCATTCACCTCGACAACCGCCTTGTGGAAGACATGCTCCAAAGCCAATGGCGAGCCACCCTCCACCATGTCGGACAGGTCAACCATATCAAGGTTAAACGCGGATTTAAGCCCCATGTCCTGGAGAACACGGTCAATTAGGCTGGAGAGGGACAGCTTGAATTTGGGCAACTGGAACTTGCCGACCTTGACGCGCCGCTGTGGCAGGTGGTCATGCTGGAAGCCCGGGCTGGACGCCATCTTGTCGACAAGGTTAGCCAATAAACAGAAATAGATTTAAGGGTTGAAGGGAATATCACAGATGGTTTTTAATTTAAAAACTTTCTGTGATATTGATATATCACAGACGGTTTTTACTTAAAAACCGTTTGTGATATCTAATTATCACAGACGGTTCGAAAACCGTCTGTGATAACCTTCCATTATCACTGACCCATAAATTCAGATGGTTCAGAAAACCGTCTGTGATGACGTTTCTGAACCGTCTGTAATACTGTTTTCTGTAGTAGTGACTGCGCAAAATAATAAAAGTATTTGCACTTCGACGTCAGGACCTATCAAAGGCACAGATTTTAACTCTTATGCACTACTGTCTCCCCAGCCACATGTTGACAGGCGACCAACATCAGTACATCACTATCCATGTGCATGCAGTGAAACACAAACATAAGTGAGGGAGTGGATGTCAGCCACACTACAGGTTGGTGTTCATGAGAATGAAAGTGATACAAAGGTTTATATAGATTCGGAGGTCTAAAAGAACTGCTCTACTCCTATCGATGACCTAGGGGTCCTTTTGCCATCTATTGAGATAACTCTTTGCATTCTTTTTTGTGGTTGAGTTATAAATGAGGGATATATAAAGTATTTATAGACTTTTAGGCTTGACAAATGATCGAAACACCCCTCAAGAGGATAGCTATTCTATAAGTTCAAGTAAGAGATGTCATTGTCCTTTATAAACATAACAATAGTCCTTTGATCTCTAAAATACATACTTAGTTGTTTGTCACACGGTATATGTGTAGTCATACGACGGGCCGGCCCCAAACCCTATAGCATATTCTCGGCCCGATGAGGGCCTACTTGTCTTATGGGTCCTGCTGGTGCCATTGACACAGGTAGTCTGTCCCATTGAAATATCTCTTTGAGGCTTCTCCTTGTGAAACGAGCTACAATACAAACCAAATAAAATATGATTTATATCCTCCTCCACTGAACATAAAGAACACTTCTCATTCCCTTGCCAGTTCCTCTTTTTCAGTTGCTCTGTTGTTTGCAAATCTACTCTGAAAGCCTTGCCACAAAGAAAATCTTGATCTCCAACGGGAGTTTACAGCCTCCAAATGTCTCACCACCCTTGATCCACAAGTTACAATGAAAGTCAACCTTGATTTAAGAATATGTTTAAAACTTGCACGGAAGGCAGAGCATTCTTTTTACGAATAAGATCACATTGATTGGGAAAGTAAATGGAGACTTAAACATACTAGGAGCAGATTTTTGTTAATACCCCAAACCTACACAGAGGATGTACTCAAAGAGTCAAGATAATTCTAATAAATTACCGCACAGACTCTAAACTAGGAGGAATAGGGATCATTCTTATGGCTTGTGCAATTATTTCCGCACTGGACGCCTCCTCCAATACGAACCAGAAAACCACCCTAAAAATTATTCAGATATAGAAGGGTCGAGGATGTGCCCCACGAAGACCACCGCACTGGATGCCTCCTCCACCACGAAGAACGTAAATGGATGCTCCGCAATGGACACAAATGCACACTTTATAGCAATACATGCATTGGAAGATTGTTCCTTCTTACTATTATGAAGGTCAAATAAAACAATTGTTCTTTTATATGGATCTAGAGTGAAATTTCCTATTTTATTTTGTGGATTTGAATCTTTTTGTGGAAAACTTGTCATTTTCAATAGCTTCACTTCATTTATGGTTCATATATTCATTTTCAGTCTTTGCAATGCTTGTCTGACCATTTTGAGTTTCTATTTGCAAAATTCCCTCTCTAAATTCTAAAATCACATCTATTTTTTTTATAGAAATTACCGACGCGTTCTTAAAGTGGAGATTGAAGGATTACATGAGAAGATCCATGATTTTGTTGTGATGAACCATTGTCATTTTGGAGGAGTGAAAATTTGTAATTTACATATTTTTTGGGACAGCTTACAGAAGTGTGATGGTCTAACCAGCCAATTTGTGTTGCTTTGGCTGAAATGAATGATTATAGAAAAATTTGAGGCATAGGATGATTTCGTTTGACCTAGGTCTGCGCATATGTGAAGCATGATTCATGTTTCAGCTAATGTGGATCAAATTGTGAAATACTTGTGCCTAAAAATGATTTTTGGTGTTTGGATGTGCAGGGGCGCTTGGAGTTGACCATGGTTAATAGCGAGGATCGAGGCTATACTCATGGATGAGCCAAGACCCAAAACAATCATGAATGCCAGGTGAGATAGCTAAGCTCAAGTATGGCACAAGGAAAAGTGGGAAATGTTGAAGGGAAGTTCGAGTGATGGGTTGCACTATGTGACTTGTTCGATCCAAGTGAGGTGTAGTCCGGTGGAACAAGAACGGGAGAGACTTGCCGATGCGTAGCAAGTGAGTGATGCATCTGCACGTGGCAAATATGGCGATTGCTTGTAAGGGAAGATGAAGACCGTGTCAAGAAATGGTATTCTGGTAATTGGCTAAAATATCCAAAACTATCTTAGATCAAAACATCAGCATTTGGGAATGCGGTTTAGGTCAAGGAGTAGCTAAGATGATCATGTGGATCAAAGGCAAAGGACTTAACAGATTCAAGCTTATGTGCTTTGAAAAGGTTACATAACTGTAGTGCCTGAGTAAAACTCATGTTATGTAGGGTTAACGGGCTTTACCCATTTGTGCTAAGTGGATAGTGTCCATTATTTTTAGATGCAATTGGTTGCCTTGTCTTTTTAATGCGTTAGGATGAAGACTTGCAAGTTAATCATTAATCTATTCTAGCTTTACTTATTGAAGCCAAGTGTTCTAGGGTTAGGATTTGAGAAGTGTGAGTGTTGTGGTGTGCTCTCTTATCCTCCAAGTGGAATGACTGTAAAACATTAATTCTTGTAGCAATATATCAACGTTATTCATGTTTTGTGAATCCCTCTTGTTTTAGTTAGTTTTGATATTGTCTCTTCTCTTTTTTGATCTTGCTAGATGCTAAGGATGAGTAAGTGATAGAGATATATTTAGGAAATCAATCTTTATTCATCTAGATATTAGGTTTGGCAATTTCTTGAAGTTCTCTGCTTTTTGCTTGTTTTGGCCTCTCCAAGTGATTTGTTGATCCAATTGTCTTTGCCTCGATTACTTGAATGTTCTAGCTTGCTGTAGTATGTGTGAATATATCTAGAACTATCTTGATTGTTCCAGCCTTTACGATTGCTCCCAGGACCTTACGACCACCCTATAGCCGCTACGACCACCTCTTTCAGCCGTACGACCACATTCAAGAGGCTACGACCACCTCCTGAATCGTTATGATGGCTCTGCTGGTTCTCCGACCACGTTAACAGTCGTTACAACCATGTTGTGACCTCTCCGATCATGTCCCACTGCTCTCCGACCACTCTATCGGATATTCGACCATTCGGTCCTCTGGTCATTACGACAACGTTGTGGGTGCTCCGACCACATAGTCGTAACTTGTGCAGAAATTACGACGATCACCGCCATTGCGCTACACTTCCTTCAACCACGATAGATCACCGTAGTCGTAACCCGATTACGACCACACTGTGATAATATCGACCACGTCAAAGGCTCTATTGACTGTTGTGGTCGTAATGCTTTAGGACCACATTTCCCTGTTGTTATCACGTACAACCACGCCTTCTCGCTGTGGTTGTAATGACTTACAACCACATCTTCTGCTTTGTGATCATGGTCATAACTCCTTTATGACCACGTCTTTAACACGTACGAACACCTTCGCTCGTTGTCGTGGTCGTAACTCTGGTTATGACCATGTCTTGTGAACACAATGAACTTGATAGACTTCACAGAGCCAAACCGCTCTTCTCTTCTTTGTTTCTTTCTCTCAATCACACCGATCGCTCTCCCTTGCCTCTCGATCGCACCGATCGCCTTGGCCTCAACTCTTACCGTGTTGGTTACATGGCTCTCTCTATTATACCCTGCTCTACGACTTCAACTCGGGTATGATTACGACTATGACTCAAACTCGACTACAAGACAAACTTGTATACGACCACGACCAAACTCGTATACGACTCTAACCACTCATATACGACCACGACTACGACTATCGACCATGACTTCTAAACTAAAAAACAAGATTACAAACTTTAACAATCACCTCCTTAATCTTGATTTTCCATCTTGATCATGCCGATCTCCTCTTTTGCTTCTGCTTCTTCCTGAGCCTTGCTACTCCTCTCTCTTGGACTAAGATTGTTCACTTGGGCTAACCGCTTCTGCTGCATGACGCCTCTTAGACCCACTTGACTGCTTCAACCACTTGTAGCCATGACGACCATGGCCCTGCCCTCCACACTATGCTTCCTCCCGCCTCCTCGTGACCCATGCTCCAAGCCTATGACTGCCTTCTATTGCATGCGTGAGAGGTCCTCTTGAGCCCCTGCTTACTACGACCATGCCTACTCCATGTGGTCTGCACCGACCACTCGAGCTGTTGCTACTTCGACCTCCCTCTGCATCAGTTGCACCTGCTACGACTACTCTTTCTTCTGGCTCTACTACAACTGCTCCATCTTCTGGCTTCTCTAGACCATTCTTCGCACAAACTGATCTACAAAATTTCAAAGAAATCGTATACAACCAATTTGAAGATCTCTTCACCTTCATCAACAAGTCTCTGTTCTTGTCATACACTTGCAAAAACTCATCCTGCAACACCACCATACACCCTCTTTCTGTCATCTGCCCAAGACTAAGAATGTTGTTGCATAGACTTGGTATATAATAAATTTCTATCAACAACTTCTTATCTCTATTCTTGCATTGTAGCATCATCGTCCCTTTGCCCTTTATCTCCATCATGGAGCTGTCACCAAACTTGACCTTGCCACAGATCTTGTCGTCTAGCTTATGAAACATGGAGCAATCTCCCGTCATGTGGTTGCTTGCTCCATTATTCAAGTACCATTGATCTATATGATCATGGCTATCGTCCTTCATGCGTAGTTTTGGAACTACGTTCTCCTCATTCAGTACCACCATGACTGGCTCCTTTTCAACATATGAGGAGAGAAGTACTAGCTCTCCGTCATCTTCTTCTTCGTCTTTTGTGATGCTCATCTCCTCGTCCTGCTTCTTGCTAGTGCAATCCGAAGCATAGTGCCCAAACTCATTACACTTGTAGCACTTTATATGGCTGCGATATCCTTATGCGTAGTACCCATATTTGCCACATTCAAAGCACTTGACATGTGACTTATCTCGAGACCTCTCACCACCGCCTTGCCCAGCCTTGTCTCCATAGCCACTCTGACCATCTTGACCGCGCCACCTCCTGCGGTTGTTTGATAAGCCATGACTGTCTCTTGGATCTCCCCTTACTAGCAATGCCTGCTTGTTATGAGATCCCTACTTGTTGTGCATTGAAACCCCTTCAGTAACTCCTCATATGCCTTGAGAGAGCTAGTGATCTCCTCTATCTTCTTCTTGTCCAGATCGGGGGACTACATAAGTGTTGTGACAATAGGTACGTACTTCTTCACCACAATAGATTCCTCCATCTTATCGCCAAGAGAGTTAATATGATTCTACAATGAACTCAGCTTACTGGTGAACTCGTCCACCAACTGGGTCTCTCCCATCTTCAATTCTTGAACTCGCTCCGTAAATTTTGGAGCTGCACCTCCTTGACATGACCAATGCCCTCGTGCGTTGTCTGAAGCGTCTCCCACGCTTCCCGTGCTATCTCCTTTCCAATGAACTGATGCATCATCGCATCTAGCACCGCCTAGTAGATGAGAGCCAAAGCTGCCTGATCCACCTTGTTGTCCACAGTGTGCATGTTTGTCTTCATCTTCATTGCCCACACTGGGTAATTATTGATCATCAGGAGAGGGTATTGGAGGGAGATTAGCCCACCCTGAGCCTTTGCCTGGTCACCCATGCTCTGATACCACCTGTTACAGCCTTTACGACTGCTCCTGGCGGCGCAGTTCGGGCGGCTGGGACAGGGCGCGGGAGCGGCTGCGGGCCGGCGAGCCGAGGCAGGGAAGTCGGCGTGCGGCCGAGGCGGGGGGCCGATGGCTGCGGGGCCGAAGCCGAAGAGGCGGCCGTTCGGGGCGGTCGGCTCGCGCACGAACGTGTCACCGGTGAGCAAGCGCGTGCGGGCGTGGGAAAGAAGCTGGGGCCGGCGGCGGGAACAGAGCCGGGGCCGGCGGCGGGAGCAGCGCCGTGCGGGGCGCGATGGCCGACGGCGTGCGGGCGGCGGCGTGCATATGCGGCTTCTGGCCGGAGCCTCGAGTTTCGGGCGAGGGGCGACGGTCGGGACCTCGAGTTCGGGCGCAGCACACGAAGCGCTGGGACGCAGATGCGGCTGCGGGCCGGTATGCTGTGGCAGGGCGACCGAGTGACCACCTTGTAGCCCTTACAACCACCTCCTTTAGCCGTACGATCACGTTCAAGAGGCTACAACCACCTCCTGAGTCGTTATGACTGCTCTGCTGGTTCTCCGACCACGGTGACAGTCGTTACGACCACGTTGTGACCTCTCCGATCACGTCCTGCTGCTCTCCCACCACTCTGTCGGATCTTCGACCAATCGGGTCCTCTAGTCACTACGACCACGTTGTGGGTGCTCTGACCACGTAGTCGTAACTTGTACAGAAGTTACAACCATGTTCACCGCCGCTGCACTACACTTCCTTCAACCACGATCGATTACCGTAGTCATAACTCGATTACGACCACGCTATGATACTATTGACCACGTCGAAGGTCTATCAACTGCTGTGGTCGTAATGCTTTATGACCACGTCTCCCCATTGTGATCACGTACGACCACACCTTCTCGCTATGGTCGTAACAACCTACAACCACATCTTCTGCTTTGTGACCATGGTCGTAACTCCTTTACGACCACGTCTTTAACACCTGCGAACACTTTCGCTCGTTGCCGTGGTTGTAACTCTGGTTATGACCATGTCTTGTGAACACAATAAACTCGATAGACTTCACAGAGCCAAACTGCTCTTCTCTTCTCTTCGTTGTTTCTTTCTCTCGATCACACCGATCGCTCTCTCTTGCCTCTTGATCACACCGATCGCCTTGACCTCAAGTCATACCCTCTCAGTTACATGGCTCTCCCTTTTATACCCTACTCTATAACTTCTACTCGGGTACGACTACGACTATGACTCGAACTCGACTACGACATGGATTTATATACGACCACGACCAAACTCGTACACGACTCCGACTACTCGTATATGACCACGACTATGACTTCTAAACTGAAAAACAAGATTACAAACTCTAACATTGATCATCATTCATCTACGAGCAAGTCATATTCACCGTTTTTTGTTTTTATCCGGTTTTAATGTAACCCTTTTTCAAATAAAAAGGTAAGAACATTGGTAGCTATTTTCTTGATCGTTGATTGGAGTAGATTCTTGCCATCTTAGAGAAGGTGTATACTAAATTTCAAGTGATTTGGAGTCTGATTTAGGAGTTTGCACAATTTATGGTTTTTTCCTGGTTTTGGTACAACAGGGCTTCACGAACTAAAACATCCCAATTCTCTTAAGTTCATTCAAGTTATTTTGTTGTGATAGGTGCTTAAGATCATGATCTAGTATTGATTCAAGTTTTAAATATTTTGGATCTACGAATTAAAAGTTATAGAGATCAAAAGCCTACGCTGAATAGCTTCAGCACATTGCTGCACCCTAACTTCCTCATTATCCTTCAGCATAATACGCCACAGCTGCATCAAAGCAATTAGTTTGAAGAGCACATCATGTGGATGTTTGAGCGCCACGAAATTATTTCACCCTCCATAAGGTGCACGTTGCCACCCCAAATCCAAACAATAAGCTATTCGAACTCACTCCCCCAGATTTCAGCCAGTTTGCTGCAAAATCTTGCACTGACACAGGTAGTCTGTCCCATAGAAAAATCTCTTTGAAGCTTGTCCTCGTGAAACGAGATACAATACAAACCAAAGTAAATATGATTTAAATCCTCGTCCACCGAACATAAAGCACTTTTCATTCCCTTGCCAGTTCCTCTTTTCCAGTTGCTCTCCTGTTTGCTAATCTATTCTGAAAGCCCTGCCACAAAGAAAAACTTGATCTTCAACCGAAGTTTTGCAAATCTATTCTGAAAGCCCTGCCACAAAGAAAAACTTGATCTTCAACGGAAGTTTACAACCTCCAAATGTCTCACCACCCTGATCCACAAGTTATGAAAGTCAACCTTGATTTAAGAATGTGTTTAAAACTTGCACGGAAGGCAGAGCATTCATGTACGAATATGACAACTTCAGTTGGTGTAGCAAATCGAGACTGGAACATAGTAGCAGATTATTTTGGTTAATTCTCCAAACCTATACAAAGAGGCTGTACTGTATTAAGTACCGCACAGACTCTAAACTAGGAGGAATAGGGATCATTCTATTCCTCGTACGGCCTGTGCAATTATTTCCCCACCGGATGCCTCCACCACTACGAAGAACCACAAAGATCACTCAGAAATCGAAGGATCGAGGACGTGCCCCGCGAAGACCACCGCACCGGATGCCTCCTCCACTACGAAGAACGCAAATGGATGGTCCGCGACGAAATCCACATACTCAACTGCACACAAATATCTGGCCGTACATGCGGTGACGGCCGCCGCCTCGGTGCCTTCCTCGTTCACCTCGACAACCGCCTTGTGGAAGACATGCTCTAAAGCCAACGGCGTGCCGCCCTCCACCATGCCGGACAGGTCAGCCATGTCAAGATTAAAGGCGGCTTTCAGTCCCAAGTCCTGGAGAACACCGTTAATTTTGCTGGAGAAGGACAGCTTGAACTTGGGCAGCTGGAACTTGCCGACCTCGACGCGCTGCCGTGGCAGGTGGTCGTGCAGGAAGCCCGGGCTGGACGCCATCTTGTCGACGAGTCTCGCCAGGCCATTGTGCGCGTCTGGCAGGAAGATGCACATCGAAAACCGTGGGTGTCCATCGCCGGAGTCTGATTTTTTCTCAACTGACGACCGCCTTGTGGAAGACTTGCTCCAAAGCCAACGGCCAGCCGCCCCCCACCATGCCGGACAGGTCAGGCGTGCCCCTCGGCCTCTTTTATTGTAACGGTTAACCCCCTCGTCATCGGAGTCTGATGTGGTGGGATGTTGCACCTGATATGGTAGCTTGAGCACCTTGAATCCGTCGTGCTCAGCGACGAACTGATCTTCCCGGCTGTGCATGAAGGGCACGTTGACGGCAGCGCCGTCGATGCGGTAGAACTTGTCGTCCTTGGTGTGCTCCTTGGTGAAGGGTTTCTTCCACATGCCCTTGAAGTAGATGGCGTTGGCGAGCACGAGACCGGTGGAAGAGTGCACGGTTCCTGGAGGAAGGATTGAGGTGATGAGCTTGTTCGTGGCTTCGGCGACCCAGTTGTTGATTTCCTCCCTTGCTTCCTCTGCCTGCGCAATTTAAGAGATCAATTAACATGCACTAGCAAAAACAAGCTGCAGATTTGTCAAAATTGTAGCGAATCCAATGGCAAGAGTTGCTGATTACGTACTGACCTTTTTATGGAAGTCGACGGCGCGTGTCTCGGCCTTGTAGGACTCGACGGCGTCCTCGCGGTATGCCGGCTTCAGCGCTAGCGTCTTCTCGTGCCAAACGCCGCAGGCGGACACGATGAGCGGCCCGCCAGTATCGGACTTGTCGGTGAGGACTCTCTCCGCCACGCCGCGGACGAACTCGGCGAGCTCTTTGCGCGACGCCACCCCGAGCAGGGCAAGCAGCTCGTCCAGGGTGGTGCGCCGTGCTCCAGCCGCCACCAGGGCGAGAGCGGTGTAGATGGTGAGCGGCGAGAATATGAGATTCTTGCGGCCGCCGTCGGCGTCGACCTCCGCGGTAGCGAAGTGCTTTGCGAGGCGGAGAGCGAACGCTGTCAGGCCGTCGCCAGCAGATCGGCGTGGCTTCTTACTTGGCCTGGTGTTGGCTTCCATTTTGAACCTGATAATGATATCCCTAGCGCGCAGGGTAAACCTCTTTATAGCAATCAACCTGAACCATATAAGGATATATATAATAGTTATATGTACATACGTTGCAACGAAATTTATTGGATGTATAGAGAATCATGCTGTGGAAGAAGGTTGTTCTGATCGATTGGAAAGTGAAGAGTGATGAGAAGTTGAAGAAATAGAGCGGTTAGAGGAGAATGGACGTACGACTACCAACTCGTTCTTTTATAATAGTAATGATATGTATATACATGGCTAGTTTGATATGTATCTTTATAAGGCTTTTGGCATTTAGAATGCAGATTGTTTTTTGGGTGTGTCTAGGTATCGCCTAGATATTTTCTTCATAACAATCATTCAGATTTGAGACCGTTGGATTAGAGATCCAACGACCTCTTTTTTTTGGTGGGGGGGATTTTTTTGGAGGGAGTGGGGGAGAATTCATGGCCGTTGGATCTCTAATCCAATAGTCATAAATCTGGATGATAGTTCGAAAGAAAATATCCAGGTGATATTTATCAATACCCTTGTTTTTTACTTTTATTTTTGGGTGCGTGTGCCTTTGTTGGCATTTGCATGCCCTGGTAGTCTACATGGCATGTTTGATATGTATCCCTCGAAAGCTTTTCTTTCTAGGGTAACTAGCGCCTTGAGGTTTGGTGGGTGATATGCAGACGCCTCAATTTAAGATGTGTGCAAGTGAGTTGGCCCGATCTTTCGTCGTAGGAGAAATCCGATAACTTGAGTTGCGACATTGATGAAGGCGAGGCTAACCACGATCCGATCGTGACCAGCAACCTCGCAATCGCTACACCGCTTCTCGATTGGTTACCAAACGTGTCAAACACAATTGGCCTATTCACGGAGAACAGCTCTAGCAAATCCAAGAGAAGACGCAAGAGCAATAGTGGAAGAATTTCACTCGAAGATGGAATATTGATGAGACCCAATTGTTTTACAGTAGCTAGTAGCCATCATGCAAATAAGAATTAAGTCTCCCCTCAGTAGAATCATAAGGAGTATTTATACTAGGAACAACCCTCCTAGTTAGGTGTGAAAGTTTTTGAGAAAAGACTTGAAGATAAGCCAGCCCAAAGGTCATCCAACAGTATGTTTGCTCGTCCTTTTGTCTTCTACACAGCCCTTACTAAAACAGTCATAACTCCTTATTGGGAAGTCCAAATGATGAGCCGTTTATTGGAGGTGACAGTAGACTTAATTATCTTTTCATCCATATGTATTATGCATGCTGAAACGTTACAGGTTGGCCTTCATGATGTTGGGAATTCCAATAGCCTGTTCGCGCGTCCTTTTGTCTTCTATGCAGTCCCTACTAAAATAGTCATAACTCCTTATTGGGAAGTCTAACTGACGAGCCGTTTATTGGAGGTGATAGTAGACTTAATTATCTTTCCATCCATTTATACTATGCATGCTGAAACATTACAAGTTGGCCTTCATGATGCTGGGAATTGGAGGTATTTGTCAGCAATCAATGAACTCTGCCACTCACAATTGGAGCTGGGCCTTGGCCGCATCTTGATCAACAACTTCTTTGAAAATTCCTTCATATGTAGTAACAAGTAAACAATATTTATTAGGTAATATCATTTTTTCTGTAATTAAATAATTAATTTGCTCAAGAAACGAATTCACCTGTTGTCCAAGGCGACGTGCACGTGCTCGTGTTATTGAACCTTGTATACTAGCTGACTCTTGAATTTTAGTAGACTCAACTACAGGTGTGTATGCCACTGAAAGTGTATGTGTGTCAGTGATGTCCTCATCATACTCCCCTTCTTGAGAAGGAGTCGACCTCAACTCTGGCTCATCTTCGTCTCCCAAATATGGAGATAAATCAGCAGCGTTGAATGTATTACTCACTCCATATTCCTAGGGCAGCTCCAACTTATAGGCATTGTCGTTGATCTTTGTAAGCACTTTAAATGGTCCATCACCTCGTGGCATTATTTTGGACTTGCGCCGTTCTGGAAAACGATCCTTGCGCAAATGCATCCAAACTAGGCCGCCTTCTTCGATTTCCCATCTCCTTCTTGCCCTTGTCTGTGTGCTTCTTGTGTTGGGCTTGCATCTTCTCAATATTCACTTTGGTTGTCTCGCGTAGCTTATGAATCATCTCGGCATGCTTTTCAGCATCAAGATTATCTCTTTCCGAAGGTGGCAAAGGTAGCAAATCAATTGGGGCAGTGAGTGTGATGAAATTCGTCACAAATCGGCGATAGAAACCAGCGAGTCCATGAAAACTCTGCACTTGTGTGACTGTTGTAGGTGTAGGCCATGCTCGTATAGCTTCTACCTTCTATTCATCTACTTCAATTCCCTGTGCTGTCACAACAAAATCAAGAAACATAACTCGATCCGTGCAAAAGGTGCACTTCTCGAGGTTACCAAACAAGCGCACCCTCGTAAAGCAATAAAAAATTGGCTCAAATGGTCTAAATGCCCTTCCAATGACTTGTTGTATATCAATATATCATCAAAGTATACCACAAACAAATTTCCCAATAAATGCTCTCAACACTTCGTTCATTAAACGCAAAAAAATACTAGGTGCATTAGTAAGACCAAAAGGCATAACCAACCACTCATACAAAGCCAAACTTAGTCTTAAATGTAGTTTTCCATTCATCACCTAGTTTCATTCTAATTTGGTGGTAACCACTTCGCAAGTCAACTTTTGAAAAGATAGTAGAGCCGCTCAATTCATCAAGCATATCATCTAACCTAGGGATAGGATGATGATATTTAACAGTAATGTTGTTAATAGCTCTACAATCGACACACATTCTCCATGACCCATCTTTCTTAGGCACTAATAAAATAGGAACAACACACGGGCTTAAACTTCCACGCACGTATACTTTCTCAAAAAGCTCTTGCACTTGGTGCTGAATTTCTTTTGTCTCCTCAGGATTGGTGCGATACGATGGACGGTTAGGCAAAGATGCCCCTGGAATCAATTTGATTTGATGCTCTATCCTTCGCAATGGTGGCAGCCCCGCTGGTATCTCATCTGGAAAAACATCCGTGAAATTCTGCAACAAAGAAACAATCAAAATGGGCAAAGTAGAGGGTACAGTATTAGTGGAAAAGATAACATTCTTGCACACAAGTGCATAACACTCTTGGGATTGTGTTTTTAACTCTCGCATCTCACTCTTTGTGGCTAACAGAACCTGTCCCTTTAGTTGTATGCCTCTTTTCTTATCACTCTTTTCTTTCTTTTCTCTCAATTTGGGCTTGTGGCTATATGGGCTCTGGCTTTAGCTGATTAAGTTGTCCAAATCTAGCCTTGCATTGTAGTAGGCGCAGATACAGTGAGGGCATTCCAGGAGGGTTGCTCATAGGGGCTCCCTTCACCATGGTGTTGGGACTAAAGCTTGTCAATACAAGGGTGAATGCCCACTTGGGGGATGGACCTAAGTGAGGGTCTTCATTTAGGGGATGGACCTAAGCAAGGATTTGAATGTTCTCTTAGGGGATGGACCTAAGAGGTTCGATGTTCATTGAGCTGGTGAAAGGTTAGGACTAGATGACCTAAAAACTTTATGATAATCACTATCATCACATGCTCAAGGAAGCGTGTAATGGCCAACAGTATAATTGATTATCTCATGTGGGTAAAATTATATAACCTCTGTAGAGAGTTAAAAACTATTTAAATAGCCGTGCTCACAGTTATGAGCATGCTTGGATGTAGCCACAATGGATATAGTTTTTATTTTCAAAACTGTTTCACTGAACATGATTGGATGGCATGTCCGCGTCTTCCGTGTGCCATGCCCATAGGTGGGAATTGTGCGATGATCATAGCTGAGGAGGGCTGCAAATGGATTTGATCTACTATTATGGAAATTATATAAATGTTATTTCATTACAAGTTAAATCCTCTTTACAATTCCATTTACAAATTATTACTTATTGATATTGCAAATGAAATTCGCTTCATGCTAAAAATAACTTTGTCTAGAGCCTCATCCTTTGGTTGCGTTGCATATATGTAAAATTTTGTGATACACTACAAGTCTTGCTGAGTACTCAATGTATTGAATGTTGCTTAAATTACTATTGATCAGAGAATGAAGAAGATTATGTACCCGACGACGCGTATTTTGCCCCGGCATTAGGGAATTCGATGATGGGGCTTTCTAGGGCCTAACTCCAGTCGGTTGCCTATGGCTATGAGGTCATATTATTGGACACTTTTGTTATTTACTAGACTTCCACTATATTTTTATTCTGGACTCTGATGTTTATTTGGCCGATTGGCCCTATGTACATAAATGCTACTACGCATCCCTTATATATTACCCTTTTGTTGTAAACTAATCATGTGCGATGTGTATAGACCTGATCTCAATGACATGAATGTGCGTACTAGCTACTGATTATGGGACTTGTACAGAATACATACGGTGACTTCAGTCCCCACAACATCCACAGTCTAATGGGGCCGTCGATCGGGCCAATGGTGCCATATCTCAAAGGGCAGATGGCTGCAAGAGCTACTGAGTGTACTCTGATCCATCTGCACCACGACGACGTGCCCTACGAGGTTCACGTCATTCAAGCTCCTCTTCATAGATGAGGCAATCACACTGAAGGAAATCAAGGCTGGGTTGAGGAGGATCCTCACTCCAACTCCAACTGAAGAGCGAGAAGTGTCTTTGGACCTCCTCGATGGGATACGAGTTAATGCAACTGAGCACGTCACATAGTACGTTTGCCTGACAGCACAATCATACAGCAACAATGTGCACCACTAGGAGCTCAAAGTAGGGGACCTCGTCGTAAGGAAGGCGCTGCATGCTGTGATAGTCGACAAGCTGGAGTCTAAATGGGAAGGCCCCTACATCGTAACAGCAACCCTACAACCGGGGCATATCATCTGGCAACCCTCGAGGGGAGAGACCTCAAACACACATGGAATGCAGATTGCCTCCATCGTTACTATTTATAGTAACAACAGGGTGTGTAGCCCATGTGTATTGCATGCTCACGTATCTGTAATAGCTCACCCACGCAAATGGGAAGACATAAATAAAACCCCATTTTCAGGTGCAAACTTTGTGCACTATTCCTATGTGCGATCCACGTGAAGTCCATGGACTCCGTGCAAACTCTACGAAGTATAAATAGCCGTGTGGATTCCACGGCCTTTGCATGAACTCTATCAAGTATAAAGCACCGGGAACTTAGTTGTCACAGGCAACTCCACATAGTATAAATAGCAGTGCAGAGTCCACGACCTTCGTGTGAACTCTGTGGGATATAAAGCACTGGGAACTTAGCTATCCTGGGCAACTTTATAGAGTATAAATAGCTGCGTGGAGTCCACGGCCTCCACGCAAACTCTATGGAGTATAAATAGCTACACAGAGTCCACGGTCTCCGCGCAAACTCTATAGAGTATAAAGCACCAGGAACATAGCTGTCCTGGGCAACTCTACAGAGTATAAATAGTCACGTAGAGCCCACGACCTCCATGCAAACTCTACAGAGTATAAATAGCCGTATGGAGTCCACGGCCTCCACATGAACTCTACAGAGTATAAAGCGTCGAGAAGTTGGCCATCCTGGGCAACTCTACAGAGTATAAATAGCTACATAGAGTCTACGACCTCTGCGCAAACTTTATGGAGTATAAATACCAGCGCGGAGTCCATAGTCTCCACGTGGACTTTGTGGAGTATAAAGCATTAGGAACTTGGTCATCCCGGGCAACTCTACAGACTATAAATAGCTGCGTAAAGTCCACAGCCTTTGTGCAAACTTTACGGAGTATAAATAGCCATGAGGAGTTCATAGTCGTAGCGTGAACTCTACATAGTATAAATAGCCACGCAGAGTTCATAGTCTCTGCGTAGACTCTATAGAGCATGCATAACAGCGTGGAGTCCACAGCCTCTGGGTGAACTCTACGGAGTATAAATAGCCGTGTGGAGTCCATCGTCTCTGCACGAACTCTACGGAGTATAAATAGCTACGTGGAGTCTATAGTCTCCGCACAGACTCTACGGACTCTCCATGCAGACTTGGCGGAATATAACAAGCACGTGTTTTCAAGATTTTGTCCTGCCGCCAACTTCATCAACACTCATTGAAGGGTGGGGAATAGAGCATGCACTTTCAAGACTACATCCTATCGTTGACTTTGTCCCATCACCGACTTCGTCGATGCCTGTATGAAGGGTGGGGGACGGAGTGCGTATTTTCAAGACTTTGTCCTGCTGTTGACTTCGTCGACGCTCGTCCAAAGGGTGCAGGATGGAGCGCATGTTATTAACACTTTGTCCCATCATCAACTTCATTGATGCTCATATGAAGCGTGCGAGATGGAGCACGCACTTTTAAGACTTCATCCTACTGCCAACTTCGTTGATGCCCGTTTGAAGGGTGGGGGATGGAGCGTGTGCTTTTCACGACTTCATCCCGTTATCGACTTCATCAATGCCAGTCTAAAGGGTGGAGGACGGAGTACACATTTTTAACACTTTGTCTCACCGTCAACTTCATCGACGCCTATATGAAGGGTAGGGGGACAGAGCACACACTTTTAAGACTCAGTCCCACTACTGACTTTATCGACGCCCACCCGAAGGATGGGAGATGGTGCACTCGCTTTTCACAACTTCATCTCACCAATGACTTCATCGACACCTGTCCAAAGGGTGGAGTATGGAGCACGTATTTTTTAAGACTTTGTCCCGCCGTTGACTTCGTTGATGCCCGTCCGAAGGGTGGGGGATGGAGCGTGTGTTTTCAAGACTTCGTCCCGCTGCCGACTTCGTTGACGCCTGTCTATGACCACCCTATGGTTGTAAGCCTTCCCATTACCAACTCATGATTGTAAGTTTTTCTATGAGCATGATACAGTCGTGAGGATGTCTATGACCACCCTATGGTCATAAGCTATTCCACGACCCCGTATGTTTGTAGGCCTTCTTACGAGCATGACATAGTCATCGACCTGTCTACCCCTACCTTATGGTCATAAGCTTTCCCAGGACAACTTCATAATCGTATGCCTTCTATTGGGCATTACATTGTCACAAGCCATTCTATGACCACCTTGTGGTCCAACAATCTTCTATGATCGCCAAGTGACCGTACAATCTCCTACAACTAAACCCAACTGCCACTAGCTTATCCACGGCAATCCGCTCCCCTACAAGGGAATTAGCATGGAGCGCGCGTCTCCAAGACTCTGTCCCACCGCTAACTTCATCGATGCCCGTCTGAAGGGTGGGGGATAGAGCGCATGCATTTCAGGACTTCGTCCCACTACCAACTTCGTCGATGGCTGTCTAAAGGGTGGGGGATGGACCGCGTGCTTTTTATGACTTTGTTCCGCATCGTAAACATCAACGAGGCAAAACGAGCAACAAAACCATTGTTGTAAACATACCTTCGTCCCTATCACCTTGAGAGTGCTTTCCAGGAGCTCCAGCCCACAAGAGGAAAGCACGTGATGATCTAGAGCTGTGTCCGCATAGTCCACTACTCCCTGGAACACCCTCAATGCCTCTGGCTGAGGGACGAAATCCAACATGGAGAGACACTAGGACTTTGAACCGGCGGCTTTAGGGATGATCGAGCCCGATGACACGTTTGTGGTGGAAGCACTAGCTAGGCTATGGCTAGCTTCATCGCTAGAACCATATGCGCCTCCTAGAGATCAAGGACCCCCTGGCACGGGCGATAATGTGAGGGAGAAGATCGGAGAGAGCCTTGCAAAGTTGTGAGAGGAGAACTAGTTCATACCTGTAGCTCGACTCGGAGAGGTCGACTGTGACATAGCAATGCCTGTAGACCCCACGGTCGAACTCGCTAGAGCAACGCCACCAGCGGCCACAGCGGAGCCCATCCCGGGAAGGAGGGATCACAGTCAGAACCAGAGTCCTCGACATGTGCTATTAGAACCACTCAAAAGCCCACGCCCGTGATCACTGGGGGAAAAGATTCTCAAGCATGCTTCACCGCTCAGGATGTCGGAGAGGCCTCGCGGACCGATGAGGACGGAAGCACACCCTCGGGAGTGGCCACAACCTTGTTTTTTGAAGCAACATCAGGGCCTCTGGCCTCAACCACCCTGTCACCCAGGCCCTCCACAGAGCTCACACCACTAGGGCACCAACATTACTTGTCTGACAGTTCTTCTCAAGTTTAAGGTTAGAGTTCACATAATCTACAGACTCCGACTCGCTTGCCGCTACGATCTCGTCCAGCCCACCCGACTCTAGCAGCGGGGGCGCCAAGCGCAGCGGTGGGGCCATGCTTAGAGACCGACCACCCCTACGCGGGGGGGGGGAGCCTTCGCTTCGTCACCCTCCTCCCATGCATGCGGCCGACTACTATTGGGCACAGGATGGTCCGACACAAGGAGGCCAAGGGCTTTGCACACTCGGTTCACCCAACCGAGGTTCGATGTCGCTAACACACAGGCTGTGCTCTTTCACAATGTAGGGGCTAAGGAAGACAGCCGTAGCGCGCTCTATGTCCTCAAGAAAGAGCACTACCATGAGTCGCCATTGGGGTCACCGATGAACCAACGCATAACACTAATCGCTACAGTAACACCAATTAGCAATGATGCAACGCTGGGGCAGAGGCAGTCGTCACGGATGTGGCTAGGTTGGACCTACCACAAATAGGCCAGTGGGGACACTCCAAGCATGTAGTACTCCTCCGCAAGGTCTCGCATGTTGAACCGAATGGCGACCCCAAATAGCCTCCGCACACAATGCCCATCCTCGTGGTCGAGCATCACGGACAGAGACATATTAAAGTCTATCAAGCAGTCCGACCACTTAAGACTACCGGCAGTCTCCGCTTGGTGGTAGAACCATCGTCGCATCCAGTTCGACTCCCACTTTGTCATGGTCGAATCCGCCGAGAATACCTTCGTACATATAGGCCAAAGCACAAAGTTGACACTCCCATTGTGGAGTACTCACCCTCAGCGAGCTTCTTCGACTAGCATCGAGCATCATCGAGGAAGGCGAATAGCACCGGCTCGGCCACACCGTCTCCGCTCGTAAGGCCTGGCTATAGACGGCCAACCAGATGACAGCATTGGGCATCAGCTGCACAAGCTCTAGTCCGTACATCCGAAGGACTTCATTGACGAAGGCTACTGTAGGAATTCAGAGCCCGGTGTCGAAGTACGTGGCAAAGATGATGGTCTCTGACTCCACCGGTCAGGGCTCCGTCTCGCCGATGGAAGGCAGACAGACTCCACCACTTGTTTGTTGTTGACGTGTCGCGCTCCACCAACTCGTAGTCCACATTCATGGCTGACGAGCTCCCTCGGAGGGATGAGCCTCCACAACTAGACGAAGTGCCTGCGCCACTACGACGAGAACATTGGTCGCCACCGTGAACCATCCTTGCATTGGAGAAGGGGGTGGAGAGATGGCGGCACGAGAAAGACCGCAACGTCGTTAAGGCGGCGGCTAGACGGAGCGACACAATCGATGGCAATGGCAGGCACTCAGAAGCACAAGAAGAACGCGCACTGGTAGGTCATCTCGACAAGGACGCTGACCTTAAAGGTGCATGCCTTTTCAGGCGTGTCTCGAGAACCAACAACACACAAGTTGACAACGCACGACATGCCAACCGCTCTTGACCGAGTGTCCCACGCTACAGCACAACCAGCCAACCACAACCATCATGATATAGCCCATGGGCCAACCACTCAACAGACCGAAGGGACGGCCTACAGGAGATGAAGCTCTTTACCATGAGAGGCTACTTTTGTAGAGGTAGCCTCCATCTACATCCATTCGACCTGCTGGACCAAGAGGCCCAATAAGGTACGTAAAAAGACACCTATATATCTGGCATAGTAGGCCACTGTGGGGTATTATTATAATCAGGTGTTATGGCCATATATATATACAGCCTTGGTAAAGGAGAGAGCCAGGCTAACTTATTTTCTATACTCACTCTACTAATTCTCTTATTTACCGTTTGGTCTATAGTCACAACACTAGCATTCGGCAATAAACACTAGCATTCGGCAATACAGCTGCAATTCTCCTTGGACATGAATCCTGCACTGGTCACATCTCTTCTCTCAAAAGCTCTTATCGACAGTTACTTGGTTTTACTCAAGTAAAAAAAATCACCAAAGCAGCCTTCATTTTATTTAAGACACCAACTTTATGGCAAGTCACAATCCAGTTATACAGAGGGAGTCAATCGAAGCATAATCTACCGGTGTGGGATATTTTTGTTGATTTTTTACTATGATTTTTCAGAATTTAGAACATGTGATCTGTGGGTTATAAGTCTTAAGATAAACTCCTAACAGAACTCAAAGTTCTGATAGTACCACCACGCAAAGTAACAGACAAAAGCTGAACGTCCGGAGAACGATCACCCAATTCCATTCCTACACCTCGCTTCACAATCATGCAGGTGTTACATTTGCCTTGGCTGAATAGCTTCACCACTTTGCTCCACGCAAAGTTCCTCGTTATCCTTCAACACAATACGCCACAGCGGCATTAAACCAATTAGTTTGAAGAGCGCACCAGTCGGATGTTTGAGCTTCACGCCCTCAGTGGCCAGTTTAATTATTTCTTACCCTCCATAAGGTGCACGTCGCCGCCCCAAATCCAAACAAGAAGCTATTCGAACTCGCTCCCCCAGATTTCAGCCAACTTGCTGCGAAATCTTGCATTGACACACGTAGTCTATCCCATTGAAAAATCTAGGCTTATCCTCGTGAAACGAGCTACAATACAAACCAAAGTAAAAATGATTTATATCCTCCCCCACTGAACATAAAGAACACTTTTCATTCCCTTGTCAGTTCCTCTTTTCCAGTTGCTATGCTGTTTGCAAATCTATTCTGAAAACCCTGCCACAAAAAAAAATCTTAATCTTTAACGGGAGTTTACAACCTCCAAATGTCTCACCACCCCTAATCCACAAGTTACGAAAGTCAACCTTGATCTAAGAATATGTTTAAAGCTTGCACGGAAGACAGAGCATTCATGTAGGAATATGATCACTTTAATTGGGAAAGTAAATCGAGACTGAAACATAGTAGCAGATGATTTTGGTTAATTCCCCAAACCTGTACCGCGCAGACTCTTAACTAGGAGGAATAGGGATCATTCTGTTCCTCTTACGGCCTGTGCAATTATTTCCCCCACCAGATGCCTCCACCACTACGAAGAACCACAAAGATCACTCAGAAATCGAAGGATCGAGGACGTGCCCCGCGAAGACCACCGCACCGGATGCCTCCTCCACTACGAAGAACGCAAATGGATGGTCCGCGACGAAATCCAGAGTCTCGCGGGCCACGCGGCCACAAAGTAGCATGATGGCCACTGCGGTGACGGCCGCTGCCTCAGTGCCTTCCTCGTTCACCTCGACGACCGCCTTGTGGAAGACATGCTCTAAAGCCAACGGCGTGTCGCCCTCCACCATGCCGGACAGGTCAGCCATGTCAAGATTAAAGGCGGCTTTCAGCCCCAAGTCCTGGAGAACACCGTTAATTTTGCTGGAGAAGGACAGCTTGAACTTGGGCAGCTAGAACTTGCCGACCTCGACGCGCCGCCGTGGCAGGTGATCGTGCAGGAAGCCCGGGCTGGACGCCATCTTGTCGACGAGGCTCGGCAGGCCATTGTGCGCGTTTGGCAGGAAGATGCACATCGAAAACCGTGGGTGTCCATCGCCGGAGTCTGATTTTTTCTCAACTGAGGAAAGAGGCAACAGCACCCCTCGGCCCCTTTTATTGTAACGATCAACCCCCTCATCGTCGGAGTCTGCTGTGGTGCGATATTGCACCTGATATGGTAGCTTGAGCACCTTGAACCCGTCGTGCTCAGCGACGAACTGATCTTCCCGGCTATGCATGAAGGGCACGTTGACGGCAGCGCCGTCGAGGCGGTAGAACTTGTCGTCCTTGGTGTGCTCCTTGGTGAAGGGTCTCTTCCACATGCCCTTGAAGTAGATGGCGTTGGCGAGCACGAGACCGGTGGAAGAGTGCACGGTTCCTGGAGGAAGGATTGAGGTGATGAGCTTGTTCGTGGCTTCGGCGACCCAGTTGTTGATTTCCTCCCTTGCTTCCTCTGCCTGCGCAATTTAAGAGATCAATTAACATGCACTAGCAAAAACAGGCTGCAGATTTGTCAAAATTGTAGCGAATCCAATGGCAAGAGTTGCTGATTACGTACTGACCTTTTTATGGAAGTCGACGGCGCGTGTCTCGGCCTTGTAGGACTCGACGGCGGCCTCGCGGTATGCCGGCTTCAGCGCTAGCGTCTTCTCGTGCCAAACGCCGCAGGCGGACGCGATGAGCGGCCCGCCAGTCTCGGACTTGTCGGCGAGGACGCTCTCAGCCACGCCGCGGACGAACTCGGCGAGCTCTTCGCACGACGCCACCTCGAGCAGGGCAAGCAGCTCGTCCAGGGTGGTGCGCCGTGCTCCAGCCGCCACCAGGGCGAGAGCGGTGTAGATGGTGAGTGGCGAGAAGATGAGGTTCTTGCGGCCGCCGTCGGCATCGACCTCCGCCGCAGAGAAGTGCTTGGCGAGTCGGAGAGCGAACGCCGTTAGGCCGTCGCCAGTAGATTGGCGTGGCTTCTTACTTGAGCTCGTGTTGGCTTTCATCGTGAACCTGATAATGATATCCCTAACGCACACGGTGAACGTATTTATAGTAATCAACCAACTATATATATATATATATATATATATATATATAAAACAGGGGTATGGTGTTCAGACTCCATGATTAAGATTTTTCATTTATGATTAATTCAGCATGCTAAATCAATGACTTTTTTCAAATCGATACCTTTTCGAATTAATGAATGTTAATGGGTTTGCCTGATATATTAAATACCATTGCACTTGCATATATCTAAAAGTAATCCAAAGGTAAGGAGGCATGGTGGCCAGACACTATGGTGCCCCATTTCAATGTCCTATATATCTTTACTATTATAAAAATAGAAGATGTTGGTCGTCGGTTCATTCTCCCTCCTTTCTTCTCAGCTGTCCGATCAAAGATCAACCGTCCAGATCCGCATGTAGGTAGTTCTTCCGCTCCTCGTAGAAAAGGTTGGGCCGGCGTGTGGACCGCGCTCCTTTTCTCTTCCCCCACATCCTTCGCCTCCCGCAACCACTCCACCTCCCGCAACCGCCGCCTCCTTCTCTCCCCCGAACCCTCATGCCACACCTCCTCCTCCTCAACACCGCCACCAATTCCATCCCCATACGGCAGCGTCTGGTTGCAGTTCCCCAACTTCGCCAGTAGCGTCGCATCCCCTCATCCCCGCCTTCCTAACGCATTTGCCTGCCGCCTCTCCTCCCCATCTGTCCGTCGCTGCCTCCCGACCTCCACCTCCCACAATCGTTGCCTCCTTCTCCCCCGAACCCTCGTGTCACGCCTCCTCCTCCTCGGCGTCGCCACCATTTCCTTCCCCACGCAGCAACATCTGGTCGTAGTCCCCCAACTTTCCTCAGGGCGCCGCCACCAATTCCATCTCCCATTGCCCCTCCAACCAGCAACACAACACTCGGCGAAGCGGCCAGTAGATCGGAGAGAATGGCGCTTGGTGACAGCGGCCAGTGGATCAGAGAGAAGGGCACTCGACGATGGCGGCGGCTTCCTCTTACTACACCCGCCCACATGGATTTCCCCCCGCCACCGCCGCCCAGCGGTCACTCTCTCGGGAGCTTCGCTACCTCCTCCTGCTCTTCGCTCAGAGCCTGTCGCACTGTCTGGTGATTTTGGTCTCCCAAGCTGATTGTTGAAGTCGGTGTTGTAGTCGAATGGGACCGTGGTCGAGGGGCCATGGCTGAAGTTGAGGGGCTGTGGTCGAAGTCAAAGCCATAGTTGAAGGGGGCCATGGCCGAAGTCAAAGTCGAAGCTATGGTCGAAGGGGCAGTGGTCGAAGTTGAAGGGCCTTGGTCAAAGTCAGACCGTGCTCAAAGTTGAAGGCCCGTGGTCCAAGTCCAAGCCGTGGTCGAAGGGGACAATGGTCGAAGTCGAAGGGCCGTGGACGAAGTTTTTCCGCGGTCAAAGTCGAAAGGCTATGGTTGAAGTCAGGCTATGGTCGAAGTCGAAGGGTCATGGTCAAAGCCCAAACCATGGTCAAAGGGGTAGTGGTCAAAGTCGAAGGGTCATGGATAAAGTTGGTCCGCGATCACAGTTGAAGGGTCATGATTGAAGTCCAAGCCGTGGTCGAAGTCGAAGGGTCGTGGACAAAGTCGGTCCGTGGTCAAAGTTGAAGGGTCGTGGTCGAAGGGAGCTGTGGTTGACGTCGGAGCTGTGGTCGAAGGGGTCCGTGGTTGAGAAGTCGTGGCAGAAGTCAAAGATCCATGGTCGAAGTCGATGCCGTGGTTGTAGGGGGCGGTGGTCAGAGGGGGAAGTGGTCGACGTCAAAGGAACGTGGTCATCGAATGGGACATTGGTCGAAGTTGAAGCCGTAGTTGACGTGGAAGGGCCATGGTTGAAGGAGACAGTGGTTGAGGTCGAAGGGCCATGGTCGAAGGGGACAGTGATCGAATGGGACGATGGTCAAGGGGGAAGTGGTCGATGTCGAAGGGCCATGGTCGTCGAAGGGGGCAGTGGTCGAGGGGGCAGTGGTCGAAGTTGAGGATCTGTGGTCGAAGTCAAAGCCGTAGTCGAAAGGGGCCATGGTCGGAAGGGAAAGTGGTCAACGTCGAAGGGCCATGGTCGAAGGGGACAGGGGTCGAAGGGGGCGGCGGTCGAAGAGGGAAGTGGTCGATGTCGAAGGGCCGTGGTCATCGGAGGGCTATGGTCGAAGGAGATAGTTGTCAAAGGGGGCAATAATCGAAGTCGCAGATCCGTGGTTGAAGTCGAAGATCCGTGGTCGAAGGGGCAAGTGGTCAACATCGAAGGGCCGTGGTCGAAGGGGGCAGCGGTTGAAGGGGGCAGTGGTCAAAGTCGAAGGGGACAGTGCTTGAAGTTGAAGGGGGTAGTGATCAATGTTGCGGTCATGGTCGTAGTCATAGCGCCCGTGGACATGGTCACAGCGGTCATGGTCATAGTCATAGCGCCAACCCGGAGGGCACCTGCTGGTTCGTCCACAACCTCCACCACTACAAGTTCCACCGCTACCCACAGGTCACCCTGAGATCGAGCTCCCCACCCTCGATGGCAAGACCCACAAGGTGGTAGAAGTCGAAGCCATGGTCGAAGGGGGCCGTAGTCGAAAGGGGAAGTGATCGACATCGAAGGGTCGTGGTCGAAGGGGACAGTAATTGAAGGGGACAGTGATCGAAGTTGAAGGGGGCAGTGTCAAAGTCGGGGCCGTGGTCGAAGTCAGGGCCGAGCAGGCTGGCGCCGGCAGTCGGACGATAGGGCACAAGCACACTGGAGGCCTGCCAACATACGACCACCAGCGATGGTCGACCGCTCCCGACCTACGATCACACGCGATGGTCAACGGCTTCTAACTTACGACCACAAGGTGTGATCGACGGCTTCTAATTTACGACCATGAGTACTGATCGATGTGTTTTGACTTACAACCATGAGGTGTGGTTGATGTCTTCCGACTTACGACTATGAGTGCTGATTGATGTGTTCCGACTTATGACCACGAGGTATCCTCGATGGCTTCCAACTTACGACCTCGAACGATAGTCGTCGGCTTCCGATGTACGACCATGAGCCTTTGTCGAAGGCTTCCGATTTAGGACCACGATCGATCGTCGACCGCTGCCAACTTATGACCACCAGTGATGGTCGACCACTCCCGACCTACGATCACACACGATGGTCATGGTCGACGGCTTCCGACTTATGTCGACGAGGTGTGCTCGAGGGCTCCCGACCTACGATCACGAGGTGTGGTCGATATCTTCCAACTTATGACCACGAGGTATGATCAATGACTTTTGACTTACTTGATATATTTAAAAACTTTAGAACATGTTTGTATGCATATTTTAAAAACTTTTACCACCCGTAAGTTTTAAAACATATAGTATGATAAATTTTAAAAATCCGTAGCAACGCACGGGCATTCAGTTAGTGTGTGTGTCTGTGTATACACTCATGTTGTCAAACTTTAACCACCAATAGATTCAAAACTATTTAGAGTAACTATACAAAAGATAGATAATTAGATTTATCGTTAAAAAATGCTATCATAGTATTATAATTTTATTAATATATCTTACTATAAAATTATAAAAGTGGCTACCAAAGTCATATCTTGGAGACCGTAAAAAGTCAAAAACCTCAATTAAAAAAGAAGGGAGAAAGAATATAAAATTTTGGGTTGAACTTTAAAGCCCAGTTGTGGATGGCTTCTAGTCCAGAACTTGCTTTATGAAAATAAGGCCTAAAATGATTTTTAAAATTTCAAAATGAGTTTTTGACTAGTGTTTGAGCATAATTGGTTAAAACTGAACTTCTAGCAATTTAATTGATTCAACTTAAGCTTCTTGGTTTTATTTGAACTTATTGGGGATGGAAACGAATCAGATACGATCGAATAGTATCAAATACAAATAAGAATATGAATCCATATTTTTTAAATAAAAATGAATATGAATTCGAGTATTCTCAAATATGAATACGAATCAAA
Source organism: Dendrocalamus latiflorus (assembly GCA_017311315.1). Taxonomy (NCBI): domain Eukaryota; kingdom Viridiplantae; phylum Streptophyta; class Magnoliopsida; order Poales; family Poaceae; genus Dendrocalamus; species Dendrocalamus latiflorus. The sequence goes on from CM029616.1 coordinate 20,249,011, forward strand.
TGTCGTAATGAATATGAATTCAAATCGGATATGTATTTAATTCAGTCGAATACGAATATCCTCCTACAACTTCTTTGACAACTTAATTTGGTCGAATACAAATATGAATGCTGCTGGGCTAACCGACCATCATAGAAAACGGATTGAATAGTCTCGAATATGAATACGAATATTCTCGAATATGAATGTGAATACGAACATTCACAAATATAGATATGAATATTGTCAAATATGAATACGAATATTTTCGAATACGGATTTTACTTAACACATTCGCATTTTTTCTGATACGAATATTGGATAAAACGGACTATCTACTACCATTTCTCACCCCTAAACTTTTTGACATGGCTTAACTTATATTTCGATATCTTTAGTTGAACCTATCAATTTTGAAGCCTCGCTTAACTTAAAACTAAATTGGATGTTCTAAAATGTGCTATCTTATTTAGATTAGTTGTATATGTCTTATTATTATCTAGATACTTCGTATGCATTTTATAGTTTTAAGTGGTATCTTTTTATTTTGAACCTCACTTTGGTTAATTTTCAAGCTCTTTGAGCTTATACATTTTTATTCATGAAGTATGCTCTTTCTTTGCTCCTTTATTGTTTACAAGTCGTATCATATATTATTTTAAAGAGAGAATGAGTATTTATAAACTTGCATTGTTTCCTTAACCTATGATGACTTTTTTGCTAACCTATGATGACTTTTTTTGCCAAGAGGGAGAGAATGTTTATGACAATTTGGTATTAGTTTAAATAACATGAATTTAATGTTTATGACAAAATTTGGTATTAGTCTAGATAGCATGAATTTGTTGAGAATGAACTTAAAAATGAGAGAATGCTTAAAAAGGTTAAAAAGGGAGAGAATGAGTTTTGTGAGGTTACATTAGAGCATTTATGTGAGGAAAAATACATTTTAAGTCTTTTCATTATCTTTTGTTTTCAAGTGGTATTGTATTTATTTTTGCTTGCTGTTTTGGTATCTTGTCTTGCTATGAAATTGGTCATAAAGAGCAATTCATCTTTTTATTTGGACCATGGGCAATATTTTGCTGTTTTAGGTATTTTTTGATGTGATTAGAGTGTTTGGTGAAAAGTTGCCCTTTTTTGGTTTTAGCACCATTGTACATGTTGTTACTATGGTTATGTTCCTTTTTTTAAATATGGACCACTAGTACCTCTTGCAACTTGTATGCTTTAAAACTTTAAAATTCAAACTTAAATTCTTATCTTTTAGGTGTTTGTCAAACTACTGATCAATGAGAGATTATACGACTGTGGTAGCAGCCTTATGAGAGTGTGGGTATTTAACATTGGTTGTGCCTTGTTTTTGTTGTTTGAGTTTGATTTTTGTGAATTTCTATTTTTGACATATGCTTTTCTGATAGCACCTGTCAGACTGGCTCGAGGCGGCAGTCTGACTGCGATGCAGTTGTAGTTAGACCAGCTAGAAGTGGTGGTCTGACGGGTGCAATGTGACCGGCTAGTGCTAGCGGTCCAACCGGCGTCTAAAGGGCGGTCTGACCTGCTTAGTGGCCATGATCAGACTTGTCTCTGTTTGTTAGAGGAGTTGGTTTTAAGTTGGTTCTTATGGTATTAGTTATGGTCGAAGTCCGTGTCAGTGTTAGTCATAGTATATTTATGCAGATGTTAGTCATGGTATAGATATATGTGTATATTTTACTAATTAAGAGTTAAATACATGTTATTTATGCTTATATCGATTACGTTGTTTTTAACATTCAGATGCTTTAATAATAAATTATTGCCAATAATAAGATCAAAGCTTTGTAGCCATAGAGTGTCATTTAAATTCAGATGAAATATTATCTCGAACCAAGGACACGAGAACCTCAACGAATATCATGCCGACGAGGCCATGGCTCGCTGGTGGTGGCTCCTCCCCTGGTTAAGGGTCGTAGAAAATATCCAAAGTGTGCCCGTTCCGGAGAAAATTGATCATTTGCCACTTTGAAGAGTGGGCTTCGCAAAATTACTATTTTCAAAATTGGCTTCGCAAAAATGCCATGCAGTACATTTACCTCTTGATTACCATGCCATTTGAGCCATTTAACTCATTTAATATTTTTTTTCTAATTTCAGGAGCTGAAAAAGACCTTTCTACCCTTGTTAAGTTTTGCAATTATGGCACACTGGAGATGACGATGTCGCTATAAAGGTACTGTACTGTGGGATATGCCACTCTGACCTGCACACCATCAAGAACGAGTGGAGAAATGCCATCTACCCAGTTGTTGCCGGGTACGCGTTCTTATTACTTCAGCAATTATGGTTGTGTTCGCATCATAGCATGCTTGCCTTGAACTAGGCTGAACTGTCACTGAATCTGACAATATCATGCCAAACAAGAGGCGTGTGAATAATCTAAGTCTCAACTTCATTCAACAATTATAAGTTTGTAACTGCTGGTTGCTCTGAAAACACAAGTAATAGTGGTACAAAAATGCAGGCACGAGATCGTTGGGCTGATCAACGAGGTCGGCAAGAATGTGCAGAAGTTCAAGGTGGGCGACAAGGTCGGCGTCGGGTGCATGGTCAACTCCTGCCAGTCCTGCGAGAGCTGCAAGGAGGGGTTCGAGAAGTACTGCTCCAAGATCGTCTTCACCTACAACTCCCTCGACAGGGACGGCACCACCACCTACGGGGGCTACTCCGACCTGGTTGTCGTGAGCGAGCGCTTCGTCATCTGGTTCCCGGACAGCCTGCCCCTCGACAGCGGCGCGCCGCTGCTCTGCGCCGAGATAACAGTGTACGCGCCCATGAAGCACCACGGGCTGTGCGAGCCGGGCAAGCACATCGGCGTGCTCGGCCTCGGCGGGCTCGGGCACGTCGCCGTCAAGTTCGCGAAGGCGTTCGGGATGAAGGTGACCGTGATGAAGGTTACAACCATAATTGCAAAACTTAGCAAGGGTAGAAAGGTCTTTTCCAGCCCCTGAAATTAGAAAAAAAATATTAAATGAGTTAAATGGCTCAAATGGCTTGGTAATTAAGAGATAAATGTACTACATGGTATTTTTGCGAAACCAATTTTGAAAGTGGCAATTTTACGAAGCCCACTCTTCAAAGTGGCAAATGATCAATTTTCTCGTCCGTTCCGATGGGACCTATATCCACCTCGCAACTCCCGATGCAGCGGATCCAATTCCAATATGAAAACTTCCTAGCCGTTTTGCAAGTGTTAGTCGCCCACTGGAGAGCGGCTAGACTTTGTCAAAGTAAAGCTAATAATTCAGATTCATTTGAGAAGAAAAAAGGTTAGTTATATATAGCTGTCTCGTTCCACCGGCATACTGGCACGCCACGCGGCCCATGACCCATGCCTCACCCTCACGCGTCGGCTCGATGCCCTCCATCCCATCGAACGAAGCTATCCCCACTCCACTCGTTCCCTCGTCTCCTCTCTCACCACACCCTAAAGGCCAAATCCCTATAGCTAGAAACTGGTGGTGGTGGCAGCTGGCCGGCCTAGAACTCAGTGGAATGACACGTTACGCGGCGGGCGCCGTGCGGCAAGGGGGCGTCGTGTACCACCGGCTGGCCGGTTGGGCGGCGAGACTTCCGGTGGCTGGCCAGCAGCAACGGGCGGCAAGGCAGCCGTGTATGTTTCATTCTCTTTAACGTGGATATATTATAATGGTATATAATGTATTAATCTATATATTTTTATTTCATAAAAAAAATTTAGGTGTATAATTGGACTTTTATTTGTGAATCGTTGAAGCTTTCATAGTGTCTAGTGAGATACTTGTTGTCTATCTTTTTTTCCTTTTTATCTATAGATATTTGCGTATGTATTAAATGATTTTAGTTTAAAATTATTGCGGTTATTAATTTTACTTGTGTTATATGTGTTGTAAGGGTGGCCTCACCTAAGCCCAGCCGGCCTGTTAAAGGTTGTAAAGCTCAAGATGGGACATGTCTAATGACATAAATACCCTTGAGAGAGATACTTAGGTGTAAGGACATAATTGTAAAATACTCCCCATGTGATTATATATAAAGCCATCTAGGCATGGGGGAGTCCCCGAGCATTGCTCACCTAACTCTCCACTACTATACTATCATCTCTCTCTGTTTGGTCTGTAACCACAACAGGTGGCGCCGTCCGTGGGGACGACAAGAACAAGCTCCAAGATCTGAAGAAGGATGGCACCAAAGAAGGCTTCATCATCGACAGCGGCAAAGAAGAAGAGGAGCACGAAAGAAGTGCTCAGCAATGCGTCGGCTGCCGGTGCGGGCGATAGCGCCGCGCCTATGGGCGCGGGTGGCAGTGCCGGCGTTGCGACTGCCGACCCCGGCGCTCATGGCACGACAGTCGTCCTGACTGCTGGCGCAGCAGTCGACATGGGTACCGGGTGGGCCGCCGGGAGTGCTGACGCCGAGGCCCATGCCACCATGGCCGCTGCCACCGCGCCCGACGAGGGAGCGGCAGGGAGCCCTGGCGGCAGCACCGGTCCCATCGCCGGCCCCATCACCGACTCCAGAGCCCACCGCACCGACGTGCCGAGCAGTTCCGGTGCGCAGGCCGTGGTTGCTGCCAGCCTGGCGATGCAACCCGCTGCTCCAACTACCGCAACCTCGACGGCGGTGGAGAACGCTCTGTTAGTGGCCATCGCCACACTGCAGCGGGAGTTGGTAGACCTCCGTGGGGTCGTGTGGGATATACAAGGGGCTCGGAGCCAACAAGTCCCACCGGTGGTCGCAACAGAGCCCATGCCAGAGCGGGCGGATAGCCGCGACGCCCCCACCTCTAGCCGCGTCCCGCTGCGACGCGTGGATTCGGAGTCCCCCCTCTCCGCAGGCCTGCAGCAATCGGCATAGCCGGAGGACTTCAAGTTCCCCAGCGCCATCGAGCCGTACAAGGGCGACACGGGCCCCAGGAGTTTGTGCATGTATACGAGACAACCATCGAAGCTACAGGCGGAGACGACACCACCAAAGCGGGCTCCCCCTCGCACTGCAAGGAGTGGTGCTCTCTTGGTTTTTCACCATAGAGCCAAACTCAATCTATGCGTGGGAGCAGATCCGCGACGACAACAACTTCCAGGGAAACTACGTCGAGTGCATCAACGCAGACTAGCTCTTCACCGTCAAGCAAAAGCCATCGGAGAAGCTCTGAGACTACTTCAAGCGCTTCGCGAAGGTCTGCTACCAGGTGAAGGACGTCAACGAGACAACCATTATCAACACAGCGATACAAGGCCTCCGCCCAGGGCCGCTGGCTGAGTATAACGCGCGTAAGCCAATCAAGACGGTCGTGAAGCTCTTCGATAAGATGGAAGAGTATGCGAGGACAGAGGAGGACGCGCGGCGACGCAAAGGCGACGACTCCGACACTAATCAAACGGAGGCCTCGACGAAGAACGAAGACACACCGGAGGGCTCCTCGAAGGGCAAGCGCAAGCAAGAGTATTCGAAGGATGCTCCCGAGCGCAAAGACGCCAAGCCTAAGGACCCGTCGAGTGACAAGTCCAAGCGCGGTCAACGTAAATCCCAGAGAAACCGCTACATCTTCGACATCGAGGGCGGTTCCAAAGACAGTGCCCACACCAGTCGCGGTTGAGGTCGCCAAGGCCGGGGTTGTGACGACAGACCCCGTGCGGAACAAGAAGACCAGCTCTACGGTCTGTGGTGCGAGGTGGATGGCCGGTGTGGCCACAACACGCGGACATGCACCACCATCGCGGAGCTCCGATAGAGCGTCGCCAGGGACAGAACCTTAGAAGCGGGGCAGCCCGTCGTGGCCCACGTGCAGCAGCCCCAGCAAGGCCCCTTGCGGATTCAAGCTCACGTACAGCAACCCCAAGAAGGCCCCTTGCGAATCTAGGCCCCGGAGGGAGGTCGGCGTCAGGTTGTAAACGTTATTTCTGGGGGCCCTTCATTGGAGTTCTCCTCGGTGCGGCAACAGAAGGCCTATACGCAGAGGCTACACCATGTGGCAGCATACCCGGTGCAGGCATCGTCGGAGTGGGCCCAACACAAGATCACCTTCACACCCGCTGACGCTGAGGGCGTCGAGTTCCCTCACTAGGATCCCCTGGTCATCCAGGTCACCATCGCAGGATGCGATGTTAAACGTGTCCTGGTCAATGTTGGCAGCTCTACGAAAATCTTGTTCGGGGTGGCCTTCGATCAGATGGGGATCCCCCGAAGTCGCCTGGGACCCTCGGGAATCCCACTACAGGGCTTCAGGGGTCAGCCGCTAAAGGCGCTGGGCCAGATATGCCTCCAAGTCTCTTTTGGCCAGGGCGACAACGCAAGGAGCGAGGACGTCACTTTCGACGTCGTCAACATCCCGTACCCGTACAATGCCATACTGGGGCGCCTAACCCTCAACTCCTTCGGGGCATTCCCGCACCATGGCTTCTTATGTTTGAAGCTCCTGGGCCCGCAAGGTATCATCACCACCCTCGGTGACGAGGACCTTGCCCAGCACATAGAGCTTGGGGCTCGGGGCCGCACCACAAGGCCCACCAAGAAACCTAGGGCGGACAAGACCACGTGAGGGCTTCTGACAACCTCAAGAAGCACCTCGCGGACCCTCCCGTGTTGGTCGCTCTAGCACCAGAGGCTCGCCCCAGCACCAAAGGCTCCTCGCTCATTCTACCCCACCATCATAGCAACAGCGGCTAGCGTCGTCTTTGTCCTTGAGCGATCAGCGGTTAGTACCTTCTTTTGTAATTGCTCATCCGCGCAAACAGGACATTAATAAAGTCCATTCATTTGTGAAACTTGTCTCATTTTTTGTAAAGACACGTGGTCTCCGCGCACACTCTCCATGAGTATAAACAAAGACACGTGGTCTCCGTGCACACTCTCCGTGAGTATAAACAAAGACACACGGTCTCACGCGCACTCTGTGAGTATAAACAAAGACACGCGGTCTCCACGCGCACTCTCCGTGAGTATAAACAAAGACACGCGGTCTCCGCGCGCACTCTTCGTGAGTATAAACAAAGACACGCGGTCTCCGCCTGCACTCTCCGTGAGTATAAACAAAGACACGCGGTCTCTGCGCGCACTCTCCGTGAGTATACACTAAGACATGCAGTCTCTGCGTGCACTCTCTGTGAGTATAAACACAAACACGCAGTCTCCGCGCGCACTCTCCGTGAGTGTAAACAAAGACACGCTGTCTCTGTGCACTCTCCGTGAGTATAAACAAAGACACGCGGTCTCCGCGCGCACTCTTTGTGAGTATAAATAAAGACACGCGGTCTCCGCGCACACTCTCCGTGAGTATAAACTAAGACACGCGGTCTCCGTGCGCACTCTCCGTGAGTATGAACAAAGACACGCGGCCTCCGCGCGCACTCTCCGTGAGTATAAACAAAGACACACAGTCTTCGCGTGCACTCTTCGTGAGTATAAATTAAGACATGTGGGGGGATGCCTCCGCGTGCACTCTACAGAGTATAAATAAGACGCAGCGGAGGCACGCCTCCGCACACACTCTACGGTGTATAAATAAGACACAGCGGAGACTTGCCTCCACGCGCACTCTACGGAGTATAAATAAGACGTGCGGAGGCACGCCTCCGCATGCACTCTACGGAGTATAAATGAGACGTGCGGGAGGAGAAGCGTCGCAATGGCATGTGACCACGACGCCTCAAACCCTACGCCGCGCCAATCATGTCTCACCACGCGTCCGCCCCCCTCAGAAGCGAGCGCACGACCGTTGTCATACGGTCACCTGATATGGTACAACTCCCGTCGCGCACTAGGCGACGGCGCGATTTTTGGGGCCATCAATGCATTGGCGGTGGGCCGCCAGCCATTCACTCCGGCGGCAACGTTCGCACCGACTTTGCCTCTGCGGAATGACTCGAACTTTCACTCCCCATCGGAGGCGCGCGACGTCGGAGCCCACCACCACTTCGTGCCTGCACGACGACTCCGGAGCCCGCTTCGACCCCGCGTCCCCGGGTCGAAGGACTGGCTCCGTTCGGGGCGTACACCTCGCAACTGGAGGACACCTTCAGTAGCATCTCGCGCCCCGTGTTCATACCATCAGGACACACTACGCCAGCAAGATCCAGTCTTGTCTAACATCTTAGAAGGTCACAAGCCGCAGGGACGGAAGGGGGCTAAAGGACTCGGCAACATGGTTTTAGCCCGTGAAGCCCTTCACCATGAGAGGCTCTTGTTGTAGGGGTGGCCCCCACCTAAGCCCAGCCGGCCTGTTAAAGGTTGTAAAGCCCACGATGGGACATGTGTAATGACATAAATGTCCTTGAGAGGGATACTTGGGTGTAAGGATATAATTGTAAAATACTCTCCATGTGATTATATATAAAGCCATCTAGGCATGGGGAGTCCCAAGCATTACTTACCTAACTCTCCACTACCATACTACCATCTCTCTCTATTTGGTCTGTAACCAACAATATGTATATTAATTTTTTTCAGGATTATTTGGCTATAATTAGATTTCATTAGACTTCCAAAAAAATTTTTTGTCTCCGCCACTGTGGTTGTATCTTACAACTTCCAAGCCGGACCTTCAGTGACGACTGACGAGCGCGCGCTGTTGTTCGATCAGTTTGCACTTGGCAGTAAAGCTTAACATCACATGGCTGCTCTTCGCGGAATTAGCTTGCAAGACAATTCCATCAGCTCAGGTCAGATTATACTTCTGCCTAAAGAAAAGTGATGGGGGAAAGGAAATTTCCCTGATACGGAAGTTTATTTATTATCAGAAAAAGAAAATCAGTTTAAAGGGAAATGTTTTCCACACTTTTATGTGCTCAGTTTCTCTATTTAGATTTTCTCTGCAATTGTGCAGTTTTTGCTTTTTCAACCGAATAAAATATTATCCTTTCAATTCCATGAGAATCTCTACGAGCACCTGCACATTGGGAGCTTTCTGGGAAAATGATCTTTCCTGTCTTTATGTTGTTTGATTCAACAAATTGAGTGCAAATCAGACTTAGCAAATTACATGCCTAGGCTGTCCATACTAGGTAGGATCCTAATCCTACTTTGCGTAGGAAAGTCAAAGAGCCAGTCCCATAGTTCCATTCTCAACCATACGATCAAAAAGAATGGCATAGATCCGATGCTACAGTTGCCTGACTTTCTCCCTTTCTCCCTGTCCCTCACATATTCGCACTGTGCTTACGGTTAATCCATACTAACTTACGCTTGCGTGATTGGGGAAACAGATGATTTGCCGCTCCTAAGGCATGCGTTTTAGATTTTGCCATCTTTAAGACTTGATTTGAAGATTTGCTACTTTTAAGTGTGAAATATGTTGAGGAACCGTCGTTGGCGACCAGTCCGATCGATTCCTCTGCTTAGAACAAGAACGAATAAATCACAGAATAATAGATTGAACACAGAGAGGTAGAGAGAACTCCAAATCTTTCTTTATTGCTTTAGATTGCATCGAGGTACATAATGAGGGGGTCTAGGTCCCTATTTATAGTTTACGGTGGGGTGCCCAAATATGTCAAGACTCTGGCCGTGGGCCCAGTTTCCTAACACTCCCCCTTGGGCACTCACCCAACATGTTCATGCCTCGTCAAAACTCCATAAAAACCCAGTGGGAAAAATTTGGAGAAAGAGTACATGATACATGTGATGCTGCGATGCACGAATTGCCTCATTAAAAACCTTGGTCGAGAAACTTCATGGAAAACTCGTCAAGGGAAAAAGAGTACAATTCACCCAAATTCATTTGGTCTGCAGGACTTTATTTTTGGGTACTTAATCTTCATGATCAAAATTTATTAGCGGGCTTGTGAGAATTCTCCCCCTGAATTCTGCACTTCTCTAAGTATCATCATTCCAATTCCACGCACGCACCTTTCAAAGCTAGATCCAGCCATGCAGGGAGTGACTTAGTGAATAAATCTGCGAGATTTTCACATGACTTAGTATGCAGTACTTTAATCTCGTCCATCTTTTGCAATTCATGTGCATAGAAGAACTTGGGGTTGATATGCTTTGTGAGATGACTCTTCACATAGTCCGTTTGCACTTGTGCAACGCAAGCGACATTATCTTCATAGATAATTGTGGGGGTTTGCACAATGTTCATCCCACATGACTGCTGGATATGGTGAACCATTCGGCGGAGCCAAGCGCACTCTCGTGCGGCTTCATACAGTGCTATAATTTCTGAGTGGTTCGTCGAAGTAGCTACCAAGCTTTGCTTAGATGATTTCCATGAAATTGCAGTTCCACCACACAGGAATACATAGCCTGTTTGTGACTTAGTGGTATGCGGGTCTGACAGATACCCAGCATCGCATAGCCAATCAAGTTCAGATCTTGATTCTTTCTGTAAAACAATCCAAGGTCCTTGCTTCCTTGGAGGTATCGGAAGATGTCCTTTATGCCCTGCCAATGCCTTTTGGTGGGCTCTGCACTGTACCTTGCTAAGAGGTTCACGGCAAATGCAATGTCCGGTCTAGTTCAGTTTGCTAAGTACATGAGTACTCCCACTGCACTCAAGTATGGGAATTCCGGTCCCAGGACTTCCTCCCCCTCTTCCCTAGGTCGGAAAGGATCTTTTTCTTGCTGTAAAGACCTACCGATCATCGGTACTTTCGAGGGAAATGCCTTCTCGAAGCCAAACCTTTCAAGCACCTTCTGGGTGTAGGTCGACTGATGTACCAAGACTCCTTCAGGGACATGCTCAAGCTGCAGGCCTAAGCAAAACTTGGTCTTGCCCAAATCTTTCATTTCAAATTCTGACTCCAAGTAGGAGCTTGCTTCTTTTATGTCTTCGGTTGTCCCGATGATATTCAGATCATCTACATACACAGAAATTATATAGAATAGGACAGTCTTCATTGTTCATGTAGCCTTTCTTGCAGAGAAAGTCGCTCAAGCGATTATACCACATTCTTCCAGATTGTTTCAGTCCATACAGTGACTTTCTGAGTTTCACACTGTACAGATTTCTATTTGCTCTGTCTTGGTTCGGGAGAGGAATTCCTTCAGGGACTCTCATGTAAATCTCCGAATCCAAATTACCGTAAAGGTATGCAGTCACAACATCCATCAATTTCATTTCCAAGTTCAAGTTCACTGCCATTGAGATCAAGTATCTAAAGGTGATTCCACTCATGACTGGGGAGTAGGTTTCTTCATAATCAACTTCAGGACGTTGAGTGAAACCTTGGGCTACCAGCCTTGCTTTGTATCTCACTACTTCATTTCTTTCATTTCTCTTTCGAACAAATACCCACTTGTGCCCAACGGGGTGTATGTGGGGAGGTGTGCGGCATACGGGCCCAAACACCTCTCTTTTATTCAAAGATAGCAATTCAGTTGCTATTGCCTTCTTCCAATCTTCCCAATCTGATCTTTTCTTACATTCAGCGAGCGATGCAGGCTCGGGATCAAGATCGATGATGGTGGCAATTTTCTTTGCGAAGTAGATATCGATATTAGCTGTTGTCCTATTCAAGGACTCTCCCGTGTGCACATAATTTATAGCTATTTCTTCATGAGTTGCTTCTTCTGGAGCGATTGTTTCTGCTGGAGCTTTACCTTGCACATCGCTTCTTGCAATTGCGGTGGCAAGTTCCTTTAGTTTTTGGGCTCCGATGTGTGCGCACACATCCATGCCGATGGGGATATTCAGATCCGGTATGCCCTTTTCTGAAGGTGTCATACTTGTGTCAGGTCTCAACTGGCTCCCCTTCTCATTTTGGGAGACTTCAATGATCGGCTGTGATAAATCCCTCTTATCCTTTTTCGCCGGGAGTCCCCGGTTACTTTGGACTCGAGGAATCGGAGTTCTCGTCCTTTTATTCTGAGGCCTCTGGACGGGATTAGGGATATCATCAATTTTCTTTGGTATTTCAACCCTTTCTGGTGCATTGCATGTAGGCACATACGACTTAATCACGCTCTTCAAATCACTAAAGTGATCGGGCAGTTGATTTGCTAATGCTTGCAAGTCGATGATCTTCTGGACCTCTTTTTCAGTTTCACTAGTGCGCGGGTCATGTGCATGAATTCCTGTGGCTTCCCACATAATTTCCCGACATTTTTCATCAACGGGTTGATTTCCTCCCCCTAATGACGGGAAATTATCCTCATCAAAAATACAATCAGCGAAGCGAACAGTATGCAAATCTCCCGACATGGGTTCCAAATACCTGATTATGGATGCAGTCTCATAACCAACGTATATCCCAGTCTTGCGGAGTGGGCCCATTGCAGTACGCTGCGGAGGTGGTATCGGTACATAAACCTTGCATCCAAACCTCCTAAGATGAGAAATTTTCGGTGGTGACCCTTGCGCTAGTTGCATAGGTGAATGGATGTTGTAGGCCGAAGGTCTAAGGTTGATGAGATTCGCTGCATGAAGGACTGCGTGTCCCCAACATGTAGTTGGCAAATTACTTTTATGCAAGAGGGGTCGGGCAATAAATTTAATTCTTTTAATTAAAGCCTCTGCCAAACCATTCTGGGTATGGACATGCGGTACCGAATGCTCAATGCAATTCCCATCGCCATGCAATAATCATCAAATGCCTTCGAAGTAAATTCTCCGGCGTTGTCCATTCTGATGGACTTGATGTGATGATCAGGAAACACATTTCTGATGCGAATGATCTGCGAGATCAATTTTCCAAAGGCATGGTTTCTTGTGGATAATAACCCCACATACGACCACTTCGATGAAGCGTCAATGAGCACCATGAAATACTTAAACGGCCCTGAGATGGGCTGAATGGGACCACAAATGTCTCCCTGGATGCGTTCCAGGAATGCAGGGACTTCATCCTTTACTTTCAGAGTGGAGGGTCTAGTTATTAGTTTCCCGGTGGCACATGCAGGGCACACAAAATCTTCATGATTCGGGAAATTCTTCACATTAATATTATGCCCATGCGAGTTATTTATTATGTTTCTCATCATCCTAAGACTTGGGTGGCCTAATCTGTCATGCCAGAGACAGAAAAGTTCAGAACTTCTAAACACTGTTTTCAGAACAGTGTACGCTGCAGGCCCTTTAATTGTGGTATAATATAGCCCAGTTTCAAGTGAAGGAAGTTTTTCTAATATTCTTTTGCCATTCTCTTCGCGCTTCGTGATGAGCAGGTATTCCTTACCGTACTCTTCGTCGGTCTCAACGTGGAAACCATTGGTGCGAATATCCTTAAAACTTAGGAGAGTTCTAGTCGATTCTGGGTACAATAAGGCTTCTTCAATGACCAAAATTGTGCCCATTGGAAGTATAATTGTGGCTCTTCCAGAACCGATTACACATGCATCGCTTCCGGCGACTGTCGTAAGGCTGCCAGTGCTCTTACGTATCGACTGGAAATACTTAGTCTCTCTTAAGATGGTATTCGTTGTGCCGCTGTCGGCAAGGCATACTTCCTCCATAGGGCGCCACACGTATTCTAATATAACGTATTTAATTAACATGTATTAGAAGGCATTCAACACATAAATAAAATACGCCAATATCAGAACATATAATGCCAATATAAACTGAATAAATGAATGTTTTATTCCAAAATCATCCAACCATTACGAGAAAGCAAAATCCTAAAGCACCAACCATGCAAGTTCTAAACTTGTCCATTTAACACAAAATAAATGACAATTAACGTCTCATGCATTCTGTGCATCAGACGGAATCAACTAGAAAATCATCGACTTCTTCGGCTATTTTCTCAGCAGTGACATTCTCTTCAAGAGAGATCATGGCAGTGGCTGCCTCTAAGTTATAAGGAGGTGCTGCTACCGAGATGGACTCAACCTCCATCATCTCCGGCAGCTGCTCAGGCTGCTCCCCCTCAACGGCTGCAAAGTGGGCTTCAGGTTGCCCTTTGCCATTCTTCTTTTGGGCTTGGTGGGCATCAATGACATGTTGCGGTTCTTTGCATATCCGCGACCAATGTCCCACCTTGCCACACTTGTAACAACCCTGGTTCTGCTGGCCATAGGTCTTGCCACTCTTCTTAGCCTTCTTGTCGTTTGGAGCATCTGACTTGCCTTTCTGGGCAACGATCTTACCCTTTTTCCCCCTTCTCTTCATCAAGGGCTTTCGCACCTTGTAGCTGCTGGCGTTGGCTTCACGGCCAGCGGAGCTGCCTGGTGGCTGAGAGACATAATTCTTGCGGAGAAGTTCGTCCTGAGCCTCTGCCACCTGCATCATATCAATCAATTCGGCGTACTCCTTGTAGCCGTCTTGACGATAGTTGCGGGCAGTCTGTACAGCATTGGGGTGAAAAGTGGACAGGGTCTTCTCGATCTTCTGGTCATCTGTGATCTCCTTGCCACAGAGTTTAAGGTTTGTACAAATCCTGTGCAAGGCAGAATTGTACTCCCCGGCCGTCTTAAAATTGGCAAATGTCAGTCTGATCCACTCTCGCTCTGCTTGAGGAAGAATGGTGTACTTTAGCCTCTCAAACCGCTTCTTGAGTGCGATCCAGAGTGCTAGCGTGCTTTTCTTTGCCATGTTCTCATTCTTGAGAGTGAGACAGAGTTGATGTCTGAGAAAGTGAAGTGCATGGTCATTCTCCTCAGAAGTGGTTGAGCGTCATTCAGTCCACCAATCCCAATAGCAGCGCGGAGCTTCATGGCTCCAAGCACAATCTCGACATCGGATGCCTACGTTAGATAGTTTTGGCCATGCAGGGCCAGCTCCTCGAACTCCCGGTTCGTGATGCTAGTCATCTAAATGTGTATAAGTCTACTGCTGGTAGACATGCACGGAATAATTTACTATGGGTAAATAAATGGTACAAAAGGTTCTCGCAATGTTTCATAATTTTCTATGCATTTTCCATAATTTTACTGCTAATTTCGGTGATTAAAAGCAATTTTCAGTAATTACAATTAATCAAAACAGTAAATAAATACAAAAAAAATACAGAGAATAATAATGGCATAAATAAATAAGCTTGAAATGCTACAATTAATGCAAAATTCGGATTTCCAAGGCCCTTTTATGCAAGAATATGAAATTTCAGCAAATTCTGTAATTCCAGACGGTGTCTACGCAAAATTTTAGTTCAGAGAAAAATTCGCGTAATTTTCTGATTTACAGAGGGGTTTTCTACAAAATTCTGGACCCGCTGGTAAATTTGAGGGATTATTCGTAATTTTTCAGAATTACGAGGCCTATTATGTAAAATTCAGGACTGAAATCAAATAATTAAGGGCCCATTACTAAATTCATAAAGATGGGGTGTTTTCTGCAAAAATTCCCTCCCACTCCCCGGCCGGGCCGTTTTCCCCTCTCTTTTTTCTCCCCCGACAGGCCCACCGTTTTCGGCCTTGATTTGGCCCATCCTTTTTATCCCACCGACCGGCCCATGCTTTTCCTCCCTTCACCGGTCGAGTCGGCCCATATGGTCCGCGGCCCACCCAGTTGAGTTTAGGCGTGGGGGGGTAGGGTTTCCCTACCCCTATTCGGCAGTGGTGGCGGCGGCTTAGGCCATCCGGCCCGGGCGGCGGTGCACGTGAGGTGGCGGGGCCGGCGGGAGATGGCGGCGCATGGCGGCAGGGCCGGCAGCTCGGGCGGGTCCGGTGGTAGGAGGTAGCGTCGACGGGCTATTGGCCGGCTTCGAGCCGGTCGGGAGGCGGTCGGCGTGCGCGTTCGGGCACGAGAGGAGAGGCGGCGGCCGGGCAACGCCGTACGGGGCAGAACCGCTGGGCGCGGCGGCATGGAGCACCGAGCGGTGGCCGGCGCGCGTGCAGGCGCGGAAGACGAAGAGTCGGCCGACGCGCATGGGGAAGGGGCCGGCTTCGGGCCGGTGAGATGGCGTGGGTGGCGGCGTCAGTGCGGGGCGGCTGAGCGCAGAGCTCAAACGGCGGCGCACGCTTCTAGCGTAGTCGGTCGGCGCATGCGGGCGCAAGGCGGGGCTGCCGGCCAGCGGCCAAGCAATGCCGTGCAGGGCTGGCGCAAGGCGGAGGCGGGGCTTGAGTGGTTTAGTGGCGGTAGCCGGCAGGGAGGCTCAGAGACCGAGCGGTCAAGGCGGCGCCATACGGGGCAAGCCGGCTGCGGGCCGAGCTTCAACCGGCCAGACGACCCGGGTGGATACGCTGCGCGTTCGGGCTCAAAACTGAGGTAGGCGGCTTGCCTCTGGTGGCCGGACTTCAGGTCTATGCGCATGCTGGCGTGGTGCACAGGCGACAGCGCCCCATGCGGGGTGCGACCATCGGCCGGTGAGGCCGGCTGCTGGCCAGCAGAGCCTCCTTTTTTTCTGTGTGATGTTTTGCAGATGCGAAACGGAAGACAATGCAAATTTCTCATGCAATTATCAAACAGAAAATAATGCATAAATTTCCTGTTTCTACAATGCAATCAACATCTGCCCCTTTTGTGCGGGCGATTTCAGATCTGCTCGCAGTAGATTAGGACGGATTTGCATCGTTCTACAGTGCAATCAACATCTACCCCGTTTCATAATTTACCGATCGGCATTGTGCTGGCGACTTCAAGTCTACTCGCGGTAAATTAGGGCGGATTTGCACCGTAGAATTCCAATCTAGAACGCGAAAAGAAAATACAGATTCAAAAATGATCTAGAAATTCAATCTGTGCTTCGATGATTACCGCGTTCACCGGAGCGAAGTCGTGCTGATAACGTGTTGAGGAACCGTCGTTGGCGATCAGTCCGATCGATTCCTCTACTTAGAACAAGAACGAATCAATCACAGAATCACAGAATCACAGAATAATAGATTGAACAAAGAGAGGTAGAGAGAACTCCTGGTCTTTCTTTATTGCTTTAGATTGCATCGGGGTACATAATGAGGGGGTCTAGGTCCCTATTTATAGTCTACGGTGGGGTGCTCAAATATATCAGGACTCTGGCCGTGGGCCCAGTTTTCTAACAAAATAGTTGTGTTTTTACCACTGCACATATATTCTGTTTTTTTTTAATCTAAGAAATGCACGTGGAAAGACACTTGCACCCCCTGTAACCAATTGGTTAACCCAGGCATGTCTACCCGGTAACATGCCATGTCGCCGCCGGCCTAGGTGGGGCGTCGACTCGCCCTCAGATGCTTTCTGGTGCGAAGGTGAAAGATTCATTCTTTCTTTCCATTGTTGCGGTTGCTTCTTCCTTTTTTTGCTCTCGAGGATCCTCTAATCTTGATTTTGTCGGTGGAAAGGATATTGCCTGCTGCAGTTTGTTCGGAGTTCCTTGATTCGTATGCAAGAATTGATCTTTCTTTCTTTCTTTAACAAATTAGCAGCTCATGTGCTTTGAAAAGGCTGTATGAGTTAAGTGTACGAGTAAAACAAATATTGAGTAGGATTAACGGGTTTTCTCTAAATATACTAGTAGATAGTGTCCATAGGGTGAGATATGGCTGGGTGCCTCATCTATTTAACAGATTAGGGATGGAAGCTTGCAAGGCAACTATCCCAACTATTTTCATCCTTGTGTTCTAGGTTAGGGTTAGTGATCGTGCGAAAATAGCACACCCGCAAGTGCACGGGTTGCCACTGAAATAGCGGCAAGTATCGTGTTCTCCACAGGGACTAGACTGAGGCTACTATGCTCAGTAAAGCTAGATCAATCGAAACAGGGGAGAAAACTAAACATAAAATGACTACCAAATTAGCCGAACAAACGAACTCTAACGCACACGATCAAAACGACGAACGAACTCAATGATCAAAGGACGACGGAATGAACGACCATACGAATTGACGTCATACAACCGAACGAACTACACGACGACTAACTACACGAACGAATAGGCATGAACTACAACAACTACAAGAACTATGACATAACTACTGACCGACGACCTAACTAACTACTGACCGCGAGATAGAAGAAGGGAGTCAAGAAGCACTGGGGGAGTCTAGAAGCACGGAGGGAGTCAAGAGAGAACAAGGGAGAAAACGGTCGACGACTAACTAGACGACGGCAGCAAGACAACACAAAACACAAAACTACGAACGCACGCACGTACGCACGACTTAACTACCGACTGACTGCGGAAAGGAGAAAAGAGGGAGTCGAGAAGCACTAGGTGGGTCGAGACAGCAACGGTAGGAAAACGGTCACCGGCTAGCTAAATCACGCACACAAACACTACGGCACAAAACAAATCACATAACACGAACAACTGACAGAGGTATACTAACAGCTAACACAACAAACAACAGCAGAAATCACAAATACTAGCCATACTCACTAACACAGATCACACACAAATTCTAGAATTAAACTACCGGCAACATGAACATATAGCAATTCTGGAACAAATTAACATAGCAAAATCACAAGCATCCATCACAGTTCACATACATCACAGTAATCAATTTGCAGCTAATTTGAGCAATGAATGAAGAACAACAAAGAGAGAGGGAGAAGAATTAGAGCTAGACCGAGGGGAGTTGTGGAAGTAGAGGGAGTTGTCGCCGTCGGTGTTGGTGAAGAGGAAGCAGGGGTCGGCGATGTGGACGAAGAAGGAGTCGCGGTCGCCGAGGTTGTCGAGGATGATGCAGCCGGCAGGGCTGACGAAGAAGAGCCGACGGGTGGTGCTGTGGTGGCGGTCAACCGGCGGCAGATGGGAGGCGCGACAG
This sequence comes from Dendrocalamus latiflorus, assembly GCA_017311315.1. Classification (NCBI taxonomy): domain Eukaryota; kingdom Viridiplantae; phylum Streptophyta; class Magnoliopsida; order Poales; family Poaceae; genus Dendrocalamus; species Dendrocalamus latiflorus. Next base: position 20,267,576 of record CM029616.1, read on the forward strand.
AGGAGAGGCGAGGTAGCCGTGATGCAGTGGCGTCCGACGAGGGATAGATTTGGGGGAGCAGCAGAGGGGACCAGGGAAGAGAAGCAAAAGGGGGCAAGTGGAGAGAGCTTGCAGTAGTCGGAGAGGCAGCAGTCGGCGGTGGAGTTGTCGGTGGCAAGGGAGAGGTGAGGAAGGTCAACGACGGAGAGATGTGGAGATGGCGATGGCGCCGTGAAGTAGCAGCAGTCGGCGGTAGGTGAAGATTGTGCAGAGGCAGAAGTAGATGGTGGCCAGCACGGCAGAGGTGAGGTGGATGGAGCGGCGGTGCACGGGGTTGGATGGCGGCCGTGGATCTGGAGAGAGAGGCGGTGATTCGGTGGAGGACAGGAAGCCGGAGATGGAGAAGGATTGTGGGAGAAGAGAGGAGAAGCAAAGGGGGCAAAGGAAGAAGGGATTCGACGGCTGGAGAGGAGTGGAAGGCGGCGGAGAGAGATCGGCGCGCCGGCGAGTCGATGAGATGAGGGAGAAGTGGCGGCGCGGTGGATGTGGATGGCATGGTGGTGAAGAGAGGCAGCGGAGAAGGTGCTGTGAAGGAGGAGCGGCCGGATGTGGAGAAGAAGGGAGAGCAAGGCGGCGGTGCACTAGATGGGAGACGGCTGCTGGAGAAGCGGACGCTAGCTTAGGGGCAAAAGTAGACGTGGTAGAGGAGCGGAGGTGATGGTGGCGTGACGGATGTGGAGAGGGAGAGATGGAGAGGAGAGGCAGGGGCTGGTGGTCGCTGGCGAGATGGCCCGGCCTCGCCGGTGCCGTGGCTGGAGAAGAAGGGGGAAGGAAGCAAAGGGAGGCTAAGGATAGAAGCAATGCCAAGCTCCGAAGAAATCGCGGCGACGGCTAGGGTTTTTGTGGCCGAGTGGAGATTTGGTGGTTTTGAGATTTAGTCCTCCCAGTTTCCGGCATTTACAATGAAGTCCTTCTCCCATTTAATTTCTTTTGTTCTGGCCCGCTGGAAGTCCGATTTCATGGTAGTTTGATCCTACGCATCCGTGACGACGCGCATCTGTACGGAGTAGTCCTGAAAGTCCAGATTTGTCGTTTATGCGCCTCGATCGTGCTGGCCTGCAGAAAAATGTAGAAAAAATGTAAAATGGTCCATTTCGAGCAATTAAATATGGGAAAGTATGTAAATGATGATAAATGGTCTTAAAATGCGAAGAATATGAGGGTAAAATGATGGCTAAATATATGCAAAAATGACGCATGTCAGTTAGAAGAGTGAGTATTGTGATATCAGTTAACTGTAAAATCTTTCTCATCAAATAAATAATCAGCTTTTTTTTCACCTCTTATTTTAATTAGTTTGCTGTTAATCTTATACTACAAAAGTGTTGCCGCAAGTCTGGATTTCGTTGTGGACCATCCATTTGCGTTCTTTGTAGTAGAGGAGGCATCCGGTGCGGAAATAATTGCACAGGCTATAAGAGGAACCAAATGACCCCTGTTCCTTCTAGTTTAGAGTCTGTGCGGTATACTTTATTAGAATTGTCTTGAGTACAACCTCTTTGTATAGGTTTGGAGAATTTACCAAAATCATCTGCTGCTATGTTCCAGTCTGGATTTACTATCCCAATTAAAGTGATGATATTCGTACATGAATGCTCGGCCTTCCGTGCAAGCTTTAACCATATTCTTAAATCAAGGTTGACTTTCACAACTTGGGGATCAGGGGTGGTGAGACATTTGGAGGTTGTAAACTCCCGTTGAAGATCAAGATTTTCTTTGTGGCAGGCCTTTCAGGTGTAGGAATGGAATTTGGTGATCAGTCTCCAGACGTTCGGCTATCGTCTGTTACTTTGAGTGGTTGTTGACTGTCAGAACTTTTGAGTCCTGTTAGGAGTGCTCATCTTAAGGCTTAAAATTATAGAATTGAAGATGACAATAGAGGAGGTTGAATAGTGCCATCAAAATTTTCCTTAAGTATTTACTTATCCTTTATTTTGGTAGCTACAAAGTTAGAAAGATTATGATAAGAACCCTGCTCAAGAACCAAATAAACAAGAAACCAAACCACTGAGAAGAAGACAGCAGATGCGATACTACTGCTGCTGAACTTTCGGTACTACCACGACTGGTCGATAACCAAAGTGGTCGTAATACAACTTAAGTACTACTATGACCGGTCGATAAGCAATGTGGTCAGAATATAACTTGAGTGGTACTATAGCTTACGACTTGCAACTAGGTACTATAATTTACGACCAGGTACTTTGACCAAGGCACCTCGACTACGGCACTACGACCACAGTGCTTCGATCATAGAGCATCGACCACAGCTTTGGCTTGACACTTCAACTTCTACAAGTACTCGGACATATGAGTACTCGATATAAATAGTGAGTAATTGAAAACCAAAGTGGTCGAAGTAAAACCAGAGTGGTCAACGACCAGTGAGTGGTCGAAAACCAACGTGGTCAAAGACCAATAAGTGGTCAAAGCCAATGTGGTCAATGACCAATGTGTGATCCAAAACCAACATGATTGAAACCAACATGGCCAAAACCACTGTGTTGAAGACCAATGTGATCGAGACCAACGTGGTTGAAACCAATATGGTCATAATCAACGTTGGCGAAATCAATGTGGTCGAAAGTCGACGCCTAAATTCGACTTGAGTAGTCAACGACTAGAGAGTGGTCGAAAACCAATGTAGTCGAAACCGAAGTGGTCAAACTTAGTCGAAACACGACCTGAATGGTCGAAGCCAGTAGCTATGGTACTACCGTTACAGAACATGTGGTACTACCATTGCTACAACAAAAACAGAGGAAGCAAGGTTTTTTAGCTCGACCGCGAGATCATAAATCCACATAACTTTTGATTGAATGATCCAAAGTCTTGAAACTTTGTACACAAATTTTCTAAGGTCTCAGGAAGCTACTCCAATCATGAATCGCAACACCCACGACAAATTTGAGACCTTTTTGAGATTTAAGCGAGCATGCACCAAAACCGAGCCAAAAACCTAGATCAATGAATATAACTTGCTCGTGAGTGGACAATGACCACGAGGGCTCTAGATGCATTCACACATGTCATAGCAAGTTAGAACACCGAGGAAATCAAGCTAGAAACCCCAAATCAAGAAATCACATGACAAATTAGAAACAAGCAAAAAACGGAGTTTATTGAAGTCCTTGCTACCGAAGAGACTAGATGGGTGAAGATAGACCAACTGAGATCAAATCCATCTCGTAAACGACCTTGGCACCCGAAAAGCTCAAGAAAAGAAACATCCAAACAAGCAAGTCAAGAAAATCAAAAGCACATGAGAGCATTCATGGCACAATTCACTAGGGAAAAGTTTGGATGTTTATTTCACCAGAAGAGGTATGATTTACAGCCAATCCCTTAGAATAGCAAAGCTCTATGCCTAGAGCACACACAAGGCTCCAACTCCACGAACCCTAACCCTAATACCTCAAATCTATCAACCATGAGAGGGAGAAAAAGCCAGTCGCCGCAAAGACTTAGCCAAAATCCTCAAACCCTAACTCTTGCCTCTCCTCCCCTTATATAGGCTCACAACCTGAACCCAAAAACCTAATGGATCCCCCCATTAGGCCAAATCAGGATAACACGTTAAGCCCACCTAACACTAGGTTTTACTCACACACACTTCTTTGGTATTAGGCAATTTCACCAAAATGCCCTTCTACCGCTTTTGACAAAGCTTCCCACTTCCTTTTCCACAAAGCATCGCCCATGCTTCGCCATCTTCCATGTGGCCCCAACGACTTGCCGCCAAGCCTTTCACGCGTCCGAATCCCACCGAACCGTCCTCGCTTGCAAATAATCCAAGTCACTTAGAGCACCACATGCCTCTTCTCACGCATGACGGCATCTGGCTTCCTTGATCACATAGAACCTTGACTCCTCTCTAAGCCTAGTCCCGGTTCACCTTGCGATTGCACATCATGTCCACCACCGGTAGCCCCCACTCCAATTTCTCGTTGTCCCAGCTTGTAACCACCCCGCAAGCCTCAGTCATTTTTGGCATCTCCCTGACCGTTCTGGACCTCAGCACCACCTTGTGCCTAGTCACGGTCCTCCTACGCATCACCATGACCTAGCTCTGAAGTCCTGCAACCAACACCAATAAGAAAACTGTCATGTAGCACCACATAATACACAAAGTCTTGAATCTGCGCAATTATTCTGTATAATGCAATATGCAAAAAGTATGCACCCAAACCATTTATCCTAAGCCTATGGCCACAAATTAAACCTCTGTGCACACAATCAACAACCTAGGTCACACCATGATCAAACCCCAAGAATACCAGAGAACAACCTCAAACCACCGAGAGAAGCCACTCTGACCGTCAAGCACAGGCTGGTCAGATCTCTAAGAACATGTCTTATTCATACTAGGGTGATGCGGGCGTCATCATGGCAAAATGGAAAATAACACTAAAATATTGTCTCAATTAATTGTTACAGTGAAATAGCGCTCCAAGTATACAAGTGTGGAGGAAGGCCTTCGCATAGGCTACTCGCCATCCAACTCCGCTATTTTTATGTACTCCCTAATGGTAGCATCACTCGTTGTGCGTCGCTCCACCCAAAATCGTAGCGACTCCTCCGTTCATCTTGAGCATCACAGCCGGTGTCGAACAAGAAGGTCCGGAATTACCAGATGGCCACGCAAATAGTAACATGACGTCATGACACAGGCACCTCATACTTTCCATTGCAAACCCAGTGCCATGTACACACGCGCCGATGTCCACATACAGCAACCATCTACACGTGAGAACAAAAGTCCTTTGCATCACACCTACTAATCGATCGGAGAGTTAGAGCCTAGTTCACCGCCTTCGATACATTGGGACACACCACCAAGCCAAGTGCCAAAGTCCACGCACACTCCCGCGTAGGGTACGTCTAATGGTGACCTTCACAACAGCCTCACCAATATACTCCCACATCCACTGGTGAAAGGAGCATGCAGATCGGCATATCACATACATCATTCCACTCCCACTAGGAAGGTCCGGGTGGGGATTGGCTAGTTCGCCCATATGTAGACAACCCCAAAGATGAAGTAGCCCAAGGACCATCTGCGTAGTCACAAGTGAGCAATGGTTGCTATATGCTTGTGCGGCATTCAATGCTAATGACGACGTCCCCTCGATCCTCTAAAGGCTGCACAGGAGGTCGTCCAAATGATCAAGGAGGGACTTCAACCGCCAATTCAGTCAAGGTACCCTCTAGGGCCTCCACCGACCTCCTCGCTGACAGGGAAGCATCACCCAGTACGCAATCCCACGCCACCACCTCGGATGATAGCTGAGCCTTCTCCTCCTCCAGTGCAGTGATTTGCCTAGGCATCTTCCGTCTCAAGGAAGTGGATATGCTCGTCCTTCACCACGCTCACCGCAATGACATCCTTGGCAAATTGCCGAGCGGCAGCAGCCTCCGCCTTTGCTACAGATACTTGCTCTTGTAGGACACCAAGTTTGTGGTACCTCGCTGCCTGCACAGCATGAGCAAGGGCGAGGGCCTACAAGACACCTCAGAGTTAGCAACCAAGCCAGCAAACTAAATACCATATCATCAACAACGTACCTTCATCTCTATCGCCTCGAGAGTGCTCTCCAGGATTTTTGACCCACATGACGAAAGCATCCATCCATCCACAATCACGTTTGCGCAGTCCACCGCTCCTCAGAACACCCTCAGCATCTTGGACAAGGAACGAAGTCCACCACAGAGAGCCACCAGGACTTCGAGTCAGCGACCTCAGGGATGGTTGGGCTCAATGACACATCCACATTGACAACACCAGTTGGGCCGCAACCAACTCCATCGCTAGAGCCCAACATGTGTCCCAGAGATTGAGGGGGTGCTGACGATGGGGACAGTGTTAGGGAGCAAATTGGAGAAATTTCACAAAATTGCGAGAGGAGTTATCAGAACCTGTCTCGCGAGTAGGGGACACCTGTTAGAGCATCTCCAAGAATGTCCTCTAAATCTCATCCCCTAAATCACTTTTTAGAGGACATAATCTAGAATATAGAAGACTAAAAATATATAACCTCCAACAAGTCCTCTAAATATGGTCCTCTAAATTAAAATCTGGGTCCACAAAAACTATCAACCAAAGAATTTAGGGGATCGGACGGCGCAGGAGCGTTGGGACAGATTTAGGGGATGGTGTGCGTCCTCCATATATGGGGGACGAAAAATCAGGGATGGAGTCCTCTATATTTTTGGGTACCACTTAGGGGATCTGTTGGAGCCCCTTTTTTACCTTTTCTTCTAAAATATAGGGGATATGAGCACTTTAGAAGATTTGTTGGAGATGCTCTTAGAGCATCTCCAACAAATCTTCTAAAATGCTCATATCTCTTATATTTTAGAAGAAAAGGTAAAAAAAAGGGCTCCAATAGATCCCCTAAGTGGTACCTAAAAATATAGAGGACTCCATCCCTGATTTTTCGTCCCCCATATATGGAGGACGCACACCATCCCCTAAATCGGTCCCAACGCTCCTGCGCCGTCCGATCCCCTAAATTCTTTGGTTGGTAGTTTTTGTGGACCCAGATTTTAATTTAGGGGACCATATTTAGAGGACTTGTTGGAGGTTACATATTTTTAGTCTTCTATATTCTAGATTGTGTCCTCTAAAAAGTGATTTAGGGGATGAGATTTAGAGGACATTGTTGGAGATGCTCTTAAGACGCGACAGCTCTTGCGGACCCCATATGTGGGCTCACCGAAACAGCCCTAACAGCGCTAGCGTTGGAGCCCACTTCAGGAGTGACAACGTCTGCATCGGAGTCCGAGTCCTCAATGCCACACGAAACCCCACGTCCATAGGCACGAGAGGAGGAGAAACTCAAGCATGCTTTGCCACTCGCGCTACCAGGGATGCCTCACGGACTGGTGAGGCTAGAGCCATAGCCTCCAGGGCATCCGTAGCATCCACTCTAGTAACCTTCCCCAGGCCTCCAGCCTCGACACCGTCATCGCCGAGGGTCACCACGGGGCTCGGGCCACTGGGAGCGCCCAAGTTACCCATCTGCTCGGTTGGCTCTGCCTCCAGGTCTGAGTTTGCATAATCTATGGATTCTGACTCACTAGTTGTTGCTATCTCCTCCTGCTCACCCAATTCATCAGCTCGAGGCAGTGCCAAAGACAGCGACTAGACCGCCAGGGCAGAGCTGACACTTCGATGCGAAGGAGACACCTCCGCCTCGGCACCCTCATGTGGACGCGCCTGAACACTACTGGGGATGGACCACTCCGACACGGGGATGCCAAGTGCTTCGCACACTCGGTTCATCCAAGCGTATTTCGACGTCAGTGTTGCCCGAAGGCTGTGCACATTCGTGATATACGGCCCGAGGAACACAGCTGCAGCATGCTCGTTGTCTTCAAGGGTGAGCACTGCCATGAGTAGCCAATGGAGTCAACAATGAGCCACCACGGGCCAAATGAAACAATGATGAAGCGGAGTACTTAGATGGATTGGTCGACCTCAGTAGAGAGGCAACACGAGGGCGCAAATGGACATCACGGGTGGGACTGGATTGAACATGCCATAGGCAGGACAGCGGAGACACACCGAACATACAATACTCCTCCGCGAGGTCCCGCATATTGAACTGGAGGGCGATCCCGAATAGCCTCCGCACGCGCCCTTTGTCTTCGCGGTCCAACTTTACCAATGGAGACATGTTGAAGTCCATTAGTCACCTCGACCACTTCAAACATCTGCTTTCTTCTATGCAGTGGTAGAAACACTGATGCATCTAGCTTGACTCCCATTTGGTCCTCGTTGAGTTTGCCAGGAACAACTTCGTGCACCCAGACCGAAGAACAAAGTTGACACTCCCCATGTTCGAGTATGTTGACACTCCCCATGTTGGAGTACTCGCCCTCGGTGACCTTCTTTGGCTAGCATCAAGCGTCATGCAAGAAGGCGAACACCACGAAGCTCAGCCACACCACCTCTGCGTGGGAGGCCTAGTTGTACACAACCAGCCGGACGATCACATTGGGGGTCAACTGTGCGAGCTCCAACCCATATAGCCGAAGGATCTCGTCGACAAAAGCGACCGTGGGGATGCGAAGCCCAGCATTGAAGTACGCAGTGAAAATGACGGTCTCCATCTTCGTCAGCCCGGGCTCCATCTCACTGGCGGCGGGCAGGCAAACACCATCATGTCCCGAGATCTTCCCCTCACGCACCAGTGAGCAGATCAGCTCCTTGGCCACCAAGCTTGGCCTCAACACATTCATGCAGACGCTATTCACCTTCTTCGCCGCCTTCCACCGCTTGTTGGCAGTCGACGCATCACGCTTCACCAACTTGTAGCCTACCTCCGTCGCCAATGAGCTTCCACGCCCAGACGGGCTGCTGCGGCTAGATGAGGCACTAGCTGCACAACGCCGACATCATTGGTCACCGCCACGGACCATCTCTCACAAACGACGAGTTGACGAAGAAGTCATGCCAGATGAGCTTTGATGCAGGACATGCGCGACACGGCGCAAGACTCAACGACAGCTATAGCGGAGGGTACATGAGGTGCGAGATGCAATGGTAGTAGACAACAAATGCAGGAGGAGGACGACGACCAGATAGAACGGCGTCCTCTCAAGGACGACAATTTTAAAGCCACACACATTTTTCGGGCGTGTCTCAGGAACTTGCGGAATGCAGAACGGCAGTACACGATGCTCTAACCGTGTTCGCACATGTGGCCCATACTGCAGCAATGATAGACGACCGTGGTCAAACATCACTCAACCCATGGGCCTATTGCTCAACAGGCTGAAGGGATGGAGGGAGCCAAAAGGCCCGATGGTATAGTTTCGGAATGCAGAGATGAAGCTCTTTACAATGAGAGGCTACTATTATAGGGGTGGTCTCCACCTAGTCCATCTGGTCTGCTGGGCCAAAAGGCCTAATATGGCATGTAAAAAACCACATATATCCCTAGCATAATACTCAACTGTGGGGGATATTGTTATAATTAGACCTCGTGGCCATATATGTATATAGCATGGGCAAAGGAAAAGACAAGCCTAGTTCATTTCTCAAACTCACCCTACTAGTCCCGTTGTTTATTATTTGCCCGTAGCCACAACAGACGTAGGCACATAGTGTCACCAAAAGATCTATCTATATTTACTCGTGTTCGCGTGCGTGATCTCAAAGTTTAAATTCATCGCTTATCTAGTTCTTAGGCAAATAACCCAACAAATAGCACATCAGTTGGATGTTTGAGCTTCGCGCCCTAAGTGGCCAGTTTAATTACTTCTTACCCTCCATAAGGTGCACGTCGCCGCCCCAAATCCAAACAAGAAGCTATTCGAACTCGCTCCCCCAGATTTCAGCCAATTTGCTGAAAATCTTGCATTGACACATGTAGTCTGTCCCATTGAAAAATCTAGGTTTATCCTCGTGAAATGAGCTACAATACAAACCAAAGAAAATATGATTTATATCCTCCTCCACTGAACATAAAGAACACTTTTCATTCCCTTGCCAGTTCCTCTTTTCCAGTTGCTCTGCTATTTGCAAATCTATTCTGAAAGCCCTGCCACAAAAGAAACTCTTTTCTTTCAACAGGAGTTTACGACCTCCAAATGTCTCGCCACCCCTAATCCACAAGTTACGAAAGTCAACCTTGATTGAAGAATATGTTTAAAGCTTGCACGGAAGGCGGAGCATTCATGTACGAATATGATCACTTCAGTTGGTATAGTAAATCGAGACTCTTTTAGTAGCAGATGACTTTAGTTAATTCTCCAAACCTATACAAAGAGGTTGTATTGAATTAAGTACCGCACAGACTCTAAACTAAGAGGAATAGGGATCATTCTGTTCCTGTTACGGTCTGCAATTATTTCCCCATGTTGGCAGAGAGACAATCATGATCACTCTCGCACGGACGAACTCACGCACTTTCTGAGAAGGGAGAGAGGATCTATAGTGCATGTGTTGTATCTAGAGGTGGACTTTGTATCCAATTGAGCTTGTGCATTCATTGCACGTGGTGAGAGTCAAGCGAGGGGCTTGACTTATTACTCTTGAAGTTTGCCGACTCCTAGACGGCGTTGGAGACGTCGTGTGCGGTGATCTTCTCAAAGAAGGTTGTAAGAAGACTCGGCAAAGTTGTGAAGGTTGGAGCTCACCTACCCGGAGTGGGAAAGAGCTACCACTAGTGGAAGGCTTAATTCCTGGAGTCGGTCCAATTAATTCGGGCTTACTTCAACGTGGCAAATCTCCGAACACCACGGTAAAAAATGATCGTGTCATTTGTGGTTTGCTTTCTTGTGCTCTTTTTACATTCAAGCAATTTACTTCTTAGCATTATTTTGATTGCTTGTAAACCTAGGATTGCAAACCTTGACCTAGGATAGAATTGTTGGTGCACTTAAGCGAATTTATTTGTTCTAGACACTATTTGAGCTAAACCAAATTGTCTTAAGCTTCTGCATTGCATACTTGGTTTAGGAAAATAGAAAAGTTCTTTAATTGTTAGTATTATTTTGAAGAGAATTTTTAGACCGCCTATTCACCCCCCTCTAGTCGGCCTTCTCAATCTTACACCGGTAGACCTCTAACTTAGACCCGAGAATCAGCCGACATGGCCAAATATCTTCTGCCCGTCCTGAGTGGAATCTACCATTGTTCAGTATGGTTTTACCATTTCCATGCCAACTCTCCTGTACTCCTGTAGAGATTTAATTGATTTGAGCAGCTACTAAACTAGGTTTGACAAGTCAAATCTTGTGGTTGGGCGATCACTATGTTCTTTGCTTAGCACAAGGTCATCCTTACTTTCTCCAACTTCATTGTCACATTACTAGCCTTCACCATAGGGTAAGGTCGTGGACGAAGGTCACTATGTGGTTTTCCACTAGACCCCCTTACCCTAGAGCCATTTTAACATTTTTACCAGCCACAACCAAGACATAGCTCTCATGATAATCAATTCTCAGGAAACACTTTTGCAATAATACAGACAAAATAATATGCTAAACAGTAGCATGAAATAGTTGAATTTCCTATACTACCATGATTATTTAAATAGTAAATTTAGCATTACTAAGTCTCGTCAAGGTGAATATGGCCATCAATATAAATAGGGCTTTTTCTGTGGTAGGATGTAACTAAATATCATGTCATTCTAAACATTTATTGTACACAAAATATCAGTGCACAAATAAAAGATAATGGAAATACTGATAAATAAATAATTAACAAAAGGTAGGTTCAACATGATCAAAAACATGTGACTTACCTTCTTCCCGTTGTTCTCGATCTTCTCTACCAGCTTCAAGCTTGCTTCATTTGCTTCTGTTGTCCTTCGGTTGACCAATTCGCTTGGTTCATTTGCTAGCACAGAAAACGATGGCAAATAAGTTCCTGCTTTGCAGAATGCAAGCTGGAAACAAAATACAATTAAATAACAAGAGAAGACATAAAAGAAAGTGGGTTGGGTGGTTGGAGTTCAACAATATTTGGTTGGCTGACAGGCTAGAATTGGATCAAATAGGTTCGGGACGATCAAAAAGGTTATATAGGAATTTTGGAAATGGAGGACAGGTTTTTATAAATGGATGATTGATTTTTGAATTGGGTGAGTTGGGATTTCATTGAGATTTGATTTGACAAAACGGAGGTCGAAAATAGATTTATGGGGTCGAAACGGTCAAAACTGGGTATTTTTGTAAATTCAGGTTCTGATGAATAGTAACGGGTTCAATCACTGTTCATCGCGGATCGGTAGCTACAGTACTGGGTTCCAACAGTAGCGGGTCGGAGATTTCAGGTGAACATTACTCAATAGTACCGGCTTGGCCCAAGAACTCGCAAGCGATTTGGCCCAAATGGCGCCTGCGTGTGGACCGTTGATGGTGACGCAGACGGACGAGATTGAGCCGTGTCGTCGTTGTCTTCTACCTTCTGCCGCTACAGGGCAGCAGAACAAAGCAGCAGTGGCGGCAGCCGATTGAGCATCGGCGAAGGTGGCTGACGTCAACCAAGGATATCTACGGGTTCCTCAAGGTCTTGGGGTTCCATTTTCGAGGTTTGCCAGACTTGAAGAGTGATGATTTTGGCCTATGGTGAGATGAGGTGGCACGAGTCAAGGCATGGCCAAGGCAACTCCAGTGGAATTTTGGCAACTTGCTAGGGTTCTTAACCAACTACGGGACAAGGCAAACTCAATGGCAGAAGCGGCTTAGGCTGGGATAGCTCAGGTTGAGCTGTCCACGGTGAGGTCCTTTCCGCCGGCAAGGGCTCACGCCGTCAGAGCTCTAGAGCTATGCTCATACTAAGGCGAGCTTAATAGTGTAATCAGGATACTTTGGAGATGCTAAGAACATGAGCAATTGAATATTTATTAAGAAACAAAGGAGATTGCAAGGAAGGGCTCACCGGTGCAGGGAGACAACGACGTCGGCAATGGTGAATGAAGGAGAACAATTGACTGCTAGGAGGGTTGTATGGGGTGTGTACAAGCTCTAGAATGAATCCAAGAGACTTGAGGGCAACCGAGAGATGGCTTGCACAAGAAGGCAGTTTGGGGGTTTTCGCATGCGTGGCAAGGAAAGACGGGAAGGCTTCGCAGAGGGAGTAATTGCACTGGCGACGTGGCTCTACATCTTGTGCAATAGTTGACGTTGTGGTACGGAGGCAAGAGCGTCGCCGAGAGCAGAGAGCTGTAGAGAGAGAGAGAGAAGAAAGCGGGCAGAGCAGCACGCAAGGCGAGGCAGAGAGCAGTAGGAGCGGGGCGACTGATTGGCAGGGTCACGACGCCATCTTGGTGTGAACGCGTGGGCAGAGGCAGCCGCAATCCAACGAGACGACAGCGTGACATGTGGAGGCGATGAACAGAGAGGCGGTGGAGAAGCGATTGCGCACAGCGGTGCCAGCAAGAGGAGAAGGCGGAAAAGACCAAAAGGGAAAGCCGAATTTCGCTGGGAATTGCCAAAAAGGGAAAGAAATCCGAATTCAAAAAGAAATTCAAGAAATTTCAAAATTTTGAGAATTTTTGGGTTGTTTCACTTACCGAATAGCCTTTCGAAATGGCTTATCGGTATTCAATTCGTTCATACAAATGCTTGCATTAAGACCAAAAACTATCAACCATAATTGAAAAGAACCCAGCGAATGGATCCATCCATAGACCATGAATACATAATCTCACCAATGGATTGGATCTTGTGGGTTCTCCCCTGAATTAATACTTACCCATATGGAGAATATAACACTTTGATAGAGCTACTAGTCTGTCCGTAAAAATGGGATGTTGGTTGATATGATTTAGTACGGTCTGTTCACACGGATGAAGCTGGTGAGTTCTTATGTTCTATTCTTATGCAGAGGTCCCAACCTGTCCCTTTGTCACCTGCCTTGGCAACCTTTGCCCACCTTCTTAATTAACTTAGGTGGCCAACTACTCCATTAGTTGCCATCTATCTCTTTTCTCTTATCACTTATAGCCATTGCTCGATTTAAATACTCTTTATTTCTTTCATGCACGGTGATACTAGGTTAATACAAAAATACTTGTTTTATGAAATATACTCTGAAGACTTGATCAAAGGAATGCTTGCCTGAACTTTAACCATATACTCGGATTCAAGTAGGATCAGGCGAAGTTCCCGTAGCTTGGATTGTCACCTATAATTAAATACGTCGACTGCGACTTAATTTACGAAAATATAATAAAATACGAGGTGTTGATGTGATTGTGCTCCTAGTCGATCTCGTGCATGCAATTATACCACTTTAATTTCTCATAGGTGCGTATCTAATCACCTCTAATTAATTTTAGGTCTTAGGGTTATTTAAATAAATTCTTTCTCATTGGTACCGGTCCTTTCTCGTAACTAGTACGCGCGTGATTAATTATCTACACAAATGAAATTAACTCCTAAGTAAATATTAATTAAATTATACTAAAGCGTCTTCGTACGATCTCCAAGTTTTATTTTAACTAGCTGCGAATTGTTACGACTTATTATATTTAAATTACTATATACAAGTTATTCGGCGTGCACGATTTTATAACCTCACGTAATAGTTTGAATTGGGGCATGTTATTCTAACTGCCTCAAACAATTTTGCATCTTCTAATGGATATTAATTTAGAATATGACTATTAATTTATTCTGATAATTACAAATACTTATTAGTGATTTTTGGACAATCTAAAATGATATTATACGAATTTAATTCATACGCATATTAATTTGCTCATAGCCATTACCTAATTTATAGCCATAAATATTTACTAGGAAGGTTTTGCAATTTAATATAACTAGCTATGGTTGCAACAACAATATACTAATTTAATCAGTATGCCCTATACTCTAGTCTATTAATGACAATTCATTTATTCAAATCATTGTAATTACTGATTAGTGGTCTTCTACTATTTAGATGGACTTAATCAAATTATCTGGGTATTTAAATCTGCAACAAAATGGTCTTAGACTACAGTCCCTTAATTCAATGCTTACGCGTACAGGTTTAATTGGCATGTATACTTTACATCGTCGGACCACAATTAGTTTGTTCTAATATTCCGAAGTAATAGGGTGGATTTCTATAATTTAACTATTATTAACCAAATTATCTAGGTAATTGAATATGTTGTTGAGCGGTTTAAATAACAATGGGTTCGAATATATATATGGACCAATTTTAATCAACTGACGCATTGGGTTTATTTATAAGATCATGAATATTTATTAATAAAATTCCACAATTTTATACTACCAACAAGGTTAGTAGATATTTACTTAGGAAATCTAATAATTTGGATGACAATGAATCGATTCAATCGGTACGCGTCAAAATTTAATCTACTACCAATCCTTAAGTAATTATAACTACTGATTAGTGACATTTTGTATTTTAACATGCTTAGAGCAACTCCAAAAGATTAGCCAAAAGAAGTATCTAAATTTAGTGATTTAGCTATTCTCTAAAATGGATCTCATCTAAAAAAACTAGACTACTCCAACAGGCTATCTAAACTAAAGGGCGCGCGGTGGGTCACGTACGCGCAGGAATGGGGTGCAGCGTGCGGAAAGGAAACGCCGACCGCGCCAAGAGGGTGGATGGCGAGCGAGATAGGCTATCCAAAAATAGAGAGCGAAGGAGGAGGGATGGAGAGCTACTAAATTTGGAGAGTTATTTACAGAGTCTATTGGAGATGTTTTTTCTTCAATAATAGCCAAATTTACCTTTAGAAAATGATTTAGCTCTACTCTTGGAGTTGCTCTTAGCATAGTGCTATCGGGTAGTTTAATTTACAATAGCTTACTTAAGTTAAATATGTATAAAGACAATTTTTTATTACACACGCTTTTCCTCTCTCTCTTCTTTCCCTCTCTTCTCTTTCTTTCCCCTTTTTCTTTTCTTTTTTTTTCTCTCATTTCTTTTCTCACCCGGCCACCTTCCCTTCTTTTCTCACCCGGCCGCCTCTCCCCTGGTGCTTTTCTCACGCTGATTTGGATCGGATCCGCCCCGGCATCGTGTCTCCGGCCCCTTGGCGCTGCGCCGCACTGCCTTGACCCCTTGGCCGCTGACTCTCGGCCCTGCGCCTCCTCCCCTCGGTTCGGCTTCGAGCCACCGCTCCGTCGTCCTCGTGTCACCGCACGGCTTCGCCGCCGCCGGCGCCTCCCTATTGTCGTCCGAGCTGCTAGCGCCGTTGGCTCTCCCCTGCGTCGGCCTCTTCGGCCCCTCGCCGACTCTGGCTCCTCGCTGCCCACTCCTCGCACTATTACTGGTAACCCTAGGTTAACCCTAAGTTTGGGGCTTTTGCCCGTCGGCCCTCGATGTGCGCTTCTTCTTCCCCCTTGACTCTCCTCTTCTATTCCCTCCCCTCTATTTCTTTAATTTGATTTTAGATTTTGATTGGTCTACTGTGATTTTTGGGATCTACCCGAGGGTGGTCGTCGGTGGCTCCGGCGGGGCTCGAGGTCATGCCATGCGCCGGGGGAGCATGCCATGGCCGTCGGGTGCACGGTGCTCTTCCTACACCACGGTGGTTCATCTCCTCGGTATGCTTTGCCCCTTCTACTTTCTTCTCTACCATCAGCTAGCAATTTCTATGATGGCTCGATGAGGTTCTAGCGATTCTATGTGATAACTGGTTGATGGCTTATTAGTTACGGGTATGCATGGTTTACTTTGATGAGTTGCTGCTATTACTGAGAACGGATGGAAACTACCTTTGTCGGAGGATGATTGTCGGGTTGTCTTGGCAAAACTGGCGGCTGATACTTGGTGGTCACTTGTTCGGTTGATTATGGACTGGCTGGTCTTGGTGGTGGTCTCCTCCTACGGCTTGCTGGCCGGTGGTCTCCTCCCACAGCTTGCTGGCCGGCGGTCTGGTTTCTTGTTGACGTCTTGTTCCTGTCGGCTGGCCTTGATTTCTATTTGTGCTAGTTGACGATTGTGGCTGTGGGTTTTGAGGGTTTGGGGATGAGAACGAGAGACAGTGATGGCTTGCTCTGCCGTGATATTTCTGCTCTCTTCTCTGGTGGCTGCGTGTGATGTTTGGCTTGTGGCTGTGCTGTGCCTTATTGATGTCGTGCTGTCCTTTTCCTATAGCACGACTGTAGTGGCCGAGTGATAATTAAGGGCTTTGGGCTATTCAGCTGGTTGCTATGGTATATGGGTCAATACCAGGTTTGTTTATGCCGAGTGATGATCCTAAGGTTGTGAGAGGTGTCGACTGGCCCTCGGACGGTCAGGTATCTCCATGAACGGACTACCCTACCCGAACTTAACCTCTAGGGCTCTGACGGCAATCTCTTCATGAGAAGTGACAGTTTTAATGCACTGCTACAGTTTGGCATATACCCGGCAAAGTTATTGTTCGACAGATCTAAAAGCTGGATATTTGTTAATCTGCAAATTGCTGGGCCAATTTGACCAGTTAAAACTGTTGCTAGCAACACTCATATCATACAGTGATGAAACATTCCAGAACGAAGCATCCAGTTCGCCAGACCAACTTGTTAAGTTGTTATCATGTAAATCCATGATCGTTAGACTACCTGAGATTTCTAGGGAGAATTCCTTCAAAATTATTGCCCTCAAGGTTTATTGCCAACAGGAAGGACAAGTTACTAGCCCCACCAAGTATCAAACCCCCAAGATTGTTGTTTGAGAGCTTCAAGACTTTCAATGTGGAACAATCAGTGAACAAGCAGACTGGCACTTCTCCAGTAAGTTTGTTGTTTGATAGGTCTATAAGTTCCATGAGGCCAATGTTACGCAGTGATGGTGGTAGATCTCCGTAAACAATATTATGAGAAGCATCTAGGGCTGTCTGATGTGGAAACACCGAGCTGATGTTTGTTGACAGCTGTCCTACGAAATGGTTCATAGATATGTCGATCACTTGGAGATTAGATTGGTATTGCCATATTGGATCTAATGATCCAACCAGAGTTATTTGCAAGATTCAGGTAAACTAGTGTCGCTTCCTTTGTAAACAACCAATTGGGCATACTTCCCGGCAAGTTGTTGTTGGACAAATCAAGATATTGTAAATGATGCTGTGTGCGTAGGAAATTTGGTTCTGCAATGGTGCTCTTGTCAAGGTTACACCCAGAGAGCATTAGTGTTTTCAGTTGATACGGTGGTGACCATCCAGGAAATTTCACGTCAACAGCCAAATTAGCATTCCCGGACAGGTCTATCTCCTCAAGCATGGTGCAGTTTCTTAGCCAGAAGAAATCAAATCTACCGCTTAGATTATTTTCTGATAACTTGAGAGTCCGAAGCGACAAAGAAAGATTCGAAGACGAGCTTTGTAGAACCGGATGGGCAAAAAGGGGTTTGGGGGGGGGGGGATGGTGTCTTTAGATTTTTCCTCTAAATATTCACATACTCATTTTTCTCCAACAGCTATAAAGCTATGAAGATTAGGATATGAGGTCTACTAGAAAACAGAGACACACATATCACCGTACGACCAAATCAGAGTACTGTGTGATTGAATTACGACCATTCAGCGGAAACACAGCGTGGTCGTAACAGACAACGTAGTCAGGACCGACAACGTGGTCGAAGCCAACGTGGTCGAAACCATCGTGGTTGAAACCAACATGGTCGAAACCAATGTGATCAAAATCGAAACCAGCGTGGTCAAAATCAACATGGCCGCAAGTACCGTGGTCGAAACCAACGTGGTCGTAACCAACGTGATCGAAACCAACGTGGTTGTAACTACCGTGGTCGAAACAAGCGTGGTCGAAACCAACGTGGTCGTAACTAGTATGGTCGAAACCAATGTGGTTGAAGCCAACGTGGTCAAGACTACCGTGGTCGAAACCAACGTGGTCGACACCACTGTAGTCGATGACCCAAGTACAAGCAAAAAATACGTGGAATTGCAAACCAGTACATGGTCGTAATAGATTAGATCGTGCTGAGAGATCTACAACCATTTAGCAATCGAAACCATGTGCAATTACCAACGACAAGAGGTTGCAGAGAAGTCGAGCGACTACACGATTTAGGATCATTGAGCGATAGAAAGCAAGTGTGGTTGTAATCGACTAGAAATACCAAAGGAGGCGCACGACCACCAGAACTGAAAACAAGAACGATGCACGATCTTTGCTCGTGGGAAGAAAATAACCAAGATGTCTTTGCGTCCAATCCCACATGTCACAGCAAGCAGTAGCATCGAAGAGATCAAATCAAGATCGATAATGTGATCGAAGTTTACACCGTGGTCGTAAGCCTGACAACGTGGTCGATAGCTTGCACAGTGGTCGTAAATTGAATTACTCAACGGAAGAACAACTTTGTCGAAAATCGACTACCAAAACAGAAGTCACTGTAGTTGATAACCACTAAATCAAAAAATCATCGCAATTGAAAGATGGGTGCAGTCGGAACCACATGGTCGTAAGCCAATGGAATGGTCAAACGATCAACGTGGTCGAAGACTATCGAGCACTTATTACCGACTGCGGTTGCGAACAACTCGTAAGGGAGTGGGGGCACACGACCACGAGATCTGCGACCATCGAGCAATCAGAAATCAGTGTGATTGAAAAGAGAGGATGTGGTCGAAAGATAAAGCACTGCGGCGAAACCTTGACCATGGTCGAAGAACTGGCAGCGGTTGTAACTCTCACAGCAGAACAGAGGATGGCAAAAAGAATACGTCTGCCAGATCTAAAATCCACAGAACTTTTGAATCAAAGAGCAACTGGCCATAAAACTTTGTACACAGCAAGATCAAGGCCTCAAGAGTTTGCTTGAATCATTAATTGAAAACTTATCAACCAGGATGAGAGCTTCATAAGATTTCACCGAAAGCACCCAAAATCGAATCTAAGAGAATAAGAGGACAAATAAAACCCCTCGTGGATCAAGGATAGCCAAGATGGCTTGGAGTACAAATCCACATGTCACTGTGATTCAGTTTAATATCAAACAAGCTAAGAACACCCTCAGATCAAGAAGAGACAGGAATGGTATGAGAGCGCAGAGAAAAGAAAGAACAGAGAAGAAACCAAATCAGCCGAGCAAACTCAAAAAGGATGAGATATACAAGACACATAGTCAAAGATAGATGTATTGCTCAGATGAATAATTTCACAGCCACTCTCCTCGGGAGGACTAGGCTCTAATCCCTAGAGTCAACACCCACTCTCAAACAGCCACTCCCCTCGGGAGGATCAAGCTCTAACCTTAGAGCCACACTCACTCTCAGATATAACTCCCATGGGAGGGAGAGGCAGCAGTTGCCAAGGCTCAACCAACCAACTCAACCATAACTCTTGCCCCCCCTCCTCTTTTATAGTCTCACAAGCGAACCTGGACCTAATGGATCCAACCATTAGTCCACACTGGGGATAACCCGTTAACCCTACCTAACATCAGGTTTTCTTACGCACCTCTTATGACAACCCGTTAACACAGACGGGACAAAAATTACTTTAACAGACTAGCTCCCTTTCGCAGGCCTTGAGTCAATTCACCAAATTGCCCCTCAAGCACCTTCCCGGAAGCTTCCTGTTTTCTTATCATCCAATCCTTGCACATGACCGTACCCGGCACTTTGACCGTCTGGACCTCAACTCCTCCCTGAGCCTAGTCCCAGTCCACCTCGCGCGTTGCCTGTCATGTCCACCTTAGGTAGCTTTCGCTCCGGTTCCTCATCGTCCCGGCTTGCAACCACCTCACCAGCCTTGATCATCTTCGGCGTCTCCCTGACCGTTCTGGACCTCAACACATCCTTATGCCTAGTCCCGGTCCTCCTACACCTCACCATGACCTAACTCTGAAGTCCTGCAACCAACACTAATAAGCAAACCATCATGTAGCACCGCACCATACATAAAGATCATCCATTATCACACCCAACAAGTATTTCAGTGCACAATCATAGCACAACAACTGGTCTTACACGACTTACGAGTACTCGGATGCACAAGAAATGAGGTACTCATAGCCCATGAGATCCTTCCAGTAGCCTACGACTACACACAAGGCTGCTACGACCACCACGCAGCTTGCTACAACCATCGAGACCACAAGCTACAACCATCGATCACTCAGGTTGAGCGCTGCGATCACTTCACAGATCGCTACGACTATCGCTTACTTCGGCTACGACCAATCAACCAGGTCGCTATGACTTACGACTACCAACAATACAGCCTACGACAGCCGATCACTGATGAGGCCATCGGGTCCCGATCTTCCGATAGGATGATAACTATCGATTTTGGTGGAGGTGACCCTTGCGATCCGACTACAACCGTACGACGTTGCTTGCGCCTTAGCAATCGCTGAACCACACTCCAAGTTGTTATCAACCGTGCCAAGAACGCGGTTGACCTGATCACGAAGGTCTATTCCTGCATGCAACCGAAGAACACGCAAGAACAAGATAACAAGCAATCTGAAAATTGAAAATATATAAATTGAGTTCAAAAGGTGGGATTCCGAAGGCTGTCTTGACAGGTGGTCGTCCGACACAACTGAAGAACAGAAGTTTGCACAATGGCTAAACCTAAACTCAACGAAATCCAAGTCCTAGCAAGGGAGACGGTGGCTCCTGTATAGGGAGAACAACCAGGAGGGGCGTCCAAGTGCACGCCCTAGGGTTACAAGGCCCATGGGCCCAAGTGGAGATGGCACAGCACCCTTTTTGACTCGGACTCAGAAACCAACGTGGACTCTTTTGATGATTGCGGCCGGCTCAGATGGAATTTGAAGATGAGGTTGGATCCATTGGAAATTAGACTTCATAAGCTTTTCATGAAGTACAAGAACGTCCCAAACGGAGTTCGTATGAGGAAGTTATGTCCATTTAAACTTGCACCATTGCAGCAGTCCGAATCCGATTCCAGTACGTGTCCAACACGGACTCTTTTGACGATTGCGGCTGGCTCGGATAGAATTTGAAGATGGGGTTGAATCCTTTAGAAACTAGACTTGATAAGCTTTCCATCAAATCCAAGAACGTCCCAAACGGAGTTCGTATGAGAAAGTTACGTCCGTTTAAACTTGCACCATTGCAGCAGTCTGAATCTGATTCCAGTACGTGTCCAACAAGGACTCTTTTGAATTGGTGTAAAAGTGACGTGGTGCTGTAAAAATATATATTTTCATCATTAGGTAGCATCATATTCTCATTTAAAATATGTTGAGGCTGAAGAAACGAATTCACCTTTAATTCAATCTTGATATTGGGCACTATTGTCATATGTGTTTGTGGCGTGGTCACACCGGGCAGTAAGCTACAACCATTGATCACCAGGCTACAACTTCAATCACAACCAGGCAGGGCTACGACCATTGACCGTGGACTACGACTATCACTACCAGCAGCTGGTCGCTACGACTATCGACCAGCAGAAGCTACGACTGCCAAGTCGTAGGAGCACCTGTCGCCCACCAAGTCGTAGAAGACTCTTCCAACTACCAAGTCGTAAAAGTCTCTGCCGACCACCAAAGTCGTAAGCCACCTACGACTACCAAGTCGTAGTGTCGACCACCAAGTCGTAAGCCACCTATGACTACCAAGTCATAGTGCCGACCACCAAGTCATAAGCCACCTACAACTACCAAGTCGTAGTGCCGACCACCAAGTCGTAGACCACCTACGACTATCAAGTCGTAGTGCCGACCACCAAGTCATAAGCCACCTATGACTATCAAGTCGTAAAAGTCTCTGCCGACCACCTAGTCGTAAACCACCTACGACTACTAAGTCGTAGTGCCGACCACCAAGTTGTAGACCACTTACGACTACCAAGTCGTAGTGCCGACCACCAAGTCGTAAGCCACCTACGACTACCGACTATCAACTCGAAGAGGCACTACCGACCATACACAGCAGCGGTCGAAAAGAGTAAGTCGTAGGCCAAAGTCGTAGACAGAACAGCAAGAGCTCTAGAACTCATACAGAGAGCCGACAGCCGCTCAAACCTCAAAAACTAAACTCAATCTCTCTAGATCAAGAGTCAATTACTATTCACAACCATAGAGCGACCTTCATATGGTCTTACAAGCTTATAGGTATATATGTCCTTGAAGGAGATTTTCTGAAAGATCCAAGTATTCAAGTTGTGGAAGCTCAGATAAGGTTCCCGGGAGGCTTCCATTCAATCGATTGGACCTTAAATGCAACTCTCGCAGGTTCTTGAGATTTTGGAAAGCTGCCATGTACAAATACCGTATAATAATAAATACAAATAGCATCAATACAAAAAATGTTGAACTTGTTTGTTGCTGTACCTGTAATATGAAGAGCACCACTTATGCTGTTTCCATTAAGATTTATGTATTCAAGAGAAACCATTTTGCTGAGAGATCCCAGGATACTCCCCATCAAACTGCTTCCTGAGGATCTTTTTGGGTGTTTGCATAAACTAGCTGCTTTAGTTTGTAGACAGTATTGGAAGAGAAGCCACAAGACATGTAAAGTGTCATGCCACAGCAGTGGGTACTGAGTACCCTTTCTTTATAGGAGATATAGAGTTAAAGAGAGTTAGAGAACCAACCAAGAGAAAGAGAGAGCTGGTTTATAAAAATGGGTAGATTTGGATCTGTTTTATAATGAAGCATGATGGAAAGTTTCAATCTTACTCTCTAATAATTACACAAAGATAAAGGTAAAATAGTACATTCCTTTATATATAAGATAATATGCTATTCGGTTTGCCCTAAAGCTTTATGCTATTCGGTTTGCCCTAAAGCTTAGTAGCTAATCCTGAGGCTTGAGGGGTTGGGCACCCCACAACATAAAGCATTGGGCCTTTTTTTTTTTTGCTTATGGTTGTGATTTATAGTTTTTAGCTAAAATTTTTAAATTTTGAGCTGTTCGTGATAGAGGTTACGGAGAGAGATACTCGCTTGCAATTTTGGCTGGTACAGATGTTAGGCTTTTAACGTGTACTACAATTAACTTGTAGAACCCGTCTTAAAAAATACTCCGTTTGAAAGTTACGTACTATAGCAAAAACTAAAAACCACTTGTAGAAGATGTAAAGAACATGTCCATTGACTATAACGAGCATAGGACCAAAGACAATTCTCCATGACAAGCAGCTGCACATCTGAGAATTAGCTCTGCCTTGTCCTGACTCCTGAGCCCATAATGCGATTGTAGCTAGACTTCAGGTTCTAGAGAGGAGTGATGAGTGGTTTTAACGTTCTGCTGCAGGCTTCTAGTGGCAATCTGTTTTCTTTTGCTGTCTCGTATCATATAAACTTGCCCGTGCAAATTGCATTTGTGCGGTTAACTTAATTTTTAATTTTTAGTATCTATATAAATAAAAATAACAAGTGAGATTTAAGATATCTCGTTCGTTTCAAGGATAAGAAAATCCTATAATAATTCTAAAAAAGAAAAAATCTTAAAAATTCTTACATTAGTCGAGAAAAAGATAATCATCTCCATCACTTATTTTGATGGTGCTAGATTATAACGGTGCAGATTAATTATATGTGTATATTACAGTTGCATAGCAAATACAATTGTATTTCATTTCAATCATAAACAGTAAAGTTATATACCAAATATAATTATATCATAATATCTAGCCGCGTAATTACACGGGCAAATCTACTAGTTAAAAATAAAACTTAAGTGTGTAATTTTTTAAAATATATTTTGTAAGATACTAAGGACATGCTGACTAGGGATGGCAATCGGGCGCGGCGCGTATGGGTAGTGCTCGCCCATACCCGTACCCGCGATCCCGATTTACGCCCGTGGGCATACCCGCGAAGGACGACAGGTAAAAAAACCTCGCCCATACCCGTCACCCGTGGGTATACCCGTTTACCTGCGAACTGAGTGCATCACAGAAATTTAGGAAGTTTCCAGTCAAGTTCCGTCTGCCACAGTATTGCAGAATAAGGTGCAGTAATCATGAAGAATCATCAGTACATGAAAATTACTAGAACAAAACGTGGTTGGCTTCATATTGATTCATCCAAATTCATTGATAATAGAAAGTATTTCTAAATATGAATATGACAGTACTATTTTTGTGTGACCAAATAACCATAAAGGCAGCTTGGAAAAAAAGTTGAAATTAATTGTTAAGACATGAAAAAGTTATATATTACAGATCATGGTATTATGCCCGTATGCAGTCCACTTCTTCTAAAGAGGGAAATATAAGAAAGCCCACTTAAATGCATCATTGGATTGTTGATGCCAGAGAAATTTGGATCCAGATAAACGGAATGGTTAGATGCTGTAACACCCCGACCCTCCACAGGGCCCAAGATGCTACCACCATCCACTTACCAATTCACAAGTGTTGCTATTCAACTCTTAGCAGCACCTCCTCTGTCCTTTTTATACCATTACCCACAGATATCAAACCACAATTTAACTGTAAGATAATTGCAAAAACAACTAACTTCATAATTCACAAGTTATAACATAAACAAGTTTTGGGTTCCACAACCAGGTGAGACCCACCAACAAGGCTCGTTAGCAAAATAAACCCAACAACGAGCCACTGAGACGTAACACTAGATTAGACATAAAACCTCAGTGTATGGCTAGACTGTTATTTCATATGTGCTGTGCCAAAAGAACTATCCCATTCCATGCATGTCGTCATCCTTCACCTAAAAACAACGACAAAGCAAGGGTGAGTCCGGAGACTCAGCAAGCACACGATAAAACAGTAACATCACTTTTGCAATTCAATCAATTTCAGGAACTGTAATCTGTAAATCCACTCTATGACTGTAAACTGTAAGCTAAGTCTGTAACTGTGTACTGTATATCAATTCTGTGTATGTAAGCTGTAATTCAACCCTATGTCTGTAAGCTGTAATTCAACCCTATGTCTGTAAGCTGTAAATCACAACTGTAACTGTAAACTGTAAATCACAACTGTAACTGTAAACTGTAAATCACAACTGTCTGTAACTGTATCACTTTCTGTTACTGTAATGCAATGCAATATCATGCAATGCATCTGTATGCAACTGTATGCTCTGTAACTGTAGCTTATACCGGTATAGCGGAGTGTCCACCCGTCGATGGACCACTCGCCTCGTCCTCTTTCATACGAGGTCACAACCTCCACTCCCGTGGAGTGCCTACCTCTGTAGGTCTTATTCAAGAGCACTCCGGACTAGTCGTAAGACTTTCTCACCGACCTGGCTCTTATGCAATTGCATGATGCAATATGCTCCAAATGTGAATGTCTAATCATAAATGTTACTCATCAATCTATGATTAGCACATAATCACAGGCATCATCTCATAAGTACTGTAAACCATAGCATGAAAGCACGAATGACAAACATTCGCCACATTTTACTGTTCTACCATGTACTTGCCTGTTAACCTGGCGGACGGTGCGTGGACGGCACCAAACTCGAACCGCCACCTGAACAAGCATTAATTATTTCAATTTATCACTCATGCAATACATTCAATTACGAGCAAATAACATCGCTCAACCGTCCAATCGACATAACCCAATCCTGTCCCACCGGGCAACCTCTCATTGACCCGATGCTTAATCTCACTTTAATCAGTTATACTGTTTAACCTCAAATTATGCTCTCCTTCTCCCTCTTCTGCCACAGATTGACCAAATCAATCGTGGCCGTACCGATTTCGTCGTTCAGGCAGTTATATTAATAACGATAATTAAATGATCACATGCATCAATCCTAATTATCGACATATTAATTTATGCCCGACTCAGTAAATACACAGGGAGATGGTTTCCGAGGCGTTACCCTAGCCCGAGCGATTGGATCGGGACAGCCTTCCTTTTTCTCCGTCGGATCGGGCAGATCTGGCCGCCAATCAGACTTTTCTTTCTTTTTCCTTCCTTTCTCTCTTCTTCTCCTCTTTCTTTCTTTTTCCTCTTCCTCTTTCCAATCAACCGGCCGCACTCCTGGCCTTTCTTCTTTTTTTTCTTCACGCCGGCCTCTTCTTCCTTTCTGTCTCACTCGGCCAGCTCCACTCTCCACGCCAACACCTCCCTCCTCTCTTCCTCACTCGGCAGCCGGCTCCTCTCCTCTCTCCACGCCGGCAGCCGGCCAAGCGGGAACGGGGAGGCGGTAGCGCACGAGCTAGGGCAGCGCGGCGGCGCGAGGGCAGGGGAGGTAAGGGCGGTGACGGCGCTGAGGCTGGCGAACGACGGCAAGAGCGGCGGCACCGACGGCAAGGCGCGCGGCAGCAGCGACGCACGGGCGGCAGCGAGCAGGAGCAGGAGCGGCGAGGTGCGGCCGACGGGGCGACGGCGCCGGCGGGCTAGCGGCCTGGCGGCGGTGGCGCACCGGCGACGTAGGACGGGGGCGGCGACGGCGAGAACCGGCGGCACCCGCAGCAGCACGCGCGAGGGGAGCAGCAGCAGGTGAGAACGGGAGGAGAAGGCAAAATGGATTTTTGCCTCTCCCTCTGTCTCTCTCTCTCTCATATAGATATTTGTGGGGTGGGCCGGGCTGGGCCGGGCTGAGCTCCTACGGCCCAGGTATTACATTCTACCCCCCTTAACAGAATTCGACCTCGAATTCTGCAACTCCATAGTCTGTACGAAAAAATAAACAACAGAATCAAATAGAAATCAACTGTAACTCATACCCGTAGAGAACAACTCTGGGTACTTCTCGCGCATGCGAGATTCCAATTCCCACGTCGCTTCTCGCTCAGTCTGATGCGACCATAGGACTTTAACATACTTTAACGTTCTGTGCCTCAACACTCTCTCCGATTCCTCCAGAATCCGAACTGGACGGGACTCGAAGGTGAAGTCTTGTTTAAGGGGCAATGGTTCTAGAACAATCTCATGTTCCGGATCCCTTAAGTACTTTCTCAACATAGACACATGAAACACGTTATGCACTCCTCGCATCGACTCGGGAAGACCCAAATGATATGCCGACTTTCCAATTCGTGCCTGAATCGAAAACGGCCCAATATACCGCGGGCTAAGCTTCCCTTTGATCCCAAATCTCATAATTCCTTTAGTGGGAGACACTCTCAAAAGCACACGATCCCCCACTTCGAATTCTAAGCCTCGCCTTCTAACATCTGCATAGCTCTTCTGCCTACTCTGGGCAGCTAGCAGATTCTGTCTAATCTCCGCCACACGTTCCACTGTCTGTTGGACCCAATCTGGACCTAGGACTGCCTTTTCGCCTACGGCATCCCAACAAAGTGGCGATCTACATTTCCGCCCATACAGGACCTCAAATGGCGCGGCCCGAACACTGGAGTGGTAGCTGTTGTTGTAGGCAAACTCCGCGAGTGCCAAGTGATCCTCCCAGCTACCTTTCCACGACAGAACACAGGACCTCAACATGTCCTCTAGTGTTTGAATGGTGCGTTCGGATTGCCCATCTGTCTGTGGGTGGAAAGCAGTACTAAACTGAAGTTTTGTGCCCAAAGCGCTTTGCAAGCTCTCCCAAAATTTGGAGACAAACTTGGCATCTCTGTCCGAAACTATTGTCTTGGGCACACCATGCAATCTCACTATCTCACGCACATAGACGGGTGCTAAATCCCTCGCCAAATTCGTCGTACGAATAGGGATGAAGTGCGCGGACTTACTGAATCTGTCCACCACTACCCAAATCGCATCCTTACCTCGCTGGCTACGAGGCAAGCCGATTACAAAATCCATGGTAACAACATCCCGTGGCCACTGTGGGACATCTAAAGGCTGCATTAGTCCAGCAGGATGTTTATGCTCAGCCTTCACTTGCTGACAAATCCCACAAGACGCCACATACTGTGCGACATCCACTTTCATTCTCTTCCACCAAAAACTCTTTTTCAAATCCCGATACATCTTGTTCTCGCCAGGATGTATCGTATACGGGGTACGATGAGCCTCTCTCAAAATATCATCCTTGACCTGAGCCTTTTGTGGCACGCAAAGACGGCCCCTAAACCATATTGCGCCCGACTCATCAAGGCTGAAGTCCCCCGATTTTCCTTCATCAAGGCGCTTCCTCACTTTTTGAAGCAATCTATCGTGCTGTTGCGCTTCTTTCACCCGTTCTGGAATTGCCGATTCCAGTAACAACTGTGTCTCTATCTGTGCTGTGCCGGCATAACAATAGGAAATTCCCATCCGCTCAAAGTCAGCAACGAGACAACCTACAGTGGAGGGTGTCGTCTTGCGACTAAGGGCATCAGCAACCACATTTGCTTTACATGGATGGTACTGAAGAGTAAGATCATAATCCTTAATCAGTTCCAACCACCTTCTTTGCCTCAAATTCAACTCTTTCTGAGTGAAGATATACTTGAGGCTTTTATGGTCAGTGAAAATATCACAGGATTCTCCGTACAAATGATGCCTCCAAATCTTTAGAGCAAAAACCACTGCAGCCAGCTCTAAATCGTGAGTAGGGTAATTATGCTCATGTTTCTTTAATTGTCGCGAGGCATACGCGATCACCTTGTTGTCTTGCATGAGCACGCAACCCAAACCTACTCGCAATGCATCCGAGTAGACCGTGAAATGCTTCCCTGGCTCAGGAAGAGTGAGAACAGGAGCAGTTACCAACTTTTCTTTCAAAACATTGAAACTGCGCTCACCTTTACCGGTCCACTGGAATTTCACGCCCTTCCGCGTGAGTTGAGACATTGGCTTAGCAATAATGGAGAAATCCTTCACAAAACGCCTGTAATAACCAGCTAAGCCAAGAAAACTCCTCACTTCTTTAACATTGGATGGCCTCTTCCAGTTTACTACTGTAGAAATCTTGGCTGGATCTACTGAAATGCCCTCCTGGTTAATCACATGTCCTAGGAAAGCCACTTCAGAAATCCAGAACTCACATTTCTTTAACTTGGCAAAGAATTGATTTTTCCTCAGAGTCTCAAGCACAAGCCTCAAATGATGCTCATGCTCTTCCTCCGTCTTGGAATAAATCAGGATATCATCAATGAACAGAACTACAAAGTCATCCAAATACTTGTGTAGCATGCTGTTCATTGTCTCCATAAAGATAGCAGGCGCATTTGTTAGTCCAAAGGACATAACTTTATACTCATAGTGCCCATACCTCGTGGAGAAAGCTGTCTTTTCAATATCTTGCTCCCGCACTCGGATTTGATTATACACAGATTGTAGATCAATTTTTGAAAACACCTTGGCTCCCTTCAATTGATCAAACAAGTCCTCGATGCGAGGCAACGGGTATTTATTCTTGATGGTCACCCGATTAAGAGCACGATAATCTATACACATGCGCCAACTCCCATCCTTCTTCTCAGTAAATAGGACGGGGGCTCCCCAAGGTGATACACTGCGACGGATCAACCCCTTGGACAACAACCCATCCAATTGCTTCTTCAACTCTTCTTGGAGTGGTCGCGCTAAATGGTACGGGGACATAGAGATAGGTCGAGTGCCAGGAACAAGTTCAATCCTAAACTCCACATCTCTTGCGGGTGGCATTCCTGAAAGTTCATCAGGAAATACGTCGGGGTACTCACATACCACTGGAATATCCTCAATGCGCAAAGGCGCACTCGGTTTTTCCACCAGTGATAAAAGTAACCCAAACTTAAACATTCGTCGGCTAGAGAACAAGCTGGCCAACACAAAAAGAGAACTTGGAGGTGCATTCCCCTGAAAAACTATCTCCTCCCCTGAAGGAGCTTGCAATGTGATTGTCCTCCAGAAACAGGAAATCACTGCCCGGTATTGATGCAACCAATCCATACCGAGGATAACATCAAAATTCTCTATCGGGATAACCATGAGGTTAGCCACAAAATCCTCGCTATCTATGGAGACCATGCATCCGGGACAAACCATAGAGCTAACAATAATACCCGCCGGTGAATTGACTATCACTGACTGTGAAATTTGTTGTATACTCAATTTTGTCTTTCTAGCAAACTCATTAGAAACAAAGCAATAAGTGGCACCGGAGTCAAAAAGAGCGAGAGCACTGTGTGAATCCACTAACAAAGTACCTGTCACCACATCCGGTCGACTCGCAGACTCAGTGGCAGGCAACGTGTAGACTCCAGGCGGCACTGGGGCAGCAAGAGCCCCAACACTCTGCTGTGACGGCATCGGAAAGGGAGACTGTGCAGCATACTGAAGTGGAGTAACTGGAGTAGGAGACCAGCAATATCCGGCAGGCGGCGCCCAGGAAGGCTGCTGTGTAGGAGCAGCTGCCAACACCTGGACTGACCCCCGGGATGAGACATTCGACGACGCAGACACTGGCTCCCACTTAATGATACTGGAGGGATTCTGTCGACAAACCTTCTCCATGTGGCCCATCCGACCACAGTGTCGACACTCCCCTGTCCAGGTACACTCAGCGGCTCGGTGTTCACCGCCACACTTAAAGCAAATCATGCCCTGCCCAGGGACAGGACGCAAAGCTGGTGGTGCAGGAGACGACGATGTCAATGGTTTAGACTTGGATGGCTGTGAAGAACGTCGACTCCACTTGGACTTCTTAGGAGCGGGCCGCTGAGATGACCCACCTCTCTCACTGTAGCTCCTCTTCTTGTCACCACCAGAAGCACTCTGACCACCAGAGGGTTGCGACCCTTTTGTAAGGTGCAACTCCATCTCCATTCCTCTAGCCTGCTCAACCACAGACCTAAAGTCACGTGGCGCAGTAGCACCCATAACATGCCGATACTCAGAACTGAGCCCTCGACGAAACCTTTTGGCCTTCTCAAGGTCACTTTTTGCGACCGACGGTACGAAACGGATCAAGTCATTGAACCGCGCCTCGTACTCAGCTACTGTCATCTTTCCTTGCACAAGGGTCGATAGGGCAACCTCCATACTCTCCACAAAAGACTCTGGGTAGTACTTCGCCTTAAACTGCTCGACGAAGACCTCCCAGGTGGCTGGACCATCGGCAGGGGTCCTGGCTGAAAGGACTCCCTCCCACCAGATGTCCGCCTGACCTTTCAACTGAAAGGCCACAAAGCGAGCTCTCAGCTGTGACGTCATCTCTAAAGCTTCGAACTGTCTTCCCATATAGCGCAACCAGTCTGCAGCTTGAACTGGCGTACCCGTCCCATCAAAGGTGTCCAACCGCAATGCCATCCATTCGCGAACGCCCATTCTTGGCTCCGACGCGACTGGATCGGCAGTCAGGATAGCAGCAGGTACGGCCGCAGCAGCTGCAGGCGCTTGTCGTCGTAACGCACGAACCTCCTCTACAAACTCCCGCAACAAGGCTGAAGACCTTGCCTGATCCCTAGCTACAGACTGCTCAGCAGACCCAACTTCCACGTCAGGTGCCTCCTGCTGAACCTCTAGCGATGGCTCTGCTTGGGCACGGCCACGACCACGGCCTCCACGGCCTCGGCGCGCACCGCGACCACGACCACGACCTCTACCTCTCGGCATCTCCGCTCACAACAGAGAAGCAATCACACAATCATCAACTTTAACAATACAAATCCACAACACAATTAGGGAAAACGCATATGCAATGCAAATCCCAAATCCCATCCTACTGTGCAACAAAGTGTGTCAAATTTTATTATTAGGCCTAAATCAAATTTCTTTACCATGGACCTAATGCCCGCTCTGATACCAACTGTAACACCCCGACCCTCCACAGGGCCCAAGATGCTACCACCATCCACTTACCAATTCACAAGTGTTGCTATTCAACTCTTAGCAGCACCTCCTCTGTCCTTTTTATACCATTACCCACAGATATCAAACCACAATTTAACTGTAAGATAATTGCAAAAACAACTAACTTCATAATTCACA
The DNA here is from genome assembly GCA_017311315.1 of Dendrocalamus latiflorus. Classification (NCBI taxonomy): domain Eukaryota; kingdom Viridiplantae; phylum Streptophyta; class Magnoliopsida; order Poales; family Poaceae; genus Dendrocalamus; species Dendrocalamus latiflorus. The sequence continues at coordinate 20,299,835 of CM029616.1, forward strand.
AGTTATAACATAAACAAGTTTTGGGTTCCACAACCAGGTGAGACCCACCAACAAGGCTCGTTAGCAAAATAAACCCAACAACGAGCCACTGAGACGTAACACTAGATTAGACATAAAACCTCAGTGTATGGCTAGACTGTTATTTCATATGTGCTGTGCCAAAAGAACTATCCCATTCCATGCATGTCGTCATCCTTCACCTAAAAACAACGACAAAGCAAGGGTGAGTCCGGAGACTCAGCAAGCACACGATAAAAACAGTAACATCACTTTTGCAATTCAATCAATTTCAGGAACTGTAATATGTAAATCCACTCTATGACTGTAAACTGTAAGCTAAGTCTGTAACTGTGTACTGTATATCAATTCTGTGTATGTAAGCTGTAATTCAACCCTATGTCTGTAAGCTGTAATTCAACCCTATGTCTGTAAGCTGTAAATCACAACTGTAACTGTAAACTGTAAATCACAACTGTAACTGTAAACTGTAAATCACAACTGTCTGTAACTGTATCACTTTCTATTACTGTAATGCAATGCAATATCATGCAATGCATCTGTATGCAACTGTATGCTCTGTAACTGTAGCTTATACCGGTATAGCGGAGTGTCCACCCGTCGATGGACCACTCGCCTCGTCCTCTTTCATACGAGGTCACAACCTCCACTCCCGTGGAGTGCCTACCTCTGTAGGTCTTATTCAAGAGCACTCCGGACTAGTCGTAAGACTTTCTCACCGACCTGGCTCTTATGCAATTGCATGATGCAATATGCTCCAAATGTGAATGTCTAATCATAAATGTTACTCATCAATCTATGATTAGCACATAATCACAGGCATCATCTCATAAGTACTGTAAACCATAGCATGAAAGCACGAATGACAAACATTCGCCACATTTTACTGTTCTACCATGTACTTGCCTGTTAACCTGGCGGACGGTGCGTGGACGGCACCAAACTCGAACCGCCACCTGAACAAGCATTAATTATTTCAATTTATCACTCATGCAATACATTCAATTACGAGCAAATAACATCGCTCAACCGTCCATTCGACATAACCCAATCCTGTCCCACCGGGCAACCTCTCATTGACCCGATGCTTAATCTCACTTTAATCAGTTATACTGTTTAACCTCAAATTATGCTCTCCTTCTCCCTCTTCTGCCACAGATTGACCAAATCAATCGTGGCCGTACCGATTTCGTCGTTCAGGCAGTTATATTAATAACGATAATTAAATGATCACATGCATCAATCCTAATTATCGACATATTAATTTATGCCCGACTCAGTAAATACACATGGAGATGGTTTCCGAGGCGTTACCGTAGCCCGAGCGATTGGATCGGGACAGCCTTCCTTTTTCTCCGTCGGATCGGGCAGATCTGGCCGCCAATCAGACTTTTCTTTCTTTTTCCTTCCTTTCTCTCTTCTTCTCCTCTTTCTTTCTTTTTCCTCTTCCTCTTTCCAATCAACCGGCCGCACTCCTGGCCTTTCTTCTTTTTTTTCTTCACGCCGGCCTCTTCTTCCTTTCTGTCTCACTCGGCCAGCTCCACTCTCCACGCCAACACCTCCCTCCTCTCTTCCTCACTCGGCAGCCGGCTCCTCTCCTCTCTCCACGCCGGCAGCCGGCCAAGCGGGAACGGGGAGGCGGCAGCGCACGAGCTAGGGCAGCGCGGCGGCGCGAGGGCAGGGGAGGTAAGGGCGGTGACGGCGCTGAGGCTGGCGAACGGCGGCAAGAGCGGCGGCACCGACGGCAAGGCGCGCGGCAGCAGCGGCGCACGGGCGGCAGCGAGCAGGAGCAGGAGCAGGAGCGGCGAGGTGCGGCCGACGGGGCGGCGGCGCCGGCGGGCTAGCGGCCTGGCGGCGGTGGCGCACCGGCGACGCAGGACGGGGGCGGCGACGGCGAGAACCGGCGGCACCCGCAACAGCACGCGCGAGGGGAGCAGCAGCAGGTGAGAACGGGAGGAGAAGGCAAAATGGATTTTTGCCTCTCCCTCTGTCTCTCTCTCTCTCATATAGATATTTGTGGGGTGGGCCGGGCTGGGCCGGGCTGAGCTCCTACGGCCCAGGTATTACAGATGCAGAGAAACGAAAAATGGTATTTGGCATAGCACATATTCTAGTCATGTAAATGGACCCATCCTAAGCCATCACACGCGCACAAACAGATCTGTGAGCTCTGATTTTATCTCACTGGTGTGTGTGTGTTTTCCAGATCCAGATCCATCGAGGGGAAGATGAAGAAAGTAGAGGCACACTGACCTTGGAGGCAGTCGCAGTTCTCGGCCTCCTTGCGGACGACGTCGAGGACGGAGTCGATGAGCTCGACGCCCTCGGTGTAGTGCCCCTTGGCCCAATTGTTGCCGGCGCCGGACTGGCCAAAGACGAAGTTGTCGGGGCGGAAGATGTGGCTGTAGGGGCCGGAGCGCACCGATTCCATGGTGCCGGGCTCGAGGTCCATGAGGACGGCGCGCGGGACGAAGCGGTCGCATGAGGCCTAGTTGTAGTAGACGTTGACGCGCTCGACAAAATTTGCCGTCTACAAAATACTTCAACATATATGTGCCCTGCGCCTTATTGGCCACAAGCGGTCTACAAAATTTGCCGTTCCGACGGCAGCGCACATGCGCCTTACAAGTTCACAGGCGGTCTACAAAATTTGCCGTTTTGACGGAGGCGCACACGCAAATTACAGGTTATGTGCGGTCTACAAAATGCCGTTTCAAAGGCATCGCACACGCGCCTCACAGGTTACGAGTGATCTACAAAATATGCCGTTCGACGGCGGCGTACATGTGCCCTGCATGTTTATAGGTGATTTAAAATGTGCCGTTCCGACGGCGGCGAATACGGGCCTCGCAGGTTCCAGGTGCTCTACAAAATCCGCTATTAATCAGCATGTGTATTTCCAGCGCCCATCAGCACCTTCACAGGTGAACAGGTTGGATTCGTCGTACATACATGAGATGTCAGAGGTTTTGACTAAGAGTTGCTAAGGATATATTGCCCATAAAACTGTTGTGGATTCGATAGCATATTTTCATGCGTACAGGTCACAGGATTAGAAAGGGCTATGCTGGGCAATGGAAAGAGCAGGCTGCTTTAGCTAATGGTTGCGTATGCACATATATATAGTTGCGAGCACCTGTTAAGGTTGGATTAAAAAGAGCAGGCTGTGAGAGCACTGTGCCACAGAAAGATATGATGAAAATCATTTAGTGCAAAAGAAAGATTATCACCAATAGTAGTAGCGTATGCGTCCAAGCATACTACTTGCAGCTTATATCGTCGTATGGCAAGATCAAATAATTAGCAGCCCAGGTTTGAATCGGCCAGGGAATCATTATACAGTCTCATGCAACTCAATCTTTTCTCCCTAAGTGACGAGGTTAGGAGAGTATTATCCTTTCCGCGATCGACGAGGCCGAAAATATTTTATTACGTCCTGAGTGACGAGGCTGGACACCTTCTGTTCGCGACCGACGAGGCCAGACATTTAGTTGAGACTTTATTATGAACTCCGTGACCAATGAGAGACAACGTATTGCTACTTAATCAGCAAGACAATTGCTATTATGTATAGTTTGCATGGAGGAATTATTGTAACACCTGTTTGTAATACTCCTCATAGTGATATTTGTCATTGTGCATCCGTGATTTTTCCCTGCTTTAGGTTTTCCACGTTATACTTGTGTTCCTGGTTTGCTTTACTATCTCATTTATTTGTATCGTATATTTCACCACAATTGCTAAGGTTCACAAGGTTTTGACACTTCAAACTATTCTCCCGGACATGCATAGTACATATCCATGGGTAATAATAAGTAGAGGCTTATAAATGATGACCATTTTGACACGGCTTAATCGGAGGTTTTTCGTGGGCATGATCTCGCGGATGTAATCAACCAGAATTCTCACGAGGCTCCAAGAATTAGGAACAATACGATCATCTACATGTCAGATATAACTAGGTGTAATACAATGAATATGTGAAAAAGGATGCTTATAAATTATTAAGAATTAATAAAGAATGCAAGCTTCCTATGTTGCTTCTTGTCTCTGTGTTTACAGCATTTAATTTTTATACAATTGTATGTTGGCACGCCCTCATTTCATAATGCCAACGCTGAGAAATTCAAATATTTCTCAAGCAGAAACACCACTATTGTTGATGCTGAGAAATTCAAATATTTCTCATGCAGAAACACCACTATTGTGGATGTAACAACCACAACTATTTGATTGCCAATTATATCATCACTTAAATAATGAGCTAAGTGTCCGCGTAATGATATTATGATTTTATCACCCCTGAAAATTTCAATACATAGTAGTTAAATATTAACTTGAATATCTGAAGATAGTGTTAATGTTGAATTAAATTTAGGGCACAAACATGTTCTTACCCTGATAGTAAAGTTCAACCTTGCAAATATCTGAATGTCGTGGGTTGGCAGTGTTCCTAGTAGTGTATTTCTGGTAGCAAACTCAAAATTGTAATCCTGAAATTTATTTGATGATCTTTTTACTTCCTTCACCTTTGTATTATTCATGAAAGTAATTTTAAGATCATTGCCCAATGGACGGTATTTGGTGGATTCTTGAACCTTGAAATTGTTGAATACATAGATAGCTAGATCTCTCATTGAACTTTATCTATAATTGTCTATCAGATTATTCCAAATAATAGCATGAATTGAATTCACTTAGTCAAAACAAAACATCACTTAGCAATTGTTAAAAACAGTACACAATATAATTGAACATGTGAGGACAAAGCCGTTCATCCATTAAGATCATATCAAGGTTCATAAGTTCATCATTGCAAAATCTATTGAATCTCACATTCTCATTACTTTCACTTCGATGCTTCATGTTTGTCCTCTTGTTGTCAACCCTCTTAATTTCTTGTGTGCCATAATGTGATTGCCTTAATAAGGTTTACCAATGTTAATTGCAACCATGTAAGACTATGTGGAGGTTATTCCATGGTTGTGATGAGTAATTGACTTTTGGATTAGAGTTTGTGTGAAGTTTGAGTTTGGTTTATGAGGATTTTGCAAAAGACTACTTTATGTCTGTCGACTTTGTGGTTTACGAGTTTGTCTGTCTGCGAGTACCAGAGCTTTTGCTATTTATGACTTTGTGGTCGGATGGTCCGACTGGCCTTGTGTTGATCGGTCTGATCGGCAATTGTGCGAGATCGGCTAAGCAACCACGGGGTAGTCGAAAACTTCAATGTTTACACGTCCATGGATGGTCGATGGTCGTAGTTTCTGCCTGGTTGTGATAGTAGTCGTAAGCCGTGGTGTTCGGTAGTCGTAAGCTGTAGTGATCGATAGTCGTAGCCTATGTGAGCGGTGGTCATAGCGATCGGTTGTGGTAGTCGTAGCCTGTGTGATCGATAGTCGTAGTGGTAGTCGTAGCCTGTGTGTTCGATGTGCTTTGAGTGATCAGTTGTGATGGTCGTAGGCTTCTGGTAGGAACTCATGGGCTTCAAGTGCCTCATTTCTTGAGCATCCGAGTACTCGTGTCAGTCCAGCAAGCAAACAGACTGGATGTGGTCTAAGGTTGTTCTCTGGAACTTTTGGGGTTGGATTTGATTGGGATGTTACTGCTTGTGTAAATGTGGGTTTATTGTTTCGTTATAGGATTAGGATCAGTAATTTGGGTGCATATTTTTTACATTGTGCATTGTATGGATAAATTGTGCCAATTGATGTCTTTGTGTATTGTGCAATGCTACGTAACGGTTTGCTTGTTGGTGTTAGTTGTAGGACTTTGGAGCTAGATCATAGTGAGACGTAGAAGGACCGGGACTAGGTACAGGGTGGTGTTGAGGTCCAGAACGGTCAGGAAGACGCCAAAGATAAGTGAGGCTTGTGGGGTGGTTGCAAGCCGGGACGACGAGAAACCAGAGCGAGAGCTACCGGTGATGGACATAATGGGCAACGACAAGGTGGACCAAGACTAGGCTTAGGGAGGAGTTGATGTCTAGACGGTTGAGGAACCCGGGTGCCGTTATGCGTGAGGAGAAGCATGTGGTGCTCCAAGTGACTTGGGTCGTTTGCAAGTGAGGACGGTTCGGTGGGATCCAGACGCATGAGAGGTTTGACGATTAGTCATTGGGGCCATATGGAAGATGGCAAAGTATGGGCGAGGCTTCATGGTAAAGGAAACGGGAAGCTTCGTGGAAGCCGGTAGAGGGGCATTTTGGTAAAATTGCCTAGTATCGGAGAAGTGTATGTAAGTAAAACCCGGTGTTAGATGATGTTTATCTCTTTCTCCCTTTCTTCACTTGAGCACACTGGATCTATATTGTTTTGAGTACAGTTTTCTAGTTAGAAATGTGTGAAGATCGTAGCACTATATGGTTTCATTTGATTCCAATGAAAATATGCCAGAGGGAGTAATATTCTAAATTCGAAAATGCACTGCAAATAAAAAATGAATATGTATTGTTAGATAGATAGTGAGTCCACTAAGGTATAAGTTATGATTCAGAGATGCATGCTTACAAGATGAAGTAATCTTATGGCTTATGTGAAGATGCAACATCAAAGAATTTGACAAAAGAATAAACATGTTTCAAGCTTTAGATTAACAAGAATAGTAACCTTTGCACATATAACTTGAAGTGTCTGAACTTAGTTGAATTGGAACTCTGAAGAGAACCCAATGAATTCAAATGAACTTAAACTAACTAAACAAAAAATTTGAAGCAAGTCGACACATGAGAAGAAAAAAAAAGAAAACCCCTAATTATAATGTTTCATGCATTGTTTATGAGGTTCCTACATTAGAAAACCCCTAACTGTAGATTTGAAGCAAGTACTGAACTTGACATTTGGCAATTGTATCACATTTTGAACTCTTTAGCCATAAAGTTGTCTTTTTGTTGAACATGCTTCTGTTTCTGATTTGGAGGATTTTACACATGCTTCTCTGTGATTCCTTCTTGACAAGTGCCTCAACTTGAATAAAATCCTTGGCAGTAGGCCTGCTTTTGTAACTTACAACATTAACCTGTCATGAACAAAATTACATCTTAGAAACACAGGCTAGCAATAAGAGAGAATATGCTGCACTGAAATAATAGGGAAAAGCACCAAAAGATATACCTGGTATGCATATGAAATTTCCTGCCTATGTTGAACAAAAATCTTTTTCCCCCAAAAAAAAAATGCTCAGGGTGTTCACTAGCTATGGTCTGGAACAAGAACCACATATATAAATAATTAAATATATTTGATGAGTCATAATCTCAGGACTTATTAGCTGTAGCTAAACATCAAAGTGAATACTTAGAAAATCTATAGCAGTACAACATCCTGGTATTCTGTTTCAGGGCTATGGTAACATTTTTAGTGCTGACACAACACGAGAATCAAGATGGTAGCGACGATGCATCGGACTGTTGGAGATATATCGTTGGTTGTTAACAAGTTTTCTTGATCAGATGCAGGTGTCGACTGACGGTGAGTGCGGGAGGAATTCCTTCGCCTGCCATTTCTTCCGCACGGGAAGTGGTTTTTGTCACCACGGTTCGTGTCGAGTCTTCCCCTTCTATAAGGGTTGCCACACAATGAAATCCCCTTCCCTTTCTCTCAGATCTGACGAGGCCAAGGTCGTGGTGAAGCTGCTGCTCGGGCCAAGGTGAAGCTGCTGCTTGGGCCAAGCTCCTGCTCAGGCCAAGGTGAAGCTGCTGCTCGGGCCTCCTTCTCTCAGATCCATCTCTCTCTCTAATCCCCTTTCCTTCTCCTCTCAGATCCAACGGGGAAGCTCTTGCTCGGGCCAAGGTCTGTTTCTCTCTCTCTAATCCCATTCCCATCTTCCCAAGCAAATCCTGCCTTGACTCACCATGGCTACTGTGTGGCCTGCTCGTATATGGGTCACCAAAGTCACATCGTGGAGCTGCAGTCACCGCAAGGCAATTTGATGCAAGGTTATATTGAAGTTTTCAAAGTTCTGTTCAACGAGTTACCTTGTTTAGTGGATAGGAGAACCATAGAAGATTTCCTAGTTGTTTTGGTTTGGTTGACTCTTTTGTACTTCAATCTTTGGCAGCCTTTCATGTATATAGATTATTAGATTATTTGAAGTTCTCTTTAGTTTTTATAGTCTTCTTTTGTTAAAATAGCATCCAGGCATTGTCTGTATTTGACAAATAACATCACACGCGTGCTACTGTTCTGATCTGTATCTGGTATGTTAATCTTCACTTTTTTTGGTTTTGTAGAAGTAGCAAGGAGATAATCGTGGTCTGTAGAAGTTTGTGGTTAAGCCAAAAAGGCTCTTGAGAAGGTACCTATGGACCAATACTTGGTTATTCTAGCCTGTAGAGTGTTTAGTGTGTCCCTAAAATGAATACAGTAGAGAACATTTTTAATTAGTGCGCTCTAATTCCAGTAGTTATGTGCAAACAAGTTCTAGTAGTTATGTGCAAATCTGCATTGTGGACAAGTTAGTGTGCTCTAATTCCAGTAGTTATGTGCAAACGAGTTCTAGGTGTCATTTGCATTACTACAAAAGCATGAGCTACTACAACTCGAGATACTTGCACATAGTGAAGTGTCCAGGTCGACAATAGGAATACATGCCACAAATACTTGCCTGCTTTAGCTACTAGCCATGGCAACTACAGATGTACACACAAAAGCATCTAGTACTACTAGTATTAACATGGCTATTTCCTTGCCCATTTCACTATTCCTATTCTTGAATCATAACTGAAGACAATTATCCTTTGTTTCCACTCACTGCAAGGAGCTGGTGTAGGACAAGCTGAAATGCCAAATGACATTGAGTTAAGAATGTCACTGATACAAGCTTGTTATATGCTCTCTCATTCTAATATAGATCTTGAAACTAAAAATTAGAATATAAGGGTGTGGCTACGACTTCTTTATTCCCTTTGAGGTAGCTTTGAGGATATTGTTTCACTTTATTTTTTTATGAGGCAAGCTTGTCCTCAATGCTTCAAAGAATGTTTGAAAGGGAGGGAAAGATTGAGAGGGAATGTGTAGATTTGTTGTAAATACATGGAAAGGATGGTTTTTACTAGAACAATCCATCCATACCACCAATTCACACATACTAATCTCAATTTATTTTACTTTATTGAACACAATGCATTTCATCTACTGGTCTTTCATGTTCTTCATTGGATTGGAACACCAATTACATAACCAATTATGTAGTTATGAGTGTTTCTTTAAACTCTGATTTGATATTGTATAGTTCTTGTTCAAATTTGCTAACATTGCTTATTCATATATGCAGGTAAATTATCAGTTTTTTGCTGTCCTGTTCAGCAACTCTGGTTCTCCCCAGAGTAGCTATAGACACCAGGCTTACCCAGTATCAACAATCAATGGACTAAAAGGAATTTGTAGAGATGGGCAATTGGATATAACTAGAAAGTTTATCTTCCACAGTAGTTAAATATAAGTTATGGTACTGTACATGTGTAGGATCAAGGATAACCGACTAGAGAGGGGTGAACAGGAGGTTCTAAAAATTCTTGCCTTTGCTTATTCATATATGCAGGTAAATTATCAGTTTTTTGCTGCCCTGTTCAGCAACTCTGGCTCTCCCCAGAGTAGCTATAGACACCAGGCTTACCTAGTAACAACAATCAATGGACTAAAAGGAATATAACTAAAGCTATCTTGGCTATCTTTGACCCACGAGCAGTTCTGATCAACGACTTCGATTTTAGAACACAGTTCATGTGTGCTTACTCAAATTACAAAAAGGTCTCATCTTAGTAATGGAGTTTTCAATCCAAGTTTGGATTAGCTTCCTGAGACCTTAAGTAACTTGCGTACAAATTTTCACGGCCATCTGGTCTCTTAATCAAAAGATTTGAGGATTTTAGATTTAGTGGTCGTGCGCCTCCTCTGATACTTGTAGTCGTTCACGACCACATCTGATCTCTATCGCTCAATGGTCTTAAGTTGTGTGGTCATGCGCCTCCTCTGATACTTCTAGTCATTTACGACTACATCTGCTTTCTATCGCTCAATGGTCTTAGATCGTGTGGTCATGCACCTCCATTGCTTTTCAAGTTGCTCAACTCGTCCACAGTGGCTTCGACCACGTTGAACTTCTGACTGGTAGTCGAATTTCGACCACGTTTTCTTTGCTGACTGGTTGTGTTCAGTTTGGTTCTCCGGTGTTTTTCGACCACGTTGATTTTTGACTGGTGGTCATAACCCGACCATGAAGTGCTCTGATCTGGTCGTGCTCAACTCTGTATTCCTCTGTTTTTAAGTAGACTTTACATCCCAATCTTTATAGCTTTATAGCTATTGGAGTAAAGACTTCATGAATATTTCAGGGAAAAATTTCTAGGCACCATTCACCCCCTCTGTTGCGTATTCGGTCCTACAAACCATAAACAAAATAGCATGTTGTATTGAAGGGATAATAAATGCAATATTTAGTTGTCAAACAAAATATATATGTTAGACTGAAAATTCAGCGGTTAATTCAGGACAATTGGTGATTACTTTTATGGTAATGAAGATGTTAGTACTGAGCCATGTTTTCAACTATGGTTGTTTTCTACAGGCCTCCTAACCATGTCATACAGTTATGTAGGAAAAATGTGGATTCCTGTCTATCTTTTACACATTACCGGCAAGGTGGATATGCTGGCTAGCAGTACTTCATGTTAAAAGAAGCATGTATAAAAAGAGAGAGAAATAGAATGACTGATAGGAGTCAATATCCTCCAATTTATTTCATGCCACGAGACAACTCCAAGCCACGAAACAACTTTGCAGTAGGATAAATATAGTACAGTACAGTGGTAGTTCTTGTAAGCTAGCTAGGTTGCACATACAAGCTCGGTAAAATACAAACGTCGTAAAAACTCCATAGACTACGGCAGAATTGCATGATTAATTGAGGATTACATGCTTGCCATGCAGGAGGATGTTAATCTGACGGGCTACAGTTTTAGTATTACACGCCGACCAAACGAATGGCAAAATATGAATGCAACAGTTGCCCAAAATGCCAACACGAATGAGGCAGCACTGACCGCGTAGAGGACTGGATCATCTGCCTTCTTATCACTGTCTTGTAATGGTTGTAATGGCGAAGGACCTGATCGTGGACTGGAATTGCATCCACTTCCCTGCGACGCCTTGTGTAGGTTGTTGTTCCCTATGTAGTTATTCATATCATCAAATAATGTGCTGAACTGACCGGAGTCCGGTATACACCCTGATAAGTTGTTGTACGCCACCGAGAAAACAGCCAGCGATGACAACTGAGTTAACTGCCGCGGTATCTGTCCACTCAGCTTGTTGTGGGATAGGTCTAAGCTTTCTAGTGCGCTCATATTTGCCAACGTCGCTGGAATTGGGCCTGTAAATAAATTGTAGGACAGATTGAGGCCCGTGACGTGACTCAAATTTCCTAACTCCCAAGGAATTTCCCCAGATAGCTTGTTTGCGGATAAGTTAATGCCAGATAACCAATTGATGAAATCACGCCTGTATGTGTAAACATTCCATTTAGTTGCAAAGCGGAATCCTCTTTGTTCGTAACAAGTGGAGTACTTGAACTCTAGATATTGAAAGCCACGCCGACAGGGTATGGCCCAATACAACGCAAATGAATTTTCTTGGAATGAGAGGTTCCCAATACATGGCGGAAATGAGCCTGATAGGCTGTTGTTCGATAGATCAATTATCCTCAAGGATTTGAGTCGGCATATGTTGGGAGAAATTTGCCCTACAAACTTATTTCTGCCCAAGGAAAGATACCTAATTGAACCAAGATATTGTATCCATTCAATGTTTCCGGTGAATTGGTTGTCACTGAGGTCCAAAGCTGTGACGGTGTAACTACTGAAGAAAGAGTATGGTAGTATTATACCGCCTGACAAGGAATTCCCAGAGATGTTTAGAAATTGCAACCCTATTGTAGTGCTACAATTTGGTATAGCCCCTGAAAGGTTGTTATTCGAAAGATCCAAAAGCAGAATGCCTGTTAAATTGCAAATGCTTGGATGGATTTCACCGGTTAAACTATTGCCAGAAAGACTCAAGGTCCACACATTAGACAGGTTCCACGATGAAAAATCGAGTTTACCAAACAACTTATTATCGTGGAAATCCAATGTTCCATCATTTTCAAAATTTGTTGTTAGATAGCGAGGCAGTGGTCCTTCAAAATTGTTGCCGTCAAGGTATAGTTCCCATTTGATGGACAAATGATTCGTCCCACCGAGTATGGGGCCACCAAGTTTGTTCTTTGAGACCTTCAATATTTTCAGTATAGGATAATCAGTTAGCATGCAAGTAGGCAATTCCCCTGAAAGATTGTTATTTGATAGGTCTAAATATTCCATGCTACTAATGTTGCACAACGATGATGGTATTTCTCCAGCAATATTATTGCTAGATAAATCTAGAAAGCTCACGTTTGGAAAAATTGAGCTGATGTTAGCCGGCAGATGTCCTGAGATACGGTTCGTAGAAAGACTGATAGCTTGGATATTCGTTTGGGCGGACCACACAGAGTCAAATAATGATCCGGTGAGCAAGTTATGTCCAAGGTTAAGGTAACGTAATGTTGTTCCCTCTGTAAACAACCAATTGGGCATGCTACCAGGCAAGCTATTGTTGGACAAATCAAGCGCCTCTAATTGATGTTGTGTGCGTAGAAAATGTGGTTCTGCAATAATGCTCCTGTCAAGGTCACAACCAGAGAGCACTAGCTCTCTCAATTGGAGTGAAGGAGCCCAACCAGCAGGGAAATTAACGCCAACAGCTAAATTAGCGTTTCTTGAAAGATCTAGCTTCTCGAGATTGGTGAGGTTTCTCAGCCAGAAGAGTGAAAAATTACCACTTAAACTGTTCACGGAAAAGTTCAGGACCTTAAGTGATGAAGAAGGATTCCAAGACAAGCTCGTAGGAACGCTTCCTACGAAGAGATTATATGAGAGATCCAGGTGTTCGATATGAGGAAGTGTAAATAAGGATGGTGGGAGGCTTCCATTGAATTGATTGGAACTCAGATACAATCCTCGCAGATTCCTGAGGTTTTCGAAAGCTGCAAAGCATGTGTAGTGTGTAATAAGCATAAAAAAATGCACCAATAGAAAGATGTAGACATCAGCAGCTAGCAAAGGTCGTTTTATACCTGACGTCGGAAGCGTTCCAACCATGCCTGTAAACTCAAGATGTAAACTCTCCAAAGAAACCATATTCGCAATAGATGCTGGGATAGTACCATTCAAGCAGTTGTTACTGAGGTCGAGATACTGAAGCTTGGTTAATCCTACTAGACCTGCAGAGGTTGTTGTTCCACTTCAAAACAGGTCTCTTTTCAATATTTGTGCAGTCTCTAATATTCACGTAAAAGAAAAAGAGCTTGCACGTATATAATGAAACTAGTACATACCATCCCAACTTTGAAAGCTGCCATAGTTCATAGAGAAATCGAGGAGCTCAAGCTCAGGGAACGCCGAAAAGCCTGTCGAATTCAGGTTCATCCGACATCCATTTGCAGGTGTGACGTCGACATGGAGGGAGGAGAGGTTGAGATGGGTTATGCGTTGTGTGCTGTTGTTGCATATGACGCCGGACCAAGAGCAGCAGTCATCACTCTCTCGCCATGAAAGAGGCATCCCCGCAATGCCGTCAGTAATGCCCAGCAATGAGATGCGGATATCGAATAGGGCAATCCTCTCCTCCTCGAAACAGCCATTGGATATGCAAGATATGGCCAACAATACGCATACGATCCCAAATAGGGATCCCTGCGAAAAGTAGGAGCTCGTCATAGAACAAGCTTTGTTTTCTCGATCCTATCCGGGCTGCAAACTGCAGGAGTACTTGAGATTTGAGAAGAGGGGAGTGACCACCGTGGTATATATATCGTACGCTGTGACTGGTTCCAACTTCCAAGCAAATTAACGCGAACGAATTGATGGTTGAGGAAATAATTACATTGGTGGTTCAAATCTCCAAGACACGACGTCACACTCGTCGTAGAGGCCACGGTATCATGCGTAGAGGCCACGGTATCGGACGCCCGCTCATATACTGCTCCGCCTCTCATATTCGTCCCTATTCATTTCCTTACCAAAATAGCTATCATGTTGCCGAAGCGCCCCGCAAGCGTCTTGTCCCATTTCTCTCTCTCGGATGCCACGTTCACACTGCTACCAAGGCTCCAATCAGGCGCCCATAAAACTCGCCATCCCCGACAATGACGATCTCCGCAGACAGCAAACTCGAGCAGCAGCATGGCCGGGGCGACGAGGCATCCGTTTAGCTTTTGGCCTATCGGATCTAGGCCAGCCGCTGCCTCCGAGCATGGCCTTTCACTGATTCCGTCAGGGAGATGACCTGTTTTAGGCCCTGTTTGGAATGCGGGAATTTTTCCCGATTCCTGCGGGAATTGAACTGTTTCCTGCAAAATTCCTGTGAAATTCCTGTGAAATTCCTCTGTTCCAAACAGGCCCTTAGACAGTAGAGCTAGATCTAGGTCTGTCGGTCGGCCTCGACCGTGTTCATTTTATTATATATCGTACGCTGTGACTGGTTGCAACATGTAATTGATTTTATTATGATAGTTCTTTTCAAATGGTGCAACACTTTTATGTAAATGTTAAAGTAGTTTCAATGAAATTTTCCTTTGTTGCAATAATATTTTATTTTTGTTAGGGTAGATGCTTTATATTGTTGCACCAATGATTCTTTTATGTTGCAATGTTTTTTTTGTTTTTACGCTTTTGTTGCAGATGTTGAAATAATTTGTTGCACGATTCTTTTGATATGTTGTGCCGATGAGTTTAAAGACGATGTCGGTCTTGCAACCGTACAAATTTGATGATGGCGTAAAAAGGGCTGAGGTAGTTTGTCGCAGAATGGTCGTGTTACTTGTCGCATGGGTGAGAGCTTTTATTGCACTAATTCGACCCTACACTGTTACACAAGAGAAAACTGGTGATCCAACCGTTATAGTTGTTCATGTTATACAGATCCTAAGGTTATCAAGGGCATACGCCCCGAACAGTCATTCCCAAACCTTTTTTATGTTCAATTCCAGTGTCTTTCAATGCGAACGTAAGTGAAGCGACACATGTCTATTCTTTGCGTAACTACTCTCCCGTGGCACATACGGCCCTTTAATCAAATGCTCATGAGGGGCCTGGTTATCTAGTGCCAGACGCTCATCGTCATGGGCTCATGGCGACTAAGGATGTGAGGAATTTTCGTGGTGCCATTGTGTCGTCTTTCACTGACGTAAACAACGGAATTTACAGAAGGTTTCACAGGGCACTCTACAGGTTCTTAGGAGCTGTGGTTCACTCTTCACCTGATGACCCGGTTTCTCATGGTTTGACCGGATTTTGTGTTCATCTGAAAAAAGCCAGCTGTGAGCGAAATAGTACTGAAAAGCTTTGAAATTTTATGGCCCAATAATTTGGATATGTGGTTGCTTTGCGCCCCTCAGCACGGAGTATGCCAAGGTAGCCTAGGGCGCAACTACACGTCGCTCGCGCAGCGAGTCGCCGTGTGCCACCCATCCCCGCGCCCCATGTACGTGAGGTTGCTTAGCCCGCGCGGCCACGTAGGCCATGCAGCTCACCCCGTTCAAGTGTTCAACTCACACGCACGCGAATCGGGGCTTTTTTCAATCCAAAATTTTAAATGCTCATAACTTTTAAATGGAGCAATTCAGTAATTCGCTGTCCGTTCTCAAGTGTTCAAAGCACTCGCATGTGAATTGAGGCATCTTTTCAATCCGAAAATTTAAATGCTGGTAATTTAAATTATGTGTCTAATTTATCATCCATTTGAACCATCGTGTTTCTTTCAACAAGATCTTAAAAGGAAGCCCCTACTTATATATATATTTCAACTTAGTAATGACATAGCATATCATACATTCTAGTAGACTAGTAATGATATAGCATATCGTACTTCTAGTAGCCAAAAACAAAATGTCTCCACACATTACTTTCTTAGCTAGCAAGGTGGCCCACGCACTTGCGCGAATATCATATTTAAAACATGTTTAAATGAATTAAAAATACATATATAATTTTGCTTTTTAAAAAATAGATTGTATGATGAGGACATCCCGAAGACACTAGTTGGATCATGAGCACGAGCTAAACAAATTAATCAACAGGTGAATTCGCTCCTAATTGAATTTGGTTATAATTTACGTGAGAACTGAATACTACCTCATTCCAATATGTTGTGTGTTCTCAGGTTTGAACGATGTGAAGCTTTTGGAATTTGAGCCATGGAGGAGAAGCTGATGCAGAAGATATACTTGGAGTCAAGTAAGGGAAGGCATGTTCAAGTCCTCATTGTCACGATGGATCAACTTCATATGTGTTCAGGATCATTCGATCCACATCGGGTGTTCGCAAGGTCTTTGAAATGTTCGGACCAGTCTGAATGGTTTCGACTGTCTGAGCCATCTGATCAACGTTGGATGCTTAGATGCTTCGGAGACGTTCGGACCGCTTCGAACGATCGCGCCATCCGATCTTCCACGGACCGCCCGATCGTCTTCAAAACATTCGGCCCACTCCAAATGAGTCGTATCGTTCGATCTTCAATGGACCGCTTGATTGCCTTGGAGACATTCGGACCACTTTGAACATTTGTTCATTCTGCGACATTCGATCAGGTTTTGATGATCGATAGCAACAGTGACGTTTAGACTGCTCTGAACGTTCGCCATTCTGTGTCATTCGATCAACTTGGACAGACAATATCGATCAACTTGCAGCCGTTCGATTGACTTGGAGGTGTTTGGAATAGTCTAATCATATCTTCGACCACAACTATGACTTACGACCACTGCGCCACTACGACTATGACTTACGACCACAACGTTGCTACGACTATGACTACGACCGTCCAATTTTTTTGAAGCTCGGATGACTATGAAGGTAACGACTGCTACTCATGGTCGTATGAGTGGTCGAAGCCAATAAATACAGAAGATTTGTGGTCGTAAAGAAGGCATGGTCGTAGTTGAAATCAACTTCAACGTGGTCGTACGACTTACGGGCGAAGACCCGGAGGGATTCCTTGTGATTAAAGGGTAATAACTTTCACATATGGAGTTTGATTAAGGTGATCTTGGACTTGTTGGAAAACTTATTTTAAGGAGTACGTAATGGATGATGACTTATCTTCAGATTCATCGGGATAAAAGATTAAACTTTCCTTTTTGTAGGAGTTCGAGTCTAATACGATAAAAGATTGAGTTGTGCATGTTTAGGGGGTCATACGAACTGTGCCTAGGGCTATATAAACTTTGTAATACGTAACCTTTGGGGTCAAACCATTATATTTTTAAGATAGCTAATATTGTTTATTCTCATGTTTATGCTATGCGCTGCCTTTTGGGAATTGGACGATTTTCTTGAGAGTACCTCCGTTGTTCTTATGCTTCCTTGTGGTTCGTAGGATCAGCGATACGTCTACTTGGTGGTCGGATAGACGGGATCATAAGCGTGTGGTTGGTTCTTCCTTTGCAGAATGCAAGCTGGAAATAAAATGCAATAAAATAGCAAAAAATACATGAAGAAAATAGGTTTGAACGGATAGGGTTTAAACAGTGCTTGGTTTGGTAGAACGGAGTTGGAAATGGGATATAGGAGCTCGAGACGGTCGTAATAGGCATATATATGTTAAACGGGTTTCTATGAATAGTAATAGGTCTATGTAACACCCCATTTTCAAAATTTGGTTCTAATAAAAAAATTTGCAAAGCTTATGTTAAAATTAAAAGGCTTAATTCTCAGCTTTGTTGTTCTTGTGCTTTTCAAAAAGAAAGTTTATAAAATGGAAAAAAAATATTCTAAAATGAAAACCTTGTTTTATTTCCAAAGAAGAATTTCAGAGTAACCTTTTAAAAACTAGAAACTGAAATTATCTGCAAAGATTAGCAAAATCCCATAGAAGGAAGAATTATGTTTAACTTCCTAAAAGAGGGAAGAGAGAAAATGGTTTTGTTAATAAAATGAAAACCCCTCGGTTAATCCTGGCCGCCCATCCATTTCTCCATTTCATCTCAACCGGCCATCTTCTTCCCTTCTTTCCCCTCATCTCCCTGGCGGCAGCGCTCTCTTCTCCCCGTTCACACCGCGAGCTCCTCCTCCCTCCGCTTTTGTCGCCGCTCGTCGCCTACCTCACCCACCTGCGTCGGCGAGTGAATGCGATGGAGACGTCCTCGGTCACCTCCCGCGCGGCCCCCGCTCGCGCTGACCTCGCCCTGCCGTGCACGCCCCTCGCCGGCCCCACCCGTGCGCTGCGCCGCCGTAGTCCTCCCCGGGTCACGCCCGTCCATCGGCGTCGCTCAGCTTTGTCCCCTGTGCCGTGTTTCCCCCCTTGCGACCACCGGACAGAGCGGAGTTTCCCGCATTCATTCGCGCCGCGACACGGTCCGGTCACCTTCGCGCGCACTGTGGCCGCACGGCGCTGACGCCGCCCGCGCGTACAGCGCCATGCCGCCTTGCCCCTCCCCCTCGGCGTCTTGCTTCTTCCCAGGCTCTTTAAAAGGGCGTCGAGCTTTGCTCCATTTCCCCTCCGCTGCATTTCCCCCACCCGCAGGAGAGCCGTCGGCCGTCCCCGCCGCCAAGCACCGCCGGTCGACCATAGGGCTTCCTGAGACTTTCCCCGAGTTCAACTTCACCCCTTCTCCCTTCTGCCCGGGCTAATTGCCTTTTCTTCCTCTACAGGCCGCTGGTGACGCCATTCTTCCCCAGCTCCGGCGTCGGTCCCCGTCGGTGAACCGCCACGTCTCGGGCCGATTCCCCGCTCGTAGAGCATCGCCCGGACCCCGCCGTCACGTTCCCCACCTCGCCGAACCCTACCTCCCTCCCCAGCGGGCCGCCATCGTCGTCCTACTCGCCGTCGAGACCTCCTCCGCCGCCAGCCCGCTCGGCTTCACTCCGGCCACCGCTCAAGCCACAGGTGAGCTCATCGACGCCCATATACGCTCCCACGGCGAGCAATTGGACCATAATGGCCTGAGTCGCCGGTGCACAAATCCCCTGTTCCGGCCACCGCCCTACCCGCCGTCGCCCGCCGCCCGGCCAAATCCGGCGGACTCCGGCCGAGTTCCTCCCTCCCCGAGGCGCGCACCGGGTTGGGCGACCCGTTTGGGCCAGCGCCGCCTCGCCTCCGGGTTCCCTCCGCCGCCGGCCGGCGCCGCTCTCCTTTCCCCCGTGCGGCCGGGAGGAGCTAGAACAAAGGAGCCTACAGTGCAATGATGTGCTAACTAAATACCTGTCCTAACCAGCCATTTAATCATGTTTTAAGCCGACCAAGTGAAGGTCATTAATATTGCTAATTAAGGCCCACTGTCCGCAATGCATTTCTTTATTTTTCGAATTTTCCAGGATATAAGACTTTGAAATGCTATAACTTTTAAACCATAACTCCGAATTAAATGAAACCAACTTCTAAATTTTTCTAAAATCAAGACCTGTCTAATGGTTCTGGTTTCGTTCAATTTCGAGTTCATTTGAGTTGTTTTATTTTATTTGGTTCTTATTCGGCTCTCGTTTTCTCGTGTTGCCTTTTCCGGTTTCTCCCGTCCGAGTAGAGTTCGACGATGCGAACGAGCCTCCGCTTGAAGCAGCGCAAGACCCCCAAGCCTTCGATCCAGGCGAGTCAATACTTTGATCATGTTGCGCCTATATTTCATGTGAAACTATGTTCATTTAAATTATGAAAATCTGCATGCTTTACTTTATAAGCAAACGTATGTCACTCTTAAGGTAGCTAATAACCTGTATCCACCTCATAACGATATACCCCACTAGTAACATTGAATTACCTGATCATTTGTCGCCCTAGGTATAAACTATAGCTAAGATAGTTATAAGTCATATTACTGCCATGCTGGTCTTGTCGAATCCAGGGCCTTAGTAGCCCTGATAATCATTCTTTAGTCATGGAAACTAGTTTTGGGGCAGCCATGGGATGTACGTGGCTGAGTATTTATGTTAAAATGTGTTATGCTTCTCAAAACCCTGAAAATTGCTAAATCTATTTGGGCGGATGGTAAGAGTGGTGGGTGTGGATGTAACACAGGGGATTGTGGAATGACCGCCCGAACAACCTAAGGACTTAATCTTGTGTGGACCCTCCGTGTATAACCGTACAACCACATGCTGGCAAAGTGTAGGCTTGGCTGACTAATTTACTAGACCCTTGAAGTCATCTCACGGGTAGGGGAAAGAAGGGATTGTGCAAGAGGAATAAACATCCGGCTTGAATGGGACACCGAGTAAAGGTGATGATCACCAGCTGCGCTAGACGTTGTGGAGAGTGGAGTCCAGCTGCGCTAGACGTTGTGGTGGATCTTCCCGCACAACTTATGGGACCTTCTTCGGGAAGGGTAAGCCCATATGGGTGAGATGACGATAGGGCGAGGTATTGTAAAGGCCTCGTGATGATCTCTCGATCCACATGGCAAAGGAATCATGTGGACTCATCGAGTCGATAGTCTCTTGTGGGTAAAGATGTACAACCTCTGCAGAGTGTTTTAAACTATTCGAATAGCCGTGCCCACGGTCAAGGGCAGACACGGAAATCTTCCTCGAGATAGTTCTATTTAAAAACTAATGTGGGTGGGGAGAAAACTGTCAGGCGGATGTAACCTGACTTTGGTAATTTGTCCTGGAGGGATGTACTCCAGTGTTGGTATTAAGGTGGATGTAACCTGGCTTTGGTAATTTGTCCTGGAGGGATGTACTCCAGTGTTGGAATTAAGGTGGATGTAACCTGCTATGCAAAAATGTTAGTAATTGGTGGATGTAACCATAAAATATGGTGGATGTAGCCATAAAATTTGGAATTGGAAACTACCCCGTTTATTGCACACTTTCAGTATTTAAATCATAAGTTCTTGAAAGATGCTAAGTCATAGAGATTTTAAGTTATGGTATTTTCAAATGTCGCTTTATGCAAATAAAAGAACCCGAGCCTTCCTTGAATAGCCTTGCATCTATAATTATATGCATTCTGTGTGTTGGCTCGCGGAGCACGGTTGTTTGTGCTCAAACTCGCTCTTAACCCCCCTTTCAGAAGATGTGAATCAAGAGCATTACGCTTATCATGAGGATCAGGATGCCGAAGGAAATGAAGATGGTGGTTATTAGAATAGGCTTCGGTAGTCTTGCCTCTCGCCTCAGTAAAGTTGACCAGGCTAGTCTTGGCGGGTGCCTTCGTTATTAGTCAGGTCCCTGATTAATAGCGTTGGTACTCGGGTTGTCCCAGTCGCTTGCCTGTGGTGAGTTGTGCCCCTACGCTATGTACGCTTCCGCTTCCGCTTTTATGTATTGTAAGACATTTGGCCTGACGGCTCTATTGTAACCCTGGCCCGACGTGGTCTATTTGAACTCTGGTATTGTAATGTATGAATTTATCGTGTATGAAATGATGCAGCGATGTATCTGTGAGCATTATCTACTGATCCAGGGAATAATGCAGTGTTATCACAGAGGATTCCAGGTATTAAACTTGGGGTCCGACAGTCTAGGACTATACCGATTTTGAATTCGAATATTGTCGTCTCGAGCTATGATTAGGGTTAGGTTACCATGACAGCTCGGCTAAAATGACAAAGACGGGTTCAAAGTAATCAAAATGGAATAAATGCGTTAAATAGCCTTTTAGCAAAAGAAACGGGCATGAATGACAATTAGCTTGGACTTGAACAAGGTTAGGGTTAGTTTGAAATAGATTTGAGTTGGGTAGGGTTTCATCAAAATCTATTTATGCTAAACAGAGTTGGGAATGGACTTCACAGCTCGAAATGGTCAAAGTGGGTAAATATATGTCTAATAGGTTTTGGTAAACAGTAAAGCCTTGAACCGTATTGGGTTTTAGTTTATAATAGTGTTTAGATGGTTTAGGATTTTATCGGTGTCTAATTTGGCCAAACAGATTTAAAATTGGGCTTCACAGGATCAAAATGGTCAAAATAGTTGTAAACATGCCTATTGTGTTTCTAGTGAACACTACGAGATTTATACTGTTTATAGCGGGTCGGGTGGGGAATAGTGACAGTTTGGGATTGCACTATAACGGGTTTTTACTATTTAACATGGATTGGGTTAGAACAGTACCAATCTGAAACAATAATCGGGTTTGGATTAAAATAGTGATGTTTTAGTTGTATGAAATGTGGCGAGTCGTTTTTATTGTGTATAACATATTCGGGTGCTACAGAGTCAGAGGTGGACTCTGGGTGGATAGTACTTTGCAGTGTTGGGTTTGGCTGGTTTGGCCCATGGCTTTCTTCAATTTTTGGGTTGACTGATTTGGTTTCTTTACACATGTGCGACCCATTTAGTAGCTCAGCTCGTAGGCGGTCATCTTCTTTCTTCGGCCAGGCGTGCGGCACAAAATAGGGCAAGGCGGCCTGTTGGAGATCTCTCGAGATCTCTCGAGATTTCTCACTCTCTCCTGTATTCTTTATTTCTCTCAAGAAACAAATGACAACTACAAATGGCTCGGTTATTACATTCGATTGAGATGCTTTAAATAGAAACAACTGGTCGCTCATGCAGACCACTCACCCACTACCTACGATCATGCGCTTAACTCATGAAATTCCTCCACACAACTCAGTCCTCTTAACTACTTATTGACTCAGGCTGCAACTACTACTACGACCGCCACTTGGTCAACTACTTCTCCAACTATGACCGCTTAAACACAGTCTTATGACCACACAGAGCCTTACGACCACACGCTCGACTCCGACCCCTACAGACTCGAACATGACCACTCGACTCTGACTAGCTACAGACGAGTACTAGACATGAGTACTCGGACACACAACTTTCAACCACGGCCACTTACGACCATGCACACGACTATGAGTACTAGACCTATGACAATAGTACTCGAACACACTAAGTACACGCAACAACAAGGTTAGTTTCAACAATCAACCCCCTAATCTTGTTGTCTTATCCTTAATATGTTGACTCACGACACTGATGACCCACATCGTCTTTGCCGCATGCAGCAGCCTCTTCTTCTTACCACACGCAACAACATCTTCTTGCCGCACGTAGCAGCTTCACCTTGCCACACAAAGCAGTAACTTCATCTTGTGGATGATACCTTCCCAACGCTAATATCCACCTTGTAGCGGCCTCACACCACTACTCATGGCCACCAACGCAAGTGAGACAACATTATCTACGGCTTCTTTTCGCCAATCGATATCTCCTTCATCGATGCCTCGCACGACTCATTGCACCGTTGTTGGTCTCATGCCAACTCGATTTGGGGCGGATCCACACCACCTCACCTTGCCACCACTGGCCTCCACGTACCTCCAATGGAGATTGCCGTTGTCAGTCGTGGCCTCCACCTCGCATGGAGTCTGCCAATGCGTCACCTTAGGCCTCCACTCATAAAGTCTACCATTGGTGCACCCATCATCGAAGTTGCCGCTCGTAGCAGGACCACATGACAACCCACCACCATGTGACATCACGTTGCCATCGCCGGTGTGCATGTCATGTGCGATTCTGGCACACCACACTGGCCTCGCCATGGCTGCGCGACCTTTGCCACCGTGCTCCTGAGCGCCCGGTGCTACAGTCGACTCGTGGCCAGCACCTACGCACCTCCGCCCAACGTGCACCGCTGTGCACGCCATCACGCCGACCAGTGAGTCATCACTAGGCAGCTTTTCCTCGCACCTCGCTCTGGAGAAAATTGGATTTTTTCCATCCGAAACATTGGGCTTCGCAGTTTTGCCATCCCAAACATTGGTTTCGCAAATATGCCAGCCAAAACATGTGCTTCTTGATTCCTTTGCCATTTCTGACTTTTCTGCCCCTAGAGCAGTGTGGCAAAACCAATGATTTGCCATCAGTGAGGAGTTTGCTCTAGGGACAGAAAAGTCAGAAATGGCAAAGGAATCAAGAAGTACATGTTTTGGCTGGCATATTTGCGAAACCAATGTTTGGGATGGAAAAATTGCGAAGCCCAATGTTTCGGATGGCAAAAATCCAATTTTCTCCTCGCTCTGATACCAATTGTTGGATATCTCTCAAGATTTCTCACTCTCTCTCTTGTATTTTCTATTTCTCTCAAGAAACAAATACAAGTTCTCAGGAGACAAATGACTACTGCAAATGGCTCGGTTATTACATTCGATTGAGATGTTTTAAATAGAAACAATCGGTCGCTCATGCAGACCACTCACCCACTACCTACAATCATGCGCTTAACTCCTAAATTCCTCCACGATCCGCACGACTTGGTCCTCTTAACTACTTATTGACTTAGACTGCAACCGCTACTACGACCATCACTCGGTCAACTACTTCTCTGACTATGACCGCTTAAACATAGTCTTACAACTATATGCTGAACTTCGACCGCTATAAGCTCGAACACGACCACTCGACTCCGACTAGCTATAGACGAGTACTCGGACACACGATTTTCGACCACAGCCACTTACGACCACACACACGACTACGAGTATTAGCACCTACGACTATAGTACTTAAACACACCAAGTATGCACAACAACAAGACTAGTTCCAACACGGCCATGGTGGAATTAGTCTCCGATTTGATTCCCTAGTGGTGAGTGATGGTGCACAAGGATCACAGGAGTGCCTAGGGTCCAATTTTTGGGGTTTGCAACGGCTGAAATTGACTAGAGATGGCCGATTGCGAGAAAAGTTTTGCAAAGCTTGACCACAGCATAAGGTCACTCTGAGGGCTAATCGATGAAGACTAGAGGTTTGTGAGCATCTCAGATGTAAGGGAAAGGTCATGGCATTGGCGATTTAGGCTCTAGAGCTTTGGAGACGGCTGCCCATGGTGAGACGTTTTGGTCAGCTACAGTGCAATTTCAACCGCTATAGTGCAATTTCAGCCATAAGCCACAGCTTTTCAACCCAACTGAGCGGGGCCTAAGATCTGTAGTCTATGCTGCTCGATTCAACCTTATGATTTGCGCCTAGGTATACACATGGGCATTCTGATTAGAAAATCAATGCTCACAGTGAAAAATGATCTAGGAAGTTGAAAGTATTTTGTAAAAATATGTGAGATTTCTCCGAAGGAAAATTCTGGGTTTTTTCTTTTTCTTTTTAAGTTTGACTGTGTGTAGATTGCTTATTTGGTTGATCATGCATGAATTTGTATGGAATCTTTGCTTCTTCAAAGTGCCTTTATTCCCAGGCCACAAAGCTAGTGCCTGCCTGGAAAAAAAACCATCCATCCATGGACACGCAATTCCAAACGAGGTAGAGGCCAAGTAAGCAGCAACACCACACACACAAACATTACACTTCTTCGAGGGTTCTTTTTATCTGTCTTTCATGACTCATGGTTAAAATTTTGTATTCTTACTATTTATAAAAGAGTACAAAGAAATAGTTATGTGTAATTTTAATTGATATAGATGAATCAAGATAATATCTACTACAAATCAATTATAGTGTCTAACTTAAAAAACACTATTTAAAAATCGATAACCGTAGAAAGTCAGGTCATAAGCAAGAAAGATGGAAGCTTAAATTAACTGGTATTTCTCATCTAGGCATAGTTTGTGCACGACCGTTGCCAGACTAGTCATGATGCAATGTGAATCGGCGATGGTTTCTTGCTGGTTTCTGCTTTTATTCTTTTACAGCCCAAAATAGAGCTGGGAGTTAGGCCGTGCTTTTTGGGGCTAGCCTGAAGCACGGCCAATATGGCACGGTCCAAGCACAGCCCGGTCCGACACGTGGCGAGCCGTGCCGGTACGGCACGAACGGTGGGCCGGGTTGGGCCTAGAAAACCGGCCCATTGGGTGGCACAGCACGGCACGGCACGGGGAGCACAACGGGCCAAAAACTATTTAAAATTGATTTCTTAACTATAGTAAGCTGCACTCATGACTCTCCTTGAGCTTTTCTATTTGACTAGTTGGGCAGCCCTATGCTAGATTGTCGAGCAATGAGCTAGATGTCCACGTAGACCACAGTCTAATTTGCACCAAGATATGCATATCATTGGACTACATGACCAGGTCATTCGGAGGTGGAATGGTATGAGACAATAGAATCGAATTTTAAGTATATTTTTAATAAGACGGGTACAAGAGAAAGGAAGATAGCGGCCACCGCTACCATTGTCGCAGTCGCTTTCGTCGTGTATAGTTACTTTGGGCTGGGCTTGGGCTGGCACGGTACGAACGCTGGTACGACGGGCTTTGGGCCGTGCTTAGGCCTGGCCGAAGGCGAGACGAGCCGGCACAGCACGGCACGACAGGATGACTGGGCCGAGCCGGCACGGTACGAAGTGACCCGAAGCACGGTGAACCCGGACCGTGCCCAATTCCCACCTCTAGCCCAAAAGCGTCGGCCATCAGCCATCATATGGTGAGCGGATTTTTCTTCGCTCTTGGGGCCATCGGAAACTGTGATGTGCTGCCGCTGATGCCATGACAGGAGAGATTCGGAGAGAGCCAGAGAGGACAGAGAAAGCAAGCGCATCATCACAATTTCCGTGTGGCTCCTTGTGTCAACGTGTTGTGCTGGTGTACGCTGCATAACGAGCGAGCAAACGGCTCGAGCTAACTTGCTCTGCTCCCCGATTCACAATCCTGTTTCGTGCGCCGGTCCGAACGATCTCGATTTTCGAGGATTCTTTCGTTGGGACAAGATGACTTCTCATCTCATACTGAGAGACCATGTGGAGGTCATCCCATGTGTATGATGAGTAATTGACATCGGTTTAGGATAGTCGAGTTTGGTTTGGGTTGTTTGGACCTTGACGTTGCGTGGTGCAACGGGCTTGGTCGGATTTTGGTCAAACTTGGTCGTATGGGATTAGGACGCCTATTCCGATGATTCGACAGGTTTGGACTTCATCTGTGGTAAGTATGATGGTATTTACGCTTTTCATGTATCGAGCGGTGCTATTTGATGTGTTTCTTGTCTGTGTGGCTGCAGGACATCGGGCGGAGTCGTGGCGAGACACGGTGGACCGGACTAGGCGCAGGTGGCGCTGAGGTCAGAACGGTCGGGATGTGTCGAAGACGACGTGGACTCGAGGTGGTTGCGAGGCGTGCAAGACAAGGAGCGCGGAAGCTTCCCGGAAGGTGCAGGAGGGGCGAAACGGGAATTTCGCGAGGCTGCACAAGCGGGAGCGGGCTCCGTTGGACTTAGCGGGCGTAACGGGATGGAAACCCGTTAGCCAAGGGCTATATATATGAGGTGGTGGCTGCATGACCACTCACTCACTCCATGGGTTTTTAGGGTTTCCTTTAGTCAAAATGTGCTTTAGAGGGTTGTTTTGGCTTTAGGGCTTTAGTTGTTGAGAGTGGGTATAGAGAGGGTTGTGTTCTTGATCTCTCTCAAGCATGTGTGGGGATGTAGGGTTAGATTGAGAGAGAGGGATGAGCTGAGAACAACTTCATATCAAGCATGTATGTCTCCGTATCGTTTTTATGAGATCTTATGGTTGAGCACTTTGTTCTTGTGTTCTTGTCTTTCAATGTGATCTTGATTTGGTTTTGAGTTCTAGCTTCCCTTTGTGTTCATTAGATGTTCTGTATTTTTTTTATTGGCTCTCTGTGTTGGTCGAGTAGTACTTCGGCATTATCTCTTGCCTGTTCCTTTTTGTGCTATTCAAGTTTCTCTCCTGCCCAGTGCTCGGCTGCTGCTAGTTTTGGACATGCAGTTCATCAGTAACTAGCTAGTAGCAAATCTGATAGTTCTTGATCTTTTGGCAGCCTGTGAACTGAATGGACAGCGTGTGGTCCTTCTTTATTTGCCTTCCCAGCTGGACTGCAAAACAATGATTTCTTGTCTTTCTCTCGGACAGCAAGTGGTAGTTTCATTCGGCAGCAGTACATGTTCTGCCAAGCAAAAACTACATGCCTATCATTAATGCTTACATGCTGTTCAGCCGATCAAACAAAAAAATCTACATGCATTTTTATTGAGTGCACCTTTTCTTGTGAAAGTACACGTCCGTAGGCCAACTAAAAATTTGCATGCCTAGCATTAAATGGGTGCATGATCCTTGGCAAGAGATATGTACTTTACTGCTTATTTTTGGCCTAATATTTGATTAAGTTGTGGATTAGTAGGGAGTTCCTTCGGTTAGTGCACAGGCAAATGATTGATGTCCTTGGCTTGAGTTTCTTGTTCGGACAGCAGTCCATTGCATGCAATTTTCTCGGGTAAAGCAGCAGGTCCTGTGTCTGTTTTCTTTGCCTTTTAGCTGGCGGTTTGAACTTCTTTTCCTTGTTGTTTCTAGTCTTTTCGGCCAGTTTCTTTTCCTTTTGAGCAGAAGCAACTTTCAGTTGTTCTTTTTGCTTTGCTGTGTGGAGCCTTGTGAATCTACTTAGGTTCTGCTGTTTCCTCTCCAGTTAATTTTGATCGTTGCATCTTCTCTGTTTTTGGTGAGTTGGGATTTACTCATTGGGGGATATTTTTAAAGAGTCGACATTCACCCCCCCCTCTGTCGCCATTTCGGTCCTACAATTGGTATCAGAGCCGGTTAGCTCTAATTCATAGATCTTAACCGGTCTCAAGAGCCATGGCGACGGACAAGTACTCGACCAAGCCGCCCGTGTTCGATGGCATCGATTACCCCTTCTGGAAGAGCCGAATGGAGACATACATCCAGGCCCAGGGGTATGCCATCTGGCGGAAGGTCAAGGTACGATATGTTGTTCCTGCCGATGAGAACATCAACGCGGCAAACATGCCCGATGTTGAGGCAAATGCGAAGGCAAGGAACATCATTATCCAGGGCTTGAGCAGAAGCGAATTCGATCGCATCTCTCACCTGTTGTCCGCCTACGATATCTGGGTAACCCTCGACGCATACCATGAGGGCACCACCCAAATTAAGACGGTTCGACAGGACCAGTTCAAGCGCGAATACAACAAATTCGAGATGCTTGCTGGTGAGTCCCTGGACGAGTGCTTTTCGCGATTTCACAAAATCTTGAGCAACCTCCGAGCGGTCGGTCTCACATACCTCGACTCGGACAACGCTCGTCAGATGCTCGCGGCACTCGATCTGCGTGTTTGGGAGATGAAAGTGACCACCATCAAAGACACGACAGACCTCTCGACCCTGACTCTTGACGTGCTGTACTCGCGCCTTGGTCACCGATCCTGTTTCGTCTTCCGGTCCTTCTTCTGATTCGCTTTGCGGTTTCTCCCTAGCTGCTCTCTGTGACGTAACTGATGATCAGTTAGAGCAACTAGAGGATGAACAGCTGGCCCTCCTAGCTCGGAAGTTCTCCCATGCTTACAAGAGGAGGAGGGACAGAAAGAGAGGCAGACCAGTCATTTGCTTCGAGTGTGGTGGCCCCAACCACATTCGGGCAAACTGCCCCAAGCTGGAGAAGAGCAAGAATGACTACGGCGGTTCGGGCAAGAACGACTACACCGACAAGAACCGCAACAAGAAGACTCCAGCTCAGACGCCGGGCAAGAAGAAGTTCCGCGACTTCGGGAAGGCCAAGAAGCTGTTTCACCGCGTCCTCACCGCCTTCGACGATCTCGACCTCAGCGAGGTGGAGGGATGGAGCGACGACGACGGGACGGGTGACCAAGATCCCAAGAGCGGCAACGACTTCTCCGGCATGTGCTTCATGGCCTCGAGGGCGAACTCAGCGACAGCGAGCTGTACTCCGACTCGGACGAGGTATGTCCCACCTACGACCAGCTCAATCATGCTTTTCTTAAGCTAGGTGGTTTCCATGCTAGAGCTAGGGCTAGGTGTACTGAGTTAGAGAAGGAAGTAGACAGGTTGTCACTAGAGATTATTGCTCTTACATCTGGTCCCTCTAGTGACGACTGTGATACATGCTCTGCTTTGCTGGGTGACATGGAGAAACTAAGGACCTCGCATGATAGTTTGTCCTCCGAGCTTGATAGTGTTAAGGTGGAGAATGTTAGTCTACTTGCTGAGTTAGAGTTGAGTAGGATGGCTGTTACCCTACTTACTACTGATGAGACTACTTCTCCCACCTCATGTGAGGATAAGGACATTGCTACTAGAGGACCTTATGCCATGCTCCTTGATCTGCCCGAGTCTTGTGAAAATTGCAATAACTTGAAGATGAATCTAAAACGGGCAGATCATAAAATTGCTGAACTACAAGCTTCTTTGCTTGAGCTGATTAATTCATGCTTGAATTGTCCTAAGTTAACTGCTGAACTTGAAGCTGTCTCCAAACAGTTTCAAGAAATGATTGATCATGATAGGAAGTTGGCTCAGTATGCTTCTAAGGACCCTGTTAGCTCACCATGCATTAATTGTAACAAGCTAAAATCTGACTTGGTTGCATTGGATGAGAAATATGTGAAGCTAACTAAGGACCTACTAGAGAAGCCACCATCTGCTTGTATTGTCTGTGCTGAGAAGGGGGAGAAGCCCCAGGGTAAGGTTGAGACGCTTAGCGACGTGAACCAACCTGCTAGCAGTAGGATTGTCCATTCTGAGTCGGCTGTGCGTGCACAAGCCATTCGTTCATCTGCTATTGGTTCTTCATCTGCTTCCTTACCTCCTGCTGTTCCCTCTTCCCCCTGCTCTTCTTGCACCTCTTTCTTTCGGGAGTGTCAGTACCTTATGAACACTCTCGAGAGATTTGTAGGAGGCAAGAAGAAGCTTAATCTTATTCTAGACCAATCCAAGATTTGCAAGTTCAATCAGGGTCTAGGATATGATTACTATGAGGACATTAGGAAGCATCTACCTGCTATTCTCAGACCCATAGTAGGAGGTGCGATCGAGGTTGAGCCCAGGTCTGATGAGGTCAAATTCAAATCAGCGGGCTTTGTCCAAGGGATTTCTGACAGCAAGGTGAGTCCACCTGTAGCTTCGGCCTCTCAGAAGGCGAAGCCATCTCACGCTACTTCTGCCTCTCAGAAGGCGAAGTATCATTGCACCTTCTGTCAGAAGGATGGACATACGATCGATCGATGCTTCAGGCGTGCCAAGATCGCGCAGAGAGACCGTGTTGCACCTCTTAGGCGTATTCAGGGTCAGCCCCAGACTTTGAGTGCACCTAAGACTAGCACGAGGTCCAGGTTTGCTTCTGACGGTTTTGGGCAGCATCGAGGACTTGGTTTTTCTGAGTCTTCTGGTTTTCGTCCTCGTGCTGCTCCGGGTCGTGACTTCCGCCGTCCTGAGGGTACATCTCGTTTTCCCCATCGAGACAGTTACCCACAGCGTGATCAGCAGGTTGCCGGTGTTTCGACTCGCTTTCCCATAGCAGTTGGACCTAGCAACAGCGTCAGGTTTGCACACAGACCTTCTGCTTCTTTGAGTCACAGAGAGTGTAGGGTAGATAGAGGTCAGTCGTGCTTGACGACTTCATCTGCTCGACGTGTTGTTCAGTATTGGGTGCCAAAATCACTCTTGATTTACCCCAGTACTGAGACTTTACTCTCTGTTTGACTCAGGTTCGCCGGGTAGGGAAGGAGAAGGTTTGGCTCGTAGACTCCGGTTGTTCTCGACATATGACCGGAGACTCCCGTTGGTTCTCTTCCCTAGCCCGCGCTCCAAGTGATGAGACGATCACCTTCGGAGACGCTTCGTCTGGGCGCGTCATCGCCAAAGGTACAGTGCGCGTTAATGCCTCTTTTAATCTTAAGGATGTTGCCTTGGTTAGTAAGCTGCAGTACAATTTGCTTTCCGTTTCTCAGCTTACCAATGACGGTTTTGAGGTGAGCTTTAAGAAAAACAATTGCAAAATTCTTGATTCTTCGGGTAGTCTGGTTTGCGGGATTTCTCGTTTTGGGAGGATCTTTCGTGCTGATTTTTCTGAGTCTTCTGGTGATCCTCTCAGGTGTTTAGTTGCTTCTGAGTCCCGCAACCTTTCGTTCTGGCATAGGAGACTTGGTCATATTGGATTTGACCATTTGACCCGAGTTAGCGGCCACGACCTCATTCGTGGTCTGCCGAAGCTCAAAATGGTCAAAGATCTAGTTTGTGCTCCTTGCCGGCACGGCAAGATGGTTGCCGCCTCCCATCCTCCGGTCACAGTCACTATGACTGATGCACCAGGATAGCTGCTCCATATGGACACAGTTGGACCAGCTCGAGTGCAGTCAGCAGGAGGGAAGTGGTATGTTCTTGTCGTGGTCGATGACTTCTCGAGGTATTCTTGGGTGTTTTTCTTAGCCTCGAAGGATGAGACGTTTTCACTTTTCCGAGGTCTTTTCAGTAGGCTTTCTGTTGAGCTCCCGGGTGCCTTACGAGCGATCCGCAGTGACAATGGCACGGAGTTCAAGAATTCCTACTTCGAGAGTTTCTGTGGTGAGACAGGTGTAGAGCATCAGTTCTCCTCTCCGCATGTCCCACAGCAAAATGGCGTTGTGGAGAGAAAGAACCGTACCTTGGTCGAGATGGCTAGGACGATGCTTGATGAGTACTCTACACCGCGGAAGTTTTGGGCTGAGGCTATAGCCACCGCGTGCCATGTCTCAAATCGAGTTTTTCTTCGGGCACACTTGCATCGCACTTCTTATGAGTTGAGATACGGGCGAAAGCCCAGCGTCTCTCATTTTCGTGTGTTTGGTTGCAAGTGCTTTATTCTGAAGTCCAAGAACCTAGATAAGTTCGAGTCACGTTCTTGTGATGGGATCTTTCTAGGTAACTCGCCTTCTTCGCGGGCTTATAGGGTCTGGAACTGCGAGTCTAGCAAAATGGTAGAGACCTGTGAGGTGACTTTTGACGAGGCCAGTCCAGGGACTAGGCCTGATATCTCAGGTTCTTTAGAGCAGTCCGAGACCATCTTCGTGGATGACGAGGACGATGGAGATGAGGGTTGTCTACCCGATCTAGTCCCTTATCCACTCCTTGAGGTGCCGTCTTCCACCACACCCCCAGGTGATCAGCCTATGCCTTCTGCTTCCTCTGGAGCTAGTGGCTCTGTTCCTATCTCGTCAGCTCACGAGGTAGAGGCCACTTCTTCATCTCATCCTGGACCTCCCCGTCATATCCAGAAAAGGCATCCTTCAGAGCAGATTATTGGAGACCTTTTCGAGCGTGTTACCCGCTCAAAATCTGGCTTATCTCAATTTTGTCTCCATTCTACTTTCATTGCCTCCTTTGAGCCCAAAGATGTTTCTCATGCTCTTTCCGATGAGTCTTGGGTCAATGCCATGCATGAGGAGTTAGAGAATTTCGAGAGAAACAAGGTCTGGTCGCTTGTCGAGCCCCCGCGACGTCACAATATTATTGGGACTAAGTGGGTGTTCAAGAACAAGCAGAGCGAGGATGGAGTGGTTATTCGAAACAAGGCTAGACTGGTAGCTCAGGGGTTTTTCCCAGGTTGAGGGTCTAGACTTTGAGGAGACCTTTGCCCCTGTAGCTCGACTTGAGGCCATTAGAATCCTGCTTGCCTTTGCAGCTTCTAAGGGTTTCAAGCTCTACCAGATGGACGTCGAGAGTGCCTTCCTTAATGGAGTCATTGAGGAAGAAGTTTACGTCAGACAGCCTCCAGGTTTCGAGAACCCCAAATACCCACACCATGTCTTCAAGCTTTCCAAAGCGTTGTATGGACTTAAGCAGGCCCCCAGAGCTTGGTATGAGAGGCTTAAGTCCTACTTGTTGAGTCATGGGTTTGATATGGGTAAAGTAGACAAGACCTTGTTCATCCGCCGTCATGGCACTGACCTTCTGCTCGTCCAGATCTATGTCGATGACATCATATTTGGCGGCTCTTCCCATACTCTGGTTTCACAGTTCTCGGATGTCATGAGCACCGAGTTTGAGATGAGTATGATGGGCGAGTTGACTTTCTTCCTTGGCTTCCAAATCAAGCAGACTCGGGAGGGTACATTTCTTCATCAGGGAAAGTACACACGTGACCTCCTGAGACGCTTTGACATGAGTGATGGTAAGCCTGTGTCGACTCCCATGGCATCTACAGCCTTTCTTGACCCAGATGAGGACGGCGAGCCAGTTGATCAGAAAGAGTTCAGAAGTATGATCGGCTCCCTTCTTTATCTCACTGCCTTGAGACCAGACATACACTTCTCTGTGTGTCTGTGTGCTCGCTTTCAGGCCTCTCCTCGCGTATCTCACCGCCAGGTGGTGAAGCGCATCTTTCGGTACCTTCGAGCTACCATTGACTATGGTATCTAGTACTCTTCCTCATCCTGTCTTTCCTTGAGAGCCTTCTCGGACGTAGACTTTGCTGACTGTAGGATAGATAGGAAGAGCACTTCTGGCACTTGCCAATTCATTGGCACTTCTCTCGTCTCTTGGTCTTCTAGGAAGCAGTCCGGTGTTGCACAGTCCACCGCAGAGGCCGAGTATGTTGCTGCAGCCAGCTGCTGCAGTCAGGTACTCTGGATGGCTTCAACCCTGCGTGACTTTGGGTTAGTTATCGACAGTGTTCCACTCTTTTGTGATAACACTTCTGCGATTAACATTGCTAAGAACCCAGTGCAACACTCTCGGACCAAGCACATCTATATCCGTTATCACTTCCTTAGAGACCATGTAGAGAAGGGCGATATAGTGCTCCAGTTTGTGGAGAGTGACCACCAGTTAGCTGATATCTTCACCAAGCCATTGGATAGTTTGAGATTTTCAGCTCTGCGGGGAGAGCTTGGGGTGGTTTGTCCTTATGGACTGTAGTGAGGGGGAGCTTTGGGCTTTACTGCTTTATTATATTGATTATGCTTCTGTCTCATTTCTGTTGCTTTGCACTTAGGGTGCATCGGGCTTAGTCCTTCTAGCATAGGTTAGAGTGCTTCTCTTGTCTAGTTGCTTAGACTTCTTACTCTTATCTTGTGCTGCCAGGATGCTTCTTATTAGCTGTTTCTTATCTCACTAGATTGAGCTCACTCACTTCTTGTAGGATCTAGCGAGGGTCGGGCCACCCTCGAGTAGACAGGGTACGTGTTTGCTCTCTAGTGTGTGGTTTACGGTCAGCTAATAGTCCTGGGGTCATATGGGGTAGATGAGAGTCAGTCTGAGCCATAGTTGCCTCTATATCTTATCTATGCTTTAAGGACTACCTGTTTGCGGTTTTCTTGCCAGCTTCTCGATTTTATTGCTTTGGTTCAGGGGGAGTTCATTTGGGAGCTTCTGGAGCTTAATACTGACATAACTCAACTTGAACTAAAAGTTGCATCTCATGTTGAGGGGGAGCTGGATTTTCTTGCATTTCAGCATTTTGCATTGTAATATAACTACATTGAGCCCTGATTTTTATCCTATTATGACATGCTTACAATGCTTTACACCTTGCCATGATTTATGCTTCATTTGCTAGATTTATCATGACTTCATATGTATAGACTAGCCTTTGCCATGATAAGTTAATTAAACTTGCTCAACTTGAATTAAAACTTGTCATGCTCACATTTGAGTCTAATCTTGCTTTAGCGATCCTTTTATGATTCATGCCATGTCAAATAGGCTAAGTTGAGCGTTGAATCTCTATTGAGCCTTAGATTGAGATATTTTAGTCTCTTGATGATGCATGAGTTAGTACAACATGTTAAAAAGCAAAAAGATCTCTTTTTGTGCGAAAAAACTGATCTCACCAATTCTCTCCTATGAGACGGCTTGCCATTGCACTTGGCATGAACTTAGGGGGAGTTTTGGATGACCTAGACTATCTTCTTAAGCTTATTGCTTGAAGTAGTCGCATAAGGCTTGAGGTCTAGCACATGATAAAACAAAATCTGGTTGGCAACAACCATGAATTTCAAAAGAAAATATGTCATTTGTGCTCAATTTGCTTAAGCTACAACAAGAACTAAGTACTTTAACAAATGTTTCATTCTTGAGTATATAGCTTTCTCTTTGGACTCTATTTGAGCTTCGTAGTTACGCTTAGCTTATTGACATGGCTTGCATCATCCTTGGATGTCTCTAGCTAGACTTTGCTCTTTGATGACTTGACTTGCTCACATAATGCACCTCATTTTCAGATTGTCATATATGTGCTCTAGCTGGCTTATATATATGTTGTCATGATCTAGATAGCGTTTATTCAGTTATGGCTTGGTGTAGTACTTGTTGGTCATATTGGACAATTCTCATGGCTCTAAATGCTTAGAATAATCAAACTTCAGCCATTTCATCCATTGACATGTCATATTCTCGCCTTTGCATTCTTGATGTGTTTATTGCCAAAAGGGGAAGAATAGAGTAGAAAAAGCTAGTTGGGATCATTTTAGAGTTTTGGAGAACAATTTGCTCCTTCAGTTGCTGCTCTAGTGATCTTTTTGTCGACATGGTCATTAGCTTCATTCCCTTCTTTGGACCATGTTGAATTCATCAAACTCAAACTCAACTTATTGCTTTTTCGGGGTTTGTCAATATACTCATCAAGGGGGAGATTGAGAGACCATGTGGAGGTCATCCCATGTGTATGATGAGTAATTGACATCGGTTTAGGATAGTCGAGTTTGGTTTGGGTTGTTTGGACCTTGACGTTGCGTGGTGCAACGGGCTCGGTCGGATTTTGGTCAAACTTGGTCGTATGGGATTAGGACGCCTATTCCGATGATTCGACAGGTTTGGACTTCATCTGTGGTAAGTATGATGGTATTTACGCTTTTCATGTATTGAGCGGTGCTATTTGATGTGTTTCTTGTCTGTGTGGCTGCAGGACATCGGGCGGAGTCGTGGCGAGACACGGTGGACCGGACTAGGCGCAGGTGGCGCTGAGGTCAGAACGGTCGGGATGTGTCGAAGACGACGTGGACTCGAGGTGGTTGCGAGGCGTGCAAGACAAGGAGCGCGGAAGCTTCCCGGAAGGTGCAGGAGGGGCGAAACGGGAATTTCGCGAGGCTGCACAAGCGGGAGCGGGCTCCGTTGGACTTAGCGGGCGTAACGGGATGGAAACCCGTTAGCCAAGGGCTATATATATGAGGTGGTGGCTGCATGACCACTCACTCACTCCATGGGTTTTTAGGGTTTCCTTTAGTCAAAATGTGCTTTAGAGGGTTGTTTTGGCTTTAGGGCTTTAGTTGTTGAGAGTGGGTATAGAGAGGGTTGTGTTCTTGATCTCTCTCAAGCATGTGTGGGGATGTAGGGTTAGATTGAGAGAGAGGGATGAGCTGAGAACAACTTCATATCAAGCATGTATGTCTCCGTATCGTTTTTATGAGATCTTATGGTTGAGCGCTTTGTTCTTGTGTTCTTGTCTTTCAATGTGATCTTGATTTGGTTTTGAGTTCTAGCTTTCCTTTGTGTTCATTAGATGTTCTGTATTTTTTTTATTGGCTCTCTGTGTTGGTCGAGTAGTACTTCGGCATTATCTCTTGCCTGTTCCTTTTTGTGCTATTCAAGTTTCTCTCCTGCCCAGTGCTCGGCTGCTGCTAGTTTTGGACATGCAGTTCATCAGTAACTAGCTAGTAGCAAATCTGATAGTTCTTGATCTTTTGGCAGCCTGTGAACTGAATGGACAGCGTGTGGTCCTTCTTTATTTGCCTTCCCAGCTGGACTGCAAAACAATGATTTCTTGTCTTTCTCTCGGACAGCAAGTGGTAGTTTCATTCGGCAGCAGTACATGTTCTGCCAAGCAAAAACTACATGCCTATCATTAATGCTTACATGCTGTTCAGCCGATCAAACAAAAAAATCTACATGCATTTTTATTGAGTGCACCTTTTCTTGTGAAAGTACACGTCCGTAGGCCAACTAAAAATTTGCATGCCTAGCATTAAATGGGTGCATGATCCTTGGCAAGAGATATGTACTTTACTGCTTATTTTTGGCCTAATATTTGATTAAGTTGTGGATTAGTAGGGAGTTCCTTCGGTTAGTGCACAGGCAAATGATTGATGTCCTTGGCTTGAGTTTCTTGTTCGGACAGCAGTCCATTGCATGCAATTTTCTCGGGTAAAGCAGCAGGTCCTGTGTCTGTTTTCTTTGCCTTTTAGCTGGCGGTTTGAACTTCTTTTCCTTGTTGTTTCTAGTCTTTTCGGCCAGTTTCTTTTCCTTTTGAGCAGAAGCAACTTTCAGTTGTTCTTTTTGCTTTGCTGTGTGGAGCCTTGTGAATCTACTTAGGTTCTGCTGTTTCCTCTCCAGTTAATTTTGATCGTTGCATCTTCTCTGTTTTTGGTGAGTTGGGATTTACTCATTGGGGGATATTTTTAAAGAGTCGACATTCACCCCCGCTCTGTCGCCATTTCGGTCCTACACATACGGAATACCCGTCGAGCTACAGTAGTTCGTAGTGTCTGCTGTCGGTGTTACCGGAGTGCGGTAGGACTCCCAGGTAGTACTTAAAGCTTAAAGTATTTCTGACACTATTTGAGTATTTTTACTATAGATGCTGTAAAATTTTTAGTGTAATTAAATTAAAAAAAGAAAAAAACTTACATTATCGCGGATAATGTAAAAAAATAAGAAGAAAAAGAAAAATATAGAAAAACCCAAAAAACTGAAAAGCCAGAGAAGAAGAAACTAAGAAACTAGAACCTTAAAGCTAAAAGCTTAAACCGGATAGAGTAGGATCTAAATTTACAAAAACGAATATTTAGATACTTAATTTGAAAAACAATAGCTTAAGTGACATTTGTATGCTAGGTTACCTGCTCCACACACAACAGCAGCGGCAACGCTTTCCCATTTCTTTACACCGGTTGTTATGCCAAAGCCAAACACGGTACAACGGCCCCCAAGATAGTACAACCACTTGTACATCACTGCGTTTAAATTCAGACTAGTCTAAGCTTTGCTTCGCCCACCATGGTATAGGTCGATGTAATTGAGCAGATAAACAGTAGTTGTTAGTTTTCTTTAAGATAAAATAAAAAATTTAGATTTTTTTTTAAAAAATAAAATGTCATTATACCATCATGAACAATACAAAAGAATAAGAAAAAATAAAGAAAAATAAATTAAATTAAAATTAAAAGTTGATATATTATGGATTACTTTTAATTTAAATAATTTGAAAGCTAAAAAAACTAGTAACTAAATTCTTTTGGAGAGTCCTAAGGCCTGTCCGTCACATCGTGACATCGAGGACGGACGTGCATCGATACATATGCCATGACGTAACAGCAACCAACAAACGTTAATTCAACTTGCATTTCACTTGCCATTTAAGCAGACCAAACGGACCCCGACTGCCACGGTAATGACCAAAAGGTCATTGGAAATTGGCAAAGCCTGAAAGTTCAAACTTGACATTGAAAGAAGATGTCCATAAATTTCTGGCGTGCAGTACTAGAGCATCTATAACACTAGTCAAAATATGCTA
Source organism: Dendrocalamus latiflorus (assembly GCA_017311315.1). Classification (NCBI taxonomy): domain Eukaryota; kingdom Viridiplantae; phylum Streptophyta; class Magnoliopsida; order Poales; family Poaceae; genus Dendrocalamus; species Dendrocalamus latiflorus. The sequence continues at coordinate 20,339,087 of CM029616.1, forward strand.
CTACCACTACTTTATCCTTGGATGCCACTCGGTTGAGCTGAAATAAACTGATTTATAGCTAAAATTATACAATAGCTGATTAAAATTACATTATTACTGATAGTGGTTTATTTAACGTAACTAAATATAAAAAATTAGAAAATAGAAAAAACATGTTAATCCATCGTGAACAATGTAAATGAATACGGAAAAAGAACCGGCAAAAAACTTTTAAAAAAGCTAAAAATAAAAAAGACGAAATTTAGGATTAGTAACAATGACATGGCATGGCAACTTCCTCTTTGACAATGACAATGAGACTCCTGGTGTAAGCATAGGCACATAGAAAGTTAAGGTCGGCCTCCTTCGTTTTGGCTTATAGCCCGAGTCATATCATTGACATGAAATGCTCAAGTAGAGGATGTGGCTCGGGAGCATGTGAAGGTGGCCATGCCTTCTCGGGGATTCCTTTCTTTGGGACTGTAAGTACTAAGGGGTAGAATGGGTATTTCCTATTCTACCTCACTCATATATATAAACCCCAGGAGGGGTAGGAGGAGGGACATCCACTCATTCTTACCAACTCTCCCACAGATCTAGCTCTCCTCTTCTCTTTCTACTAGTCCCCTACTTTACTGTTTGGCCTGTAGCCACAACAGATGGCGTCGTCCGTGGGGACGACTAGAAGTTGCGTATGGAAGAGATTTCTCCAGCATTCAACGAAAGGTAAGAAAAGGGAACAGTTTTGGATCTTTTTTGTCGATTCGCTCAAAGCATTATCTTGCCTTATCTCATCGTTTGTACTGTAACATTTGCCCATCTCCCTCTCTTTTCCTTCTTAAAAACCGCCAACCTGAGAGGGGCTCTGCAACCCAGCGGCGGCTATATGGATCTTTTCAGTTCCTGGGAGCATACTGCTTTATTCATGGCGTCTGTACCATCTTGCGGACCATCGGTGGCAGTATTGAGTAGATCCAGTCGAATCGCTCAGATCCACGAAGTTGATCGAGTGGCACAGGCATGTCGCATGCCTCTACGAGCTTCGCCGCGTCGGACATCTTCACAGCATCATCCCTGCACTCGTCTCCACGTCAACTCTGAGCTCCACGCCAACTCCACTGGACTTTGCATCGACTCCAGGCTGCCAGGCTGTGCCGCGCCAAGGTTTTCGTCGAGCGATGCCTCCGAGCACTGGGACGAACCGGACGTACGGCACCATCGGCCACGCAGGATGAGTACAGGAGCTGCGACATCGACGCGTACTGCCCAAATGATCGGGACCTGGGACTCCGCATCTCCGCGCACGCCACCGTCAGACTCCGCGGCGTGAACCGCGTAAGAAGCTACGTATATATCCCTTCATGCATGTCCAAACACAAGCTCTATGCGAAGGATGAGGGTATATTGGTATATTTACATGGGCATATTCCTCTATACTACTGGGCCTATTACATATTAGGCCAGTTGCAAGGCCCAGTTACGGGGGGTTGGGCCACCCCCACAACAATTGGATTTCGTTTGCTTCGTTTTTCCATTGTGAAAACTCTTGTTCTTCGCTTATATCGACTAGACCAACCATAAAGAACCTATGTGGAATCCCACCTTTTTGAACTCAATTTATATATTTGTAATTTCAGATTGCTTGTTATCTCGTTCTTGCGTGTTCTTTGGTTGCATGCAGGAATAGACCTTCGTGGTCAGGTCAACCGCGTTCTTGGCACTGTTGATAATGAATTGGAGTGCGGTTTAACGATTGCTTGGTGTTCTGGTCGTGACAGGTTAGAAGCCTGCATCGTCAAAGTCGTTCTCCTCCAAATCGAAGTTATCATCCTATCGGAAGATCGGGACCCCATTGCTGATACCTCCTGATTGAGGCAATGGGGTCCCGATCTTCCGATAGGATGATAACTTCGATCTGGAGGAGAAAGACTTTGATGATGCAGACTTTTAACCGGTCATGACCAGAACACCAAGTAATTGCTAAACGACACTCCAAGTCGTTATCAATCGTGCCAAGAACACAGTTGACCTGACCATAAAGGTCTATTCCTGCATGCAACCGAAGAACATGTTGGAACAAGATAACAAGTAATCTGAAATTGCAAATATATAAATTGAGTTCATAAAGGTGTGATTCCGTAGAGGTTCTTTATGGTTAGTCTAGTCGACACAAGCGAAGAACAAGAGTTTTTACAATGGAAAAACTAAACAAACGAAATGCAAGGAAACTAGAAGGGTGTGGCCTCCTTAAATAGGGAAAGGAAAGCCATGCAAAACTAAGAAATAAGGGATGATATTATTCATAGTACTGTTCAGATGAATAGTAGGGCCATGAACAGCATGGGCCTAGAGAGGGAGCGCCTTACAAGGCCCAATTTAGTCCAAACAGATGATGCAGCACCTTATTTTGATGACTACAATTTACACAGGAGGAATTTCAAGTTAAGACTAGATCCATTAGAACGAGGAGAAGAAAAGCTTTCTAACAAATACTCGTGGAGCTCAAATGGACTCTGTATATGAAAGTTATGCTCATTTGAAGTTGGGCCTGTCAGGCTGAATCCGAATTGATCTAGAGGCCGAATTGGATTCCAAAACATGTCCAACTTGAATTCTTGCTTCAATTAGTACAAAAGTGATGTGATGCTATAAAAATATATGTTTTCATCATTAGGTAGCATCATATATTTCATATAAAATAAAGGCACGCTTAAAAATGAGCTCACTTGATAATTTAAGTGAAGTGTACGAGCTCTTGTAATTGGAATAGCAAGCACAATAACTATGGTTGTATCCATAGGGGTCACGTTCTCACCATCCTCCCCTTCTTGAAAACAAAGCCATTCTTGGCTTTTGATAAGCTGAAAGTATGGTAACAAAGAAGCCAAGGTGTATGGATGATATATGTATATGTCATCCATTTTAACAATTCTTCATTGTTGCACAATTAATGTTATAAAACAGCAGCAATCATAAAACCTCATCATATTATTAACCCAAGAGTAATCATATATGCTAATGAACAAATCAAAATTTCTCACACAGCAATTATTGCAACTAGATTTGCAAATGTAAGTGAAGCATTTATGCAATTTAAATATTTGAAGTTGTAAACTTGCAGTGGTGGCACATATGGGCGAAGCTACAACTTTTGGAATTAAGCATAGTTCATCCATATAATCATATGTCAATCGAGCAATAGCAAATTCATCTAACAATGATGAAGAGATTTGTAAGTTCTTCCATAATTCATCATATTTATTCAGATTGTCCATACTTGATAGTGCAAAAAGAGATAAACACATAGGCATTGAATGTGTACTAAATTTTATTTTTTTTCTCATATTGAACAAGATTCAGCATACAAGAGTTGTTGTCCAAAATAGCAAGCTTCAATTCATCCATGTCATCACAAGTGATGTATATCGATATACAAGAAATTGATTTTCTATAGCATAATCTGCAATCAAATTAAACTTATACCCAGGGATGCATGCACTAAACAGGAATTTCGAATATGCATGTTCAGAAACTTTCTCCATAGCCTATGACAATTTCATAGGTAGACCAACATGATGTAACATAACGAATTAGTAGGAGAAATTCTAGTAAAAACTTCTTTATATCTAACCAAAGCTATATGATCATTGTACGCGATTAATTCATCACATGAGTCACTCAAAATAGTAGGCAATTTATTTATTTTATGATATGGTGCACTCAAAACAATGCAGTTTGAATTCTCTACTTGAAACATATGCGTGTCAAAATCGTTTTCCACTAAGTTTTGCTCTAAAATAGCATGAACAGTGGATAATTGTAATTCTTCACAACCATACTCTCCGTGAGTGATGGTAACACCATGTTCTTTACCTTTTTGGCTCTCCTCAGATGATGTAGGTGCATCCATCTCCTCATCTTTGCTCTCAACCAATTGAGTCAATGGTTCAATCAGCTTATGCTCCTCTTCGACATGGTTCTCATCTACCTGCAAGTTGTTAGTTATAGAAAAAGGCACAAACACATGTTTGTTCTCATGTCTCTTATCATCAAGCACTCTCAATTTCTCAATCTGACTTTCAACCTTACAAGCAAATATAAACAAATGATGGAGAGAATTATATTCTTCGTGAATAAGAAGGCCCCGAATTTCTTTATTAAGCCCACTTAGGAATCTATTCTCTGTAACTTCAGCATTTTCCTTTAAGCCATAATGCAACAAACGAGTTTTTAATTCATGATAGTATTCTCTTATAGTTCTACTTCGTTATTTTAAGCATTGCAATCTAGCTAGCAAATAATCAGCATGATTTTTAGGAACAAATTCATCTCTCATAAGTTTGTTTAATGCATTCCAAGTTTGAGGCACTCTACGATGCCTACCAAAATACTTCCACCAAAGTCTTGCATCATCAATAAAAATACTAGTGGCAGCTCTAATCTTTTGCCTATCAGACCAATCATAATATTCAAATTCTTTGTCTAAAGTTATCTCCCAGTCGATATAGGCATTAGGATCAAATTTACAAGCAAAAAATGGCAAAGTGATTTTAGTTTTACCGGACGTACTATCATGATCATATACCTCCCGTGGTGAAGAAGCTTGTCTCAAGCGTATATCTTCCTCGCGAATTTTCTTGAGCTCTTGTTCAATAGCTTGAAGAAGACATGGATCTATCTCATAATCATCCTATGAACCTTCCATGGTTAGTAGAAAACAAGGAAACAAATCACAAGTATATATTCCTATCAACTACTAGGATCCGGAGGCTCAAAGTTGCTTACACTCAAGCTCTGGCATGTTTTTACCAATGCAAATAGGTAGTGCAACCGATGGTTGGCTCGTGATAAACTTGACTCAAGTGATGAGTAAAGCGATTGCAAGGGACGGTTTGACATGATCTGCTCGGTTAATATAAGGTGTAGCTTGGAAGGCTTGATATGTAGCAATGGAGAACAATCCGTTAATTTTAGAAATTACACATAATTGAATTATAGTTTGTATCTAGCACTTAGCCTATATTGCTGATCAAACGAGAAAGGATGAAGGTTAAACAAGTGTATAACAACGTATATGAGTGGTAGACACCAGATAATTCAATAGAATACAATATGGAATTAAAAAGCACAAAGATTGACACAAATATGAGAATTGCATATTTCTGCCCACTGGATAGGACGTTGGTATTTTGGTCGTAACTTTTTGTCAGCTGCCTCTTTTTCAATGATTCTTTTTTTTTGTTTTCTGACGGCTTTTTCTACAATTTTTCTTTTGGGGCCAAGTTCTGGAAACCGACTGAAAAATTCGCATAAAAATCACAAGTGCAGACTATTGTAGATTTAAACCAGAATTTCAGGTCAATTTTCATCACCGATATCTCTTAACTACCTTACTAGAATGATGTGAAATTTTATAGGATGATGGATAATAAAGCTATGAATCTAATGGAGGTGGTCTCACTCAAAAAGGATCACGAAATCAAAAGTTATGGCTTTTTTGGTGGCGGTTGCAGAGAAAGGAAAAATCAGCCGAAGTGGAATTAGGGTTGGGGTGGGGAAAATTTTTCTTGTTTGGATTTTTATGGAATCAAGGATATGACCAGCAACTAGATAAAGCTAACATGGACATAAATTCAATTTAGCAAACTAAAACTAATAGATTGAAAAGCACAACATGGTTTGGACAGCGAAAATTAACTCTTTTTGTAGGGCAATTTCTCTGGACTACGGGAAATTAAAACCAATCTACTAACTAGGGATACAAAAAATTCCTACCGATCAACTGAAGCTCTGATACCACCTGATTGAGGCAATGGGGTCTCGATCTTCCGATAGGATGATAACTTCGATTTGGAGGAGAACGACTTTGACGATGCAGGCTTCTAACCGGTCATGACAAGAACACTAAGCAATCACTAAACCACACTCTAAGTCATTATCAACCGTGCCAAGAACGCGGTTGACCTGACCATGAAGGTCTATTCCTGCATGCAACCGAAGAACACACAAGAACAAGATAACAAGCAATCTAAAATTGCAAATATATAAATTGAGTTCATAAAGGTGGGATTCCACATAGGTTCTTTACGGTTGGTCTAGTCGACACAAGCGAAGAACAAGAGTTTTTACAATAGAAAAACTAAGCAAACGAAATCTAAGGAAACTAGAAGGGTGTGGCCTCCTTAAATAGGGGAGGGAAAGCCATGCAAAACTAAAAAATAAGGGGTAGTACTATTCACAGTACTGTTCACATGAACAGTACGGCTGTGAACAGTACAAGCCTAGAGAGGGATTGCCTTCCCCTTGGGACTAAGCATTACAAGGCACAATTTGGCCCAAACAGGTAATGCAGCACCTTATTTTGATGATTAAAATTTACATAGGAGGAATTTGGAGTTGAAACTAGATCTATTGGAAATAGGACAAGAAAAGCTTTCTAACAAGTATCTGTAGAGCTCAAACGGACTCTATATGTGAAAGTTATGCTCATTTGAAGTTTGGCTTGTTAGGTTGAATCCGAATTGATCTAGAGGCCGAATTGGATTCCAAAACCTGTCCAACTTGAACTCTTGCTTCAATTGGTCCAAAAGTGATATGGTGCTACAAAAATATATTTTTTTCATCATTAGGTAGCATCATATAGTTCATATAATATAAAGGCACACCTAAAAACGAGCTCACCTGATAATTTAATTGAAGTGTACGAGCTCTTGTAATTGGAATAGCAAGCACAAGAACTATGGTTGTATCCATAGGGGTCATGTCCTCATCAGCCTTGACCACTTTGGACCCATTTGTAGAGGTCATGGTGAAAATAAAGTGTCTCACTGAAGCGACGACTTGTAGCCAAGAAGAAACAAAGTCGATGAAAGGAACCCTTCAAGACTTTAGTGTTCTTCTCAACAACTTACTCAGTGAGTTTGGTGCGAAAAGATCAGTCCTTCTGAGGATACTGTACCAACTCATACGAGTATGATTGTACTACAAGCCAAAGCTTTAGAGAAACACCTATCCACTCTGAAGACCGATCAGGCGGAGTTGATTAGGGATGCAGTCAGGGGTGCTGTAAAACTATGCCTTGGTAAAACTCAAGGCATATGACTAGAACCTCAACCTACATCCGATCGAGCATGACTTCACCTACTCTTTCAAAGAGGCGTCTCGCTTGATCAATGAAGTAGAGCCAATTGGATGAAAGGTGTCTAAAGAAATGCAACTTGGCTCTCCTTCTTTAGAGTAGAGTAGTTTGTAAAAAATTTTTGTAAAGACTTACCTTTGGGTGATGAATGAACTTCTATCTTTTCCTGAAATTTATCTTGTTGAGCAATTAGTACTCGTAAGATAAAAAGAAATGAAAGTGAACGGATTTATGACTAAGAAATAAAGTTATATTGATAACTCTATCCTAGCCCCCGACTATTTACATTGTTTATGCGTATAAACAAACCAAATAGTATAGAGTGAAATATGCAGAGAGTAGAGAACAGAGTAGTTCATCTGACCATTGTTGTTAAATTTGATTATCATGTACTAGCAACTAAACTCAGGAATGAGACGACGCTAGGAAGTTCCTTCTAGTGGGCAGGACCACATGCAGAGAGGAAAGACTTCGACTAGGTGTTGTTACCTTTCTTAGACCAGATTAATGATGACAATGACATAAACAATTAGATGATAAATATTCAGAGTTCATTCTCGTACATTTGTTCAATGTTTTCGTAGACAACACAATTGATGTATGCTGATAGCAGGAGTTAGAGATGTTTTGTCACTAGGGAAATTCTAGTGGGCAAGACCGCGTGCAGATAGGAGAGGATACGACTAGTGGTGTCACTTATCTGATCAGTTAAACAAATTATATGTACTAGAAGTAGTCGGACAAACATAAAAGAAGCTCTACTGAACATATGACAATAAAAATTTGAATATAATGAAAGTTTTATTCAAAAGAGTAGAAATGTTACACATAAAACTTGTGCAATTGATCGATATTTCAAGAGTTCAAGAGAATCTGGCCATCCTCCATAGCAAGTCATACCGAGTCGGGGCGAGTGACTTCGACCACAGTGTAAGGACCTTCCCACTTCGAAGAAAGTTTGTTCCGATTAGACTGGAATTAAATTTTTCTTAATACCAAGTCACCTATAGCAAGGCTGTAAGGTTGGACCTTACGATCGTAGTACTTATGCATGGCTTGCTAATAGACTGTTGATTGGATTATGGCTTGCTTTCTCTTCTCTTCGAGCAAGTTGATGTCATCCGCTCAAAGTCGCTCTTGGCTAGAGTCGCTAACGCTTTCGACCATTGTCGACCAAATCTTTAGTTTTGGGGAAGAATGGCTTCAGCCCAAAAGACTAGGAAAAATGGAGTTTCTCCTGTCTCTCGACTAGGAGTTGTACGAATTGCCCATAATATAGAAAGTAATTCTTGGACGTAAGCCCCCGAGCGCTTTACAAGCTGGTCGAAGACTCGAGCCTTGATTCCTTGCATTATTTGGCCATTCGCACGCTCAACTACCCCATTACTCTGAATTATTTGAAGAGCTTGAGCTAGTTGGTGTATTTGACAGCTATGAAACTAGCATTATACACATTTCTTAACTAGATCCTTGGCATCATTAAGGGCTGTTGGCCAACAGAAACCTTGTTGAAAGGCATTACCGGCAAACCTCCTATAAGAGGCATGTGCTCCATAGACACCCCCACATATGTCATTAAGGAGTTTTGATCCTTCTTTCTGCGATATGCATCACATGAGAACCCCTTGGGTACCTCGTTTATAGAGAATCCCATCGACCAAGGTATACATCCTGGCCTTACGGGCAAGACGGTCTTCTTCTAGATCGTCATCGGGCATTGAACACTTCTGAAGGTAGTCGTAGATGGGAGCCATCCACGTCTCTTCGTAATCTAAAGATGTTGTCTCATCAGGAGTTGTCTTTGATGCTTTGACTAGAGATGACTCTTGGAGTTGCTCCAAGAAGTTCCCTGGCGGTACTTGGGATCGAGCGGAAGCTATTCGAGCCAACTGGTCTAGGATAAAGTTATCCTTTTGAGGGATATACTATAACTCAAAATAAAAAAAGTGCTTTTGAAGCTTTCGTACTTCTGACAAGTATTGAGACATGGTCGTACTTGAGCACTGATACTCTTTTCTAACCTGATTCACAACTAGTTAAGAGTCTCCACTCACGAGTAGTTGGCAAATCACGAGCACTTTATTGGCTCGTATGCCAACCATCAAACCTTCATACTTAGCCACATTGTTAGTGGTAGAAAGAGCAATTGGATGGCATACTTTAAGGTCTCTCCTGAGGGAGATTCTAGGATCACTCCAGCCCCTGAGCCACTTAGTGTAAGTGACCCATCGAAGTACATCATCCACTGGTCATGGGAATCGTACTATTAGGGATCCAAAGCAAGTTCAAGATTTGTCCATTCGACGACAAAGTCTGTCAAGATCTAGGATTTAATGGCTGTTCGGGACACGAAATGGAGGTCAAACTTTCCAAGTTCTACCGACCATTTTATCATGCACCCCACTGTTTCCTTATTATGAAGGATCTCTCCTAAAGTAAATTCAAACGGCACAATTATCTTATGCACCTCAAAATAGTGCCTCAACTTCCTCGAAGACATAAGGAGGGCATAGAGGAGTTTAAGGACCTAAGGGTAGCGCTCCTTAGGACCATGTAAAACTTCACTTACATAGTATACTGGTCGTTGGACGTCCTCGCGCTCTGTGACTAGTGCAACACTTACTGCCTGTGGAGTGGCGGATAGATACACTAAGAGTGTCTCACTTGGTTTTGGAGAAACTAGGATAGGAGCACTCATAAGATATCTCTTGACATCTTCAAAAGCGTCATTGGCCACTTTCGACTACTCGAAACCCTCATGTTTCCTCAAAAGCTTAAAGAAAGAAAGGCCCTTTCCTCCCAGACATGCGATGAAATGACTTAGAGCCACCATGCACCTGGTGAGTTTTTCGACTTCTTTCTTCATGGTCAGAGAGCACATCTGTTCGATGGCCATCATCTTCTTAGGATTTGCTTTGATACCTCTTATCGAAGTAAGGAATTTGAGTAATTTTCCTGAGGAGACTCCAAACACACACTTCTCGGGGTTAAGCTTCAAGCGATGCTTTCTAATTTGTCGAAGGTCTCCTATAGGTCTGAAATGTGATTAAGTCGTTTGACTTTTTTCATGACCAAATCATCAGTATAGGCTTCCAAATTTTGGCCTATTTGATGTATAAAGATCAATTGCATTAAATGCTAAAAAGTCGAACCAGTATTTTACAAGCCGAATGGCATCTTAACATAGCAAAATACTCCAAACGGTGTGATAAACGCGGTCTTCTCTTCATCTTTTGAAGACATACTGGTTTGGTGGTAACTAGAGTATGCATCTAGAAAACTTAACATTTCACAACCAGCGAAAAGTCATCTTTTAGACAAGCTTTATTTAAATCAGTATAGTCTATACTATGCACCACTTACTATTAGACTTCCTAACCATTATAGGTTTAGCCAACCACTTTGAGTGATCAACTTCTCTTATAAGGCCTGCTTTAGTAGGCCTGCCATTAGTAGCTTGTCTAATTTCGGCTCGATAGCTTCCCGTTGATTTAGTGCAAATCTCCATAATTTCTATTTTACAGCCTTCTTATTAGGTCGAAGAGCTAGCTTATGCTCGATCACATCTACATTTGCCCAGAGGAAGGCGAGGAGGGCATCTTCCTATGCAGGGTCGGAAGTAACCCCGATGCGAACTATCTTCAAAGGCTCCACTAGGTACAGAGGAACTTTTTTTGACTTATTTGTTCGGCTTCAGTGTGGCTTTAGGCTTCGAGAGCTTGCTCAAAGGCTGCGCTTTGGTAGCTGGCCAACCATCTCGAGAGATTGTGATCGCACGTTAGTGCCATCTTCTTGTCATAGCAAACTGTGATGACTCCCTTGAGACCTGGCAACTTAAGACATTGATACGCATAATGAGCAACTATTAGAAAATGTGCCAGGGTTGGTCGTCCGAGTATGGCATTATATGCCGTGTCGAAGTCGACCACATGAAAGGAGATTTTCTCTCTGCTGAGATTATTCGGAGACCCGAATGTGACAAGCAGAGAGACTTGGCCAATAGGCTTGGCTGAAGATCCTGGTATGATTCCATGAAATAAAGTATAGACTTTATTCTGGTATGAGGGACATGCATCTTGTCCAGAGCATTAACAAATAAAATATTTAAAGAACTGCCACCATTGATCAACGTGTGATTCACTTAACAGTTGTTGATGGTGGGCTCAACCATGAATGGAAACCGACTGGGTCAAATCGAAGGAATTGAGCAATCACTTTTCTCAAAAGAAATAGTGACTTCTGACCACTTTGGAATATAATTGACAAAGAGAGGGTCGATAGAATTTACCACTTGTTTGACAGCCTTATACTATCGCTTGGACTCGTACGCCGAGGATCCACCATAGATATGCTCGATGGTGTGCTTTGGGTCCTGAAAAGGCATGTCTTCATCCTCGTTCGAATGTTTTCGACCGCTCGTCTATCCCAACACCTCACTTGTTGGAAGCAAGCCTTTGCTAGAATAATAATCCATGAGTTTCCACTAGAAAACTTGATAATTGCAAAGATCATGCCACTGTTCTTATGAAGAGGGCACCATCTGGGTTTGTTGTCCTTCCGTGCGGGTGCTTTGCTTTTACCCCGGTCGGAGTATTGCTTGAAGATGCGTGGCTCTTTGTCACCCATGGCTAAGACTTCCAGCCAGAGGTTTCTATTCTTTGGCCTTATTCTTGGACTTCTTAGCCTTCTCCTTCCTCCTACTACCCTCGTCTTGCTCTTTGGAACCTGGCTTGACTTGATCGATGGTCCTAGTCCACTCGACTGCTTCAGCGATAGTTGCATAGTGGTCTACCATCTCAAAGAGCTTGGCGACGGTGGTCGAAGGATTTAAGGTGACGTCCTCTATGAACCTCCTGTTGCGTACACCCTTCCTAAATGCCCTAATGATAGAAGTGTCAGAGACCTTTGGAATCGAGTTAAGAACCTGATTAAAGCATCAGATGAACTATCATAAGGTCTCATCATTGCTTTAGTGAATTCGATGCAAGTCATCGTCCTTCCCAGGTCGATTATATGTACCCTGGAAGTTGGCCATCAGAAGGTCACAGAGGTATTGCCACAAGTAGATTGACTCGAATGGCTAGTTGATCCTTCGAGCACCATCGAAAGATAGTTTGCCATGACGTACTTGCCTGTCTTGCTGCTCAAACCATAGTCATGTAAATCTGGAGGAACTCGATAGGATTCTGGGACACATCAAATTTCTCCATATTCATCGGTTGAAACTGCGATGGCTAGTGCACTACTCGAAGTTCAGGCATGAACACCCGGCATCTAGTAATGATTTCTTGATGTCTCCTTTGCGGGAAAGGGTAGTTGACATCACCAGGCAATCGTACTCGATGATTCCCAGCAGTCGATGGACCAGACCGATAGTAGGTTTGTCCGTACGAGGGTAGTACTCCACATACTCCATTTGCTGCTACAGATTCCTCACTTGAGGTGGTGATCAAGACTCAACTTGTCGACCATAGCCGTTTGAGGTACTCTCCTCCAACTGGTATTGTGATCGAGAGTGTGACGCGCCCTGTTATCATGTCAAACCCAACTAGATGTGGTCGTACCTTGCCGATTCTCGTAGTTATGACGGTGAGGGTGCTCAAGTCTGGCCATCGGATCATAGAGCCTTTGCGCAATCCCTTCAACGAAGTGGTCATAGCTCGGTGCCCGAGCAAGCTCTTGAGTTAGATTCTCAAGCAAGTCATTGATCCATTGAAGCTCCTGAGCCTCTTTAGACTGGTACTAGACACGCCCAGGCAAAAACCTCTAGGTAGCCAATCGTCTTGTTTGAGCGGTCTCAAGATCCTTGATCGTTGATGCTGGATAGGGTTGCCTCACAGGAGAGTCATTATTTCTAGGATTTCTCCCACGCTCATCAGAGTACTGATCGGGTTCATCACTAGAGGTCTCCTTACCATCCTCATGAGAGGTGGGAGAGAGTGCTCGGTGGGAAGCATTCTCAGGCCTTCCTTCGAGAGGATGATGATGATTTGCGAGCAGGGCAAAGACCTCCCTCTAGAATCTCCACTTCTGGGGGAGGCCTCCTCATCTGAAGAATCATCAAATGAGATTGCCTCATGGCCTGGAGTAAACCCCACCAGGTAGGGGAATTCTAGGTTATAATTGTCCCTAGTCGGATCTGTTCCCTGTGAAAATATGGGTGAATGAGAAGAGTGCTCACCCATTCTCTTTGCAGATTCGATTGGAGAGTCACCACCATTAGTTGGTGATGGATTCCCAGATTGGTAGCTTCCAGGGCTTGCTGAAACTACTGGAGTGTCACCGCAGGGCTCGAACGCTCGGGGGCAAATCTATTGTCACGTTGCGAGTCCTCATCATGGTCGGGTTGACCCTTGCCACTTGGGGGAAGTGAGTCCTCCGTTGGATGTACTGCTGTGGGGTATTTGGATCCCTCGTCAAGCTTTCCAGTAGTGTCATCTCTAGGATCATTGGATGGATCTCTAGGGACCAAACTCACCATCGGAAGCAAGCATAGTCTGCTCATAGTTGTAGCAGGCCTCCATATAGTTATCCATGTAGTTGGCTAAGTCGAACCAGTTCTCCTTGTTCCATTCATCTGCCATGAGGACATCAGGAGGAAAAAGGAAAAAAATTGCCGATAAGGAAATTACCGAAGACATGGAAAAAGAAAATCCCCATAGACGGCGCTAACTATCGGTGTTTTAATATCGATCTTACGTATGAATTGTTTGGATTCAGGGATTCTCTTAGAAGACTAAGCTATGGTCTTGCGGAACAGAGACACGGGAAGTTTTATTCAGGTTCAAGCCTTCTCCTGGGAGAATAATAACCCTACATCTTATATGATTGCTAATTAGAGGAAATGATTACAATGGTATAATGAAAGATAGCCTACACTATCTCTAATCTGGCTTCACTCTCCTCTATCCCTTTCTCTCTCCTGACGTTAACCTTTAAATAGTTGGCCAAGTGACGGCTGTTGTCCCACTCTAGAAGACGCCTTAACGCTTCGGGTGATAAGTTATTGTCAGAGGGACATAATGACCTACTTGCCATGCAGCGGTTGTTGTCAGATAGAGATCGTTTGTGGTTATTGGATAAACACACATTCTAACTGCCTTGTCAGATGTCTCCATGATGTAGTAGGATATCGCTAGACAAGTCAATCAGATATAGGGAGGCTGTAGAAAAGTCTATGATCACAAGGTGATAGAAAGTCATAGAAGCACTTATGATTTTATGGTCATAGACAAGCTTACGACCATGAGGTAGTCATAGAAGGACTTACGACTTCATGGTTGTAGAAGAGCTTACGATCATAGGATAGTTATAAAAGAACCAATGACTATCTCGTTCCCTTGTTTGCAAGGGGTACACCCAGAGAACATAGTGATGTAATAATTTGAGAATTGTTCTATCCTCGTCAGTACTGATTTTGCTTTTTGGAAGTGTCATATGCAAGCGTACATTGAGGCTCATGGTAGTGATATTTGGAAAAAGATTTCTCAACCTTATGTGGTTCCTACTAATGATACCACCAAAAATAAAACAGATGTGAATTTAAATGCTCATGCTCGTAACTTACTTTTTCAAAAAATTTCTCACAAAGATGATCCTATAGCTCATATTGCTTCTGCCCACTTAATTTGGAAAACTCTTTACAAATATCATGAAGGAACCACTAAAATAAAAAAGTGCGCAACAATCTATATCAAAAGAATACTTGGATTTTGCTATGAAACCTGGTAAATCTATAGATGATCTTTTTGCTTATTTTGAAAAGATTATGAGTAACTTGAATGGAGTTGGTGTTATTCCTACTGATGGAGATAATGCAACTAAAATTTTGAGGTCTTTAGGTCCAAAGTGGTTGATGGTAGTCACAACTATTAATCAAACCATCAATCTAGATACTCTTAACCATGGATGATCTGTGTTCTATATTAAAAACCTATGAGATGGAAGCTTTGCCATCTAAGACTAATAAATCTTCATTTTTAGCACTTGTGACTAACCCCGTGCAGGCTGTTTTGTCGAGTACCTCATCTTGTGTTTTTATGTCTATTCTGACTTCTTTTTTAGAGGAATAGTTCGAGCAGCTACTTGAATAAGACCTGGTGCTGATCTCCTCACGGGCTTACAAGGCACTCAACAACATGAGGATGAGGAAGCGAGGTGGCACTCCAGGTTCAATCAGGTGCTTCAAGTGTGATGAGTCAGGCCATATTAATATGGACTATCCCAAGCTCAAGGGGGAAAAAGTGGACAAGAACTATCATCGTCGACCATCTAAGAACAACACTAAGGGTGGATATTTTTATCGCGAAGTGGCTGAGAAGGTTCTATTAGCAATCGAGTGCCTTGGTCTGAGTGATAGTGACTTTGAGAGCTGCGATGACGATGACCACGATGAAGATGATGTCAAGGCAAGAAGAAGAGCACCGACAACTACACGGGTATGTGCTTCAAGATGAGCAACAACAACGATGACGTCTACAGTGATCCTGATCAGGTAAGACCATCATTTTGAAGAAGGTCTAGTTAAACCTGTTATTGAATTGAAAAGGACTAAAAAGAAATTGAAAGAAAATAATTTTGTAGTTGAAAGCTTGAATTCTGGGTTACTAGGCTTAAAGCATCTATTCCTAAAGATGATTCTTGTGAAGTTTGTCAAGTCTTACACTCTGAGTTGAAAACTACTAGATCTGTTAATGCAACAAGTCTAGTTCAACTTAGAGATGCAACTGATAAATTTGATCCACTAAGCATGCTACATGACTCCTATGAGGGAAATCTTAAACTTGCTAATGATGAAATTGAAAAGCTTAAGTCTAACTCATCTAAAGTATGCTCTAAATGTGATTTTCTCCAAGTTAGACTTAACACTTCTCAAGAATCAATCCAATAGATACTTTATC
Source organism: Dendrocalamus latiflorus (assembly GCA_017311315.1). Taxonomy (NCBI): domain Eukaryota; kingdom Viridiplantae; phylum Streptophyta; class Magnoliopsida; order Poales; family Poaceae; genus Dendrocalamus; species Dendrocalamus latiflorus. The sequence goes on from CM029616.1 coordinate 20,355,104, forward strand.
ATGAGATTCTCTGTTGCTCTAAATGTCCTAAACTTAACACTGAAATAGAAGCTTTGACTAGACAACTTAATGATTTTGCAAAAAAGGAGAGATCAGCTTAATCTAGTGCTTCTAAGGGTCTTGCTAATGAATCTGTTAAGTGCTAGTTGTGTTCCTCCCTGTCTAAAGAAATCGAGTACCTTAAGAACACTTTAAAGAGGTTTTGTTTGGCAAAAAGAATTTCAATATGATCCTAGACAAGTCAAAAACTAGTGCAAAAAATTATGGTCTAAGATTTAATTTTATTGAGCATGCTAAAAATAATCCTTCTAAAGTTGTTAAGGTACTCGAACTAAGAAAATTTGAAGTAGAATCTGAGTCTAAACAAATTGTCTTTAGATCTGCTGGTATTGCAAAAGAGTTCTCTACCAAACTAAGTGCTGTGAAGTCGGGTGGAATGACCATTCATCAAGATAAGTATCAATGCACTTATTGTGGTAGAGATGGTCATTTGGTTCAATTTTGCTTTAGAAAAGCAAAGAAAGAGAAGAGAGAGGATAAAGAAGTTCTTTCGACTAGCTGCTTCCTGTGGTCGATTTGGCACAATTGGACCAGATTTTTGACCAAGTACTGCTCGTAGTTGTACCAACATGGTCAGACAAGATTTTCTACCAATGTTTACTGATCATTTCCAACCAGGAGTTACCATGCAATCTGACCAAGTGGTGGTTAGACCAATGTTCCGACTAGCTTTTCATACTCAATAGATCAAGCGATGGTCAGACCAACTATACTATGGATACAACCATATTTACTATGATTGTTATTCCAATTACAAAAGCTCCTACGCATCACTTAAATTATCAGGTGAGCTCGTGTCGAAGAGATTTTACTTTGTGTGATAAAGAACTTGTGATATTACATAACGAGAGTTCGTTGCATCTATTGTTATGTACCGAGATTTATGATCAATATCATGCAATATGTAAGGCTACACATCTATTAAAATTGAGGACAATTTTTTGTTAAGAACAAGAGGATGATGTGACCATGCCACAAACACAAATGACCATCACACCCAATATCAAGATTGAACAAAAGGTGAATTTGTTTCTTTAGCTTCAACATATTTTAAATGAGAATATGATGCTACCTAATGATGAAAATGTATATTTGCACAGCTATACAAGCAAAATTACATCACCACTACAAGCTCATGGTTGGGGTCCACCTAAAGGGAAGCCAACTAGCATATCAAGACCAAGTCGACATCTTCCACAACTCTTTATCAAGGTCATCATGTCATTTTTGTCCAAGTCAAAGCCACAGTTCAAGTTGGACATGTTCTGAAATCTAATTCGGCCTCCAGATACCGCACCCATAGTTCTTCTATGCTGCTGCCAAGTCCCGCCTACCCGTCACCTTAGCACGACACATCTCTTCCCCCTTGTCTCCTACTGCACCTCATGTTCCATGACAAGAATCCGACCATGCTGCTCGGTTGCACTCGCGAGAACTCGTGGTTTGCCCTCAGCCATTCCATGCCTATAAAGCCCCCCGACTGTGCCATTGCTCTTTAGCTCACCCTCTCGGTCTCTTGTGCATAGTCCTTAAGCACTTCGCTCACTGGGACGTCGAGAAACCAAAGTCGTACGTGACGCCGGCAAGCACGCCACCATGTTCTAGCTAATCTGGTGAGCTTCTCTTCTCTCGAACTCCGTCACAACACAACTTACCTCCCCCTTAAGCACCCTACTCATTTGATCGACATTTCATGCAGTGGACCACTCGGGCTAGGCCTTCTATTTCATCTCCAACTAGGACACCGCTGTAAGACTTCCTCTCTTTTTGGTGAGTTGGACCTCGATTCCTTTTGCCCATACCTCTGCATCCATGCGCAGGCCCATGTGCCCCCTTTTGTAGCTTCACTGTTGCTGAAAATTGTTGCCGCCAAGAACCTCCTCTTTGCCACCAGCAGAGTCTCCAAGGCTAGCCTCCTCCGCTCCTCCTCAAACACCGCCCTCACCTCCTGTGAGCTCCTTCTCCCTCGTAGAGTATGTGAAGTAAAAAAAAGAGCTAAAGTGATCGAAGTCAAAAAGAGAACTAAAGTAATTGAAGTCAAAACAAGAACTAAAGTAGTCAAACTGGAAAAGAGAACCATAGTTGAAACCTTCGACTATAACTGCCGTTGTAAAAAACCTTGACCACTGCTGTTGTCAAAATTTTTTACTACAGCTAGTGTCGAACTCTTCGACCGTTGCTGGTGTCAAAATCTTTGATAGCTACCATTGTCAAAATCTTCGACTACAGGTGTAGTCAAACTATTCGACCACAACTGGTGTCAAATTCTTCGACCACCGCCATAGTTGAAATCTTTGACTATAGGCGTAGTCGAACTCTTCGACCACAACCGGTGTCAAAATCTTTGACTGCTGCCATTGTCGAACTCTTCGACCATAGCTAGTGTCGAACTCTTCGACTACTGCAATTGTCAAAATCTTGGACCATAGGCGTAGTCAAACTCTTTAATCGCAACTGGAGTCAAAATCTTCGACCGCTGCCGTAGTTGAAATGTTTGACCATGGCCAAAGTCGAGACATTTGACTGCTACTAAAGTTGAGACTTTCGACTGTAGCCAGACTCATAATCTTTGATCATTGACTATAGTCATAAACTATAGAACTCGGTCAGTAGTCGAAAACTACGGAACCTAGTTGATGTCAAAAACTACACTACCCGGTCGACAGTTGGAAGCTACATAACTTGGTCAATGGTTGGTAGTCGATAATCAGAGCATCTGAGTACTATAGTGGCCAAAGAATGTTAGTGGTCATAAAGAGTACTGTACCAACCGAGAAGAGAGAATTCAAACCAAGCCAAAACTTAAACGCTTATAACTTTTGCATACGAACTTTGAATTTAGTGATCTTTGTTTCCAAATTTTTCTAAAATCATGATATTCCTTACTATATAAAAATATTTAATTTTAGTTGGTGTTCAAATTTCTTTGGCTCTTATTCACATTAATCTAGATTTTTATCGAATAGACGACTTCACGCCGGACAACTTTGAGAACGCATCTGAATCATTCTCTGAGCAACAAGAGCAAGGCAAGCACACCTTTTGACCATGTTGATCCCAGTATTTCAATTATTGTGTATTGTTTGCAAAATCTATTATGTATGCATGTATGTTTCACTAAAATGGCTCTACTGCAGGTATTGGTGGTTACAACCGCTCATATGTATTGAACCTCCCTTACGGATTTGATATCCTCACTGTTGTAACCCTTAAGACATGATTAGGCATAGCTAATGTCAAAATTTGGGTATACTACATTGAGTACATGTTCTAGATGCTTAGCCACGCACTAGTTTCTGCTAAGTTTAAACTTTCGAACAAATTTTCACATAGACTTGATGGTTTCAAAATGTTAGACTAGAGGAGGAACTTCTGTAGAGAGTTAGAAACTATTTAAATAGCTGTGCTCACGGTTATGAGCATGCATGGATGTACGCGTCTTCCGTATGCCATGCCCATAGGTGGGAATTGTGCGATAATCACAGCCGAGGAGGGCTGCGAATGGATTTCATCTACTATTATGGAAATTATATAAATGTTATTTTATTACAAGTTAAATGCTCTTTATAATTCCATTAACAAATTATTACTTATTGATATTACAAATGAAATTTGTTTCATGCTGAAAATAACTTTGTCTAAAGCCTCATCCTTTGGTTGCCTTGCATATATGTAAAATTTTGCGATACACTATAAGTCTTGCTGAGTACTCAATGTACTCAACCTTGCTTAAATTAGTGTTGATCAGAGAATGAAGAAGGTTATGTGCTCGACGATGTGTATTTTGGCCCCAGCATCAGGGAATTCGATAATGGGGCTTTCTAGGGCCTAACTCCAGTCGGTTGCCTGTGGCTATGAGGTCATATGACTGGATGCTTTTGCTATGTACTAGACTTCCACTGTATTTTTATTCTGGACCTAATGTTTATTTGGCCGATCAGCCCTATATACATAAAGTATACTATGCATTGCTTATATATTACCCTTTTGTTGTCAACTAATCATGTGTGATGTGTATGAATGTGATCTCAATGACGTGAATGTGTGTGCTAGCTACTGATTATGGAACTTGTACAGAACACATACGGTGACTTCTGTCCCCACAACATCCACAGTCCAATGGTGCGGTCGAACGGAACAACGACACCATCTCCATGGGTGCTAAGAAGTGCCTCGTAGGTCTCTCAAAGGTCAGATGGCCGCAAGAGCTGCTAAGTGTACTCTGGTCCATCTGCACCATGACGACAAGCCCTACGGGGTTCACACCGTTCAAGCTCCTCATTAGAGATGAGGCAGTCACACCGAAGGAAATCAAGGCTAGGTCGAGGTGGATACTCACTCCAACTCCAACCGAAGAGCGAGCAATGTCTTGGACCTCTTTGATGGGATATGAGTTAATGCAACTAAGCACGTCACATAGTATGTGCACTTATAACACAGTCATACAACAACAACGTGCACCACCAGGAGCTCAAAGTAGGGGACTTCGTCCTAAGGAAGGCACTACAGGCTGCAATAGTTGGCAAGCTAGAGTCCAAATGGGAAGGCCCCTACATCATAACAGCAGCCCTACAACTAAGGGCATATCGTTTGGCAACCCTCGAGGGGAGAGACCTCAAACACACATGGAATGCAGGTCACCTCTGTCATTACTATTTATAGTAACAATGGGGCGTGTAGCCCATGTGTATTGCATGTTCACGTATCTATAATAGCTCACCCGAACAAATGGGAAGATATAAATAAAACCCCATTTTCAGGTGCAAACTGTTGTCCACGATTCCTATGTGTGAGCCGTGTGGAGTCCATGGTCTCCACGCAAACTCTACGGAGTATAAATAGCCAAGTGGATTCCATGACCTCCGTGCGAACTCTGTCGAGTATAAAGCACTGGGAACTTAGTCGTCGTAGGCAACTCCACAGAATATAAATAGCCGCGCAGAGTCCATGGCCTTCGCATGAACCCTATGGGATATAAAGTGCCGGGAACTTAGCTGTGCCAAGCAACTTTACGGAGTATAAATAGTTGTGTGGAGTCCACAGCCTCCGTGTGAACTCTACATAGTATAAATAACCACACAGAGTCTATGGCCTCTGTGCGAACTCTGCAGAGTATAAAGCACCGGGAACATAACTGACCTGTGCAACTCTATGAAGTATAAATAGCCGTGCATGTCCATGGCCTCCGCACGAACTCTATGGACTATAAATGCTGTGCGGAGTCCACGGCCTCCGTGCGAACTCTATGGAGTACAAATACCCGCGTGGCGTCCACAGCCACCACATGAACTCTACAGAGTATAAATAGCCACACGGAGTCCATGGCCTCCACATGAACTCTGTGGAGTATAAAGCACCAGAAACTTGGCCATCTCGGACAACTCTATGGAGTATAAATAGCTGCACGGAGTCCATGACCTCTGCACAAACTCTATGGAGTATAAATACCAGCGCGGAGTCCATAGACTCCACGTGGACTCTGTGGAGTATAAAGCACCGGGAACTTAGTCATCCCGGCCAACTCTACAGAGTATAAATAGCTACACAGAGTCCACGACCTCTGTGCGAACTCTACAGAGTATAAATAGCCACGAGGAGTTCATAGTCTTAGCGTGAACTTTACATAGTACAAATAGCCGCACGGAGTTCACAGTCTCCGCATGGACTCTATAAAGCATGAATAATAGTGTGGAGTCCACGGCCTCTGCACAAACTCTAAGGAGTATAAATAGCCATGTGGAGTCCATCGTCCCTACGTAAACTCTACTGAGTATAAATAGCCGCGCAGAGTCTATAGTCTCCGTGTGGACTCTACGGAGTACGCATAAAGTACGAAGTCCACGATCTTTATGTGGACTCGGTGGAATATAACAAGCGCATATTTTCAAGACTTCGTCCCACTATCAACTTCATCAACACTCGTTCAAAGGGTGGGGAACAGAGCACGCGTTTTCAAGACTATGTCCCGCCGCGGACTTCGTCCCATCACCGACTTCGTCGATGCCCGTCTAAATGGTGGGGGATGGAGTGCGCATTTTCAAGACTTCGTCCCACCGTCAACTTCATCGACGCTCATCCGAGGGTAGGGAATGGAGCGTGCGTTATTAACACTTTGTCCCGCCATTGACTTCATCGACGCTCACACGAAGCATGGGAGACGAAGCACACTTTTAAGACTTCATCGCACCGCCAACTTCGTTGATGTCTGTTCGAAGGGTGGGGGATGGAGTGTGTGCTTTTCACGACTTTGTCCTGTCATCGACTTCATCAACATCCATCCGAAAGGTGGGGGACGGAGTACACATTTTGAACACTTCATTCCACTATCAACTTCATCGATGCCTATATGATGGAGCGCATCCTTTTAAGACTCCTTCCAACCGCCGACTTTGTCGATGCCCACCCGAAGGTTGGGAGATAGAGTGCGCGCTTTCACAACTTCATGGACACCCCGAAGGGTGGAGGATAGAGCGCGTGTTTTGTAAGACTTTATTCCACCGCTGACTTCGTCGATGCCCATCCAAAGGTGGGGGACAGACATTTGTTTTCAAGACTTTATCCCATTGCTGACTTTGTTGACGCCTGTCTATGACCACCCTATGGTTGTAAGCCTTCCCATGACCAACTCATGATCATAAGTTTTCCTACGAGCATGACACAGTTGTGAGGATGTCTATGACCACCCTATGGTCGTAAGCCTTTCCATGACGCTCGTATGGTCGTAGGCCTTCTTACGAGCATGACATAGTCGTCAGCCTATCTACCTCCACCTTATGGTTGTAAGCTTTCCCAGGACAACTTCATAATCGTATGTCTTCTTACGAGCATTACATGGTCGTAAGCCATTCTACGACCACCTTGTGGTCCAACAACCTTCTACGATCACCAAGTGACCGTACGATCTCCTATGACTAAGCCCAACTTCCACTAGCTTGTCCACGACAATCCGCTCCCCTACAAGGGAATTGGCATAGAGCACACGTCTCCAAGACATTGTCCCATTGCCGACTTCGTCGATGCCCGTCCGAAGGGTGGGGGAAAGAGTGCACACTTTTCATGACTTCGTCCCACTGTCGACTTCATTGATGCCTGTCTAAAGGGCGGGGATGGACCATATGCTTTTCATGACTTCGTCCCGCGTCGTAAACATCAACGAGGCAAAACGAGCAACAAAACAATTGTCGTAAACATACCTTCATCCCTATCACCTCGAGAGTGCTTGCCAGGAGCTCCAGCCTACAAGAGGAAAGCATGTGACGATCCAGAGCTATGTCTGCAAAGTCCACTACTCCCTGGAAAACCTTCAACGCCTCTAGCTGAGAGACAAAGTCCACCACAGAGAGCCACCGGGACTCTGAACCAGTGGCTTTAGGGATGATTGAGCCCGAGGACAAGTCCATGGCAGCAGCACTAGCTAGGGTGTGGCTAGCTTCATCGCTAGAACCCTATGCGCCTCCTAGTGATCAAGGACCCTCTGGTGCCAACGATAGTGTGAGGGAGCAGATCGGAGAGAGCCTCACGAAGTCACAAGAGGAGATTGAGTTATTCATACCTGTAGCTCAACTCGGAGAGGTTGACCATGACACAACAATGCTTGTAGACCCCACGGTCAAACTCACTAGAGCAGCGCCACTAGCGGCCATAGCAGAGCCTGATCCGGAAAGGGGGACGTCACAGTCAGAACCGTCCTCAACATGTGTTGTTAGATCCAATCAAAAGCCCATGCCCGTGATCACTAGGGGAGCAGATACTCAAGCATGCTTCACCACTCGGGATGCCGAAGAGGCCTTGCGTACCGACGAGGATGGAAGCACACCCTTGGGGTGGCCACAACCATGTTTTTCGAAGCAATCTCGGGGCCTCCGGCCTCGATTGCCCCGTCACCTAGGATCTCCATAGAGCTCACACCCCAACGGTCCTTCTCATGTTCAAGGTCAGAGTTCGCATAATTCACGGACTGTGACTCGCTTGCCGCTATGATCTCGTCCAGCCCACCCGACTCTAGTGGTGGGGGCACCAAGCACAGCGGTGGGCCATGCTCAGAGACCGAACACCCCGACGTGGGGGAGCCTCCACCCTCCTCCTTTGCATGCGCCGACTACTGTTGGGCACAGGATGGTCCGGCACAGGGAGGCTGAGGGCTTTGCACACTCAATTCACCCAACCGACGTTCGATGTTGCTGACACACAAGCTGTGCTCCTTCGCGATGTAGGGGCCGAGGAAGACGGCCACAATGCAGTCTACGTCCTCAAGAGAGAGCACTGCCATGAGTCACCATTGGGGTCACTGATGAACCAACGCATAACACTAATCGCAACAGTAACACCAATTAGCAACGATGCAATGCTGGGGCAAAGGTGGTGTAACATCCCAAAAATTTAAAATTGAAACATGTGAAGCTCTTAAATTATTTTTGCAATATATATTTTATTTGAATTTGGAGTTTATGGTATTTTTCTGAAATTTGGTTGAGGTTCCAAAAAGTTAAAAAATTCAGGAAAGAAAATAACACTAGTGATGTCATAAAAAGGAAATATGCAAATAATAGACAATTAAAATTTAAAATTTGAATATGAAAAGATGATCCAAAAAAAGGAACGGAGAAACTTGACTTAAAACATAAAATGTCATTATTGAAAATAATGGCATGAATAACAATAGAAGCAAGCAAATGAAATACCAACATATATGGATGAATATATATATACACACACATACCAAAATTTTGCACCTACAAATTTAGTGATAAGAATATATAAATATAAAATTAGATGAGCAAGAGGGGAATGAATAAAACATGAATTCTATAAACACAAATACACAAACCAAAACAAAAAAAAGAGAAGAGGTAGTCAGGCCGGCCAAATGGCCCGGCCCAACCCCTATTCCCTTTTCTCCCCGCCAGCCGGCCCAAATTCCCGCCCCGCCGGCCCATTTCCCCTCCCCTCTTGCCTTAACCCTATGACCAGCAGGGCCCCCGCGCCAGCTCTTCTCCCTCCCTCTGCCGGTGGGCCCAACCCCTGCGCAGGCGCGACTGCCTCCTTTCTTCTTCTTTTATTTTCCTCCCCGCGCTTCCTTCTTTCTCCTCCCCCTTCTGTGGCCGAGAGCTCTCCGCGTCACCCCTTTTCTTTTCCTCTGCTCTGTGCCGAACCTCTGCCCTGCTCCATCGCATCATGCAGCGCAAAGCTGCAGCTCTGCATGCGCCGACAGTTGCCCCCGTGCGCCAAGCCCCGCGCCGATCCATGCCTGACGGTTCTCCCCCTACGCTCGGTCGACTCCGCCTCCATAAGAAGGAAGGCGCGCCCCCAATCGCCTCGCCTCATCCCCCTCAACTCCCCACCACGGCGAATCGCCCCCAAAAGCCAGAGCTCGCCAGAGCGGTCCCTTTCCCCGAGCCTGGCCGCCACCGCCATTTCCACCGACATCACCTCCTCGGGCCACCATCTTCCGATTCCTAGCGGCGGGAGTGACGTCTCGACACCCCCGACCTCCTCCGACAAACACCAGAGCCCCTCCTTTCCCCCAGCCCGGCGACGACGTGAGCCCATGCGCCGCCGTCGGCTCGCCGTGGCCTCTTCCCGGCTCGGCGGATCACGTGGTGAGACTCCCCGGATCCCCCTCCTGCTCTTGCGCTGCTTAGCTTTCTCCTTCTTCCTCTCCAGTGCCGCCGCCCCAAGCAAACCTCATCGCCGGCCGTTCTTGGCGCCGCCGACCTTCCCTAACGCCATTCCGAGCCACGCCACCCCCTCCACCGGTTTACTCACCCTCCTCGCAACGCGTTTTGCTAGTCCCCGATAGCTCCCCAACCACCCTTTGCCGGCGACACCGCTGCCAACCTCGCGTCGTTCCCTCCTCTGTTTCGGCTGCTGTCTGCCCCTTTTGTTTACCCCCGGCCCTGCTCGCTTCTTCAGTTTCCGTTTCCCCCTTTCAGTCGCGAAAGACTGAAGGCCCAGCTGGCTAGCCGAGTGAACAATGCAAGCCCAGGTCACAGGTTCGAGTCCCCTTGAGGCCAAATTTTTATTTTTGCTTTCTTTAACCATTTCAAATAGAAGATAATTAGGAAATAATTCCAAGAAGCTGAGATAATCTATTTGGGTTCACATAAAATTTACCTATGCACCAAAATATAAAATTTATGCATATAAATGATTAAGTGATTAAGGAAAACCCATGGAGGCTAATAAATTGGATTGGTACATAAATAAGATTATAAAAGGACTAGCCCTCATATAGTGGGAACTAAAATGCAAATAGAAATGTAAACTAAAAATATGTTGCCAAATAAATTAAGGGAAGCCAATAAATTTGATTGGTATAAAAAAACATGAATGTTAAGTACGTAATAATGGATTAGTTATCGTATGTGAATAATGAAGGTAGTTTGAATAATTACTTAAACATCTAGATATTAATTAAAGGCATTAATAAGAAAAATTCTTTGGTTAGGTATTCAAATTTAGTAAAGATCTCAATTAAAAAGAAATTGCAAATAAAGTTAAAGGTTTTGGATATTATGTTTAGTTATAAAATGAAGGCTTCAGATTAAAGACTACCCTTAATTATAATTAGAATCTATGCCCACTATTTAACATGCCTCTATTAAACAAATTTTTGTGGTAGATTTTGCTAAACAGCAGATATTGAAATATGACCTTATATACCAAGCTTGCCCAGATAGCTAAGTTTAAACTAAAATTTGAAACAAAGCTAAGCCTAATAGTAGCTAAAGTATAAATAAGATAGAAATAGTGCCATTAATTAAATTTTAACACTAGATGTAATACATAATAATATTGAGCATAATTATATATATATATAGTAAGCTGGGACCCATATAAATAGACCCTAATTCAAATTAAACTTAGCCGAGTGATAACTAAAAGTACATAAAATGTTGTACCACAAAATGTTATATACCCAGACTATAACACTAAATCGGTAAGCTAAAAAAATTGTATACATCGCATATGCCCAAAATATTAACACTCGACAAAATGATACCCAACTAGACTCGTATACCGATTCATAGGTCTAACCTAACTCACAGAACTTCCCTGATAAATACAAAAATGATAAAAGAAATTGTTAATAAAAAGATCAAGTCATCGTACCCTACCGCAACCCTTGCCTCAAATCACCCGAATCACCTATTAACTTATAATAAATCTAAATTGAGTTTATTCAGATTTATTAGGATCTTTTGAGTTATTTGCTTTTATTTAGATTCGGTCGGCTATTGCGTATTTAGAAACTGAAGTCCTAAAGATTTCACAGATCAAACGTGGTCAGAGCAAGGTGAAGATAAAGAATAGAAGCTCAAGAGAAACCTTCGTGTGAGCTCAAGTCCGCAGTAAACCGCGTCAGGCGAGTCAATACTTTGATCATGTTGACCCTACATTGTCTGCAAATTACTTTTATTTAAATTTTCAAATTGCATGTTGTTATTTTATGTGCAAATATATGTTTGATTTAAGATTCTAGTTATATGCCCATTGTTCAACTTGATAGTATTATACCTCCTTGGAAAACTTGGATATGTGAGCCTTGTCACCTTAGTGGAAAATTATAATGGTTAGCTTTAGAAAATAAGTCCTTAATTATATGCCATGTTTAGCACTGTTTAGAAACCCGGGCCACCAAAATGCCCCAAGCATCACTTTTTATGACGAGAAACTGATTTGGACAGTCATAGTAGGAATGACTGGTATATTTTGACGTGATTATTTTATGCTCCCAAAAATCCCAACTTGCTTAAATATCTGGGCGGACGGTTTGGGGGCTGGTATGTGGTGCAAAGGAAACACAAATTATGGAGTGTGGTAGAACCGCTCAGGTAATCCTAAGGACTGAATCTTGTCATGATATCCTAAGTAAAACCGTACAACCACAAGTCTGTAAAATACAACATGGCTAACTAAATTTATAGAGACCCTCGGACTCATCTCACCAGTAGTGGATAGGAGTAGATATGCAAGGGCAAGGGGAGGCCTAAAGGGACACCAAGTGGAGGGTGAAGTAACTAGCTGTACTAGCGTTGCGGGGAGTGGAGCTCGGCTGCGCTAGTAGACGTGGTTACATCCCGTGCAACATATCGGACCTACCGTAAGTGGGAGCAGCCCATAGGTTGAGATGACAAAAGAGACTAGATACTTTGAACAGTCACTGTGATGGTCTGCTCAACCACACGACTAAGGAATCGTGTGGGGAAACGAGTTGATTGTCTCTTGTGGTGAAAGTGTACAAACTCTGCAGAGTCAAAACTATTCGAATAGACGTGCCCACGGTCAAGGGCGGACATGGGAACTTAACCAGATATAGTTCTATTTTGAAAACCTTATGGGTGTGTTTGGAAAAGTGATGGGCCGCAGAAAGCCCAAGTTTAGATTGTCCTAGGTGTCGCCCCAATGATATTGTAAGCAGTTATAACGCTGAAAGATAAGCATATGGTGCAGATGATATGTAACGGTGGATAGAAATCTGGATCACTATTATGGATATTGCATTCTTTTCACACATTACGATTTTATTCAAACTGCTAGGTCTCAGAAAATTTCTATGTATCATATTTTAAATGCAATTTATAGCAAATAAAATAACCTGAGCCTTCTTTTGATAAGCCATCCATGATATCTATGTGCACCCTGTGTATTGGCTCGCGAAGCACGGTGGTTTGTGCTCACTCTCGCTCTCATAAATAATCCAGAATCAGGAGTCAAATCACTACACTTCAGCAATACGACTGGCAAGATGGTGAAGGAGATGAAGTTGTCAAGAACTAGGTCACGAACCTCCAGTTGGCTGCTTGTGGGCGTGTCCTGTATGTCCCACCTGTGTGCTTCGTTCTGCTGCTTCATTTTATTGATTTCGGCCTAATCGGCCCATGAGTAAGTCTATTATTTTATTTTTGCTTTCGCATAATATGTATTTTGATGTCTATTACTATAATTGTGAGCACTATCTACTGATTCAGGGAATAGTGTAATATAATCACAGAGGATTCCGAATTATAAAATCTAGGTCTGACAGGTGGTCATCATAGATTGGGCTGGGTTGGACCTGCCACAAACAGGCCAGTGGGGACACTCCGAGCATGTAGTACTCCTCCGCAAGGTCCCGCATGTTGAACCGGATAGCGACCCCAAATAGCCTCCGCGCACGATGCCCATCCTCGTGGTCGAGCATCACGGACAGAGACATATTGAAGTCTATGAGGCAGCCCGACCATTTAAGACTGTCGCCAGTCTCCGCCTGGTGTTAGAACCACCATCGCATCCAGTTCGACTCCCACTTTGTCTTGGTCAAATTCACCGAGAATACCTTCTACATATAGACAAGAGCACAAAGTTGACGCTCCCCATATTTGAGTACTCACCCTCAACGAGCTTCTTCAATTGGCACCGAGCATCATCAAGGAAGACAAATAGCGCCGACTCGGCCACACCATCTTCGCTCGTGAGGCATAGCTATAGATGGCCAACCAGATGATAACATTGGGCATCAGCTGCGCAAGCTCCAGCCTGTACAGCCAAAGGACTTCATCAATGAAGGCTGCTGTAGGGATTCAGAGCCTGGTGTCGAAGTACGGGCCAAAGACGATGGTCGCTGACTCTACCAGTTGGGGCTCTGCCTCGCTGATGGAAGGCAGACGAACCGCTTTGCGTCCTGAGATCTTCTCGTCGTGCACCAGCAATCGAATCAACTCTTCGATCGCCGTAGTCGACCCCATCATGTTCGTATAAATGTTGTTCACCTTCTTCGCCACACTCCACCGCTTGTTTGCTATTGACGCATCGCGCTCCACCAAATCGTAGTCCACCTTCGTGGCAAACGAGCTCCCATGGAGGGATGAGCCTCCACAACTAGACGAAGTGCTCGGGCCACTACAACGAGAACACTAGTCACCACCGCGAACCATCCTTGTAGTAGAGAAGGTGGTGGAGTGACAGCTGTAGGCATGCTTCGCGGCGGTGCGGGGGCGGCACGAGAAAGACCACAACATCAGTTAAGGCAGCAGCTAGACAGAGCAACACAATCAATGGCAATGGCAGGCACTCAAAAGCACAAGAAGAACGCACACTGGCAGGTCATCTTGACAAGGATGCGACCTTAAAGGTGCATGCATTTTTGGGCATGTCTCGGGAACCAATGACACACGAGTTGACAACGCTCGACATGTCAAACACTCTCGACCGAGTGTCCCACGCTATAGCACAACCAGCCAACCACAACCGTCATGATACAACCCATGGGCCAACCGCTCAACAGATCGAAGTGACGACCTGCAAGAGATGAAGCCCTTTACCATGTGAGGCTACTTTTGTAGGGGTGGCCCCCACCTACATCCAGTCGACTTGCTAGACTAAGAGGCCCAATAAGGCATGTAAAAAGACATCTATATCTCTAGCATAGTAAGCCACTGTGGGCGTATTATTGCAATCAGGCCTTATGGCCATGTATATATACAATCTTGGCGAAGGAGAGAGCCAAGCCAGCTTATTTTCTTTACTCACTCTAATAGTCCTATTATTTACTGTTAGGTTCGTAGCCATAACACTAACATTCGGCAATACAGCTGCAATTCTCCTTGGACATGAATCATGCAGTGGTCACATCTCTTTTCTCTCAAAAGCTCTTATCGACTGTTACTTGGTTTTACTTAAGTAAAAAAAATCACCAAAGCAGCCTTCATTTTATTTAAGACACCAGCTTTATGGAAAGTCACAATCCAGTTATACAGAGGGAGCCAATCGAAGCATAATCTACCGGTGTGGGATATTTATGTTGATTTTTTACTATGATTTTTCAGAGTTTAGAACATGTGATCTGTGAGTTATAAGTCTTAAGATAAACTCCTAACAGAACTCAAAGTTCTGATAGTACCACCACGCAAAGTAACAGACAAAAGCTGAACGTCCGGAGAACGATCACCCAATTCCATTCCTACACCTCGCTTCACAATCATGCAGGTGTTACATTTGCCTTGGCTGAATAGCTTCACCACTTTGCTCCACGCAAAGTTCCTCGTTATCCTTCAACACAATACACCACAGCGGCATGACACCAATTAGTTTGAAGAGCACACCAGTCGGATGTTTGAGCTTCACGCCCTCAGTGGCCAGTTTAATTATTTCTTACCCTCCATAAGGTGCACGTCGCCGCCCCAAATCCAAACAAGAAGCTATTCGAACTCGCTCCCCCAGATTTCAGCCAACTTGCTGCGAAATCTTGCATTGACACACGTAGTCTGTCGCATTGAAAAATCTAGGCTTATCCTCGTGAAACGAGCTACAATACAAACCAAAGAAAAAATGATTTATATCCTCCTCCACTGAACATAAAGAACACTTTTCATTCCCTTGTCAGTTCCTCTTTTCCAGTTGCTCTGCTGTTTGCAAATCTATTCTGAAAACCCTGCCACAAAAGAAAATCTTGATCTTCAACGGGAGTTTACAACCTCCAAATGTCTCACCACCCCTAATCCACAAGTTACAAAAGTCAACCTTGATTTAAGAATATGTTTAAAGCTTGCACGGAAGACAGAGCATTCATGTACGAATATGATCATTTTAATTGGGAAAGTAAATCGAGACTGAAACATAGTAGCAGATGATTTTGGTTAATTCCCCAAACCTTTACCGCGCAGACTCTAAACTAGGAGGAATAGGGATCATTCTGTTCCTCTTACGGCCTGTGCAATTATTTCCCCACCGGATGCCTCCACCACTACGAAGAACCACAAAGATCACTCAGAAATCGAAGGATCGAGGACGTGCCCCGCAAAGACCACCGCACCGGATGCCTCCTCCACTACGAAGAACGCAAATGGATGGTCCGCGACGAAATCCAGAGTCTCTTGGGCCACGCGGCCACAAAATAGCCTGAAGGCCACTGCGGTGACGGCCGCTGCCTCAGTGCCTTCCTCGTTCACCTCGACGACCGCCTTGTGGAAGACATGCTCTAAAGCCAACGGCGTGCCGCCCTCCACCATGCCGGACAGGTCGGCCATGTCAAGATTAAAGGCGGCTTTCAGCCCCAAGTCCTGGAGAACACCGTTAATTTTGCTGGAGAAGGACAGCTTGAACTTGGGCAGCTGGAACTTGCCGACCTCGACGCGCCGCCGTGGCAGGTGATCGTGCAGGAAGCCCGGGCTGGACGCCATCTTGTCGACGAGGCTCGGCAGGCCATTGTGCGCGTTTGGCAGGAAGATGCACATCGAAAACCGTGGGTGTCCATCGCCGGAGTCTGATTTTTTCTCAACTGAGGAAAGAGGCAACAGCACCCCTCGGTCCCTTTTATTGTAACGATCAACCCCCTCATCGTCGGAGTCTGCTGTGGTGCGAAATTGCACCTGATATGGTAGCTTGAGCACCTTGAACCCGTCGTGCTCAGCGACGAACTGATCTTCCCGGCTATGCATGAAGGGCACGTTGACGGCAGCGCCGTGGAGGCGGTAGAACTTGTCGTCCTTGGTGTGCTCCTTGGTAAAGGGTCTCTTCCACATGCCCTTGAAGTAGATGGCGTTGGCGAGCACGAGACCGGTGGAAGAGTGTACGGTTCCTGGAGGAAGGATTGAGGTGATGAGCTTGTTCGTGGCTTCGGCGACCCAGTTGTTGATTTCCTCCCTAGCTTCCTCGGCCTGCGCAGATTGAGAGATCAATTAACATGCACTAACAAAAACAAGCTGCAGATTTGTCAAAATTTTAACAAATCTAATAACAAGAGTTGCTGATTACATAGTAACCTTTTTACGGAAGTCGACGGCGCGTGTCTCGGCCTTGTAGGACTCGACGGCGGCCTCGCGGTATGCCGGATTCAGCGCTAGCGTCTGCTCGTGCCAAACGCCGCAGGCGGACGCGATGAGCGGCCCGCCAGTCTCGGACCTGTCGGTGAGGACGCTCTCAGCCACGCCGCGGACAAACTCGTCGAGCTCGTCGCACGACGCCACCCCGAGCAGGGCAAGCATCTCGTCCAGGGTGGTGCGCCGTGCTCCAGCCGCCACCAGGGCGAGAGCGGTGTAGATGGTGAGTGGCGAAAAGATGAGGTTCTTGCGGACGCCGTCGGCATCGACCTCCGCGGCAGCGAAGTGCTTGGCGAGGCGGAGAGCGAACCCTGTCAGGCCGTCGCCATCAGATTGGCGTGGCTTCTTACTTGAGCTCGTGTTGGCTTTCATCGTGAACCTGATAATGATATCTCCCTAACGCCCAGGGTGAATCTATTTATAGTAATCACACACACACACACACACACACACACACACACACACACACACACACACACACACACACACACACACACACACACACACACACACACACACACATATATATATATATATATACATATATATATATACATATATATACATATATATATACATGTATATATACATGTGTATATACACACATGTGTGTATACATGTGTGTATACATGTGTGTATATATATATATATGTATGTATATATATATATATGTATGTATATATATATATATATGTATATATATATATATGTGTATATATATATATGTGTATATATATATATGTGTATATATATATATGTGTATATATATATATATATATATATATATATATATATGATGAAGCTTTAGACTTCCGTGAAGAATATTCGCCATAATAACACTTTTGACCAGACTATATTCTGTCTGCAATAGTAGATAGTACTCATATAATTGTCCTGACAATTGTCCTCGTTGTCGGAGAGCTTTTGCGAACAATTATTGTTATTCGCTGTCTTCATCTACTATCATTGGTGCAGCGGTCGTGCCTTCAATTTCATCTGGTTGGAGTGTATCATACCAACTCAGCATTGTTTGATATTCCATGCGTATCTTCGTGTCTTCGCCATAATCAATCTTTATTAGGCGTCCAACACCTTTGTGTATAATACCATTGCCACCACAAAATATTTTCATGATTCGGTTCTGAAAAACCATTTGACATGTGGTGTCTAGATAGATGCTATCTTCAATTTCCATAGCTTCTTTAAACCACCGCCACTTGTCATGATTGGTATCTTGAGAGAACAATTCTTTTTGCTCTTCAGTCAGAAAACCAATTGTTTTGGCAGGGAAAGTGAAACATCCTTTAAGAATGTACACATCATGCATTGCCGGCCTGACTGGTGGTGTAAATCTCGGTGGGGTAGTATAGAAGATAATTTTATATCTTCCCCTGAGAAATATCATTCTCTTACAAGCTTCCTTTATTGCAATTCCAAGATCAGACTGAAGAATCTGATCAAGTGTACCATAGATGACATAGACCAATCCTTGGTCTATAATACTCTGGAGAGAGAGGTGGTTATAGGTTTGTGTTTGTAGGCCTTTAAAGAGTTTAAGGTCTATCTCTGCTCTCAAAATAATATATCTGTGGTATGGCTGGATAATTATTCTTTCATCAAAATGGAGGAGTGGAAATCTCTGGACATTGATTCTAAGGCTTGGGTTAATTTCTCTCCCCTCATATAGGTTGATAAAATATTTTTGGAGTTCTGAAAATATTTTCATTTGTCTCTCATAGTATTTTTTCCAGATGAGTTCTAGAATATCTGGCCCTAGGCAAGAAAGTGTTTGCTTAGTTTTGAAACTCAATCTAGAGATGAGAATTTCGTGAGTAGTAGGGTCAAGGAGTTCTCTGGAGACAGTATTCTCCTTTCTTATTTTATTTTTGTGGCTACAACAATTCTCTCTTCTCACTTTATTTTTGTGGCTACATGCAATTGTATGAATGCTATCTGATGCAGATAATGCCATGGTTCTTATTTGTGGAAATGCTGTGAGAAGCTCTCTGATATTTATGCAGTCTGGAGATGCAGTCATGGTGGATGCATGTGTCTGTTGGTGGAAAGAACCATTGCTTGGTGAGCTTGTACTCAAGCTCAATACTTTTGGAATATCTTGTGATCTAGTATCTAGATCAAATATGTTTGAATAATCAGGAGATCTTTTATTGAGATCTGATATTTTTGATTTGTCTAGGGATATACCACTCAGATCCAATATTTGTGATGGTCTCATATCAAGACTCATCTTTGAATATTTTGATGATCTGATACTCAGATCTGATACTTTTGAATGCTTCCTTGATCTGATATCCAGATCTAATAATTTTGAATTGTTAGGTGAACCAGCACCTAGACATGATACTTTTGATGGGCATGCTTCCTTTTCGGGAAGAATATTTCTTGATATAGAAGCCCCTTCTGTGGGCACATAATTTGATGATATTGCCTTTGTATCTTTAGGCATCATATAATTGAAATAGTAAGCCAGCCCACGAAGTGCATGTGCTTTTTCCTTACTATTCTTTGCTTGCTAGATTAAATTGAGCAAGCCTTGTTGCAATTCTGTTGCAGCAAAATTATGATTGAATCGCTCAGAATTCCCCTCCCGTGGTTGGGGTAATTTCCAAGAGCTCATCTGTGTATATTTTTGCTGGGACATGATTCTCCTGTAATGTGACAAAAAAGCAACTAACTGGATTAGTTGATAGTCATGAAATGTTTTTGTACACATTACATTCCTTATATTTTTATTATCATGGATCATGTTTCTTTTGATCAATAATTTGGTAAAAATGTAACATAATATTACATTGATGAGAATGTAACGTGATATTACATAGTATGACCAATTATATGGTTGTTTTGGGCAGCATCTTTCTTTCTTTAAAGATGATATCACATAGTATGACCAATTATATGCTTGTTTTGGGCAGCATCTTTCTTCCTTCAAAGAAGTCTTTATACATACAACATGCACCAAAACTATTTGATGTTGATGTTTGAGTGACAACCTACTATTGTAAATAGGTGAGTCATCATATAAGCAACTATTGCAAGTGTATGAGTCATAATATGTGCTAAATTTTTGGTGAAAGGAGTGTCTTTGATTGTACCAAAGTAAGGTTTTATGAGCTACTTTATAAAGACTATGTTTTGACCTTTCATGGTAGACATATGGCTGCTTGATTTTTCGTTTTTGACACTTATGGGTAAAGAGTAGGCTCATAAAATGATCAAGACAACTTTTTTCATACTTATGATGATTCCTTAGCAACTTGTTGTGGATGAACACTTCTTTACACATAGTTTGCTCCTCTTTTTGAGGCCAAGACATGTGAAAAGGATGGGCATTCTTCAGCTGCAATATATTTATGTGACTAACACTTTGAATGTTAGTTATGGTTGGCTAAATGGATATCTCATTGACAATATTTTCTTTTCCCGAAGCAACTTCTATAAATTGATTCAATAGTGCTTCTTCGGGTGTAGAACAAAATTTTAATTCCAATTCTTGGTTCATGATTTCAAACTTGATACTATCATTTGTCACAAGAAAAGGACGTATCGATGATAGAAATGGTGTGCCTAGAATGACTCCTTGTTTTAGATTTTTAACAAGCAGAAAAAAGTCTTAATTTGGACACCAGAAATGCAAATGAGGACTTCAGGAATTTTGTAATTGACTTTAAGTTGGTTCCCATCCGCCCCATGAATTTTATGAGTAGATTTTTCAAAATATTTGAAAGGAATAATTCCCTCACGAATACAATTCATATCAGCTCCAGAGTCAATTAAGGTTTTATATTTGAAGTGAAATCCATCAACAAACATATATGAGATTTCTACATACCATTTTTGTTTGAAGTAGGTTTCTATGGAGCTCACTATTTCTTGATTGTTCTGAAGAATTTCTTCTTCTTCTTCAGACCCTCTTTCTGATTCACTTTGAGTTTTATACTCCCTTTTAATTTCTTCTTTTCTAGAAATTTCCATAATTTGAATTCTTCTTTTAAGATCACTTAGCTCTTCTTTTATATAATTTTGTTCTTGAAGCAAGTCATTCAGACTCAACTGCTTCTTTGCCTTCTTATGATCTTCTACTCTTTGAATGACTTCATCAATAGAGAAATATTTTTTATGTTGGATATCTTTTACTAACTTTTCTTTGTTAGTTTTTATCCTTGATAAGAATCTTTCCAAGATAACTTCTTTTTCTCTTGGATCTTGCACCGTATCAAAGGTGTCTAATACAAATTGTTCTAAGTCTGTGAGGACTAGAATATTTTCATCAGAAGTATTCTCAGAGGCATCTTGATCACAACAAGAACATATACTATTTTCACAATGATTTACTTCTGATTTTTCTTCATTTTCAGAGCTAGATTCATTGTTAATATGATTTAGGATATCTCCTAGTTTTTCTTTAATGTCTTCTGACTCTGATTCTAACAAAGCTTGGATTTCCTTTTTGATTTTGGATTTAAAGCAATTGCTTGCTATATGTCCTTTTAGTCCACATTTATAGCATACAATTGGTCTATTATTCTTTTTAGGAGTATCTTTTTTAAGAGGTTTTCGGTGACGCTTCCTCTTAATATAATACTCTTCTTTCTTATTATCAACATGATTTTTTCTAAATCTTTTGACATACTTTGTTCTATTTCTTCTTTCATGTTGATCTTCAAATCCAAATTGATAGCAAAATTCTCCCAATTCTTTTTTCCCAATGACCTTCTGTTTCTTAAGTTGATCCTTAATTTTAAGGTCATTACACAGTTCAGCACCTACCAACTGTATCTTTTGGGTGATTTTGCCTATGTCTAGAAATTGATAATTTATACTACCTTCTCCTTCTTTCCTTAAAGAGTTTCTAACCTTTTCGGCGAATAAAGGAGGTAGTCCTGATATATACTTTTCTTTCCAAAATTCTTGATTAGGATCAGGAAGAGTATATAATTTTGATAAGAAAGTATCTTTATACCACCTAAAATCAGACATAGTCTTACATCTTAGGTTTATCAATTGTTCTCTATTTTTCTCATAGATATCTTGATAATTTCCAGCAAAATGATAGACGATATTATAGACTAGAGTAGTCAGGGCATCAGAGATGTTACCGACAGGGTTACCATGCACATCTACCCGGACTATAGGATTGCCATTTGCATCTATCTTCACTGCATCAATAATTGCTTGCTTTTGATCAGAATCCATGTAGTGATCCCACCAGCCTCTTAATTGTTCAGAGAATCCAACAACAATCATTGAGGCTGCTTCTCTTTCTGGATTACCACTAGTTATGCAAGCATTAGCATACATAATCATTTGATGGCAAAGGGTAAATATTTGATACTCAGTGTATCCATCTAGATTCCATTCTACTATTTCTTTGCCATTGAAATATGCCATATTACTAATATGAGGTTTTTCTTCTAATTGAAGATCAGCAAAAGTTGGTCTAGGATAGTAATTCCTTGTCCTAGCAGTATTAGTAATTGGTCTAAAGATTTTATTGATCATATCATTATTTTCTCCATCAGAGATTTGATTAATATTTTTGTTTACCTTTAAGCTATTTAACTTATTGGCTAACTTACTAACCAAATATGTAGAGACAGATGCTCCTATTGCTTTTTGTTTCCCTAGCTTTATATTAGGACTTAAGATCTGTGGGGTAAACAAAGGAACAATAGATTTAGAACTGGATAATTCAGACTGAGAATTGAATGGATAATTTATTTTTACCTTAGCCTTGCTGGACTTGGATCCTTCCAGGAGAATATTTTCGATGCGATCCGTTTGCTGTCCAAGAGCATGTAAAGATATATTTGCATAATTTTGTTGTTCCACTAGGTGTCCTATGTGTTCAACTTTTGCAGGATCACCATAAGTGGTCTTGGAAATATTTTTTAAAGGAGATGCTTTGGGGCTTTCTCCCTGTGCATTATTTGGAAGTTGGATAGATTCGAAGGGTGGATGAACCGACTCTTCAATCTTTCCACCAGAGGTCTTCCATTCTTTTGAGACTTTTTTGATAACATTTAAGTCATTAGATTTTGGTTTCTTTTGAACGGTTTTTAGATCATCTATTTTAGATCTTTGTTCAGATTTCAGGATATTTATTTCAGACCTTAGTCTGTCTAGTTCAGACTTTAACTCATCTAGATCTGACTTAGGCTCAGTTTTGGATTTGGTTTTTGATTTACTCTTTAGCTTACTCTTTGGCCTGAAGAATTCTTCCAGATGTATGATCTGGCTATTCTCATACCAGTCAAAGAAGTAAATATGTCTTTTTTGATCTTTCATTTCTTTGTACCAAATCTCTCTTATTTTTTGAATATAGGGATTGTCTACATCTTTGTAGTACCTTTCACACTTAATCTTATTTTCAGGAAGATCAAGATTTCTTTTAAGGAGATCCTTATCAATTTCAAACTCATGATCTTCTTCTACTTCTTCTATAACATTGATCTCAAAATCTGAGATTGAGGGCTCATATTGATTATCCTTATCCTCATAAGTCGCATAGACAATATTATTTGGTTTTAACTGTGGTCTATTGTCTAAGTGAAAAGAGGGTCTGGATTGGATAAAAATTGTTCTTTTGGAGGAGAATGTTATCTCAACATCTCCATCTGGTGTTTCAGCCAGAGATTCTAATTCATTTTGTTGAGTGACTTTTGGCTCAACAGCTTGTAGGAGAGTCCACTTCTCTGGAAGTGTAATCTCATCCCACTTCAAGGTTTTGGGAGTAATAATATGATTTCTAGGATTGGCTTGAAGAAGTGTGGTCAGACCTTTGGGTGTATTCTGTTTTGCACATGGAGCTAACGTGGTCATGGCTTTGTAATAGATCTTATATGTTACTGAAATGTTTACACTTCCAGGTTCAAGATCAAAGCCAGATGTTTGTAAGCTCAAGGTCAGAACCTTATGGAGATTTAAGTCTGAAAGAGATACAGAAAAGTCTGGGAAAGTGTTGAAGAACACAGGACCATTACTAAGACTAGCTTCAACCATTCCTAGCAAAGAGTCCTTAAACCTTTTATTTCTGCAATCCTTAGACAAGCCAACACAGAAATATTTAAACCTCTTCTGGTTAATGATCTAATAGCCACTTGTACTAGACCAAAATGTAGATAATGATATTGAGGTTTTGATTTGATATGATTAATTTCTTTTTCAGAAAGAAGATGCAGAGTTTCATGCAAAGAGCTAATAGGAAGAGTTTTTTCTATAGTTTTAATATAGTAATCAGAATGAAGAGAAAACGTGCCTATATGATATATATCCTTAACATTTACCTTAGGTACTTTCCAATTTGCAATACTTTTCTCTATATCCTCAAAGCAGACAGACGAAGCATTCTTAACCGACATCGTTTTGATGGACCTATCATTACTGCCAGAGGCTTCCAGACGGTTAGTTACACCAAGAGACCTGGCTAACCAAGACATCTTGTACGAAGATAAAAGAGATAGGATAGGTAGTCTTTCTAGTCTACGGCAGGGTAAATCCCACAATTAAGATCAACCTTTTGGATAGACGGTTTCCAGACAACGACAAGGTAGAACCTTTAATTCCGTTCAACCTACACCCCTTACAGGCTTACGCAGACAACGATTTCCACCACTTACTGCGCTCTCTTGACGACTTATCGGGCCACGCGACTTCACGCTCACCTGCTCAGGGCTTCGGGACCTACGCGACTCAGCGTACCGCCACACCAACCGGGACCTCCGCGACTACTGCTCACCACCGCACCCCCCCCCCTTCGGAGAAGATGGCTTGGGGAGCCTAGGACCCCAAGATGGCTCTGATACCAAATGTAGAACCCAGGCAGCAACTCAGGGATCTGGTCGCTACGATGTAAGGTAGAGGATGGATTATATGAATGCAAGGGGGATAGAGTGTTAGATATGCAGGTTGGAAAGGATAATATATAATTAAATAAATAGTAGACAAGAATAGGAAATAAGAACATGAATAGTAAATAAGAACAAAAATAGAAGTACTGAATTTAAAGCACACAAAAATAAAAGAACATATGCAGATGCAACACACAAAGGATAAAGAAGATATGCTTATGCAGAATGATAAAAATAGAAATATGAAAGACAGAACATAAATTTAAAGACTGAAATAAACTTGGAAGAAATATAAAGAACTGAAAGTAAAAGACATAAACTTAAGGACACAATATAAAGTTAGAACGAAATAATATAGAACATAAAGAACTTAAGTATAGAACTTAAAGAACAGAATAAAAAGAACATTAGTAATATAACAGAACAACATAGATAATGGAAAGAACTTGAAACATAGAATAGAGAGAGTTTAGGGAGACCCCTACAACAAGAGCCTCTCATGATGAAGGGCTTCACGGGCCGAAGCCATGTTGTCGAGTCCTTTAGCCCCCTCCGTCTCATCGGCCTGTGACCCTCAATGATCTAGGATAGGACCGTTGCTTGCCGATACAACCTGTGTTTGCACTGATGGTACGGGGGCCGGACTTAGTGTGTGAGGTGTCTTTCGCGCCTGGATCTGCGTAGTCGCGAAGTCAGAGGCGCTAGCGAGGTTGAAGGTATCGGCGGAGTTGCCCGAGTGGCGGAGTCGAAGTCGGGAGCGGGGACGGACCTCGCGCCGTGGACTCTCCTGTGCACGAGGTAGATGGGGCTTGCACGCATAGTCTTGGGCGGCCGAGTAGTGTGATGTATTTCGCGCGGCTTGGCGTCGACGTGGACAGGTGGCTGGGCGGTCCGGTAGTGCGCTTTAATGACACCCGGAATCGCGCCGGCCCCTGGTTTGTCAGAGATAGGCTGCTGCGGCCGTACGCGCTGTTCCGCCTTCGGGGGAACACGCGGCAGGCCGCGATTGGAGCGTCGTGGGATGTCAACAGTCGCACGACCGCGGACGTTCACCCCTTCCCAAGAGGAGCGGGACGCGTGGAGGGATCGGACTGGCGCGTCGTGCGCTGCCCGGCCACCTACCGCTGCACACCCCAGCTGTCAGCGGTTGCGTTCCCCGATCGTGGGCAACCGAACCGTTGTACTCTCGCCGGTTGGGCTTCCGGTGTGCCGCCTCCTTATGCCACCCTTCGTACCGCCTCGGCGTTGGGTGTTTCCATGCTAGGCCGGCGCCTGTTCGTTCCCGCACTCCGCCCGTCCTGCATGAGACCTCGCTCCGCGAGCGTTATTTGTGAGCTGGTAAACACGTAAAGCGGGATGCGTAGTGTTAATATGCGGCTACGGAGGCGGCCCTGGGGTGTGGCCAGGCGAAGTGGGCGAAGGGTGGTCCTGAGACTTCGAAGTCGAGGTGGTTCCCAGGCTGAGGCGAGGTCGAAGCCTCCCTGCTGGAGAAGAGGCCCCGTCGAAGTTGCTGGTGAGGACTGACGCCTAGCCTACTTCTGCGGCAATGATGGCCCCGAGAACCGTTGAGAGACCATGTGGTCGTGACTCCATGAGAGTGATGAGTAATTGACAAGGGTTTAGGTCAGTCGAGTTTGGTTTGAGTGGTTCGGAGTCGAGTCGTTGCGTGGCGCAATCGGGCTTGGTCGGACTTTGGTCAAACTTGGTCATTTGGGCTTAGGATGTATATTCTAATGTTTCGACAGGTTTGGACTTCATCTGTGGTAAGTGTGATGGTATTTACGCTTTCATGTATCGAGCGGTGCTATTTGACGTGTTTCTTGTCTGTGTGACTGCAGGACGTCGAGTTGGAGTCGTGGCGAGACACAGTGGACCGGACTAGGCGTAGGTGGCGCTGAGGTCAGAACGGTCGGGATGTGTCGAAGACGACGTGGACTCGAGGTGGTTGCGAGGCGTGCGAGGCAAGGAGCGCGGAAGCTTCCCGGAAGGTGCAGGAGGGGCGAATCGGGAAATTCGCAAGGCTGCACAAGCGGGAGCGGGCTCCGTTGGACGTAGCGGGCGTAACGGGGCGGAGACCCATTAGCCAAGCGCTATAAAAGGAGAGGAGGGGCTGCATGCCCTCTTTGAGCACTTGAAAGGGAATTAGGGTTTGCTAGAGTCAAAAGAGTCTTTAGTGGTTATTTTGGCTTTAGGCTTTAGTTGGTGAAAGTGGGTGGAGAGGCAGAGTGTGCTCTCTCTGTTGTCTCCTTCGATGTCTCCAATGTGAGTTCTCAGTGTTAGTGTTCTTGAGTTCTTGGTGTTGGAGAGGAGAGGGTTGAGAGGTTGGAGATGGATTGAGAGTCATGTAATCATCCTTCTTGTTCGAATGTCCAGTGGTATCGGGACGTATCTGTATTCCTTGTGATTCAATGAATGAAAATCGGAGGTTTGGTTTTATCTCCTCGTAGCCTCTGTTCTTCTTTTTCCTCTGTGCAAGATTTCTTGATTTTCGTTGTTTTGGTTTCTTGCCTGCTGGGATTGACCAAAATGGGTTGCTCTATGATGGGTTAGTGCTTCAAGATCATTTGATCGAGTTTCCCTAGAGCAAACTTCGTTTAATCCTCAGATTTCAATTTTGAGCCTTCTCTGTTCGTCAGTTGCAATTTCTAGGGTTTGTATGGCGTTCTTGATTTCCTCCGCGTGATGGCTTGAGACTTTGTCTGGAGGTTCCCGTGGCTATTGCTAATATACTCTCAAAGTCTCATGGCCAAAGGATCAACCGTTTGGGTGTAATTTGTTTTTGAGTTTCTCTCTGAAGCTTGCAGTCATTTCTAGGGTTTTGTCATATTTCTAGTTTCCCCTCTCAAGTTGGCATGATATTTGAGGTTTGAGCTCCTGA
Organism: Dendrocalamus latiflorus; assembly: GCA_017311315.1. NCBI lineage: Eukaryota > Viridiplantae > Streptophyta > Magnoliopsida > Poales > Poaceae > Dendrocalamus > Dendrocalamus latiflorus. The sequence continues at coordinate 20,382,712 of CM029616.1, forward strand.
GTTGATTGCTAATATATCCTCAAAGTTTCATGTGCAAAGGTTCAAGGGTTTAGGAGAAATTTTGGTTTTTGTCAAGTCTCTGTAATTTTCAGGCTTTGTCTCCTTTTCTGAAATTCTTGTTCATGAATTGGTTTTCCTTGGTCTCTAGGTCTCTCTAGCTATTGTAGTTATTATCTTGCTTCACTTGCTCAAAAACAATAGTTAGTTTTATTATTCCTCTTGGTTTTGGCAAGGAAAGGTGAAGGTTCAGTCTGCAGTTTGAAAAATCAGGGTGTCTGAATTTTTGCCCGAGGGGCGGCCTAACTTACACATGTCGGGCGGTCTGACCGGACTTATAATGGCGGTCTGACCGGACTTATAATGGCGGTCTGACCGGCGTTATAAGGGCGGTCTGACCGGCGTTATAAGAGAGGTTTGACCTCTCTTTGAACTATGTTCATCCCGGCCCTTCTGGAAACTGTTATTTGAGCGGTTTTTCTTCATTGCTTCTTTCTTGTGTGTGTTTAGGAGTTCCAAAAGGCATAAGAATCCCTCTTCATAATTTTCATAATTATCGGAGAGGAGATTTGAGTCCGTGCTTTTGAGGGGTCGTTTTTTAAAGAAGCGACATTCACCCCCCCTCTGTCGCCATTTCGGTCCAACAATTGGTATCAGAGCCGGTTAGCTCTAATTCATAGATCTTAACCGGTGTCAAGAGCCATGGCGACGGACAAGTACTCGACCAAGCCGCCCGTTTTCGATGGCGTTGATTACCCCTTCTGGAAGAGCCGAATGGAGACATACATCCAGGCCCAGGGGTACGCCATCTGGCACAAGGTCAAGGTCCGGTTTGAAGTTCCTGCCGATGAGGACATCAATGACGGGAACATGGCTGATGTCGAGGCGAATGCTAAGGCAAGGAACATCATAATCCAGGGGTTGAGCCGAAGCGAGTTTGATCGCATCTCTCATCTTACGTCGGCTTTCGACATTTGGGTGACCCTTGATGCATACCATGAGGGCACCACCCAGATCAAGACAGTCCGACTGGACCAATTGAAGCGAGATTACAACAAGTTTGAAATGCTCGCTGGTGAGTCCCTTGATGAGTGCTTTGCGCGCTTTCACAAGATCTTGAGCAACCTCCGAGCGGTCGGTCTCACATACCCCGACTCGGACAACGCTCGTCAGATGCTCACTGCACTTGACCTTCGGGTTTGGGAGATGAAAGTGACCACCATCAAGGACACGACAGACCTCTCGACCTTGACTGTTGATGCGCTGTACTCACGCCTCAAGACTCATGAGATTGACGTTGTCTCTCGTAGGTCGAAGTCACAGTCGATGGCTTTGGTCACTGATCCCACGTTGGCTTCTGGTTCCTCTTCTTCTGGTTCTCTTTGCGGATTCTCCCTTGCTGCTCTCTGTTACATAACTGATGATCAGTTAGAGTAGCTTGCGGATGAGCAGCTGGCCCTCCTTGCTCGAAGATTCTCCCATGCTTACAAGGGGAGGAGGGACAGAAAGAGAGGAGGACCCGTGATTTGCTTCGAGTGTGGTGGCCCCAACCACATTCGGGCAAACTGCCCCAAGCTGGAGAAAGGCAAGAACGACTACGGCGGTTCGGGCAAGAACAACTACACCGACAAGAACCGCAACAAGAAGCCTCCAGCTCAGACGCCGGGAAAGAAGAAGTTCCGCAACTTCGGGAAGGCCAAGAAGCTCTTCCACCGCGTCCTCACCACCTTCGACGACCTCGACCTCAGCGAGGTGGAGGGATGGAGCGACGACGATGGGACGGGTGACCAAGAGCCCAAGGATGGCGGCGACGACTTCTCCGGCATGTGCTTCATGGCCCTCGAGGGCGAGCTGAGCGACAGCGAGTTGTACTCCGACTCGGACGAGGTATGCCCCACCTACGACCAGCTCAATCATGCCTTTCTTAAGCTAGGTGGTTTTCATGCTAGAGCTAGGGCTAAGTGTACCGAGTTAGAGAAGGAAGTAGATAGACTATCACGGGAGCTTACTTCTCTTACATCTGCTCCCTCCCATGATAATTGTGATACTTGCTGTGCTCTGTTGGATGACATGGAGAAACTAAGGACTTCGCATGATAGTGTGTCCTCCGAGCTTGATTCTGTTAAGGTGGAGAATGTTAGTTTGCTTGCTGAGTTAGAGTTGAGTAGGATGGCGGTTACCCTACTTACTACTGATGAGACTACTTCTCCCACCTCATGTGAGGACATTGCTGTTAGAGGACCTTATGCCATGCTCCTTGATCTGCCCGAGTCTTGTGTAAATTGCAATAACTTAAAAATGAACCTAAAACGGGCAGATCATAAAATTGCTGAACTACAAGCTTCTTTACTTGAGCCGATTGATTCTTGCTTAAACTGTCCTAAGTTAACTGCTGAACTTGAAGCTGTCTCCAAACAGTTTCAAGATATGATTGATCATGATAGGAAGTTGGCTCAGTATGCTTCTAAGGACCCTGTTAGCTCACCATGCAAAAATTGTGATAAACTAAAAATTGACTTGATTGCATTGGATGGAAATGTGTGAAGCTAACTAAGGACTTATTAGAGAAGCAACCTTCTGCTTGTATTGTCTGTGCTGAGAAGGGGGTGAAGCCCCAGGGTAAGGTGGAGACGCCTAGGAACGTGAACCAACTGGCTAGCAGTAGGACTGCCCATTCAGAGTCGGCTGTGCGTGCACAAGCCATTCTTCCCTCTGCTGTTGGTTCTTCTTCTGCTCCCTTACCTTCTGCTGTCTCTTCTTCTCCCTGCTCTTCTTGCACCTCTCTCTTTCGGGAGTGTCAGTATCTTATGAACACACTCGAGAGATTTGTAGGCGGCAAGAAGAAGCTCAATCTTATTCTAGACCAATCTAAGATCTGCAGATTTAATCAGGGTCTAGGATATGATTATTATGAGGACATGAGGAAGCATCCACCTGCCGTGCTCAGACCCATAGCATCAGGTGTGATCGAGACCGAGCCCAGGATCGAGAAAGTCCAATTTAAGTCAGCGGGCTATGTCCAAGAGATTTCTGACAGCAAGGTGATTGCACCTGCTGCTTCGGCCTCTCAGAAGGCGAAGCCTGACCGTGCTACTTCTACCTCCCAGAGGATGAAGTATCACATCACCTTCTGTCAGAAGGATGGACACACGGTTGATCGATGCTTCAGGCGCGCCAAGATCGCACGTAGAGACCGTGTTGAGTCTCTTAGGGGTATTCAGGGTCAGCCCCAGATCCTGAGTGCACCTAAGACCAACTCGAGGTCTAGGCTTGTTCTAGCTGATGGGTTTGGGCGGCATCGAGGACCTGGTTTTTCTGAGTCTTCTGGTTTTCATCCTCATGCTGCTCTTGGTCGTGACTTCCGCCGTCCTGAGGGTAGATCTCGTTTCATCCATCGAGATAGCTACCCGCGGCGTGATCAGCGTGTTGCCGGTGTTCCGACTCGCTCTCCTGTAGCAGTCGGACCCCGCAACAGCTTCAGGTCTGCTCACAGACCTTCTGCTGTGAGTGACAGAGAGTGGTAGGGTAGCTAGAGGTCAGTCGTGTGTGGCTACTTCTGCTACTCGACGTGTTTGTTCAGTATTGGGTGCCAAAATCACTCTTGATTTACCCCAGTACTGAGACTTTACTCTCTGTTTGACTCAGGTTCGCCGGGCAGGAAAGGGAAAGGTTTGGCTCGTAGACTCCGGGTGTTCACGACACATGACCGGAGACTCCCGTTGGTTTTCCTTCCCTTGCCCGTGCTCCAGGTGATGAGACGATCACCTTCGGAGATGCTTCATCTGGGCGCGTCATCGCCAAAGGTACAGTGCGCGTTAATGATTCTTTCATTTTGAAAGATGTAGCTTTGGTTAGTAAGCTGCAGTATAATTTGCTTTCAGTCTCTCAGCTTACCGATGACGGTTTCGAGGTGAGCTTTAAGAAAAATAATTGCAAAATTCTTGATTCTTCGGTAGTCTGGTTTACGGGATTTCTCATTTTGGGAGGATCTTTCATGCTGATTTTTCTGAGTCTTCTAGCGATCCTCTCAGGTGTTTAGTTGCTTCTGAGTCCCGCGACCTTTCGTTCTGGCATAGGAGACTTGGTCATATTGGATTTGACCATTTGACCCGAGTTAGCGGCCACGATCTCATTCGTGGTCTGCCGAAACTCAAGATGGTCAAAGATCTGGTTTGTGCTCCATGCCGGCACGGCAAGATGGTTGCCGGCTTCTCACCCTCCGGTCACAGTTACTATGACCGATGCACCATGACAGCTGCTCCATATGGGACACAGTTGGACCAGCCCGAGTGCAGTCAGCAGGAGGGAAGTGGTATGTTCTTGTCGTGGTCGATGACTTCTCGAGGTATTCTTGGGTGTTTTTCTTAGCCTCGAAGGATGAGACATTTTCGCATTTCCGAGGTCTTTTTAGTAGGCTTTCTGTTGAGCTTCCAGGTGCCTTACGAGCGATCCGCAGTGACAATGGCACGGAGTTCAAGAATTCCTACTTTTAGAGTTTCTGTGGTGAGACAGGTGTAGAGCACCAGTTCTCTTCTCCATACGTCCCTCAGCAGAATGGCGTTGTGGAGAGGAAGAACCGTACCTTGGTCGAGATGGCCAGCACGATGCTTGATGAGTACTCTACACCGCGGAAGTTTTGGGCTGAGGCTATAGCCACCGCGTGCCATGTCTCAAATCGAGTTTTTCTGAGGGCACACTTGCACCACACTTCTTATGAGTTGAGATATGGGCGAAAAGCCCAGCGTCTCTCATTTTCGTGTTTTTTGGTTGCAAGTGCTTTATTCTGAAGTCCGGGAACCTAGACAAGTTCGAGTCACGCTCTTGTGATGGTATCTTTCTAGGTTACTCGCCTTCTTCGCGGGCTTATCGGGTCTGGAACTGCGAGTCTAGTAAAATGGTACAGACCTGTGAGGTGACCTTCGACGAGGCCAGTCCGGGGACTAGGCCTGATATCTTAGGTTCGTTAGAGTAGTCCGAGACCATCTTCGTGGATGACGAGGACGATGGAGATGAGGGTTGCCTACCCGATCCAGTCCCTCATCCACCCCTTGAGGTGCCGTCTTCCACCGCACCTCGAGGTGATCAGCCCTTGCCTTCTGCTTCTTCTGGAGCTAGTGGCTCTGTTCCTACCTCATCAGCTCATGAGGTAGAGGCCACTTCTTCATCTCATCCTGGACCTCCTAGACATATCCAGAAAGCTCATCCTTCAGAGCAGATCATTGGAGACCTTTTCGAGCGTGTTACCCGCTCAAAATCTGGCTTATCTCAATTCTGTCTCCATTCTGCTTTCATTGCCTCCTTTGAGCCCAAAGATGTTTCTCATGCTTTATCTGATGAGTCTTGGGTCAATGCCATGCATGAGGAGCTAGAAAATTTCGAGAGGAACAAGGTCTGGTCGCTTGTCGAGCCCCCGCGAGGTCACAATGTCATTGGGACCAAGTGGGTGTTCAAGAACAAGCAGAGCGAGGATGGAGTGGTTATTCGGAACAAGGCTAGACTGGTTGCTCAGGGGTTCTCCCAGGTTGAGGATCTGGATTTCGTGGAGACCTTTGCCCCTGTAGCTAGACTTGAGGCCATTAGAATCCTGCTTGCCTTTGCAGCTTCTAAGGGTTTCAAGCTTTACCAGATGGACGTCAAAAGTGCCTTCCTTAATGGCTTCATTGAGGAAGAAGTCTATGTCTGTCAGCCTCCAGGTTTCAAAAATCCCAAATACCCTAACCATGTCTTCAAGCTTTCCAAAGCTTTGTATGGACTTAAGCAGGCCCCTAGAGCTTGGTATGAGAGGCTTAAGTCCTATCTTCTGAGCCATGGTTTTGAGATGGGTAGAGTAGATAAGACCTTGTTCATTCGCCGTCATGGCAATGACTTTCTGCTCGTCCAAATCTATGTCGATGACATCATCTTTGGCAGCTCCTCACATGCTCTCGTTTCCCAGTTTTCGGATGTCATGAGCTCCGAATTTGAGATGAGCATGATGGGCGAGTTGAGCTTCTTCCTTGGCTTCCAAATCAAGCAAACTCGGGAGGGTACATTTTTGCATCAAGGCAAGTACACTCGAGACCTCCTAAAGCGCTTCGATATGAGTGATGGTAAGCCGGTGTCAACTCCGATGGCCTCTTCGGCTTTTCTTGACCCAGATGAGGATGGCGAGCCAGTTGATCAGAAGGAGTATCGGAGTATGATCGGCTCCCTCTTGTACCTCACCGCCTCGAGACCAGACATACACTTCGCTGTGTGTCTTTGTGCCCTGTTTCAGGCTTCTCCTCGCGTATCTCACCGCCAGGCGGTGAAGCGCATTCTTCGGTACCTTCGAGCTACCATTGACTATGGTATCTGGTAATCTTCCTCTTCTTGTCTTTCCTTGAGAGCCTTTTCGGACGCAGACTTTGCTGGCTGTAGGATAGATAGGAAGAGCACTTCGGGCACCTGCCAGTTCATTGGCACTTCTCTCATTTCCTGGTCTTCGAGGAAGCAGTCCGGTGTTGCACAGTCCACCGTAGAGGCCGAGTACGTTGCTGCAGCCAGTTGCTGTAGCCAAGTGCTTTGGATGGCTTCGACCCTGCGGGACTTTGGGTTAGTCATAGATAGTGTTCCACTCTTTTGTGATAACACTTCTGCGATTAATATTGCTAAGAACCCAGTGCAGCATTCCTGGACCAAGCATATCGATATTCGCTTTCACTTCCTTCGAGACCATGTAGAGAAGGGTGACATCGTGCTCCAGTTTGTGGAGAGTGACCACCAGTTAGCTGACATCTTCACCAAGCCTTTCGATAGTTTGAGGTTTTCAGCTCTACGGGGAGAGCTTGGGGTGGTCTGTCCTTATGGACTGTTGTGAGGGGGAGTTTGTGCCTTACTGCTGTATTATATTGATTATGCTCTTACTTCTTTCTGTTGCATTGCATTTTGGGTGCATTGGGTTAGTCCTTCTAGCATAGGTTAGAGTGCTTTTCTAGTCTAGTTGCTTAGCTGTCTTCTTCTCATCTTGTGACCTAGGGTGCTGCTCTATTAGCCGCTTCTCTTCTCTTACTAGGTTGAGCCCACTCACTGCCTTCAGGTTCTAGCAAGGGTCGGGCCACCCTTGGATAGACAGGGTACGTGTTTGCTCCCTAGTGAGGTAGATTACCGGTCTAATAGTCCTAGTGTCATATGGGGTAGATGAGAGTCAGTCTGAGCCATAGTTGCTTCTATATCTTTTCTATGCTTTAAGGACTGCCTGTTTGCTATTTTCTTTCCCAGCTTCTCGATTTTATTGCTTTGGTTCAAGGGAGTTCATTTGGGAGCTTCTGGAGCTTAATATTGACATAACTCAACTTGAACTAAAAGTTGCATCTAATGTTGAGGGGGAGCTGGACTTTCTTGCATTTTCAGCATTCTAGCATTGTAATCAAATTGCATTGAGCCTTGATTATTATCCTGTTATGACATGCTTCAATGCTTTACACCTTGCCATGACTTGTGCTTAGCTTGCTAAATTTATCATGACTTCATATGTGTAGACTAGCTTTCTGCCATGATAAGTTAATTAAAATTGCTCAACTTGAATTAAAACTTGTCATGTTAGCATTCGAGATTAGTCTTTCTTGAGCTATCCCTTTATGATTCATGCCATGTCAAATAGGCTGAGTAGAGCGTTGAATCTATATTGAGCCTTAGATTGAGCTGTTTTAGTCTCTTGATGATGCATGAGTTAGTACAACATGTTAAAAAGCAAAAAGATCTCTTTTGTGCGAAAAAACTGATCTCACCAATTCTTCCCTATGAGACGGCTTGTCATTGCACTTGACATGAACTTAGGGGAAGTTTTGGATGACCTAGACTATCTTCTTAAGCTTCTCGCTTGGAGTAGTCGCATAAGGCTTGAGACCTAGCACATGATAAAACAAAAATCTGGTTGACAACAACCATAAATTTCAAAAGAAAATATGTCATTTGTGCTCAATTTGCTTAAGCTTCGAAAAGAATCAAGTACTTAACCAATGTTTCAATCTTGAGCTTATAGCACTCTATTTGGACTCAATATTAGCTTTCTTGTTGCGCTTAGTTTATTGACATGGCCTGCATCATCCTTGGATATCTCTAGTTAGACTTTGCTCATTGATGACTTGACTTGCTCACAAAATGCTTTACATTTCAGATTGTCATCTATGTGCTTTAGCTGGCTTATATATATGTTGTCATGATTTAGATAGCCTTTATTGAGTTATGGCTTGGTGTATTACATTTTGGTCATTATGGATAATTCTCATGGCTCAACATGCTTAATAAACAAACTTCAGCCACATTCATCCATTGACATGTCATATTTTCTCTATTGCATCTTGATGTGTTTATTGCCAAAAGGGGGAGAATAGAGAAGAAAAAGTCTGTTGGGAACAGTTTAGAGCTTTGGAGATCAATTTGCTCTTTCAGTTGTTGCTCTAGTGTTCCTTTTGTCGACATGGTCATTAGTTTCATTTCATTCTTTGGACCATGTTGGATTCTTCAAACTCAAACTCTTCTTAAGCCTTTTTCTGAGTTTGTCAATGTACTCATCAAGGGGGAGATTGAGAGACCATGTGGTCGTGACTCCATGAGAGTGATGAGTAATTGACAAGGGTTTAGGTCAGTCGAGTTTGGTTTGAGTGGTTCGGAGTCGAGTCGTTGCGTGGCGCAATCGGGCTCGGTCGGACTTTGGTCAAACTTGGTCATTTGGGCTTAGGATGTATATTCTAATGTTTCGACAGGTTTGGACTTCATCTGTGGTAAGTGTGATGGTATTTACGCTTTCATGTATCGAGCGGTGCTATTTGACGTGTTTCTTGTCTGTGTGACTGCAGGATGTCGAGTTGGAGTCGTGGCGAGACACGGTGGACCGGACTATGCGCAGGTGGCGCTGAGGTCAGAACGGTCGGGATGTGTCGAAGACGACGTAGACTCGAGGTGGTTGCGAGGCGTGCGAGGCAAGGAGCGCGGAAGCTTCCCGGAAGGTGCAGGAGGGGCGAATCGGGAAATTCGCAAGGCTGCACAAGCGGGAGCGGGCTCCGTTGGACGTAGCGGGCGTAACGGGGGCGGAGACCCGTTAGCCAAGCGCTATAAAAGGAGAGGAGGGGCTGCATGCCCTCTTTGAGCACTTGAAAGGGAATTAGGGTTTGCTAGAGTCAAAAGAGTCTTTAGTGGTTGTTTTGGCTTTAGGCTTTAGTTGGTGAGAGTGGGTGGAGAGGCAGAGTGTGCTCTCTCTGTTGTCTCCTTCGATGTCTCCAATGTGAGTTCTCAGTGTTAGTGTTCTTGAGTTCTTGGTGTTGGAGAGGAGAGGGTTGAGAGGTTGGAGATGGATTGAGAGTCATGTAATCATCCTTCTTGTTCGAATGTCCAGTGGTATCGGGACGTATCTGTATTCCTTGTGATTCAATGAATGAAAATCTGAGGTTTGGTTTTATCTCCTCGTAGCCTCTGTTCTTCTTTTTCCTCTGTGCAAGATTTCTTGATTTTCGTTGTTTTGGTTTCTTGCCTGCTGGGATTGACCAAAATGGGTTGCTCTATGATGGGTTAGTGCTTCAAGATCATTTGATCGAGTTTCCCTAGAGCAAACTTCGTTTAATCCTCAGATTTCAATTTTGAGCCTTCTCTGTTCGTCAGTTGCAATTTCTAGGGTTTGGATGGCGTTCTTGATTTCCTCCGCGTGATGGCTTGAGACTTTGTCTGGAGGTTCCCGTGGCTATTGCTAATATACTCTCAAAGTCTCATGGCCAAAGGATCAACCGTTTGGGTGTAATTTGTTTTTGAGTTTCTCTCTGAAGCTTGCAGTCATTTCTAGGGTTTTGTCATATTTCTAGTTTCCCCTCTCAAGTTGGCATGATATTTGAGGTTTGAGCTCCTGAGTTGATTGCTAATATATCCTCAAAGTTTCATGTGCAAAGGTTCAAGGGTTTAGGAGAAATTTGGTTTTTGTCAAGTCTCTGTAATTTTCAGGCTTTGTCTCCTTTTCTGAAATTCTTGTTCATGAATTGGTTTTCCTTGGTCTCTAGGTCTCTCTAGCTATTGTAGTTATTATCTTGCTTCACTTGCTCAAAAACAATAGTTAGTTTTCATTATTCCTCTTGGTTTTGGCAAGGAAAGGTGAAGGTTCAGTCTGCAGTTTAAAAAATCAGGGTGTCTGAATTTTTGCCCGAGGGGCGGCCTAACTTACACATGCCGGGCGGTCTGACCGGACTTATAATGGCGGTCTGACCGGACTTATAATGGCGGTCTGACCGGCGTTATAAGGGCGGTCTGACCGGCGTTATAAGAGAGGTCTGACCTCTCTTTGAACTATGTTCATCCCGGCCCTTCTGGAAAATGTTATTTGAGCGGTTTTTCTTCATTGCTTCTTTCTTGTGTGTGTTTAGGAGTTCCAAAAGGCATAAGAATCCCTCTTCATAATTTTCATAATTATCGGAGAGGAGATTTGAGTCCGTGCTTTTGAGGGGTCGTTTTTTAAAGAAGCGACATTCACCCCCCCTCTGTCGCCATTTCGGTCCAACAACCGTGCCGACGAGCGGCCGGGGGGTACGCCACGTCGCGCGACCTGCCCCCACTCCCGATGGAGCTGGCGCGTGGCGGAACGCGGTTGGCACGTCGTGCGCTGTCAGGCCAACACACGACTACGGTCGTGTGTCTGTTTCTGACAGGACGTGACGCGTGCAGGTGGTTACGCCGTTTCGACTCCGGTCGTGGGGAGACGAACGGTTCGTCTTCCCCCGTTACACTTACCGGTGGTGTGGGAGATGAGAGGAGCTTTAAATACCCCCTACGGCATCACGCCTTCGTTTCCTCTGCACGCCTTCTAGTATGTCTGCCTGTCTCCTGCTCTCTTTGCCTTGCTGCCGTGTTGCCCTCGCCGTCGTGCAAGTCCCAGATGGCGATGACGCCCGGTGAAGAACTCACCCCCGATGATTGGCGGCAGCGCCGTCTCGTGGTGGTCGTCGCCATTCGAGGTGAAGTACACACTCAAGAAGCATGGTTCTGCGGTGGCGGACAAATGGTGGGTGCTGACGGAGAAGGAGGGTCCGTGTTCCAGCGTCTTGGGCCCCACGCTTGTGACGGAGGAGACGATTCGTACGCTACTGCGCGAGGGGAAGATGTCGGACTGATAGGAGGTACGATTGCCCGCCCTTGACAAGACGGAGCCACGACCTGCGGAGTCAGAGGCGATCGTCTTCGTCGCCTACTTTGAAGCCGGACTTCGCATCCCGGGCGCCCTGATTGTTGGCGATGTGCTGCGAACCTTCGGGCTGGAGCTGGCGTAACTGACTCCCAACGTGTCGGTCCGCCTTGCTGTGTGCAGCTGGGCCTTGCGCACGGAGGCGTTCTGGCCCAGTTCCTCGATGTTCGCATTCCTCCACGACGCGCGATGCCAACCGAAGGGGAAAAAGGACGGGACATTTTTCAACTTCGGCAGCATCAACTTCGTCTTGCGGTCGTCATGTGGGAAGATATTCCCCGCCAACTCAACCCGGGCGAAGTGGGAATCGAACTGGATGAGACGGTGGTTCTACCACCGTGTGGCGAGCGGTAGCGGCCTCAAGTGCTCGGGCCGGCCAATAGCATTCAACACCACGCCCTCCGTGCCGATCGACAGCGAGGACAAGCGGAGAGCGCGCAGACTGGTGGGGATCGTCGCGCGCTTCAACATGCGTGACCTCGCTGAGGAGTTCGCCATGTATGGCGTGGCACCGCTCACTCGCGAATGGCGCATTGCTGCTGGGAAACTTCGAGATGACAATGTCCGCCCATCCGTGACCTCGCTGCTGGCACCCTCTAACCCTCGTAAGTCTTGGTACTATCCTATTTTGTACTTTTGCTTGTTGTGCTATGCTTAACCCCGCCCCTTGCCGCGTATAGGAATTTGCCTGGAAGACGTGGAACGCGCGGTGAGCATGTTCCTCGGGCCGTATACGGCCAGGGAGCACGACCTGCGCGCGACCGCCACCGTGGAGGCGGAGCTGGGATGGAGCACGCCCATCTGGCCCCAAGCCAACCTCGCCATCGAGATGATGGTGGCAAAGGGAAAAACCCGCCATCCCGTCGGAAGACACGGACTCCTACGGCTGCGGCAGGCGCGGCAGCTACCACCGCTTCTGTCGATACGGCGGATGTCGATTCTGATTCGGCCAAGTATGCCGATTTAGACCTGGAGGCGGGCGCGGAGGACACCGGAGAGGGGTCTCTGGGCGGGGCCGAGGGGCGAGAGTGCGCCATGGTCGGTCGGGAGGTGGAAGCTTCGGCGGCTGCGGTTGTCGCCGAAGTGGTGGTACCGCCCGCGGGTGGTGCTGAGGCGGAGTCCGTGCCCATGGCGACTACAGCACCGGAGCTGCCGCCGTTGGAGGTTGGTGGAGCGGAACCCCCAGCTGCGACAGCTACCAAGGTGGGGTTGCCACCTCCGGCAAGTGTCGAAGCGGGGCGACCATCTGCGGCCGTCGCTGGGGAGGCAGGGCCCGCAGACATAGGCAGGGTGGGGCCTGCGCCCGCAGCGATCACCAGGGTGGGGTCCCCGCCTTTCCCCCCAACGCGAAGCGTCGGCGCGTACAATCGCCTCGTCGCTCGAGGGGGTTTGCCGCGGCGGGCAGGGTCGGGAGCCTGTGGGACTCCGATTCTGACACCGAGGCCCCCAGGCTCAATATCCCCACGGTCCCCTCCCAGACTATGACGTCCGAAGCCTGGGACTTGCTGGTGCTGGACTTCGGGACGGAGTCTCCGTGACCCACCGGGCCAGCTGCCGCCGCGTCTGAGGTTGCGAGGACACCGCAGCGAAGCCCCTCGACCAAAATCGGAGGTGAGCCCCTTTGGCACCGCTGTGTACTTGGTTGGTAGGTTTTTGACTCGCATCCCCCCTGCAGCGGCACCTCGACCGAGGGACGGGCAGCCTTCTGGGGGCGGGGACGCTCCTTGTGTAGGTGCACCCGCCGCTCCCGACGCAACCCTCGCGGGTGCCGCGCGGCTGAACTTAGCGGACCTCATCCCCCTCCCGGCGGTGCTGGGAGCGTGGCGGGGGGTCGCGGACAACGCGGCTACGAACTTGGACCAGCAGGCGTTGGCAGCCTATGGGTCGGAGCAGCTTGGAGATGCCTTGGAGGCTTCGGGAGTGAAGGTAAGCCCTCGTCCTTGCACGTATGGTGTAGGCGGCTCACGCCCACGAGGGGAGGGCGCTCGAGGACTGACTCCGGGCTGCCGAAGAGGCTCTTCGTGCAGCCGAGGAAGCACACTCCGCTAAGGATGCGGAGACGATGGCCTACGCCGAAGCACTTGTGGCGGCGGCGCGGGTGTCGGCCACAGAAGCGGCACGACAGGCGGTCGCGGAGGAGCGGGATAGCCTACTTCAGCAAATCGCTGTGCTGGAGAAGGAGAAAGGCCGTCTCGCTGCGTCTCTTGCGGAGCGGGACCGGACTTTGGGTAACGCTTCGGTGGCCGCATGGGATTCCATGCTAGCTTTAGAGGTGACCCTTACAAACCTTATCGCCGAAGTGCCGCCCCACTCCTTCGGGCCCGAAGAGCTGTCACGGACACTCCGCTAGATCGGGGATGCAGCCAACATTGCTTGCAACGCCGCCACGACCTTCAGCAACCACTGCTCCTATGTGACCTCGTGCCTGGTATGTGCGCTCTTGCGACACCGGTGCTGTCAGCACATCAATGACCTAGTTGACCCCCAGTTGGAGATGCCAGCTGGAACCGGGGTGATGTCTGGTGCCGTGCACGCTGTTCGCTGTGCTGTCCGGTTTTTCCACGAGAGAATCTGGGAGTACATTAGGGAGGCCGCGGTGAAGGTCGAGCTCCGGCGGACCATGTACCAGGAGGGGAATCTCGAGCGGTGGCTAGATGAAGTCCCACGACGCGACGAAGGCGGCGCCGAAGCCTCGGGACGTGACATGAACCCACAGGTGTGACACCGGGGTTACCGTGTATTGGCGTGCGTTGTAATGCACGTGCCCCTCTTATGAATAAAGTGTAGATTGGTTCCATGTTCAGAACAGTCGCCCGGCAGGGACCGGCCGCTAATCTCCGACCTTGTGACCCGACAACGCTTTCGCAGCTGGCGGCGGGCCGAGGAGTCACTGGATTTCTTGGCGGCTCGGGCTTCTCCGAGGGAGGTCCCAGCGCGGACGCACGCTAAAGAAGAGCCTGCCGAGTAGCGGCTGAGGGCATCTAAAAACGCCTGGGCATTTACTCTTACTATCCTCACTTTGTAAAAGTACTAAGAATAATAGAGGAAAAGGGATTATTGTTATAACACCTCGCCTGCATCTCCGCCGCTCGTTATTGCCGCGCCTTTTTTCGGTAGACTTGCGAGGTTATACTTCACACTCGCTCAAACGCTAGGTAGGTTCCCACTTGACGTCAACCTTTTTCGGAGCGGCCCCTTACTCCTCGAAGCAGTGGCAGCGGAGCTAGCGCCCGGTCGAAGTAGGCGCGCAAGCGCTCCGTCCCCTACCTTTCGAAGTGGTGGCAGTGGAGCTGGCGCCTAGGTGAGGTAGATGCGCAAGCGCTCCATCCCCTACCCTTCGAAGTGGTGGCAGTGGAGCTGGCGCCTAGCCGAAGTAGACTTTCGGGCGCTCCGTCCCCTACCCTTCGAAGCGGTGGCAGCGGAGCTGGCACCTAGTCGAGGTAGACACGTGAGCGCTCCGTCCCCTACCCTTTGGGGCGGTGGCAGCGGAGCTGGCGCCTAGTCCTTGTCCGTGAGGAACGCGCGGGGGGGCGGGGCAGCCTCTGGTGCACCACTTTGGTGCCTCGCGGAGTATGCGTGGAGGTGAGCCTGCACTACGTTGTATTTATACTTGCGGGGACGACGACCATGTCTCGCTTGTGCTGTGCGGGGATAGCATCCGCGCCTTATCTGTACATCGTGGAGTGCGTGCGGTGGCGGACCTCGACGCTACGCCTTATACTCCGTAGAGTACGTGCGGAGGCGGACCTCGACGCTACGTCTTATTTATACTCCGTAGAGTGCGTGCGGAGGTAGACCTCGACGCTACGCCTTATTTATACTCCGTAGAGTGCGTGCAGAGGCGGACCTCGACGCTACATCTTATTTAGAGTCCGTAGATTGGTGCGTGCGGAGGCGGACCTCGACGCTACGTCTTATTTAGAGTCCGTAGACTGGTGCGTGTGGAGGCGAACCTCGACGCTACATCTTATTTAGAGTTCGTAGACTGGGTGCGTGCGGAGGCGGACCTCAACGCTACGTCTTATTTATACTCTGTAGAGTGCGCGCGAGGGCGTCCCCCCGCTACGTCTTTGTTTATACTCATGCCTGTGTGTTTCACGGAGAGTGCGCGCGTGAACGGGTGTCTTTGTTTATACTCATGCCCGTGTTCTTCACGGAGAGTGCGCGCGCGAACGTGTGTCTTTGTTTATACTCATGCCCGTGTGTTTCACAGAGAGTGCGCGCACGAACGCGTGTCTTTGTTTATACTCATGCCCGTGTTCTTCACGGAGAGTGCGCACGTGAATGCGTTTCTTTGTTTATACTCATGCCCGTGTTCTTCACGGAGAGTGCGCACGCGAACGCGTGTCTTTGTTTATACTCATGCCCGTGTTCTTCACAGAGAGTGCGCGCGCGAACGCGTGTCTTTGTTTTTACTCATGCCCATGTTCTTCATGGAGAGTGCGCACGTGAACGCGTTTCTTTGTTTATACTCATGCCCGTGTTCTTCACGGAGAGTACGCGCACGAACGCGTGTCTTTGTTTATACTCATGCCCGTGTTTTTCATGGAGAGTGCGCCCGCGAACGCGTGTCTTTGTTTATACTCATGCCCGTGTTTTTCACGGAGAGTGTGCACGCGAACGCGTGTCTTTGTTTATACTCACCCGGAGTGCGCGCGCGAACGCGTGTCTTTTTTTATACTCGTGCCCGTGTTCTTCACGGAGAGTGCGCGCGCGAACGCGTGTCTTTGTTTATACTCACCCAAAGTGCGCGCGCGAACGCGTGTCTTTTTTATACTCATGCCCGTGTTCTTCACGGAGAGTGCGCATGCGAACGCGTGTCTTTGTTTATACTCATGCTCGTGTTCTTCACAGAGAGTGCGTGCGCGAACGCGTGTCTTTGTTTATACTCATGCCCGTGTTCTTCACGGAGAGTGCATGCGCGAACGCGTGTCTTTGTTTATACTCACCCAGAGTGCACGCGGAGAGAAGTCTCTGCGCGTTTTTTGAGAAATGAGAATAGTCTAGCAACCGGTAAACTTTATTAAATTCCCGTTTGCACGGGTGAGCGAGTACAAAAGACAGTACAGGGGGGCAGGATACTGACCGCGAACCGCTTAAGGGTTGAGACGGCAACGACTACCGCTGCGAGGGCAGCGGGGCAAGGTGCCTATGGAGCCTCTGGTGCCAGGGTGGGGTGCTTGTTATCTCTGTCGGGGACCCTGGCGTTGCGCTGTTCGCTCTAGGAGCTTTGGTGGGCTTCGTGACGTTGGCCTCGGGCACCCAGCTCTATGCGCCGGGCTATGTCTTGATCTCCATGGATGGTGATAATGTTCCGCGGGCCTGGGAGCTTCAGGCACAGGAAGCCGTGGTGCGGGACTACCCCGAAAGAATTGAGGGTCGGCCGCCCTAGTATGGCGTTGTAGGGGTACGGGATGTCGACGACGTCAAAGGTGGCATCCTCGCTCTTCACATTGTCATCCCGACAGAAGGAGATTTGCAGGCATATCTGGCCTACCGCCCTCAGCGGCTGGCCTCCAAATCCTTGCAATGGGATTCCCGAGGGGCTTAAACGACTCTGAGGGATCCCCATCTGGTCGAAGGCCACCGCAAATAAAATATTTGCAGAGCTTCCCCCGTCAACCAAAACACGCTTGACATCACATCCCGCAATAGTGACCTGGATCACTAGGGGGTCTTGGTGGGGGAACTCGACGCCCTCGGCATCCGCGGGCGTGAAGGTGATCTCATACTTCACCCAGTCCGGCGGCGCCTGCGTCGGATATGCTGCTACGTGGTGCAGCCTCCGCGCATAGGCCTTTTGCTGTCGCGCCGAGGCAAATTCCAGCGATGAGCCCCTAGAGATTACGTTTATGACGCGGCGCGGGGCTCCCTCCGGGGCTTGGACCTGCAAGAGGCCTTCTTGGGGTTGCCGCACGTGGGCTTGAATCGCAAAAGGCCCTCCTGGGGCTGCAGCCCGCGGTCCTCGATCCGCATGAGGTTTTCGGGGGGTGCTGGACGTGGGCCACGACAGGCTGACGCGCCTTGACGCTCTGTCGAAGTGATGAGATGGAGGTACACGTCCGCGTATCGTGAGTGCCTCGGCCATGCATCTCGCACCACCGGCCGCGGTGTGGGTCGTCATATTCCATGCGGGCCCTATCATCACGGCCTCGGCCGCGTCCCCGACCGCGGCCCCGGCGGCCTCGGCCGCCAGGCCGGTAGGAGCATTGTCTTCCGAGCCGCCTTCGATGTCGAAGACGTAACGGCCTCGTCGAGACTTTTGTTAGCCGCGCTTTGGTTTGTCGCTCGACGAGTCCCTGCGCCGAACATCCTTGTCCTCGGAGGCGTCTTTGGATAGGTCCTGCTTCCGCTTGCCCTTCGAAGAGCCCTCCTTCGGAGAGTCTCCATCTTCACCGCTTTGTCCGCCTGGTTGGTGTCAGAGTCTTCGCCTTGGCACCTCCGCGCGTCCACCTCCGCCCGAGCGTACTCCTCCATCTTGTCGAAGAGCTTCATCACTGTTCTAATCAGCTTCCAGGCATTGTACTCGGCCATCGGCCCCGGACGAAGGCCCAGTATGGCCACGTTGATGACGGTCATTTCATTGACATCTTTGACCTGGCAGCAGACCTTCGAAAAGCGTTTGAAGTACTCCCTGAGCTTCTCCGAGGGTTTTTGCTTAACAGCGAAGAGCTGGTCCGCATCGATGCGCTCGACGTAGTTCTGTTGGACCGAAATGGCGACAGAGGGGGGTGAATGTCGATCCTTAAAAAACTTGCCCCCAAAAAGTACTCGCAGGTAGTCTCCTCTCCTATGGCTACAAGGAGCTATGAAGAGGAAGACTTAACCTCTCTTGAACCTCAACTACGCAGAAACAGAGAAACTCTAACCCTGGAAACTAACACGGTGCCAGAACTCCCCACTAACCTCCACAAACCCCCAACAACAAATTCTTCTTCGATAGCAATGAGTGCTATGAAGAGGAATCCTTAGCCTTACTGGAGACCCAAGAGGATAGAATCAAAAAGACTAAAAACAGTGGAACCAAAATAAGAGAACCACCCCCAAAAATCAGCAAAAGACCTGCAGACCGGTCTGACCGCCTTGTCAGGGCCAGTTTGACCGCCCTGGCAGGGCCGGTCTGACCGCCCCCCTGTTCCCAGTGAGCCCGAGACAGCTCTGAAGATTCTGAAATTTTGCACTAAGTTCAGATCTTCGAAAAACACAAAATAGAGCCGATTTCCTCCATTCTTTTTTATCCTAAGAACTAAGACTATAATCCAAATAGAGAGGAGGCTCTAGGGAACAACGAAATCAAATCAAACGACAAGAATTTCAGATTATTGAAAAATCTGAAACTTTACCCGAGCTAACCCAAAAATCAAATTACTTTCAAACCGTTGATCCTTTGGCCACGAAACTTTGAGGATAGCTATAAGATAGCATCTGGACCCTCCATGCCAAATTTCAAGCCATCTCAATAAGGAAAGCAAGAGCAGCACTAAAACCCTAGAAATGCAACCAAGAACAGAGGGAGGCCAAAAATGAAATCTGAGAATAAAATGGAGTTGGCTCTTGGGATCCTTGATCAAATGATCTTGAAGTACTCACCCATCATGGAGCAACCCATTTTGGCCAATCCCAGCAAGCAAGAACTCGAAAATCAAAAAGTCAAGAAATCCACATAGAGAGCATCGTAGAAAAATGAACAACAGAGAGCTAGAGACTCAATTAAATTCAACCAAAGCCATCTCATATTGATCTAGAGGAAGAGAGATACATGATTGACACAAGAGGAATGATTACAAGCTCTCAACTCATTCTCTCCCACTCTCACACACTCAAGATCACTCAACCATACATGCTTGGAGTGGATGAACACAACGTACAGAGGAGAGGGAGCACACTCTGCCTCTACCACCAACTCACAACCACTAAAACCTAAAGCCAAAGCAAGCCATCAAAGCCTCTTTTGACTCTAAAACCCTAACTCTCTCTCAAGTTCTCAAGAGGGCATGCAGCCCCTCCAACCTATTTATAGCCCACGGCTAACGGGTCTCCACCCCGTTACGCCCGCTATGTCCAACGGAGCCCGCTCCCGCTTGTGCAACCTTGCGAAATTCCCGTTTCACCCCTCCTGCACCTTCCAGGAAGCTTCCGTGCTCCTTGCCTCGCACGCCTCGCAACCACCTCGAGTCCACGTCGTCTTCGACACATCCCGACCGTTCTGACCTCAGCGCCACCTGCGCCTAGTCCGGTCCACCGTGTCTCGCCACGACTCCACCTCGACGTCCTGCAGCCACACAGACAAGAAACACATCAAATAGCACCGCTCAACACATCAAAGCACCTGGCTGGTGTCGGCCGTCGTGGCGCTGGTGGCGGGGTCAACCGCCGCGGCGGTGGTCGTGGCGTCGGCCACCGTGGCGGTAGCCGCGGGGGCGACCGTGACACCGAGGGCGCGGACGATCGTAGCCGTTGTAGCTGCGTTGCCATCACCGTCTGCGATTGCCAACGCCGAAGCCCTGGTATTGACGCGAGGCTCCGTCGCGGCCGCCTTCTTCTTGGCCGCCGATGAAGCTTTCTTTGGTGCCATCCTTCTTCGGATCTTGAGGCTTGCTCGTGTCCTCCCCACGGACGGCGCCAACTGTTGTGGTTACAGACCAAACAGAGAGAGAGGTATGGTAGTGAAGAGTTAGGTGAGCAATGCTTAGGGTTTCCCCCATGGTCGGTATAATGTATATATACCCTCTTGGGGAGTGTTTTTACAATAGTACCCTTACATTTGAGCATGCCCCTTCGGGGCACTTATGTCATTACACATGTCCCATTTTGGGCCTTACAACATTCTAACAGGCCTGTTGGGCTTAGGTGGGGGCCACCCCTACAATAGGAGTCTTTTCATGATCTTTTGTTTTCAAGTGGTGTTGTATTTGTTCTTGCTTGCTCTTTTAGCACCTTACATTGCTATGAAATTGGTCATAAAGAGCAATTCATCTTTTTGTTTGGACCATGGGCAATATTTTGCTATCTGATGTATTTTAGATGTGGATGGAGTTTTTGGTGAGAACTTGCCCTTTCTTGGTTTTAGCCCCATTGTACATCTTGCTACTGTGGTCATGTTGCTTCTTTCTCTTAAATCTAGACCACTCTTGCAACTTCTATGCTTCAAAACTTTAAAATTTAAATTTAAATTCTTGCTTTTAAGGTGTTTATCAAACTACTCATCAATGCGAGATTGTAAGACCATATGTTAGCAGCCCTATGAGATTGATGAGTATTTGACATTGGTTGTGCCTTATTTTTATTGTTTGAGTTTGATTTTTGTGAATTTGGATTTTGATATGTGCTTTTCTGGTAGCACCAATCAAACTGGCTCAAGGTGGTAGTCTGACTGCGGTGTGGTTGTGGTTAGACTGGCCAGAGGCAGTGGTCTGATCGGCGTAATGTAACTAGCTAGTGCTAGCGGTCCAACCGGCGTTTGTAGGGCGGTCTAACCGGTTTAGTGGTAGCGGGCAGACCGACCTCTATTTCTGAGAGGAGTTGGTTTTGAGTTGGTTCTTATAGTGTTAGTTATGGTGGAAGTTTATACAAATGTTATTCATAGTGTGTTTATACAGATGTTAGTCATAGTATAAGTTTATGTGTATATTTTATTAATTGAGAGTTAAGTATATGTTATTTATGATTAGATCAATTACTTTATTTTTAATGTCCAGATGCTTTAATAATAAATTATAGCCACCGTTAAGACCAAGATTTTGAGCCATAGAGTGTCATTTAAGTTCGGATGAAACACTATGAACCTCAACGAATGTCGTATCGACGGGCCCAGGCTATCGCCATGGCTCGCTGGTGGTGGCTCCGCCCCTGGTTATCCACCTCACGACTCCTGAGGGCAGTCCCAGTGCTCCACGTAGGATAGTGTCTATGGCATTAATTAGATTGCCATGTAGGAGTTTTAGATGATGTGGCGCTATATTAAATAAGAGAGATAAGAAAAAGAGGAAGAAACTGGGTCTCATGCAAGACCTAGTTTCTATGAGAAAACCAATGCAATAGACACTACCAAATTTTGCATTAGAGAGATGGTGGTATCTTCATGATAGATGGAGAAAAATTATGATTGGTGAAGAGGAGAGAGAGATTTTGATGCTTAATTCATTGCTTGGGTTATAAATAGACATGGTGCATTGGAGACAATAGTGTCTAAAGTAGTGTCTATATGACATGGCATAGATAGAAACTACTTAAGTGGTTTCTGCACTGGGACTGCCCTGATGCAGCGGTTCCCATTCCCATATGAAAACTTCCCAGCCGTTTTGCAAGTGTCCGTCGCCCACTGGAGAGTGACTAGACATTGTCTAAGTAAGCTAAGGCTAGTCTTAGTGGGAGTTTTATCTGCATTTAATAGGCTGCCACATAGGCATTTTTGATGATATGGTAACATTTTTAAGAAGAGAGAGAAGAAGTGAGTTTCATCTAGATGAAATTCTCTTGGCACGATTACCAACTCTATATGAGTCATGAAATTAAATGTCTATGAAACAATAGAATGAAACTATGCATTGAGGATGGATGTTTCATCCATGTTTTATTTCATTTTACATAATGTGGCAGTCTTGGAAACAACGCCATAAAACTCACCACTGAGAATGGCCTAATTCAGATTCATTTGAGAAGTAAAAAAGGTTATAGCTGTCTCGTTCCACCGGCACACCGGCAGCTCGATGCCCTCGTTCCCATCGAACAAATCTATCCCCACCACTTATTCCCTCGATCCCATCGAACAAATCTACCCATCGAACTGGTGGTGGTCGCAGCTGGCCGGCCTAGAACTCAGTGGAATGACACGTTAGGCGGCACGCGGCGGGCACCGGGCGGCAAGGGGCGTCGTGTACCACCGCCTGGCCGGTTGGGCGGCGAGACTTCCGGTGCCACCAAGCGGGCGGCAAAGCCGGCAGCCGGGTATGTTTCGTTCTCTTTAACGTGAACATATTATAATGGTATATTATGTATTAATCTATATATTTTTATTTTGTAAAAAAAATTTAGGTGTGTAATTGGGACTTTTATTTGTGAGTTGTTGAAGCTTTCATAGTATCTAGTGACGTATTTGATGTCTATCTTTTTTTTTCTTTTCATCTATGGATATTTGCATATGTATTGAATGATTTTAGTTTAAACTATTAGGGTTATTAATTTTACTTGTGTTATCTGTATATTAATTTGTTAGTGCTTATTTGGCTATAATTAGATTCGATCAGGCTTTCAAATATTTCTGTCTCCGCCACTGTGGTTGCATCTTACAACTTCTAAGCCGGACCTTCAGTGAGGAGCGCGCTCTGTTGTTCATAGATCAGTTTGCAGTAAAGCTTAAACATCACACGGCTGCTCTTCGCGGAATTAGCTTGCAAGACAATTCCATCAGCTCAGGTCAGATTATACTTCTGCCTAAAGAAAAGTGATGGGGAAAAGGAAATTTCCCTGATACGGAAGTTTATTTATTATCAGAAAAAAGAAAATCAATTTAAAGGGAAAATTTTTCCACACTTCTATTTTCTCAGTTTCTATATTTAGATTTTCTCTGCAATTGTGCAGTTTTTGCTTTTTCAACCGAGTAAAATATTATCCTTTCAATTCCATGAGAATCTCTAAGAGCACCTGCAAATTGGGAGCTTTCTGGGAAAAAGCTCTTTCCTGTCTTTGTGTTGTTTTGATTCAACAAATTGTGTACAAATCGGACTTAGCAAATTACATGCCTTGGCTGTCCGTACTAGGTGGGATCCTAATCCTACTTTGCATAGCGAAGTCAAAGAGCCAGTCCCATAGTTCCATTCTCAACCATACGATCAAAAAAAAAAACCGGCTTAGATCCGATGCTATAGTTGCCTGACTTTATCCCTCTCCCAGTTTTTAGATTAAGGAATATAACATTCCGGCCTCCATCATTCACAAGTGAATGAGTATAGCCAATTCCAACACACCCATAGTACTTAGACTACAAACCACCACACGATGTACAAAATACGGAACAGAGAAACGGAACTAAGTCCCAATCCTATTCCTACCTCATTACATAACTTGCTAAACAGAACCGAATTCTCTGTTGTCTTCAACAAGCAATTGTATTCCTCTAGTGAAGACAACATCACTTGATGCATCACATCGATGCTCAACAGGGGGATCTTCGGTAAGCACTTCACCTTCCTCAACCAAATAGTCCTCTCTTCGGCCAACACTTCCAACCTTCCTCGGACCTTCTAACACAAACAACGGAACTGAAATTGCCTAGCAACGCCTTCATGAAGGAAACAACGCCCAAGGCGCTGACGCCGCCAGTCCACCATGGGAAAGGTTTTCAGCTGCAATCAACAACCGGGTGGGGGGGACCGATGAAGAGGTACAGATAGGACGCCTCCAAGGAGGAAGCGGCGTCCGCAAACGTCGCCATCCAAGCTTTCGCCCTGACCTCAAAAAAACCACTTGCCGAAGCTGCCTGTACGCCGGTGACGAAAATGGCACCACCATCGTGCACACCGCCGTCCTGGCCTCCAGCCTCCGCAATTGTAGCCCAAGCGAGGCCTCACCGCCGTCGCCGTGGAGCCCACCCACGCCCTCCGCGCCACCACCGCCCATCCACTCCTCACGGAACCAACGCCGCAGCACGGATGCCCATTAGGGTGCCTACGAACTGGCCCCGGCCGCCGCTTCCGGGGATGAGACATAGTCCCCACCGGAAGAAAAAGCACCAGATGGAGAGGATCCTCGTGCAGGCCAAGAAGAAGAAGACCTCCCTCTCCCAGTTGCCTGCCTTTCTCCCTTTCTCCCTGTCCCTCACATATTCGCACTGTGCTCTTACTATGGCTCCGTGACTTTGCTATGCAAAGTTAGGATGTTAATCCATACTAACTTACGGTTGCGTGATTAGGGGAAACTGATGATTTGCCGCTCTTAAGGCATGCGTTTTAGATTTTGCCATCTTTAAGTCTTGATTTGAAGATTTGCTAGTTTTAAGTGTGAAATAGTTGTGTTTTACCACTACATTTAACCCTACAGACACTATCCAATTGGTTAAATCAGGCCTATTCACCCGACAACATGCCACGTCGCCGCCGGCCTAGGTGGAGCGTCAGGCTCGCCCTCTCTCGGATGCTTTCTGGTGCGAAGGTGAAAGATTCATTCTTTCTTTCCATTGTTGCGGTTGCTACTTCCTTTTTTTTTTTCTCTCGATGATCCTCTGGTCTTGATTTGGTCGGTGGAAAGGATATTGCTTGCTGCAGTTTGTTCGGAGTTCTTTGATTCGTATGCAAGAATTAATCTTTCTGTCTTTCCTTAACAAATTAGCATGTTTAAATTCATACGCTTTGAAAAGTTTGTCTAAGTTAAACATGTGAGTAAAACTCATGTTGATAGGATTAACGGTTTTATCAAAATATACTAGTGGATAGTGCCTATAGGGTTAAATGTGACTGGTTGCCTCATCTATTTAACAGCTTAGGGATAGAAGCTTGTAAGGCAACTATTCCAACCATTTTCATCCTGTGTTCTAGGTTAGAGTGAAGAGTGAGTATTATGATGTGTTTTCTTATCTTTCAAGTAAAATAACTATAAAATCTTATCATCAAATAAGTAATCAGCTTTGTTCACCTTTTATTTTAATTGATTTGCGGTTAATCCTATACTATAAAAGTTGTTGCCGCAAGTCTGGATTTCGTCGCGGAACATCCATTTGCGTTTTTTTTTGTAGTAGAGGATGTTTGAATTAAACTGGTTTGCCGGTCTGACCGCTGAAGAATTAGTGGTCTAACCGCTGGTGCAGTTCCGAAGCTGGCAGTCCACCACTTGCAAGTGTTCGGTTGTGTGGCTCATGTAAAAAAAGGTAGGACGATATCAAAGCAAGCTAGCAGACCACAGTACACGGATGGTATTCATCGGTTATGCATCTGGCTCAAAAGCCTACAGGATGTTCGACCCGGTCTCTGGACGAGTATGCATCACACAGGATGTTGTACTCAAAGAAGAAAGGGCCTAGGAATGGGACAACACAGTGCAACCACAGGAGAGCTCAACCACTGACATGTTCCATGTTTCCTATGATCCGGGATCGACGGCGATCACAGAAGAACCAGAGGCTGAGTTCGGCGATCAGACCGGTATTGCTTCACCGGTTGGACCGCCCTCACATTTCGGCAGACAGACCGGTAGTGCTTCACCGGTCAGACCGACCTCAGGGTTAGGCGGTCAGACCGGTATAGCTTCACCGATCAGACCGCCCTCAGAGATGCAAACTGGAAATTCATTAGCATCGGCCGCACCTGAAGAAACTTCACAGGGTGAGAGCAGTCCGGACTCATTTGGGAGAACTCCACTTCGGATGAGGACTCTACAAGATTTGTATGAGGCAACAAAACCCGTGCAAATTGAATACTCGGGGTTGTGTTTTCTTAGTGCTGAGGAACCAAGGAATTTTCAGGAAGCAGAAACGTAGGAGAGTTGGAGGTGTGCCATGCAAGAGGAATTGAAGTGTATACAAGACAATAAGACATGGAGTCTTGTAGATCATCCGGCAAAGCATCAAGCGATTGGCCTCAAATGGGTTTTCAAAGTCAAGAAAGACTCGCAAGGCAATGTGGTGAAACATAAAGCTCGCTTAGTGCCCAAAGGTTATGTGTAGTGGCAGGGAGTAGACTTTGAAGAGGTATTCGCACCGGTCACAAGAATGGAGACGGCGAGGTTACTCATCGCATTAGCGGCTCAAGGCGACTTCATCATATGGATGTGAAGTCGGCTTTCCTAAACGGAGACTTGGAGGAGGAAGTTTATGTGTGCCAAGCACTAGGTTTTGTTGAAAAAGGCAAGGAGCACAAGGTCTTGGGATTGCATAAAACCTTGTACGGCCTAAAACAAGAACCAAGAGTCTGGAATTCAAAACTGGACAAAACCTTAGTGAATTGCAGTTTTGAGAGAAGTCCTTTGGAGCATGGTGTTTGCAAGGGGAAGAAAGATGGAGACTTGCTTTTAGTCGGGGTTTATGTGGATGACTTGGTCATTATAGGAAGCAGTGAGGCTGAAATAAGTGACTTCAAGAAACTGATGCATGAAGCCTTCCAGATGAGTGATTTGGGCATTTGAGCTACTACCTTGGTATTGAAGTTCATCAAACAAAAGGAAAGATCACACTTTGTCAAGAAGTATATGCAAGGAAGGTGCTTCAAAATTGTGGCATGGAAAATTGCAATGACTCAAGTACCAATGGAGGCAAGACTCAAATTAAGCAAGAAAAGTACAGCACCACCGGTGGACAAAACTATGTATAGAAGCATCGTGGGGAGTTTGAGGTATTTGACTAACACAAGACCTGACTTAGCATTTCCTGTTGGGATGGTTAGTCGATTCATGGAATCGCCTACAACTGAACACATGAGTGCAGTAAAGCATATTTTGAGATATGTCAAAGCAACTCTCAATTTGGGTTGCTGTTATGAAGCAAGAGAGGAAGATGATGAAGTTCGCTTGGTTGGTTTCAGTGATAGCGATATGGCTGGAGACATCGATGATCAAAAGAGTACAACGGGAGTGGCATTCTTCCTAGGCTCAAGTTTGATTAGCTGGTTGTCTCAAAAACAAAAGGTGGTGGCATTGTCTTCGTGTGAAGCTGAATATATAGCAGCTGCAACTGCGGCATGTCAAGGAGTGTGGTTGGGATCACTTCTCGGAGATTTGTTGAGTAGGGATCCAGTGAAGGTGGAGCTCAACATCGACAACAAGTCTACAATTGCTTTGAACAAGAATTCGGTGCATCACGATAGAAGCAAGCACATTGATACTCGATTTCATTATATTCGGAAATGTGTTGATGAAGGGAAGATTGATGTTAAGTATATCAACACAAGTAAACAACTTGCGGATATTCTAACAAAGCCATTGAGCAGGATCAAATTTCTTGACATGAGAAAGGAGATTGGGATGCAAGCTGTGCAGAAAGGAGAAACCGGTTTAGGGAGGTGAATGTTTGAATTAAACGGGTTTGCCGGTTTGCCAGTCTGACGGCTCGTGTAGTTCCGGTCTGACCGCCGAAGTCGGAGCGGTCTGACCGCCGTAGTGTTTCCAGTCAACTGGAAACAAAGCTCTGTTTTCGTTTCAGTTTCGGTTTTAGTTTCCGTTTTAAGTTTCCAATCCCATGTAAGAAAAGAAGTAGGGCTTGTGTAATTATGATATAAGGGAGTAAAAACCGAAAAGGTGTTGTGTGATTTGCACCACAAAAAAATTGCCAAGTTTTCTTCTCTGTTTTGAGTGCTCGGTGCGTTTGGGAGTATTGCCAGATGAACTATACCCGGTTCGGCAAACTTCTGAACCGTTAAGCTCGTTTGATCGTCCGTTGTCAAGCCAAAATCCTGTGGTGAAGCTGACAGAGGTGGCATCCGGTGCGAAAATAATTGCATAGGCTGTAAGAGGAACCGAATGATCCATGTTCCTTCTAGTTTAGAGTCTGTGCGGTATACTTTATTAAAATTGTCTTGAGTACAACCTCGTTGCATAGGTTTGGGAATTAACCAAAATTATCTGCTCGATTTACTACCCCAATTAAAATGATGATATTCGTACATGAATGCTCAGCCTTCCGTGCAAGCTTTAAAAATATTCTTAAATCAAGGTTGACTTTCATAACTTGTGGATCAAGGGGTGGTGAGACATTTGGAGGTTGTAAACTCGCGTTGAACATCAAGATTTTCTTTGTGGCAGGGCTTTAACTCATAACTATTTGTGATAGTTAACTATTACAGACATTTGTAATAGAAACTGTCTATAATATCTTATGAATCATAGACGGTTTCAACTACAAATCATCTATGATATATCGGATATCACAGATGGCTTCAACTACAAATCATTTGTGATAATTTAATATCACAGATGATTTTTAGTTGAATCTGTCTATGATACATTACATATCATAGACGGTTTCTAATAAAAACCGTCTGTGATAATCAACTATCACAGATGATTATGAGTTAATAACCGCCTGTGATAGTTTGTATTACAGATGGTTCAAAAACCGTCGGTGATGACCTTATATTATTATTGATCCATAAACTCAGACGGCTCACGAAACCGTCTGTGATGACGTTTTTGAACCGTCTGTGATGACCTTTTTTGCAATAGTGTGGGTTCCATCGTGAACCTAATAATGATACCCTTAACGCACAGGGCGAACCTCTTTATAGCAATCAACCTGAACTATGTAAGGGTACTAGTCTTGTTCTTGTGCGTTGCAATAGAAACCTGAACTATAGAAGAAGTACCTCAATGAGTCAGTCTCCCGTTTTGTCTCCACAAAATCTAATGTTAGAGGTTGTTGTAGCTGGACAAACATGCAAGCTAACATGAGAAGAAATCTTCAAGTAAGAATTAGAAAAACGAATCTACTTGCAAAATCTAATATGCAAATTGTATATCTTGTTATTAACAACCACGTATAATTTCTCATCGTTATTTTTTTAACGATGGGTGATGTGTCATCATTAATTATGAATCAACAATGATCACATTTCTAGTATTAATGTTGTTGCTAACATAGTACCGACATCATTGCTAACATAGCAGTGGCCACTGCTAGAGCATTAATGACCACCCTTTAGTATTAACGATCACCTATTTCATCATCACAAACGTGAAAATTTCTACTTTTGAGCATCAACAACCATTTTTTTATTAAACGACCACTTTTTATTGGTAAAAAACATCTCAATGGCACTTTTGCACCAACTGATAAGTAACACACATTCAGTCAAGTCTTGATCATCACATAACACTAATAAAGACATATAAGTATCACTGTCTACTATCTTTGAACTTTCAGTAATGATTATAATTCAAAAGACACAAAAACAAATCTAGATGCTCAGGTAGCAGTCATTGCAAAGATCTAAGCATCAACTGTCGAGGCATATTGGTAGTGTTGTTTAGTAAACATGTCATGTGTAGGACCTATCAGTGACACTGCGAACCTCCAGAGTCAGAGATGGTATGACAAATGAGATGGTGAATTGGCATTATACAAAGCACATAATATCGATGGGTGTTATTTCATTAAATTGAAATAAGAATGTATAATCCGGCATAATGGTAGTATTATAATCCGGCATAATGGTAGTATTTATCACCTTGAGGGTTATTTTTAGGAAATATCACTGAGAGACTTCCGGACCAGTATAAGTATCAATCACCAAATATGTCAAGATTCTAGTACCAATGTAAGTATGTAAAAAAAGGTTCTGACTCTACAAACTTAAAACTTATATGCTTGCTAGGGCTTACATGCTCAGCAATGGAAACCAAGTTCACATTCAAACTCAGATATGCAAAGATCCACTCCGGGTTGACGTGTATGTAGGACCTGATAAACCACCTACAAAAGAACAAAAAGGGAAAATTCAGTTAAATTGCAATGTCGTAACATCGAAATGACACATCAGTAGAAAATAAAATTAACTCCATGAAAAAGATCCACTCTGGTTTTACTAACAAACCACCTGCAAAAGAACAAAAAGGTCAAAATTCAATTAAGTTACAATGTTGTACATGAAAACGCATTAGCAAAATAAGATTAATTTATTATATGCATTGAATTGAGTTTGCCTAGATTAATTGAATAGGACACATCCATGTTGTCATCATCAGATCATTCTAAATACCATCAAACAAGTATATCGTTGCAAACTTGCAGCTATTAAGAAATTAATTAGTTCACAGTGGTTGTATGTTCATCGTCCCCTTGTAAATTCATCCTAGATCCCTCATCTTGTGTTTTATTGCATCTGAAAAATAAAATTGCTGCACATTCAAGTCCTTAATAGATAACATTTATTTTAAATACAAATTCAATTAAATGTGTTTTGTCCAGTACTTCAGAACTTTTTTAATATCCTCATATATCGAATTGCGAATTTAGAATCATGAAGATAAATGCATCTTTAAGTGTAAAGATTGAACAAAGATATATGCGAACACAGGGGCAAAACGTGTAATCAAGATGTTTATCTTAGCTGCACATGTAATCAGGAAATCAGTGGTACAAGAACTAGGAAATTGGAGATCTGGACGAACCTTGCAGCAATCAACTTAATCGGCTGTGACGCCAGGAAAACCAAGCTACACCACAAGGAAGGGGGCACCCTGGGAGGGCCCGCTACGCTGCGGAGAAGTAGCCCCTCTGATGCAGTGCCGCCTTCAAACCTGAAGCCACTCAGCCGTGGGTAGTCCGCAGCCACATGTTGTCTCAGAGGTGACGCGCCCGTGCCACCCCCGAATGGGAGGAAGAAGCAATCAAAGATTCAGTGTAATAGCAGGACATCACCGGAGGTAGTTTGACTTAAGCATCATGCTTGGGGGGATGCAGAGAAGAAGTCAGATTGAGCGTAAGTGCAGGAGAAGGTGAGGCAGGCTGGGCGTCGGTGGTGGCGTATCGCGGCGAGAGCAGCTTGCGATGCCAAAGGAGGAAGAGAGTCGTGCTTACATTGGGCCCTAGCTGAAGCACTACTAGATATCACAGATAATTTCTCAAAACCATCAATGTTAAATATAAGCACAAACGATTTTAGTTTAGAAATCGTCTGTATTGTTGTCAATGATAAAAACCGTCTGTAAAAAGATAATGTCACAGACGGTTCGTGGTGAGAACCGTCTGTGAAGTATAATAGGCAGTTCTTACCAAGAACCGTCTATAATATTGCCTAATATCACAGACAATTTGTAATACAAATTGTCTGTGATAAATCACACACAGTTTGTATTAAAACCCGTCTGTGATGAAGCTATCACAGATGGTTTGTATTAAAAACCGTTTGTGATAATTCCACTATATTAATTGCGCACAGACCCCGTCGACCCTCTATCTTAAATTCTAGATCTATCTGCTGCATTGAGCTGGAGGCAAGGGCTTTGAGGCAGCGACTTGGTGAAAGAAGACCATTTGGCAAGAATAATTGTAGATCCATTCATTTGTTTACTACCTATGGTTAGTAATTTATTCCTAATTTCATTATAATTTAGATCTATAACTTTTGGTGAAAGAAAAATTGAAGATGGTTTAAATCAAACCAGCTTAATCTAGAGAGTTTATTTCCATCTAGAGAGAAGTTTATTAACCATAGGTTTAGATCTAGAGAGAAGTTTATTTACATCTAGTATAGTTTAAGGTTTAGTCAATTCATAGTTTATTTGTACTTAATTTAATTTAATTAATTATTCTTGCTAAACTATTAATTATATGTGTAACATAGGACCAAAGCTGGATGTACGCTAGGAATCGTGTGAGTGAAGAGTACATTAATGGCGTGTCTGTTTTCACAAGAGCTGCCGAGGAAGATATGTTGAATAAGAGGGTGGAATATATGTACTGTTCATACATTGACTGCGATAATCTAAAAATATTTAAGAACCGAGCGCAGATTGAAACACACTTGATTCGAAGGTGTTTCAAAAAGGGGTATACGCGTTGGACCAATCATGGTGAAGAGCAGACTACACAGGAAGGTATTAATAATGATATTGCCGACGAAGTCAATGATATGCCGCCGGATGATATCGATTATGGTTCTGATTCGAATAGGTTGCATAATGACAATCTGGATCAGATGCTTCGCAGTGCAGAAGGGAACTATGATTAGATAGAGTATGTTAAATTCTGGAGCTTGATGGAGGACTCGGAGAAATCTTTGTTCACGTGACGTAAATCAAAATACACAAGGTTGTCAGTCGTGCTTGAACTGCTGAAATTGAAGGTAAGCAACGGTTGGTTTGACAAGAGTTTCACGGCACTATTAGATCTTTTAGCGGACATACTTTCGGAGGGAAACGAGTTACCCAAAACCACGTACAAAGCCAAGAATGTTCTTTGTCCATTGGGAATGGAAGTAGAAAGAATATATGTATGTTCGAACGACTATATCCTCTACCGTAAAGAGTATGCAAACATGTATGCATATCCGATGTGCAACGCCTCCTGATACAAGCGTAAGAATTAATCAGATGACGACGAGAGAATAAAGGTGAAGAGAGGACCTCCTGCTAAGGTGGTATGGTATCTTCCTATAATTTTCCGTTTAAAGCAATTTTTTTGCGAACCCAAAAGAGCCAAAACAGCTGCGTTGGCACTCGGAGGAGCGTAAGAATGATGGAATGCTAAGACACCTTACTGATTCCACCTATTGGAAAAACATCGATATGAGGTTTGCAGATTTTGATGCAGAACCAAGGAATATAAGGTTTGGATTTAGTACAGATGGGATAAATCCTTTTGATAATATGAGCAGCCAACATAGCACTTAGCCCGTGACTCTCTGCATGTACAACCTTCATTCTTGATTGTGTATGAAGCGAAAGTATATTTTGTTGTCAATACTTATCCAAGGTCGAAGTAACCTAGGAATGATATTGATGTGTACCTAGCACCGTTGGTGGAAGATCTAAAAATATTGTGAATCAAAGGGGCACAGGTATGGGATGCGTACAAACGAGAGAACTTCACTTTACGCTCATTGTTATTTTGCACCATCAATGATTATCCTGTCCTTGCTAACCTGTCGAGCCAAAGTACAAAAGGAGGCCAAAGGCTATACTCACTACTTAGATGACACCGAGAGTGTATGGCTGAAGCACTCACACAAAACCGTGTACATGCATGTAACAGCCCAGCTGTTTATTTCAAAATTTTTTGTAAAAAATTAAACATTAAATTAATTTAAAATAAAATCAAGTGTTATAAAATGTATATTGGCAGATATATTATGATTTTAGATGAATTTAGGAGAAAGAATCAATGGATGCAGAGTTCGAACGACGAAGAACGAGTCATTGGAAGATCAGTTGGAAAGAAAATTGCTGGAAAATGATTCCAACCAAGGGAATAGTTCATGAGACCTTTTTGGCTGGATTTTTAGTGTGCTAGTGTGCATCACAAGTGGAGAATGAGAGAAGGTGGTTGTTCAATTTATAGGCTAGGAGGAGGAAGGGAATGGCTGGAATTGATTGCCGAAGTAAAGACTGGAATAAATGAAATGTTAATTTCAACTTTGCATGCAAGAAACTGAATAATTGATGAGTCTAATGGCCATGAAACTGAGAATAAATTTATTAGAGACATTTCTACTGCATACCAATTAATTTTGGTTGGATGACTCGGGCTAAAATTCAATAGAGGCGATGAATCGACGTCGGGAAGCGAAAACAGACGATTTTGGGAAAGACTTGATTCCCACCAAATGGCTGCATCAAAATCACACTAAATTGATGGGTAGGTTGCTAAAATGCTAGAACATGATGTGACACGAACAAAAGCCAAAAAAGATCACCGAAGAAAAGGTGGCATGGTGGAGGAAGGAGAGAGCATGGGCGGATGCGGCTTCTCTAGTGTTTTGCATAAAGGTAGAGGAGGTGCTGGGGGTTGGCATGGGAATGGAACACAAGGAGGTGCTTCTATTTATATGGCAAGAACAAGAGGAATGAGCTAATTTGGCTTAGTTATGTGCAATGTCAGTTTTCAATGCTTGAATGCAAGAAGCTGAAAAACTGAAATGTTAATGACTAAAACTGATAAAGAATTGATGTTTGGCAATGAATAGAGGTGTTCTTGCTGCATGCCAACTAATTTGGTAAGAGGGAATTGATTTTGCGTGCATGCATGCCTGGTTCATAGTGGCTTTAGTTGAAAAACAGAGTGTTTGTTGGTCTGATACGTGGAGATGAACAACAACGGTAGAAAGAAGAAATATTAGGCTAAAAGAGAATAGTGCAAATGCTTGAAAAGAACCTATGGCACTGGGGTGGTGAGAATTTTGGACTTAAGCGTGTTTGCACAAAATAAGACTTTGGCCTGGGAGGGAAATCTCATTATTTTTAGAAAGAGAGAAGTGCCAAGAAAAATATTTGGATCTAGAAAAAATAGAATGGATATTTTTATGGAGATTTTGAAGTTTGGAAGATTTGAATTTGAATTTTGGAAGTGCACAGAAAATTTTGAATGGAACTGAGGCTTTTGAAAATGATCTGGGCTTTTGAATTTGAAATTTAAAATTTTGGAATACCAAATAAACTTCAAATATTCAAATGGGTGGCATAAATGGATAGATTGGAATTTTTGATGAATTTAGAAATTTGAATGGGCTCAATCGGAGTTAGGATGAAGGAGAACGGGCTTCTGGAAGTTTGAAAAGAGAGAAAAAGAATAAATCAGATTTTCTGAAATTATTTTTGAACTGAAAAATCAGATTATAACATCATCAAGGGAAATGGTTTTCAGAGGAATTATTTTTATCAAGAAAAAAATTCTATTAGACTGACAGGTGGGGCTGGGTCTATGGTGGACTGGGTTCACGGATTACCTTGGTCCACCGTGGACCGGGTCCAAAACCGACGTGGCAACGGGCTGACAAGGCCGGGCCGTGGCTGCCATGCGGCTGCCACGCATGCGTGCGCGCTGACGTGGCGGCCCCGGCCGGAGGCGGCGCTCGGGCGTGCGGGCTTGCCGGTGCTCCGGCGGCCGAGACGTGCAACGGCAAGAGGGAGGAGCGGGGAGTCGAGCTCACCTTGGCGTGGAGTCCAAGGGGCTCAGAGATGGGCCGACGCTGAGCTCTAGCGGCGGCGGCGCTCGGACAGTGGCGGCGATGATTCTCTGGTGGCGGCTTCGCTCGGTGGAAGGGTGGAGGTCGATCGCCGGGGCACGAGGAAGACGGTGGTGGCGTCGGCGAGGCACGGAGCGGACCGAGGCAATGACAATTGCTCACCGGAGCTCTCGGGAGGCCAAAGCGGAGGCAAGCACGATGCGGGGGTACTCGGGCGCAAGAGAGGGAGAGGTGGGGAGAACGGGGTGCGGTGCGAAGAGAGGGCGCTCAAGGAGGGTTTTTATAGGGGCGGCGAGGGGTAACGGCCGAGCACGAGCTTGCCGGAGTTAAGGCCGGTGCAAAAGAGCTTAAAGAGGGGTTTGAGGTGCGTAAAAGAGGGGGAAAACGGGCGGGAATGACTGAGGAGTGAGGAGGGCAATCAAAACATGTATTAGCTTGGGACTTCAATGCGAGAAACGGTTGCATTAAAGCTCGGGGAGGGCCAGCAATGGTGGCTTGGTCGGAGGTGGAAGAAGAGTGGGGAGGAAGAGAGAGCTGACATGCGGGCCCCGCATGTCGGCGAGAGAGAGAGAGAGAGAGAGGAGAAGGGGAGGGGCGGACGGATATGCGACGTGTGGCGATGAAAACCAATCCGGCCGTCGCTTGAGTTAAGTGAAGATGGACGCATGGGATTAGATCGGGCAGCAGTGGATTTAATCCAGATCGTTGGATGAAGAGTGAAGGGGTAAGTGAAAATGGACGGATGAGATTAGATCGAGTGGCAGGAATGAAATGAAGGCCGTCGGATGAGAACGAAGGGGTAAGCGGATGAGAGCGGCTGAGATGAAATCGGGTGAGGATGGATTGAACCAGGGAGCGACACATGTCAGCCTGAGGAGAGGAAAGATTTAAAATTCATTTTTGGTTTTCAGAAATACTAAGAAGCTTTACAAAATACTTAGAAAATAGTAAATAAAGTCTGAAATTCCAGAAAAATTCATAGAAATTCCTGGGGATGTTTTAGACTTAGGAAAAATATTTCCAACTTAAAGTTGGTCTTTTCATTTTTACAAAAATACTTTTTAGCTTTGAAATTGATTTTTTAAAAACATTAGAAAAGCAAAGAAAATCCAGATAAACGCCAAATGCTTTTAAAATAATTAATTTGAAATAGAATTTTTATAGAAATTCAAAATACTCTTTATTTAATAATAGTTTCATCTTTTACTTAAACTAGTTTTCAAAAGGAAAGCCTTTTTGAAAACTGAAAACAGGAAAATAAAATCTTGAAAATTCAAGCAACCAAATAACACTTGATTTTATTTTAAATTAATTTAATGTTTACTTTTTTTACGGAAAATTTTGAAATAATAGCTGGGCTGTTACAAACTACCCCCCCCCCCGCCTAAACAGAATCTCGTCCCCGAGATTCGCACGGACTAGAAAGGAAATTGGTTTGGATCTTACTTTGTATGGCTTGAGCTGAGATCTAGTTCAAACATTCCTTCGCAAAGGTTATTGGCAGTTGGTGCTTCAGCTTGATGCTTCCAAAGATTAGGAGAGAGGAGACTCAAGGCAAAGAGGGAACAACGGATGTTTTGTGCAACCCTAAACAAAACACCAACCTAGCAAAACCTTTGCTAAGCAAACAACAAGCAATAGTTATGGCTGTCGACAAAAGTGAAAACTGACAGCTCATAACTTTGTTTACTTTCTAGCTTAACAACTTAACATAAAGAGGTAAGGGTTGTCTTGGTGTGATCCTTCGTAGCTCTCGAGGTACAAAGCATGATCCTTCAAAGCCAAGATTTAAGTGGCAAGAGAATCGAAGAATTCCAACTATTGCCATCTATAGTTGCTTTAAAACAAGGGAAGAGACAGAAATAGGTTTTTCAAAAATGACATAAAGATGAGAAAGGAATGAGAGATAAGGGTAAGGAAAGATTGAGAGGAACGATTAAGAAAACTTTTGAAACTACTCATTATTTAAAATAAATCCTTAAGGTTCAACCATTCTATTCTATCTACGGTCACGTCTTAGAGTCGTCATAGCTCTGATACCATCTCTGTCGGATCTCGGAGCAACAACTCCAAAACTCTCTGTGTAAATCGCACTAGTCCAGGATCAGCTAGTGCACACAGTGATAATAGGGATACATATCAAGCAAAATGACAAACTTTATTAAACTGAATATGGGCCTGATGGCCAAAGTTTACATCAATGGTTCATAAACCAAAATTAAATATAAGCAGCGGAAGGAAAAACCGAAGCGGAAGAAGCCCATTGAGCCTGGCCATAGGCAAACGACAGTAAGACATGGCCTATACGTTCTGATCCTCACCGAAGTCGAAGCTATTCTCTGAAAAATGATGAATTGAGCAACGTGAGCACATAAAGTACTCCACAAGTTACACCAAGAGATTTAACAGAGTTAATGCATGCATATGGATTGACAAAGGAAGGCATAATATGGTTATTTGCACAAAAAGCAACATCGGAGTAAATACCGTTAAGTAAGTGCAAAAGCTGAATTTGATACAGTATGTAAAAACAATCTTTTTAACTGAAATAATATCATTAGTGTAGGCTCCAACCAAACACTAATCTAACCACGGGCATCCCACCCGGACTATCTTTTCCAAAAAGATCTCATATGGATTCAAGCATGGCTAAGCAATTCCATAAAATTCCTAGTTAATACTAATGTACTAACTAGGTTTTCACCTAGGGTGACAAGGCATAATTGTTCAGAGTCAAATTTTCCGTTTAAAGCAATTTTTTTGCGAACCCAAAAGAGGCAAAACTGCTGCGTTGGCACTCGAAGGAGCGTAAGAATGATGGAATGCTAAGACACCTTACTGATTCCACTTAGTGGAGAAACATCGATATGAGGTTTGCAGATTTTGATGCAGAACCAAGGAATATAAGGTTTGGATTGAGTATATATGGAATAAATCCTTTTGATAATATGAGCAGCCAACATAGCACTTAGCCCGTGACTCTCTGCATGTACAACCTTCCTTCTTGATTGTGTATGAAGCGAAAGTATATTTTGTTGTCAATACTTATCCAAGGGTCGAAGTAACCTGGGAATGATATTGATGTGTATCTAGCACCGTTGGTGGAAGATCTAAAAATATAGTGAATCAAAGGGGCACAAGTATGGGATGCGTACAAACGAGAGAACTTCACTTTGCGCTCATTGTTATTTTGCACCATCAATGGTTATCCTGTCCTTGCTAACCTGTCGAGCCAGAGTACAAAAGGAGGCCAAAGGCTATACTCACTACTTAGATGACACTGAGAGTGTGTGGCTGAAGCACTCACACAAAACTGTGTACATGCATCATCGTAAGTTCGGCTCACCCATACTGCAAGATGAAGAAGCAATTCGATGTAGAGAAGGAGGATAGTTCAGCTCTAAGGCATTTAAGCGGAAAAGAGATCTATGATATGGTTAAGGATTTAGGTGTTGTGTTCAGAAAGTGACGTAAATCGATGACCTGTGAGAAGAACTTCGAAGAAGAGATTAGGAGCACCTAGAAGTTCACCACTACATCGATGTCATGCATATAGAGAAGAACGTATGTGATAGCTTGATTGGTCTCTTACTAAACATTTGTGACAAACAAAGGATGGTGTCAATGCACGACTTGACTTGGTTGATATGGACATCAAGTCTGAGTTAGCACTAACAAAGACCGATAAAGGATGAACTTACCTTGCCCCTGCTTATTACACTTTGTCCAAGGCTAAGAAAACTGAACTATACCAGTACTTGCATGGTGTGAAAGTTCTGTCTAGTTACTCCCCTCAACATAAAGAAATTTGTTTCCATGGAAGATTTGCAGTTGGCATGAAGTCTCATGATTGTCACATGCTGATGACACAAATGCTCCCTTTTGCAATTAGAAATATTTTGCCGATCAAGGTCCAAGAGATAATCATGAGGCTGTGTTATTTTTTAACACAATTGCTAAGAAGGTCATCTATCCTGAAGGACTAGATGCTCTACAAGACGAGGTGGTGATAACTCTATGTCATCTTGAGATGTATTTTCTTCCATCATTTTTCGATATCTGGTCCATCTCATTGTTCACATTGTGTGGGAGATAAAAATGTGTGGACATGTGTTCCTACGTAGCATATACCCATTTGAGAGCTTTAAGGGAATTCTCAAGTCCTATGTACAAAATCAATCTCGGTCAGAGGGCAATATTGTTGAAGGTTATGCAACTGAAGAGGTCATTGAGTTATGTATCGATTACATGGCTCAGATTGAACGGATAGGTGTACCTCAATCTCGCCATGAGGGGGGCTCAAGGGCATCAGGACTATTGGAAGGAAAGCAATTACTCCAGATATGGATGCGTATGGTCAAGCCCATTTTCACAGTCTTGCAACACATGACTGAAGTTCCCCACTGTCCCTAATAAGCGCACCTAAAACTGGATAAGAGTAAGCTCATCTACCATGTCATCGGGGGCCATCTCCTTTCGAAACCTCGCGGATGAGGAAGTGTCCCACTGCCTAGTAAGATATCAAATTACCTAGTTTGTAATTACTCCATAACTTCATAGGAAATGAAATGATATGTTGGGTTCTTACAGGAAGTGCTGAGTGTAGAATCTTCCGAAGGCTCATTCCAGGTAGTCAGGGAGAGAGATATACTCTTTGCAACCCTGGGAAACAAAGAACACCCGGGTCGCACGAGAGGCATTGGTCTTTATGCTCCTTGAAAACATGGTTTCTCAGAGGACTTCGAAGAGTACCAGAGTAAGAAGAAAGCTAAAGTCGAGCGCGAGACATGGCTACGAGAGGACATTACAACATCCCTTAGAGATGATATGCAAAGGTATGGTAGAGATCAAATGGAAAAGATATGGCATCTTCGAAAATCAAAAGGAAGCCCTCGCGCTCCTGTGGTAGGCAGCCCCCTAACCGTCGGAATAGCTACGTGTCCAACCCTACCTCTGAGAGCGACCACCGATTTTCTGTTGATGACATCTGAATAATAATTATTATCTCTGAAATTCTTGATCCACTAATAGGCTTGTTGGAGTAACTTTTTGTATCGTTATGTAGGTGGCTATGAAGTGCAAGCTTCAAGTGAGGTATGCCTCTGTTGCCCTATGGG
This sequence comes from Dendrocalamus latiflorus, assembly GCA_017311315.1. NCBI lineage: Eukaryota > Viridiplantae > Streptophyta > Magnoliopsida > Poales > Poaceae > Dendrocalamus > Dendrocalamus latiflorus. The sequence continues at coordinate 20,422,611 of CM029616.1, forward strand.
CTACTTGGGGCCAAGCATATCCATCCAGGCCTAGGGCCTTGGTGCATGGTGTATCTCTAGCGCCATGTTTTGCAAAAATGAATGTGGACGGTGTTCATGCCAATTGCGAGGTCATTTCGCTACAGATACCCCCAAACGATGAGGTCATGACTCTAGGGCAAGCCATTGGAACATTCATCTAGTGGCCCAAGAGGGACATCTACCTGGAGGCTCCTGCACTGGTGCCAAGTCTACTCGAGCTATCTACACCGGTGCCAAGCCCACATGAGCTATCTACACTGGTACCAATTCCATAGGAGTGATCCACACCAAAGCTACTTGCATCGATGCCAAGTCCACTAGGGCTATCCGCACTGGAGCTACCTGCACAGACATAGCAAGGGCATCATGCATCTACATCTCATGCCTGATTGACTACTGTGAAGTCAACCTACAGTTGAGGCGGCAAGGGCAAACTGAAGAAGACCGATGATGAAATGCTCTACTTGCCATTGGCCCAAAAATTCGTGCTAGGTGAGCCATTGGTCATCCCAAAAGAGTGCCTCCTAACCCTAGGACTGGCTTGCCAGAGATAGCATGTATGGTACATGGAACATGCCAACAAGCTGGAGGAACAACGACGCTCGGATTTCACTATCAAGTTCATGCCAAATCATTTTCAGCACAGTATTCATGATTGTGTCTTCACGGTGACTTTCGAGGACTTATTTGGATTGTGTCTTCACGGTGACTTTCGAGGACTTATTTGATCTCTACACACTCAACGCCCTTGACGCCTAACTCATTCGGTGCTGGACACTATAAGTGTGTACAATCATTGTCTACATTTATGTAATACCAATAAATGTCATATATAACTTTTTGCTTTTGTGTGAGTGTGTATAGATACATGGTGACTAAAGCCAAAGTAACGAAATTACTGATTGGTTTTCTTGACCCACGCTTGGTCACCATGGATACCATCAATGTGGATTCATCATTCGTCGAGAATTGCATCACGAACGCATTGGAGGTTTACCACAATAAAGAATTCATACTTATGCCCTACAACCAAGGGTAAGTGCTACACTAGTGGTTATACTTGTTGATTTGTACTTTATAAGCAATACGAACTTAGGTTTAATGGCCATGACATACATGTGTAGGTTCCACTAGATTTTAATTGTAATTATACCAAAACGGAACAAGATAATATACCTTGATTCTCTAAAGAGGACCAAAACTGACACCATAGTTATCTAACAATTAATCGACAGGTAAACACGTTTTCTCCACGAATAACTCTATTGTAGTCTTTCCTTTTTAATGACTAAGGCTATCTTCTTTGGAATCACGTAGGTCGTTCGCCACGTATGTTGCGAATGTATAGAAATCCAAAAGGATGAACGCCCTATGACGCGATCTACATTTCTCGGTATTTGCTTGTACACATTAATCCTATATAACACTTCATAGTAATGCCTGTCGAACTAACAAATTCTATTTTTGCAGGGCACCAGTAGCTGCTGAGCAGCACCTATGGATTGTTTGTTTGCCACAACATACAACTACTCATCGATTCCGTGAAGATCAATATTGATCCTCAGGTTAATTTCTCAATCTTGCGATAATTTTTTCATACTTATTAATTTACATATGTATGCACGACATTGATCTTCATATCGATAGGATCTGTCCATCGCTACAACTCCGTTGGAACAGCCCGACCTCTCGGAGATTCGAGGACAGTGTGTGTACTTCCTGTGGTCTATAGTCAAAAAAGAAGATGGGAATTCCACAATGTATAACAAATTTCACTGGGATAAGATTGAGTTTAATTATTTATGTGTACATGTATTTGCTCATGGATGGTCAATTTATTTCATTTCAGTTAATTGATTTGTGAAATGGATTTCTTCTTTTTGAAATCAATGAATGTGAATTAGATGTATATATACTGTGTTGATATGTTTGTTTCAGAGGGCATGGCTAGCATTTCCTAAGACTAGCCAACTAATAGAAATAGATTTGTGAATAGAAAAGTATATCACAGACAATTTTAACTACAAACTGTCTATGATTTCTACTATCACAGACGGTTTGTAACTAAAACCGTATATGATATAAGATTTATCATAGATGGTTTCAACAATGAACCGTCCATGATATTGAAATATCACAGATGGTTCGTAGTTGAAACCGTCTGTGATAGTAGATTATCACAGACGATTTGTAGTTGAAACCGTCTGCAAAATACTGCATCACAGACGGTTCAAAAGCCATCTATGATGATCTCATATTATTACTGACTCATAAACTCAGACGGCTCATGAAACCGCCTGTGATGACGTTTTTGAACTATCTGTAATGACATATTCTGCAGTAGTGAAGGCAGCGTCGCACGGTTGATGGTGGACAGAGACGAGGGAGAAGGAGAGGTGGATCCCAAGGTAGTCTCACTGGGAAATGGGATTGGGAAATTGGGGTGGGGGCGGTCGAAGGTGGCGTACCCCGGTTGGATCTAGAGATTGGTGACGGGATAGGGGATCAGGGTTTGAGGGCGAATGGGTCACGAGAAAGGCATCAAGCGGGGGAATGCTGATCACTCGGTTCCAACGGCATGTGATTTCATATGAAGGGAAAGGTGACAGATAAACGACCACCAAAGAAGGACGGCGTGTGATTTCAAGTGAAAGGGAAGGTGACAGATGAACCATCATCGAAGAAGATGGTGAACTACTACCATCAACTCTTTTATCTAGATATTATATACATAGGACGTTGAAATGGGGGCACCATAGTGTCTGGGCACCAAGCCTCCCTGCCTTTGGATTGCTTTTAGATGGTGCAAGTGTAATGATATATAATATATCAGGCAAAGCCGTTAACATTCATTAAATTAAAAAGGTGTTGATTTGGAAAGGAAGTCATTGATTTAGCATGCTGAATCAATCATGGATGGAAAGTCTTAATCATGGAGGAAAAGTCACAATCATGGAGCCTAGGTACCATAGTGCCTATGATATATATATATATATATATATATATATATATATATATATATATATATATATATATATACTCATGTAATCAGAAGTACGCCGAGAAAGAAAAAGAGAAGTGGTCGAAAACCAGAAAGTATCGACTTCTTTGTGATCTTGCAAGACATGGTCGAAGTCAACCTATGACCACGACAAACCTGGTCAGAGGGACTTACGACCATGGCAAATATCGGCAGGCGTGGTCGAAAGGTGTTCGACCACAGCAACGCTGAAGAAGATGTCATCGGAGGAGCGTACGACCATGACAAGGTTTCAGCAGAACCGGTCATAAGGCTTCAGAACTGGTCGTAAACAACTCTAACCGGTCATAAAGATCCTGGGAAGGTTGTAAGATTTTCCAACATTTGGTATCAGAGCTACGGTTCGACATTCAGATCAATGTCAATCGTTGTCCACGGAGAGAGCGGCGGTGGGATGGTTATCTACCCGCAGCTCACGGCGACCAACTACACTAGTTGGGTGATCTAGATGCAAGCAATGATGGAAGATCAAGGAGTCTGGGAAGCAATCGAGCTGGCAGCCGGGGAGGTCGTCGACGTGAAGGACAAGAAGGCGAGGTCGCATCTTCTCCAAGCGCTCCCGGAAGACCTCTTGATGCAGGTGGCCAGGAAGAAAACATCGAAGGAAGTTTGGGACTGCCTCAAAACTTGGTTCATTGGCGCAGATCACGTCAAGTACGCACGACTGCAGACGTTGAAGAGCGACTTCGACGCCATGCGCATGCAGGAGGGAGAGAGCTTGGACCAGTACGCCAGAAGGCTCAACGCCATGTCCGTCAAGTATGCAAACCTCGGAGCAACACTCAAAGATGCCGTGATGGTCAAGAAGTTGTTCGACACCGTGCCAGATCGCTTTCTGAGCATAATAGCCGGGATCAAACAATTCTGTGACATCAAGATGATGTTGTTTGAGGAAGCGGTGGGACGGCTGAAGGCGTATGAGGAACGGACGCGCACTCACTCAGGCCGAGTAGGAGGCAAGACAGAAGACACAAGAAAAATGGCGCGACTCTGAAACTGACAAATCAAGTGTTCAATGCTACGAATGCAAGAAATTCGGCCACTACACTACCGAATGTCGAAGGCACATTTAGTGCCATAACTGCAAGAAGTATGGTCACTACGCAGCAAAATACAGGAGTAAGAAGAAAGTTGAAGAAGCAAATCTTGCTCAAATTCATACAGAACCAGCGTTGCTACTAGCTCATTGTACAGAAATCCTGCTAACAATGGTGATGCTAAATGAAGGGAGAGTGTTCCCAAGTTTAATGGAGAAGGGAGAGGAGACTCAAAACCAGTCAACAGATTGGTACCTCGACAATGGAGCTAGCAATCATATGACAGGAACATATTCAATGTTTCATGAGCTAGATGAGAAAGTGCTCGGCAAAGTAAAATTTGGAGACGGCTCAACCGTGCAAATCAACGGAAAGGGCACAATTCTTTTGAAGTGCAAGAATGGAAGTCGAAGACCGCTGCCAGATTTATATTACATACCAAGTCTTCGTAGCAATGTTATAAGCTTGGGACAATTAACTGAAGAAGGGTGCCGAGTTGAATTGGAAAGCAAATTTCTGAGAGTATTTGACAGCAGTAAGCGGCTGCTAATGAGGGTTCAAAAATCAGCAAATATGCTATACAAAATACCATTGAAAATCTGGAAGCCAGGCTATGCGGAGAGTAGTCTGGAAGAACTAAAGGAGGAACGACTTCATATACTGGCAGTCGAAGGCAAGTCAGAAGTCGTAACCAAATTGGATGAAGAGCAAGTCGTATCAGACGGCAAGGAAAAGTCTAAAGTCATAACAAGCCAATCGGCAATAGTTATCGGACGTGGTCAAGAAATCCATCGACCATGGCAAAAGAAGTTCGGACATGGTCAGAAAGGCGTATGACCATGGCAAACAAATACTGAACGTGGTCGGGAAGTGTCACGACCATGGCAAAAGGAGTTTGGACGTGGTCGAGAGGCATTACGACCACGGCAAACCAGTGGTGCGCGTGAAGCCGACTTCGGACGACCGCATATAGGCACAGGCGGTCGAAGCATTGGCCCAAGTGGTCGACACGGAAGCACAGCCGAGGAGCGAAGTAGTAGTCTGAGTGGTCGACAACGACCATATGAAGCAATCAAAGTTGTGGAAATCAGAAGCTCAGGAGGAGCTCCCACACAAACAAGAGAAGGCAGTCGAAAGCCTGGAGCATGGATCCCAAGATGGCGGGAGGAAGCACAGCGTGAAGAACGGTGGTCGAAAGCAAGGCCACACAATAGTGAAACTAGCAGCTGGTGGAGGAAGACATCCAAGGAAGAAGCAGGTGCAGGAGAAGATCAACGTGATCGAAAAGGAAGGTCGGCATGATCGAAAGTCACTAAACAAGATTAGAGAGAGTATGTTGGAAATAATCTTGTTTAGAAGTCGTATGCAAGTTTTTGTTGTAATCGAAGTTGAGTTGAAGTAGGAATTAGAAGTCGGAGTCAGAATTGGTTTTGTATTCCTAATCGGAATCTGAGTAGGAGTCATAGGTTTGGGTATAAAAAGAGGGGACTCATGTAATCAGAAGTACGCCGAGAAAGAAGAAAAGAAAAAGAGAAGTGGTCGAAAACCAGAAAGTATCGACTCCTTTGTGATCTCGCAAGATGTGGTCGAAGTCGACCTACGACCTCAACAAACGTGGTCGGAGGAACTTACGACCACGGCAAATATCGGCAGGCGTGGTCGAAAGGCGTTTGACCACGGCAACGCTGAAGAAGACATCATCGGAGGAGCGTACGACCATGACAAGGTTTCAGCAGAACCAGTCATAAGGCTTCAGAACTGGTCGTAAACCACTCTAACCGGTCGTAAAGATCCTGGGAAGGTCGTAAGATTTTCCAACAAGGTCAACCATGTCAAGGTTAAACGCGGCTTTAAGCCCCAAGTCCTGGAGAACGCCGTTAATTTGGCTAGAGAAGGACAGCTTGAACCTTGGGCAGCTGGAACTTGCAGACCTCGACGCGCCGCCGTGGCAGGTGGTCATGCAGGAAGCCCGGGCTGGACGCCATCTTGTCGACGAGGCTCGGCAGGCCATTGTGCGCGTTTGGCAGGAAGATGCACATCGAGAACCGTGGGTGTCCATCGCCGGAGTCTGATTTTTTTCTCAACTGAGGAAAGAGGCAACAGCACCCCTCGGCCCCTTTTATTGTAACGATTAACCCCCTCATCGTCGGAGTCTGCTGTGTTGCGATATTGCACCTGATATGGTAGCTTGAGCACCTTGAACCCGTCGTGCTCAGCGACGAACTGATCTTCCCGGCTGTGCATGAAGGGCACGTTGACGGCAGCGCCGTCGAGGCGGTAGAACTTGTCATCCTTAGTGTGCTCCTTGGTGAAGGGTCTCTTCCACAAGCCCTTGAAGTAGATGGCGTTGGCGAGCACGAGACCGGTGGAAGAGTGCACGGTTCCTGGAGGAAGGATTGAGGTGATGAGCTTGTTCGTGGCTTCGGCGACCCAGTTGTTGATTTCCTCCCTTGCTTCCTCTGCCTGCGCAGATTAAGAGATCAATTAGCATGCACTAGCAAATACAAGCTGCAGATTTGTCAAAATTGTAGCGAATCCAATGGCAAGAGTTGCTGATTTCGTACTGACCTTTTTATGGAAGTCGACGGCGCGTGTCTCAGCCTTGTAGGACTCGACGGCGGCCTCGCGGTATGCCGGCTTCAGCGCCAGCGCCTTCTCGTGCCAAACACCGCAAGCGGACGCGATGAGCGGCCCGCCAGTCTCGGACTTGTCGGTGAGGACGCTCTCCGCCACGCCGCGGACGAACTCGGCGAGTTCTTCGCGCGATGCCACCCGGAGCAGGGCAAGCAGCTCGTCCAGGGTGGTGTGCCGTGCTCCAGCCGCCACCAGGGGAGAGCGGTGTAGATGGTGAGCGGCGAGAAGATGAGATTCTTGCGGCCGCCGTCAGCATCGACCTCCGCGGCAGCGAAATGCTTGGCGAGGCGGAGAGCGAACGCTGCCAGGCCGTCGCCAGCAGACCGGCGTGGCTTCTTACTTGAGCTGGTGTTGGCTTTCATCGTGACCCTGATAATGATATTCCTAACGCACAGGGTGAACCTATTTATAACAATCAACCTGAACCATATAAGGATATACTTGTACTCCCTCCGGTCAATTTTAACTTAGCTTCCCAGAACCCAAGGATGCGGATATGAATATGTCTTGCGTTTTTGATTAAATATATTATTTAACTGGAAAGAATTATTAAGCTGTATTAAATATTATTAGGTAAATTTGTTTCTAAGTAAAATAAATTTTAACTTATATATGAACTGGTTACTATCTAATACTAATATTTTAATTATTTTTAGATTTATGCATGAGAAAATATTAGGATCCGAAAAGAACCAACCCGATCTGTTGTTTTCTCAGTTTGCTTATTTTTTCCTCTCTGGGCACATCATGAAGGCAATAGAGTGCTGACGGCGCGTATTCTCTGACTTAGAGAAGCTAAGTCACAGCGTGACTTAGCTTCTCTAAGCCACAGATCGCTAGATGAACGGTGAGTTTTTTTAGTTTTGATTTTTTTACTTTTAGTTTTTAGTTTTTTATTTTCATCTTTTTCTATTTTTTCTTTTTTTTATATTTCTTTATATTATTTGTGTTAAAATAACCTATTTTTTATAAAATAAAAAATAGGTTATTTTAACACAAATAATATAAAGAAATATAAAAAAGAAAAAAATAGAAAAAGATGAAAATAAAAAAATAAAAACTAAAAGTAAAAGTAAAAAAATCAAAACTAAAAAAAACTCACCGTTCATCTGGCGATCTGTGGCTTAGAGAAGCTAAGTCACGCTGTGACTTAGCTTCTCTAAGTCAGAGAATCCCGCTCGCTTTGCATCACGGCAGGGAGGCGTCATCAAGTTGCGGGGTCCCCGAGAAAAGAAAAACAAACAAACAAAAGACGCATCCCCTAAAGCGACGTCAGATCGACTAACAGTACTAGCCATGTCCATGCGGAAGGAACTTCTCTGGGTCTTCCCCTTTTCCTCTTAATAAGGACTGCCTCAAATGTCTGACACATATGCACGCACAAATCTCCGTGTAAAGGCTCCCTCCCTCCCAGAACCCACGTCACCTCACCTCGCCTCCTCCGCTTCCTGCCTGCCCATGGCGGCGGCGGCGGCTCACCTCCTCTCCTCCCCACCCGCCGCCTCCCCACTAAACTCCCGTCCCATCCTTCCTCCCCACGCCCGCCGTTTCAACCACCAGGCCGAAGCTTCCAGGAGCCTCTCCTGCCGTGCGTCGCTTGGCCCCGACGGCTCCCTGGCAGCACTCGCCGCCACCAGGCCGGCGGCCCCCCGGGGAGGTCGTACCTGCGGGAGCACTCCTGCCTCATCTTCCCGCCCCCCGCGCGGCCGCCGCTCGCTCCCCGTCCCTGAGATCGCCCGATCGTCAAGTTCGTCGGCGGCGCCTTCATCGGCGCCGTCCCTGAGATCACCCACGGGTAGGTGGAATCCATCCACGGCTGGGTGGAACCGTACTCGCAGTAATCCACGATCGCTTCGGTAGGGGAAAAATTTACTGATTTGCATTGGGTCACGTCGCGTGGTTGGTTGCAGCCACCTGCCGGAGCTCCTCGCGAAGGAGGCAAGGAACTTGACAACGGCGAGCGGGCGGCGGCCGCGCAGGGGCGGGAAGATGAGGCAGGAGTGCTCCCGCAGGTACGACCTCCCCCGGGGGGCCGCCGGCCTGGTGGCGGCGAGTGCTGCCAGGGAGCCGTCGGGGCCAAGCGACGCGCGGCAGGAGAGGCTCCTGGAAGCTTCGGCCCGGTGGTTGAAGCGGCGGGCGTGGGGAGGAAGGATGGGACGGGAGTTTAGTGGGGAGGCGGCGGGTGGGGAGGAGAGGAGGTGGGCCGCTGCCGCCATGGGAAGGCAGGAAGCAGAGGAGGCGAGGTGAGGTGACGCGGGTTGTGGGAGGGAGGAAGCCTCTGCACGGAGATTTGTGCGTGCACACGTGTCAAACATCTGAGGCAATCCCTATTGAGAGGAAAAGGGGACAGACCCCAGAGAAGTTCCAGTGCGCAAGGAATGTGGACTCGGTTTCCGTGCGAAGCTGTCAAATACTTACCTTAATGTATCTCGGTTTGTTGGCTGAATTGTCCGTGAGTCTTGAGAGGTGTATAAATACCTTATCTCTCTTATATAATAAGGAGACCACGTTATTTAAATAAAAATATATGTTCTTGATTCTATGGCTTAAGCTACAATGTCTTAATAGAATAGGGAGTTTCAATCTAGATATTACCACATTATTCTTGTGATTCCTCGTATCTTGTAGAAAGAATGTCGAGTAGACGAGGATAGAAGCGTGTGGTTGGGCAAATTCTTTTTTGCAGGTTGCTGTATTGAAATAGTACGCCAAGATCGTACAGATGAAGTGATGCCCATAACTTGTCGCCAAGATTGTACGCCTAAGCTGAGGCTATCATCACTTGAAACACCTAAGTCCTTTGGCACACCAACATCACACCATAGTTTGTGATGTCTAATGCTTGCAGCCAAGATCATACGTTTGCTCTGAGAATCGTTACTATTGTAAGGGTGGCCCAATCCTCTGTAACTAGCCTTGCAACTGGTCCAATATGTAATAGGCCCAATAGTGAAGAGGAATGTACCAATGTATCCCTACCTTTTGTAATTATTAAGGGGTAGGATGAAAAATTCGCATCCTACCCTACTCATGTATGTAAACCCCCAAGAGGGGTATGAGGAAGGGGATCCACTCATTATTACCGGCTCTTTCTCTCTCTCTAGACCTCTGGGCTATCTCCTATGGGGAAGGGTACCTTGTACCCACTATTGTAGCTATACTACAACATTTGGTGTCGTCCGTCGGGACCGTGAAAGAAGCTGCACTAGAAAATGATGGCACCCAAGTCAGAGAGATGTGGTGGAAGTAACCGTCGACTGCAATGCCCGGGCCGCCATGCTCGTGCCGCTAAACAACCGTCAACCGCGATGGTCGCGCCGATACGCCTATCAACCGCGACGTCCATGCTGGTCTGACTATCAACCGCAATGCCCACGCCGCTAAACAATCATCGACCACGATGCCCATGCTGGGCCGACCATTGACAGTGACGCCCGTGTCATCACCTCCGCACTAAGGAGTCAGCCTCCAAGCAATGCTAGCGAATGTCGAGCCTCTCCGGTGGTGGGGATCCTGCACAGAGCTCGTGTCTCAAAGCCTTCGCCCCACAGCTCACTACATCGACATCCACGACCATGCCGCGGTCATGACCTCAGCGACACCTCTGACCGCACCGTAGTTTGGTCTTCGCCGATAGGCATGACTTCTCTGTGGTCGACACTCAAGGACGGAGCATCCGTCTCTGACTTCTCCTCAGGACTTCGCCCGGTCTCCACAAGACTTCGTGTGGTCTTTGCCGAGCTCCACGCAGATGGCGCCTTCGACTCCTTCACGGAGACTTGCACACAGTCTCCACCAAGGACTTCGCCGACTTCTTCGCGGGGACTCCACCCGTTCTCTACAAGACTTCGTGTGGTCTTCTCTGAGCTCCATGATAGAGCATCCGCCTCTGACATCTCCTCAGGGACTTCGCCCGGTCTCTGCAAGACTTTGTGTGGACTAGCCGAGCTCCGTGCAGATGTCGCCTCAGACTCCTCCACAGTGGCTTTGCATGGCCTTCGCCGAGGACTTTGCCAACTTCTCCATGGGGACGGAGCATCCGTCTCTGACTTCTCCTCAGGACTTCGCCCGGTCTCCACAAGACTTCGTGTGGCTTTGCCGAGCTCCACGCAGATGGCGCCTTCGACTCCTTCACGGAGTCTTGCACACAATCTCCACCGAGGACTTCGGTGACTTCTTCGCGGGGACTCCACCCATTCTCTGCGAGACTTCGCGTGGTCTTCTCCGAGCTCCATGATAGAGCATCCGCCTCTGACATCTCCTCAAGGACTTTGCCCGGTCTCTGCAAGACTTTGTGTGGACTTGCCGAGCTCTACGCAGATGTCGCCTTCGACTCCTTCACAGTGGCTTTGCATGGCCTTCGCCGAGGACTTTGCCAACTTCTCCACGGGGACTTTGCCCTGTCTTTGCAAGACTTCATGTGGTCTTCGCCAAGCTCCATGCGGATGTCGCCTCTGACTCCTCTGCAGAGGCTTCGCGCTATCTCTGCTGAGGATTTCGCCGACTTCTCTGCGGGGACTTCACCCGGTCTCTGCAAGACTTTGTGTGGACTTGCCGAGCTCTGCGCAGATGTCGCCTTTGACTCCTTCAAAGTGGCTTTGCATGGGCTTCGCCGAGGACTTTGCCAACTTCTCCGCAAAGACTTTGCCCTGTCTTTGCAAGACTTCGCGTGGTCTTCGCCAAGCTCCATGCGGATGTCACCTCTGACTCCTCTGCAGAGGCTTCGCGCTATCTCTGTTGAGGATTTCGCCGACTTCTCTGCGGGGACTTCACCCGGTCTTCGACGACTTCGCCCAGTCTCTGCGGGATTTCACGCAATCTCGGCCGAAGACTTTGCTTGGTATGTGCATGACCTTTGCAAGACTTTGCATGCTCTCTACCGAGCGCTACGAAGATATTATCTCTGACTGCCTTGCGACCGTAGACGCCTTGTTTTACCACCTCATGGTCCGGACTTCGTCTGACCGCCTCGCGATCGCAGACTCTGTCTGATTGCTCCATGGTCATCGGCTTCATTCGACCTCCTTGTGGTCGTAGACTTTGTTTGACCACCTCACGGTCGTAGACTCTGTCTGACTGGTTTGCGGTCGTTGGCTTCATTTGACCTCCTTTGGGTTGTAATTTTATAAAAAAAAATCGCACGGTGGCCTTGCGCCCCCAGCGTACTCTGTGAAGTATAATGCGCCGGGAACTTAGCCATCCCAGGCAACTCTACAGAGTATAAAAAATCACACGGTGGCCTCGCGCCCTAGCATACTTTGCGGAGCATAAAAGTATTGGGAACTTAGCCGTTCCGGGCAACTCTACATAGTATAAAAAATCATACAGTGGCCTCGAGCCCCAGCGTACTCTGTGGAGTATAAAGCGCTGGGAACTTAGCTGTCCTGGGCAACTCTACGGAGTATAAAAAATCACACGGTGCGGCTTCGGCCTTGGCATACTCTGTGAAGTATAAAGCATCGAGAACCATGGACGTCCCGGGTAAATCTACAGGGTAAATATATAATGAGGCAATGGAAAACACTCCGTCTGACTGCCTCACAGTTGTAGACTTCGTCCGACCACGCCGTAGTCGTAGACTTCGTCTAGCGCGTGCATCAGCTTCACCCACTGCCGACTTCATCGATGCTAGTTCGAATGGTGCGAAACAGAGTGTACGTAGCGAAGGCGACTCCGTCCGACTGACTCACGATCGTACACTTCGTCCGACCATGCCGTGGTCATAGACATCGTCCGGTGCACGCGTCAGCTTCATCCCGCCACTGACTTCATCTACGTAAGTCTGAACTGTGCAGGATGAAGCATGCATGCCGAGGACTTCGTCCGACTACGTCGTGGTCATAGACTCTGTCTGACCACCTCGCGGTCATAGACTTTGTTTGACTATGCCGTGGTTGTAGACTTCGTCTGACCAAGCCATCGTCATAGACTCTGTCCGACTGCCTTGTGGTCGAAGACTTCATCCGGTGCATGTGTCAGCTTCGCGGCACCGATGACTTCATCGACGCTAGTCCGAATGGTGTAGGATGGAGCGCACGCACTAAAGACTTTGTCCGACTGCCTTGTGGTTGTACACTTCGTTCAACCATGATGTGGTCATAGACTTCACCCAGTGTGCGCATTAGCTTCCCCCCACCACCGACTTCGCCGACGCCAGTCTGAATGGGGGGGGGGACGAAGCACGCACGTCGAAGATGACGCCGTACACCCTTCGACCATGCCGTGGTTGTAGACCTCATTCAACCATGCCGTGGTTGTAGACCTCATTCAACCATGCCATGGTTGTAGACCTCGTCCGACCACGCCGTGGTCGTAGACTTCGTACGGCGTGCACGTCAACTTCACCTTGGCACTGACTTCGTCGACACCAGATCGAACAGTGCGAGTCAGAGCGAACACACCGAAGACGACTCTGTCCGACTGCCCTACGGTTGTACACTCTCCCTCTGACCATGCCGTGGTCGTAGACCTTGTTCGACCACATCGTGGTCGCAAACCTCATCCGACCATGCCATGGTAATAGACATCATTCAGCCACATATGGTTGTAGACTGTCCGACTGCCTTATGGTCGCAGACTTCTTCTGACCACTTCGTGGTCATAGACTTCATCCGGTGCATGCGTCAGCTTTGCCCCACCGCCGACATTATCGACACCAGTCTGAATGGAGCAGGACGGAGCATGTGCGTCGAGGACTTTGTCCGACCGCCTTACAGTCGTAGACTTAAACCGACCACACCATGGTCGTAGACTTCGTCCGGTGCGCGCGTCAGCTTCCCCCCACCACCAATTTTGTTGACGCTAATCCGAATGGGGTGGGGACGGAGTGTGCGTGCTGAAGATGACTCTGTCCGATCGTCCCGTGGATGCTTACCCTCTGACCACGTCGTTGTCATAGATTTCGTCTGGCCCGCGTGTTAGCTTGGCTCCACCGCCGACTTCGTTGACACCAGACCAAATGGTGTGGGACGGAGTGCACGCACCAAGGATGACTCTGTCTGACCACCAAATGATCGTAAACCCCCTCCAACCACGTCGTGGTCATAGACCTCGTTCGTCCACGCTGTGGTCGTAGACTCCGTTCGACCACGACATGGTCGTAGACTTCATCCAGCATGCGCGTCAGTTTCCACCCGCTACCGACTTCATCGATGCTAGTCCGAACAGGAGGAAGGGGATGGAGCGTGCTCGGCGAAGGTGACTCTGTCTGACTGCCCCGCTGTCGTACACCCTCCTCCGACCATGTCATGGTTGTAGACCTCGTCCAAACACGTCATGTCATAGACTTCATCTGGTGCACGTGTCAGCTTTGCCCTGCCACTGACTTCATTGACACCAGATCGAACGGTGTGGGATGGAGCACACGCGCCAAAGACGACTATGTCCAACTACCTCGTAGTCATACACTTCATCCGACCACTCTGTGGTCATAGATTTCATCCAACCACGCGGTGGTCGTAGACTTCATCCGGCATTCAGCTTCACCTCACCACCGACTTCACTGATGCTAGTCCGAATGGTGCAAGACGGAGTGCGCGCATCGAGGACTTCATTCGACCACGTCGTGGTTGTAGACTTCGTCTGACCACACCATGGTCGTAGACTCTGTCCAACCGCCTTGCGGTCATAGACTTCATCCCACCATGCCATGGTCATAGACTTCGCCCGATCACGTCATGGTCATAGACTTCGTCCAACAATGCCGTGGTCAAAGACTTTGTCTGACCTCGCCGTGGTCATAGACTTCGTCTGACCACACTGTGGTCATAAGCTATTCGACTGCCTTGCAGTCGTAGACTTCGTCCGATCACGCCATGGTCGTAGACTTCATCTCGCACGCGCGTCAGCTTCGCCCCGCCGCTAGTTGACGCTAGTCCGAATGGTGCAAGACAGAGCCTGCGTGCCGAGGACTTCATCTGACCACTATAGGATCAAAGATACCGACTAGATGGGGTGAATAGGAGGTTTTTAAAATTTTCTTGTTTACTAAATTAATTCTCTACAATTCTAATTGCAAGAATGTAAAGCAATTAACCCTACACAATTCTAGTCAAGTGAATAACAATACTAGCTCTAAATCAAGCAAATGATCACAAAGAAGTAAATAAACAAGAGCTAGAAAGTAGCAAGTGAGAGATGTACACAATCAATGTTTTTACTGTGGTGTTCGGAAACTTGCCGGTTTCCCCTAATCCACGTTAAGGTTAGCCCGAACGAATCGGACTGGCTCCACGAATTAAGTCGAAACACCTCGATCACTAGTGATAGCTCTTCCCCGCTCCGGGTAGGTGAGCTCTGACCTTCACAAGAATTCCGGGTCTTTTCACAATCTTCTTGAGAAGATCACCGATCAATCTTCTGCCCAATCGTCCAAGTGCCGGCAAACACTAAGAGTAATAAACCAGGGCTTCACTTGATTGCAAATGAGTGCCAAATGGATCAACTAATGAATGCAAGCACTATTTGCTCAACCACCTCAAATTTAATGCTCAAAGTGAGAACAAGGGTGGAATGAATGCTCTAGGGCTCAAAGAATGTTCAATGGGTCTCTAACCTTGGTTCTTGAGTAGTGGTGGGGGTATTTATAGCCTCCACCAACCAAAACTAGCTGTTTGGAACAAATTCCAAAAAAATTCAGCGGGGCCGGAACTGCCGCCCTTATAGGGCCGGAACTACCGCTCCCAAATCTTTGCGACAGAACGGCTATGTCAGAGCTCTGCAGTGACCGTTGGATTTGGCGGCGCAGTACTACCGCCGTTGTAACTTGCGGTACTACCGCTCTCCAGTAGTTCCGCAAAGTCGGTGCGGTACTACCGCTTGAGCCGAAATCCAAAAGACCCAAAATTGGCGCTCTCTGAAAAAAAGCTCTGCTCTGAGTCCGGAGCTTCCAGACTCCGGAAGTACCGCTCTGGATAGCGGAACTACCGCAACCTGCGGTAGTTCCGGCGTTGAAACCGCCGGTACTTCTGCTCTGCGAAATTTTAGATTTCATCCGGAGGAGCTCTCTGGAAAAAACGTTCCGCTCATCCTCCGGATCTTCCAGGCTCCGGAAGTACCGCTCCAAAATATGGAACTATCGCTCCCTGCGGTAGTTCCGGTGTTGAAAGCGCCGGTACTTCCATTTCCACAAAATCTAAAATGCATCCGGGGGTGCTCTCTAAAAAAAGGCTCCGCTCGGAATGCGGAGCTTCCGGTCGCCGGTACTACCGCTTCTGGGCGCGGAACTACCGCTCTTCGGTAGTTTTGATGTTCAAAATTGTGGTACTAGCGCTCTTCCAGACAGAGCACAGTTTTGGTTTTAAATCAGATTTTTGAAGAATGCATGCTTCTAATTTGATCCAAATGGCACATAAAATTTGCTATTAAGCTACTTTCCATGATCCCTCTTTATGGTATGGTTATCTACCCTATAATCCGGTCTTCCACCTTTTCTCCTTAAGACTGGTAAAAATAAAAGGGATCCTATTCTAAGTATACCTTTGTCTTGAACCATTTTGGATCTTCATATATATCCTTTGTCTTGCATCTTGTTGCTCACATATGGACTAGACCTTCCCATGCTCATTAAACATGTTAGTCCCAATTTCACATAAATTCATTAATTACCAAAATCAATTTTTAGGGGCCTAGATGCCTTCAATCTCCCCTTTTTGGTAATTGATGACAACCCAGTTTTATGTGAGAAGAATGTTTTTGAATATACCACTTGTTTGGCAACTAGTTGTATATTCTATTCTGACTTTAAATGAGAGTAGTTCTTGCAACAAATTTTTGTATTGGCATAAGATGAACTATTTCCATTTTAAAGTCTAGGAGAGGAGAAAACTCCCCCTAAACATGTGCATGTATAAAAATATGACATTTGAGACAAGATGCACAAGACAAAGAGACATCATATTATGGAAGTAAATTGACATTTAGGCAATAAAAGATATGATAAGCATCCATGACATAAACTTATTACAACCAAGCATCCAAGTGATAAAGAAAGCATAATTCCATAAAGTCATTACAAGTTCATTACATCCCAAAGCATAAAATAGATAAATAGATAAGACTAGCTAGATGCTAGATAGCCCAACTACCCGACTACCCACACTTCTCCCCCTTTGGCATCAAATACCAAAAAGAGTCACTCTTGAGGTCCGGAGGGAGAAGGGCCACGACGGCGACGTCGAGTGTAGCGCTGGGGTGAAGGAGGCGGCTGTGACAGGGACTGCTCCAAGGCTGCAACACGGTCGTCCAGTGAGCTCATCCGGTCGTCTAGAGTGTCCAACCTCCCGTCAACTGTGTCCATCCTAGAGTTGAGGGTGGAGAACCCTTCGAGGATGGTCGAGTAGATCTGGGAGAGGGAAGGCTGGCCTGGCTCCTGTGGCTAAGCTCCTGCTGCTCCTACTCCTGCCCCTACTGTGGCTGCTGCTGCTGATGAGCCTGCTGCTACTGGATCTGCTCGTGCTCTAGCGGCTGTGGGAATGAGAGGCTCAGGTCTGGGCTTGTATGGCTTGTGGACTCCACCACAACCTCCCCTAAACTCAAACTTTGTTCTGATTAATGCCATTATATAAGGCGCATAATTAATGCGCTTAATCCTATTATTCTTGGATGCAACTATCTCCTTAATGATTACATCCACAACATCAAACTTCTGTCCCTTCATGATGTAATCAATGAGGTTCCAAGCATGACTTCTGATGGCTTCGAAGTTACCACTCTTGGGAAAGATGGTATGGTTAATAATCCTATTAACCATACTGGGAATGGGCAGCAGACCAACCAACTTCCCTGGGATAAACCTCTCTGCGGTGTTGTAGTAAATGGACATGTCATGAATATCAAGAGCGGGCTTGTCGGAGACCTTCTCATAAGCACTTAACTCCGCCCTTAATGCCAGCTCAAAATCATGCTTTGTGGCCTCCAGCTTCGTGCATACTGACATCCAAATTAACTGCTGAAAGTCAGGCGAGATGTATACCATGGCATAGAATTGGCGAATCAACTCTTCATTATAGTCACAGGGTAATGCCACTAGCTGGTGTATACCTGCCCTCTAGAACAGTTTGTATGACCCCTCATACTTATCAATGGAGTCTAGGTGATCCCAATCAACAAACTTATGATTAGCAAAATTTTGATCCTTTCCATTTAGCTGATCAAATATCTGCTCCTGGAATTTGGTGTGGAACTTAGGATTGATAGAGTTGCAAGGAAGCTCAAATTGGTTCCTATGTCTTAATCTTGCATACTCATCAGCTGTGATCTTCTTTAAATCAATTTCTGGACTCTCCCTTTCTGTCAGGTCCTCCTCTGATTCTTCCATGGGAGAGCTCACGCGCTGCTCAGACTCTGTCTCGGAGTTTGAGTTAGAAAATGGGGCCTTCCCCTTGTCTTGTGCAGCCTTCTCTACTGCCTCTGAGGAGGGGAGAGTAGGGGTGCCAGAAGATTCCCCAGAGATGGAGGAGTACATCCTCCTGCCTGCAGCTCTTGTTCTAGGCATCTAGAAACAAGGAAAATAACTTATGAGGATTAAGGAAGAATAGATCAATTTAGATTGAAAAATATTAGAATGAATTTTGCTGCACTGTCAGGAAAATCGGAAGTACCGCCGTTCTGGGCCGGTAGTACTGCGCCAGTTGGGTGGTAGTTCCGCTCCCTGACTGATTCTAGGTTTTTGCATAATGTGCGTATAAATTTGATGTTTTCTTGGATTGAATCCGTTGAATAGATGTGCAAACACCTTTAAGCATCAAATCTACTCATTTTACCTAGAATCTTTGTGCAAAATCATCCACATTTCAAATCAATCTAAAACATGACCTAGGGTTTAATAAAGAGATCAAAAAGAGGTTTTGATCCGAGATACCTTCAGGATCGGAGGAGTTGAACCCTTTGAAGATGATTTGACTTTAAGATTTGAAGAAAGAACCTCTAGATTCAAGGATCTAGAGCTGGTTTTTGGTTGATTTGAGTGGGAGAGAGAGAGAGAGAGGAAGAGGGAGTGGTTGTACGGGCTCAAGCGGAGGAAGTGGCGGAAGAACCGGAGGAGAGAGGTGAGGGCCCGTACAAGTGCCCTTGGGCACGGGCGGTTTCTCCCTCTTTAAGTCACTAGCGGTAGTACCACCGGTACGGGTGGTAGTTCCGCTTAGCGGAAGTACCGCTTCCACGGCCGGTAGTTCCGTTTACCGGAGTACCGCAGGAAAACAGCGGTAGTTCCGATTTTTCTGGAACAGGAAAGAATTGGATTGGAATGATAGTAGATGCAAATGATCCCTAGTTTTTGCACTCAACTAAAATCTTTAAGGATCATCATGCATTAGATAAACCAAAATAATATCTTTTTAAATAGTTTTTGCATTAGATCGAAAACAAAAACCTTTTTGCACAAAAACTCTTGCATACAAACTCACAACCTTTTCAAAATTGAGCATACATTTTATTGTGCCGTAAATTTATGCAACATTAGAGTAATCTATGACATTTAATTCATTCCTCAATTTGCAAAAGCGGCTTTCATCTAAGGGTTTGGTGAAGATATCCGCTAATTGGTCTCTGGTCCGACCACCTCGCGGTCGTAGATTTCGTTCGACCACACCGTGGTTGTAGACTTCGCCCGACCAAGCCATCATCGTAGACTCCGGCCAACAGCATCATGGTCAGGATTTCGTCCGGCGCACGTGTCAGCTTCGCCCCGCCGCCGACTTCACCACCCGCCTTGTAGGCAACCACCCGCCGTCGGTTGCATCCGTATCCAACTTTGATGCCCGCTTGGGAGGCATTGCCTTGGTGGGATGGCACGAATTCGCCGACCACCTCGTAGGCCTCACCTCGGAGGGACGGCACCGCTCCTACTCCACTGACAGGATTTGTCGGTACACTCTGCACTTGCGTTACGCCCAATTAAGGAACCCTCTTCCGAAGCTTCGAGCTACCAGTTGCATTGGCTCACCAGTCGGCACTGTCGCGCTTACTGTCAGGGGACGGAGGGGTGGGATAGTTTGGTCATATCAGCTCGCCCATCAGGACCTCTACGCTTGCTGTCAAGAGAGTCCTGTTGTAGGGGTGGCCCAACCCTCCGTGACTAGGCCTTACAACTGGCCTAATATGTAATATGTATTAGGCCTAATAGTGTAGAGGAATGTACCAATGTACTTCTATCTTTTGTAATTATTAAGAGATAGGATTGAAAATTCCCATCCTACCCTACTCATGTATGTAAACCCCCGAGAGGGGTATGAGGAAGGGGATCCACTCATTATCACCAGCTCTCTCTCTCTCTCTCCCTAGACCTCTGAGCTGTCTCCTATGGGAAAGGGTACCTTGTACCCACTGTTGTAGCCACATACTACAACAGTCACCACTTAAAACGCACAAGACCAATTGGCACACCACATGCGCATATTGCATCTTCCTAATCCTTATCTTTCTCCCATGCTCTCGGCTTGAGATAATAATCCACTAGGATTTACACAACATTCCATGGTTACTAAGCCTTGGTCTTGCCACTAGCTACAATCTATCACCAAAGCACCTACACTATCCGAGCACAAATGACATGCATTTGACACTCATTAGCAAAACATATGTATAGACCTACACCATGACTAACACCTGTATGAACATTCCATGATTAACACCTATATGGACTTCCTTCATGGTTAACACCACAAGAACCAACTCAAAACCAACTCCACTTGGAAATAGGGTCGGTCTGATCATAGCCACCAAGCCGGTCAGGCCACCCTATAGATGCTGGTTAGACCACCAGCATTGGTTGGTCACACTGCGTCGATTAGACCGCCACCCCGGACTGGTTTGACCGGTGCTACTAGAAAAGCACATGTTAAAATGTAGATTGACAAAACTCAAACAACAAAAACAAGGTAGAAGTAATGTCAAATACTTGTCACTTTTATGAGGTTATTACCACATGGTCTTATAACTAATTAAGTAAATTAATTTTGAAATGAAATGGCAAAATTAAGAAGATATCAACGCTGTCGTCTTCTCTAATCCACCCTGCTCTGCGTTAGAGGTGTCATATTGTATTGTTAGTCGTTGAGCTTAGCCGTGACTCGGAAAATTGGTCGCTAAGTTATCCATCTGAACAGAAGAGACTTTGTAGGAACAACCACGAGTCATCTACGGCTATCTTGCCCGATCAGAGAAAGCTATAACATGTGATTGCGGATTACCGAATACATCAGTAAAGATTACTCTTGGACTTGGTATGGACATGCAATTACCTACGACTAATCTCTCGCTGTAACATGTCATTGAGATTTTCTCGCTGTAATATGCCATTAAGATTCTCCCATTGTCCACCACCGGTGAACATTTGGAGTATGTCAATCGCCATGGGCTCTGGTGAGTATGTCAATCGCCACGGCTCTGGTGAGCAGTGAGCTACTTGCCACTTGCATTCTCCAGTTAGCTGCTAAATAAACCTGGCTTTCTGCAAGTGAAGGTGGTGGTCTGGCTTTAAATCCTGGTTCTCTGAAGGGAGATTGCTTGTACCTGAAAAATTTATTCAACCTAGAGGTAAGAAGATGAAGGGGAAGATAAAAATGGTCGGGGCTGTTTGGATGGAAGGGTATACTCTGTTTGCATATCCAAAGGCCGAGAAGCACGGTACATTGCCTTAGGGCAAATCTGAACCGTGGATACAAATGGACAACTCAGATTCACTTCTATCGTACCTGTTACCACAGTATAAAACACTATTTTACAACAGTTATTTTGGAACAGTACTTTCTGTAGTGTTCTTGACTTTACCCTCTCAGTTTTCAAATGAGATCCTCTGCAGTCGCGTACGGGCGACTGTAGAGTGAATTCGCAAATCTCAGCCGTTCGTTTGAGATACAGTAAATTTACTGTAGGTACAGTAAAAAATTTGCTGTAGCTACAGTAATGTACTGTATCAAAATGTTGATCTGGTCCATTCTTTACCAAACGAACGGTTCAGATTCGCGAATTTACTCTACAGTCGCCGGATGCGACTGTAGAGAATTCGATTCCCTCAGTTTTACCCTGCATATTTTTGCCAAAGGCAGAGGACCTGGTTCCTGTTTGGACGGGGGACTTGCCGCAAGTAGCCTCAGTCTATTTTTGTGCCTTTGACTCTTTTTCTAATTTAATTTTATTCCTCATCTACAAAATCAGAAAAAACACATCATTCAATTCTTAAAGTCGTTTAGAATATATCTCTTTGCTAACAAAAGACGATTTTGACTACACGTGACACACCACTTTGGATCCAAAAAGGCTAAAATGAAATCGAGTCTATGAACAACTCACAGGTAGCTTAGACCCACATGTCATAGAAATATTATTTATTTTTAGATTTCAATATTGTTTATTTTAGGTCTTTTAAATAATATTTATTTTCAGCTTTTGCTGGCTCAGATCCACGTAGCATACCACGTGGATCAAAACCACCATTTTGCTAGCAGAAGGGATGGATTCCAAACGATTTTAAGAGTTAGAGGACATTTTTTATCTGGTTTTGTAAATGAAGGATGAAAATTAAACCATGTAAAGAGTTGATGGACCAAGAATGCACTTTTTCCATTTTTAAATTTGGACAACTAGTGTACATAAAAGTATTTTGATATGAAATTATCTTAGTAGATTTTTCATACCAAGAAATTTCATGTCATTGTATTTTTTATATTTTACCACATATAATAATTATAAAAAAAAGTAATATCAAATACTCCCTTCGATGCATAATATCTCTCCGACACACATATTACGAAGGGACAAAATTAGACCATGTTTGGCCAATTAGATAGATATAGTACTATATCTAATAGAGACCTATGTGATGCATTGCAGTACATATGATAGAGAGAACGTGTCTATGTCTGAAACTGCATTTATTTAGAAACAGAGCAAGGAGTTGTTTTTAAGAGAACAACTATTAGTCTTTTTTAAGAGTACACGGAGGACCTAGACTCCGCTCACGTCACATATGGATGTATGCAGTGCAGGCTCGTTCACGATACACACAAGAAATCTTGCAACGGCTTCAAAGAGCATAAACACGTACTTTTATCACTGAGCGCACATGCTTATACGCTCTGATTAAATATGCACCGTACGTATCAAAGGATCGAACCTGCCTCTGCCTGTCCCCATCCTTGAGCGACAATTGGTTTGGATTAAAGGCCAGCCTGCGGCTCAGCCTAGATATTCTATCCTGCGCCATTCGGTTCAATCCAGTACCCAAGAGCCCAGTCCCAGCTGGAGCTGGCCGTCGGGCATGGACGCCGGCCACCATTCGTGGTCGACGCCGCAGGACGGCAGCCTGGGTGCCGAGCGGCGAGCGCCCTTTCTCCGCCGGCAGCAGCGCCGCGTAACCTGGCGCCCCTGCAGGCGTCGACGCCGGCTGCCCCTCTTCTTGAATTAGCCTGGTAATTGCCCGGGTCCTTTGCGATTTAGATGGCGTTGCCAATGTGTTGATTCCAACTTCAGGGATTCCGTTTCATGTAGGCTATATGTTGATGTGCTATCAGCGGTATCTATCAGTGTTATGAATGCCATCCTTCTTGTTTGACGATGCTGGGTTAGAAATCTAGCATTTCTGACAAAGAACTTCGTGGTAGTGACAAGGAATAATATGACACGGATGCTGGGTTAGAAATTCTACCGTGCCATGTGACACAGAAAGCCTCTCGAATGCGGTTTGAGAGGTAGTTACGAATTTACAATGTGTTACTACAACCGAGGTCGCTAGCTGTCGGACCCAGATTTTACAATCCGGAATCCTCTGTGATTCCACCGCACTATTCCCTGGATCAGTAGATAGTGCTCACAGATTACAGTTCTGAATATCAAAATTCATATCATACGGAAGCGTAATTAAAATAATAGACTTACTCATGGGCCGATCGGGCCGAACTCAATAAATTGCAGCAGCGGAAGAACGAAGCACGCAGGTGGGACCTTCAGGACATGCCCACAGGCAGCCAACTGGAGGTTCGCGACCTAGTCCTTGACATCTTCATCCTTTCTTCCAGCATGTCCAATCTTGTTGCTGAGGCAAGGTGATTTGATTCCTGATTCTGAATTTTGTCGCAAAAGCGAGTGTGAGCACTCCAACCCCGTGCTCCGCGAGCCAATACACAGAATGCAATAAATAGTATGCATGGCTTATCAAAGGAGAGGCTCGGGTTATTTTATTTGCCAAAAATCGCTTTTAGCAGCCTTGTTATTATTTAATCATAGTGTTATTGTTACCGCCTATACTCCACCTAGCGACTACCATAATCGACTTAATCCACCAAAATACACTTTCTGTATTGACTGTTGTCTAAGACTCCAACCAGTGAATGACATCATTTAATCAGTCCACCGATCATACTCTTTCCATATTGATTGCTCTCTATGACTCTAAACAGCGATTACCATCAATTATGCAATCCACCAATTATATTGCTTCCTAAATCCCCAAACAACGAGTATCATAATTTATATAAACCACCGATCAATTGCAGCCTAGAACTCCAAACAGCTAGTGACATCATCTATCTAATATCATTTGATTATTCCACCATTATCTTTTGTATTCCAAATTCCTAACAATCCAATCACTTTGTTATTGATCCGCAACCATAATTTGCTCTCCTAATAATCAACCTTATTTTTCATTATCTATCTCTAACTAATTCACTATTATACCTCCACCAAAATATCATTAATCAAGTCTACAATTCACTAGTATTCATCCACCAAGAATATCATTGATCAACTTTATACTCCAATAATTGATATCATATCTCCAAGTTTCCGAAATTCAATTCATCCATCTAGTAATTGACCAAAGCCTATTAATCCCATTATCGCCAACAACTCCCAAGAATTAATCCAGCAATTACCTTTGCACTCCCTAAATCTCCAAAAATCATTTAAATCATATATCTGACTTATATACTCATTCAGACTCTACCAATGTATTTCTCCCATAATCCACTCTATAGTTTCCTATTTATGATCGACATGGATCCACCAAACCTTTATGTGTATACTACAATCATACATCTCCTTTACTCATGACCCTGTTTATTCCTTCCATATTTTAATTTGTAAGATTAGAAGTGCCACTTATTTGAAATACAATACATAAAATTTCCTGAGACCTAGCAGCTTTGGAACAAAACATAATGTTCAAGGAATATTAACATGATTTTCCATACATATGGCATCACACCATATGCCTAATATCACCACAATTTTTCCATACATATGGCATCACACCATATGCCATCTTTCAGTGTTATAGCCGCTTAAATTACCACTGGGACGACACCCAGGACAACTCAAATCAGGGCTTTCCGCTGCCCTCCACTTTTCCAATCCCATTCCTAAAGCATTTTGAAATAGAACTATATCTAGCAAAGTTCCCATGTTCCGCTCTTGACCGTGGGCACGGCTATTCGAATAGTTTTAGACTCTGCAGAGTTTACACACTTTACCCACAAGAGATAAATCCACTCGTTGCCCCACATGATTTCTTAGCCATGCAGTTGAGTAGACTATCACAGGACCTTTACAATGCATTTTCCTAGCAGGGTTACGTCCGCTAAGGTTTCCACTTCCTCCAGGTACATCCACCCTTCTGGAAGCCCCCACTTGCGCCATCACGCCGGAGGATGTGGCCATCCTCTACCCGCCCGTGATCATCATGCCGGAGGATGTGGTCATCCTCTACCCGCCCATGATCATACCGGCGCAACCCATACTAAGTTAATGCAAATTATTTAGCCCTGCCTACACTTTGCCAGCTTGTGGTTGTACTGGTTATAACCTGGGAGGTCATCACATGATTCGGTTCTTAGGTGTTATCTGGGCGGTTCTACCACAAACCACACTCTCGTGCACCCCTGCACCATACCCCCGAACCATTCGCCCAGATAAATAAGCAATTTGAGGTTTTTGGGAATAAAATAACCATATCCAACATACACCAGTCATTACCACCATGACTGCCCAACCAATTTTTCTCAGGATTAAAAGTGATGCTTGGGCGCTCTCACGCCCATGAGTATCTAAGCAATACTAAGCATGGCATATAATTACGAACTTATTTTCGAAAAGTTACTATTATAATTTTTGCTAAGGCGACAAGGTTCACAAATTCAAATATTTCAAAGGAGGGGTAATATTATTCCAGGCAAACAATGGGCATATAACTAGAATATTGAATTTATCATGTATTTGCATATAAAATAACAGCATGCAATTTGATAATTTAAAACAAAATAATTTGCAGTAAATGTAGGTTCAACATGATCAAAGTATTGACTCGCCTGGCGCGGTTTACCGCGATCTTGAGCTCGCTCATAGCTTTCTCTTGGGCTTCTGGTCTTTATCTTCGCTTCGCTCTTGATCACGCCTGACCCTTTGACTCTTTAGGACTCCACTATCTAGCTACACGCTAAATGACTGAATACAAATACAGGCAAATAACTCAAAAGATCCAAATAAATTCAGATACTTTAAATGCCCAATTTAATTTAAATTATGCATTTTATTGTGATTTGAGAATAGAAGGATGATACATGTTAGTGTGTTGTAAGCACAGCGGTAGCTGGGTTTGAGCAGGAGGACGAGTTATCTGAATGCTTTACCGTGAGGGAAAATTTTAGAAAGACGAGGGATCGAAAGTGAAGATGTACCTACAGGAATTATCTGCTTTTGGGAAAAGAAGGTGGCTAGACATGGCTGATTGTGGAAAAGCGAGGCTTGATCTTTTATTAACAGTTTCCTTTATTGTTTTTTTTGTATTTATCAAGGAAATTCCATGAGTCACACTAGACCTATGGATAGATGTAAGACTGTTATGGTGTGTTGGGTATTACCTTGTCTAGTGTTAGCTTTCAAGAGTTAGGGCATGAGTTATATATACGATGATATGATCTCTGGTTTGTTGAATTAATCTTATAGCTTATAATTTTAGCAATCCGAGATGTATTATTTTTGGTTGTGCTGCTATTACCTTGTTCACTAAAATGCAAGGTGGTAAGATTATTTTAATTACCGGTGATGTGGGGGTTTTAGTAGATACGCCAACATGAATCTTTAATTAAAGATGCTCTTCGAGTTAGGTATCGAAGATATTTTATGTACATTTTAGTTACTATTATTCAAATGGTTAACACTAGCGGATTTCTACTTTCTATTGCCTCGCGACCATTGAACTATTCTAGGTTTTAAATATAACCCGGATATAATTACTGTTCCTAGCTATGCCTAGAACCACATGGACACCCTATTATATATTAGCAAGATTATTTTAATTATGGATGACTCATGGCCATTACATATTTATATATATACATTTCTTGTACCTATACACTAATATGACTTCTAATTTGGAGGTGCTATGAGATTTACTGGTGTTGACATTATTATTATTGTTATCTAAATTTATTTATCTAGGACCGAGTATGCTATACCAAGTTGTACTTTACTATCAACATTCTACTGAATCCACGGCTGAGATTCACTTGTCGATGGCAAGCTAGGGATGGCTACTATTCACATTGCTGCATTAGGTAGATTACTTTTAACATTTGATGACCTAGGGGCTACTTTATTATAATTGTCGCATATATACCCATATATCTTTCTAACAAGACACTTCTACTTGAAGACGCCCTTTTGATTAAAGGTTGCTATCAGTTTATGTACCTTTTAAAGACATAGGAGCGACAACCATATTTTAGACGACTGTATTTTATGTTAATCAGAGGCACCCCTAAAAGTAAATCTAGATTCGACATACAATAATCCCAGGATGCATCTCTATTTTGCATGAATCTTAATGCTAGGGTTTAACTCAATTTATCCCTACATCATATTTTATTTATGTTTTAATTTGCATTCCAATTAATTATTTAAATTTCACCTAACTATTTCCCTTAATTACTTAATTGTCCATATACTCATAATTACATATTTGAGGTATAGATAAATTTTATTTGAACATAAATCTGTTATCTTATCTTCCTGGGATCCTTTCCCAATTATCCAGAATTTTTCTCGATTTATCTCCTAATTGAAATGGGTTAATGAAAATGGAAACAAAAACAGCAAAAGGATGCGCCGAGCGAGGTTTGAACCCGGGACCTCACAAGGAAAGCATTGGGCAGGCAGCGATGATGACCATCTGGGCGTTGCCCGTTTTCTGTTAACAGGGGGAAAATAGCTTACATGATGTGGCGCGGGGACTTAGCTCCTAACATAGCTTCCATTCGACCGAACAGGGGAGGCAAGCACACGGAGGAGATGGTGGCGCCGCCGGCGGGGAGTGGCCGGGGAGGCGCCGAAGGCTGCTGAAATGGGTTGTCCCAGGGGTAGGGGAGCTGTGGGTGGTGGCGAGTTCGCCGGAGCGGTAGTGAGGAGGGCGGGCGGCAGAGCTGGGCGGCCGGCGGTGAGGGGAAACGATGCGCCGGCGGCCGGGGAATAGAGGGACAGAGGAGGGGCTTGTATGAGGACGAGAGGGGTGTAAGGAACTTACCAAGGGGGTCGGAGGGGCTTGGGGCGTGACGAGGGAGGCCGGCGGCGATGACTTGCAGCGGCGCCATGGGGGTCACCGTGGCCGGCGAGCTACCGGCGTTGGGAGGCCCGACCGACGGTGGGGAAGGCTTTGCGGTGGCTTGGTGGTGCTCCTACTCCAAGGAATCGAGGGGGGGTGCACCGGGGAGGGAGCGGCGCGGGCGGCGGCGGTTTCGGCCGACGTCGGGGAGGATGGGCGGTGCGGCGAACGTAGCGCACGGAAACCCAATCGGTTGGAAGGGGAGGGAGAGGGGAAGTGGGGATGCAAGTTGGCGCGGCGAATTTGGCCGGAGCTCGTCGGAGCGGCTGGAATTGGCGTGAAGGCGGCGGTGGCGAGCTCACGGCGTGGGGTGCTCGGGTTTGAGCTGAGCAAGGGAGGAAAGGGAGGGGGTAAGGGGATGCGCCGGAGGCTGGGCTACTTATAGCCAGCGGGAAAGGGGGGTGCTACAGAGAGCGGTGGGGGAGGCGGCATGGCCGCCATGGCTCGACGGGACGGCGGGCAGGTGCGCGCAGGGCATGGCGTCGGCGACGGGGGTAGTTTGGTGACGCAAGAGCGGTTGGTGCCAGGGGCGGGGTCGGGTGATGCAATCACGGACGGGGGAGGATGACTCGGTGCAGGACCGAGCAGGGCATGGCGCCAGGGCGGCAAGGTGGCTGACGCGCATGAGAAGATGGGGGAGAGAGAGAGAGCAGTGAAAGGGAGGAGGAGGCCATGCGGTGGTGATGGGTGAGCAGGCGCACATCGAGCGATGCTGGTGCATGGCTGCCACGCGGAGAGGAGAGGCAGAGCGCAGCAGAGGGGAGAGAACGGCGCGGGCACTCTGGGGAAGAAAGGAAGAAAGAGAGGGAGGGGGAAGCGGTCCCGCGCGGCAGCGAGAGAAGGCGGAAGGGGGCCGGCCCGTGCGCAGGGAAAAAGAGAGGAAGAGAGAGGGGAGAGAGAAAAGGGCTGGGCCCACAAGGCATAGAGAGAAAAGGAGAGGAAAACCTGAGAATCGGGATTCTGAATTTTACTTTTAAATTTTTGTTTCTTATTTATGATTACTGATTTTTGCATGACATTTAGAATTTAAGCTTTAAATTTTCAGATATTAAATGAGAGCTTCTATTATTATTATTATTGTGTCTGTTATATGTGTGTGTGTGTGTGTGTGTGTGTATATATATATATTATTTCCTATTGGTAAATTCTTTCTTGCACAATTTGTGTATACACATATACGTTCATATGTATGTGTGTTGGTATTTTGTTCATCCGCTTTTATTGCTATTTATGACATTATTTTCAAAATGAGATTTTATATTTTTTAACTCAGGTTTCTCTCTTCTTATACTGGATCATCTTTTCAGATTCGCAATTTAAGTTTTTAATTCTCCATTAATTAATTGTATTTGTTTCTTCGTGATCTTTTTAACTTCTTGGAACCTCAACCAAACACTTAGAAAAATACCATAAGCTCTAAATTCAAATAAAACATATTGCAAAAACAATTCAAAAGCTTCACTTTCCAAATTTCAAATTTTCGGGATGTTACACTAGCTGAACAAGTTACCGATTACAAGTTACACTAGCCGCAATGGCCATGGGCATGATGGCTTTATTTTCAGAGATTCTTGTTGCACTCCTTCCAAATCGGTATGCATGTTCTTGTTGGTACAATTTTTTTTTCGTTCTACTCATTTAAATCGAGTATGCATCTGAAATGTTGAGAGGTTACATTCATCTCTTGCGGAGGAGTGGAAGGCACCCCCTGGATTAGGCTGCTGCTCTATTCCAGTAGAAACTTTACAGAAAAAATATTATGAGATCATAGTGCAGTACTTAATACTGCGTTGCGAGGTATCTAGGGACCTGGAGTCATTATAGTGACAACATTATTGGCAAATGCAGTTCAACACTAAAGGGCCAGGTTCTTACATTCAGTTCAAATCAAACTCTGAAGCAAACAAAACAACAGAACATGCGGGACTTCCTGATTGCAGGGAAAGACAATGTTTCAGGACTTACTGCCATTGATGATATCTAAAGCACGACGAAGCTGCAAACGTAGTGCTACCGTGACAACTCGTCAACTGAGGACTTATTGGAAAAGACTAGATGCATGATGTAATTGTGCGCAGACGCACCAAACAAGAATATCAATGCAGAAATAAGGAAACTTGTACTCCGAGATGCGCAGCTCTGGAAAATAGTGCATCTTCCGGTGCATTCCATTATTGTGCCATTGAGCTCTGAAATCCTTGTGCAGACCCAGCAGCCAGAGCTTCTTCAGAGAGCTAAGGGATTCGATGCCTTGGGGGCAGTGTTTTAAATATCCGGTTATGACGTTTAGCGGATGACTTCTCAAACAGCTAATAGCGAAGCTAAATGAGGCTATAGCGGGCTATAGCGGCTAAATTATACATGGACTCAAATAGCTTCATCTGTCTAAAACAGCTATAGCGGGCTATAGCGGCAGCTATAGCCGGAGATTTAAAACTATGCTTGGGGGACCTTATCCAACTTAGCAGTGACATAACATATAAACCTTCGATGTGTCGAAGGGCACCACCTCTGATCTCCAGCTGGTTGACATCAGGCATGTGCTTCAAGAAAAGCGTCTTCAGCTGCGGGAAGCACCCTGCAGAAAGAACCAACGTGCTTGCACTACTCACCCTATTAAGGCTGAGATAGCTGAGATTCCGTACACATGGCGCAAGGAGCGGTAGCGGGTCTTCCCGAAGGCGACAGCAGCTTATAGCTAGGTACCTGAGAATTCTCCCGTGGTTATGAAATATTGGGCGCTCCAGCGCTCTCTGACAATCAACCTACGGAGGTTGTCAGATTCTAGCTTGAGACCTTCCAAGCGAAGTGCCTCGTTCTCATCCCTTGAAGAAAGGAGCAAGCTGGAAAGAAGCGGCATCTTCGACAGTGCAGCAAAATGATTTGTACAGTCAGCAGAATTTATGTTGTCAATCCACACACTTCGTAGTTTCATAAGTTTCATCAGCCAAGTCCTTGCTGGCTTCCACGGTCCCAAGCGTCCGCAATTCTTCCAAGTTGGATAGCTCCTTCGGTGCTTGCACTCCAATTCTTCCTGAGTTGTCTGCTTCTTATCTGCATACCTGTAAGCCAGAAGGTGCCGCAGCTTCTTGACCTTAACAATGCCTCGTGGTAGCTTCTCTATTTTGGTTTACTTGATGACCAGTGTGTGGAGGTTGGAAAGCTTCCCGATAGACTCTGGGAGTGACTTTAGCGTGCCGCAGGCCAATGTAACGTAGATTACACATGTTTCCTATGGATGTCGGCACTTCGATTATTTCGTGTCAACAGAAACTCCTCAGCCAACGGCAATCTCCCGGATCGTCTGGCACTCACGAAGCTCCTGCACCAGCGATTGCTACGGCATTATCAGTAACGTGATCCGAGTCCTCCGGACTCTCCTTATCTGTTGTAACCCACCGAACGCACACGGCATCTCCCCCTTCGTGCTCGCAGGCAGGGTACACGTCGGGCAACTGCAACCCACGCCCGTCCGGCGGCCGAATCCGGCGCGCCCCGGCTGCGGCGTCCGCGCCTGCGTGCGCCCCGGCACCCGCGCGCATCTGGCGGCCCGCGTCTCGCGCGCGTCCGGCAGCCGTGTCCCGCGCGCGTCCGGTGCCTGAGACCGGTCTTTTCTACGCCGTCTCGGCCGGGGCGACCCTGGTTAGGGTGGTGCGGCTTCCCGGAGGGGCGGCGGCAGAGGGTGCGGCTGAGGACGCCGGCGATCTGTAGCGGCGCTGGAGGGACGAAGACGGTGAAGGTGGCTGCCAAGCAGCGGTTGTGCGGCGGCTCCTGAGGCTGGTGCTGGCAAGGTGTTCGATGTTTTGCCCCAACCGGTTCTAGTTTCAGGTACGTCCTGCTCGCCTCCTCCTGTCCTCGTTTCTTCTTTCCCTCTCACTTGGAGCTAGTCTCCGGATTAGTTGTGGCTCCGTTTCTTCGACGGTGTGAGCTGGGAGCTAGTATCCATTCAGCGAAGCTCGATTAATGGTGGATTTGACCCGTCATGATGGAGGTGGCTCACTGTGCGCTAAGTCGCAATCCCATGTTGAGCAGGAATAGATTGGGGTGTTGCCAAGAAGGCAATCAGCGCCTGATCTCCTCAAGTTCTCTGCTCCGCTAGTCGGAGATAGAAATTTCACGAGTAGATCAAATTTTTGGGCAGTGGATGGGGAGGATAGCACTGAGGAAGAAGATGAAGCTGCTAGTCTTGTTTCATCTAGTTCAGGTTCAGAATTTATTCGAGATGCTTTGCGAGTGGGTTTCTCAGTAGACGAAATGATCAGAGCTGAGGCAATTTTGTCTGAAAACATTGAGTCTCCGAAATTTGGTTCGGTTGACTGTGGGGCTGGCCATGTGAGGCATCCTAGGCCCCTACCATCAAGGATAACCGAGAAGGTAGCGGACTGGCGTTTGTCCTCAAAAATTCGTCCTTGGAAAGGCCCCTTACCTAAATTTGATCGGTCTTCAGTTAGTAAGCTAGGGGAGATTAAAGTTAAGGACTTGAGGAAGGTTATTCATGGTAAAACAGGGTTGTCCCTGAATGAGTTTGGTCGGGGCATTGAAGAGGCATGTGGGCCGACAGTGTCGACTGGTCTGGGCCAACTTGTTTTGGCCCAAACTGATAGACGACGATTCAAATTCCCACCTGGCCTCAGCGATTTCTTCTCCAGGGGAGGGCGGCTGCACTCGCGGATTCGCGTTTTGCCTTCCCAGAAAGCTTCCTCGCGCGACGTTTTGACGCACCCACCTCTGGCTGCCCGTGCATCAAGTACGAAGCGAGCTGGCGCAGGGGGGCGTGTTCGCGGTCGGGATGCAGGTGTCACCTGGGGAGCTCCAGGTGCTCGCCATGGAAGGGTGGCTAAACCAGCCTTCGGCAAGGGCCATGGCGAGACTGAAGTTCATTGTGACATTTGTGATGGTAATGATCATGTCAATTACCGGTGTCCAACTCTCAAGCTCCCCAAGCTGGTTGCTCATGCTGCAGGTTTTGCTGTGGCGGATCTTGGATTCTACCATATACCACATGCCCCCCTACCCAGGAAGAAGGATTCCAATACGGCTTTAGTCAAAGTGGTGGGGGATCTCTATCTTCCGAGCAGCTTGTGGCACAACTGGAAAGGATAGTCCCCGATAAATGGAAGTGGAAGCCTAGAGTGCATGACAATGAATCTTTTATTGTTCAATTCCCATCCAATTCTGAATTTTAGAGATCTATCGCCTATGGAGGAGCTGATGTACGGGAAAATGGGGTTACTACCGGGGTGCGTTTACAATTTGAGGTGTGGCATGTTAAGGAGGGTGGTTTTCTTTTGCCTAAAGTGTGGCTGCGTGTTTATGGCTTCCATGAGAAGTTGAGGGAGTATTTGAACCTTTGGGCTGTAGGCACTATGTTTGGGTCTACCCAAATGGTAGATATGAAGACCACTCGCAAGAATGATTTTGGAAGAATTCTTGTGGCGGTTCTTGATCCTAAGTTGCTGCCATCTAGTACTGATGTTGTTATTGGGATCATTACTTCGAGCTCAAAATTAAGAAAGAACGTGTCGGCTTTGATGACAATGGAGATGAGGTGGAGTTTGATTTCAAAGATGGGGAGGTTGAGGGCAATGAGGAACAGGAGGAAGACAATCCCAAAGCGGTTCCTAATTCTGATTCGGAGCCTAAGGGGTTAAAGGGGGATGATATGATTTTAGAGGGTGGAAATGACAATAACAAGACTGAAAACAACAGGCCTGCTGCTTCTGACTCAATGCAAGCATTAGAGGATAAAATCAAAATCATGGCGACCAGTATTCTGGACATGGCGGTGGAAACAACCTTGGGTGAATGTGCTGACTTGGTGTTGGCCGAGGACAACAATGCCTTTGTTGAAGGAGTTGTGGAGGGTGTGCTGCCCGAAGCTGATAATGAGGCTGAGAGTGGCGGCGAAATTGGTGGGAAAGAAACTTTAATCGTTCATTCGGATGTGGATATGGTTCTTCCAATTGGTGGCGCACTTCAGCAAGGTATCTTGGAGGTGACACCTTTGGTAGTTCAGGGGCTTACACCACTTTTAGAGGTTCTCGGTTCAGTGGAGGTGCAGCTGAGCCCCCTAGATAGCAGCACGCCTAAACTGTGCTTGCCTTCGCTGTCACCTTGGGCTCATCCGCCTCCTGTTGTGGGGCCAAAGGAGGTGCTGCCGACCTTGCATGGTGGAGGTGGCGCGCTGCAGATGCAAGGTGGAAGCACAGTGCCGGTTAATGTGTTGGCGGCTGCAGCTATCACGGAAGCTACAATTACCCCAACTCGTTCCAGCCCGTGTAATGTTAACAAGGATGAGCACGTGATGGAAAAAGCAAAGAAGAGAGTAGCGTGGAAAAATCTGGATTTCATTAAAGGTATCAACAATAACCTTTCCTTTGCTTCTTGTTCAGATTCTCTAGTTGCCTCTTCTATACTTGATCTAGGTGTTAACTTAGGCAAGAATACTAGGGATATCTCAGAATCAGTTAGCAGAATTAAAACTATTGAAATTGATAGATTTAATTCGAGATTGGGCCGCATAGAATCTGAAACAAATATGGATTCTGAATTTATTGATGAGGAGGACGATGAGGACATAGAAAACCTCACTCTTGGTCACTTATGTGGTGATTTGATGGAGGTAATGGATGAGGACAGTGATCACCTAAGTTGTGATTTTAAAGCTGTCTTTAAGAAAAACAAGTCACATTCGTCCTTTAGAAGGAAGAAACACCATAAGATTAGGATGATTAAAAAACTTAAGATTGAGTCAAAATGAAAGGAATTTTTTGGAATAGCAGAGGTCTTAGTGACTTGGCTAAATTTAGATTCCTGTCAGACACCTCTAGAGAGCAAAAGCTAGACTTTATTGCTCTCATGGAGACCGGTAAGAAAGATTTTTCTAAAACAGTTTTAAACAACATTTGTAGTGGACAAGAATTCCTGTGGCACTGGTCCGAACCTCATGGTAGGTCCGGTGGTATTTTGTTAGGAGTGAACTTAGAGGTCTTTGACATCGGAGCTATTGCCGAAGGAGATTTCTATGTTAAATTCCGACTTAGAAACAAAGCAGATGGCTTCCAATGGATTCTTATAGCAGTTTATGGGGCTGCTCAAGATGACTTTAAGGAAGCTTTTCTCGCGGAGTTGGTTCAAACATGTTCTAAAGAAACACATCCGATTCTTATCGGTGGTGATTTCAACATAATTAGGAGCCCAAAAGAGAAAAACAATGATAAATATGATGATAAATGGCCCTTTTTATTCAATGCTGTTGTTGATGGCTTAGACTTAAGGGAGCTTGAACTTTCGAATAGGAAGTTTACTTGGGCAAACTCTAGGGATATACCAACTTATGAGACACTTGATAGGATTTTGGTAAGTACAGAGTGGGAGGCTAAATTTCCGCTAGCAAATGTTCAAGCATTAAATAGGGAAATTTCAGATCATACCCCATTGCTGCTTAGTATGGGTGATGGTACCCATATTAAAAAACAACCTATGTTCAAATTTGAACTCGGATGGTTGTTGCGGGATGGTTTCTCGGAGTTGGTAGCTGATGTGTGGAACAAAGAGAAAAGGGGGAAAACACCTCTACAAAAATGGCAATTTAAAATTCAACGTCTTAGACAATTCCTAAGAGGTTGTGCTAAGAATGTGAGTGGTACTTATAAAAAGGAGAAGGAAAAGCTGATTAAGAAAACAGATGAGCTTGATAAGAAAGCAGAAACTCTAAGTCTAAGCCCTATGGAGCTTGATTTGAAACACTGTTTAAAAGAGAGATTAGTCTCCCTTTTAAGGGAAGAGGAGCTCAAATGGTATCAAAGAGCCAAGACAACTAAGTTGTTATTTGGCGATTGTAATACTAAGTATTTTCATTTGGTAGCAAGCGGTAAACACAGGAAAACTAGAATTTTCAAGCTTGAGCAAGAAGAGGGAGTTATAGAAGGGGATGAGAATCTTAAAAGGTTTATCACCAATTATTATAAGGACCTCTTTGGAGCTTCAGATCGTAATAATTTTTCCATGATGGAATCTATGCGGGATGATATCCCACAGGTATCCGATTTGGAAAATGATTTATTAACCATGGAATTCTTGGAGGAGGAGGTCAAAGCTGCCATTTTCCAAATGGAGGATAATAAGGCGCCAGGCCCAGACGGGTTTCCGGCTGAGTTCTATCAAGCCTTTTGGGATATTATTAAGAGTGACCTCATGGCTCTCTTTGCTGAATTCCACAAGGGTAAATTGCCACTATACAGCCTCAATTTTGGAATAATTACATTATTACCAAAAGAAAAAGAGGCAAAACGGATACAACAATTTAGGCCAATTTGCCTATTGAATGTTAGTTTCAAAATTTTTACAAAGGTAATGACAAATAGAATAGCTCTAGTAGCTCAAAAAGTCATAAAACCTTCACAAACCGCTTTCATGTCCGGTAGGAACGTTATGGAAGGCGTTGTCATTTTACATGAGACTATTCATGAGATGCATAGGAAGAAATTAGATGGGGTTATATTGAAGCTAGACTTTGAGAAAGCATATGACAAGGTTAATTGGTCCTTCCTTCAGCAAACTTTAAGAATGAAGGGCTTTTCTTTTGTATGGTGCAATTGGATAGAACAAATTGTTAAGGGTGGCAGTGTTGGCATTAAAGTTAATGATGAAGTTGGCCATTATTTTCAGACTAAGAAAGGACTTCGGCAAGGAGACCCCTTGTCACCAATTCTTTTTAACTTAGTGGCTGATATGTTAGCCATCTTAATTGAGAGAGCCAAGGCTAATGGAAAGTTTAGTGGAGTTGTTCCTCACCTTGTCGATGATGTTCTATCAATCTTACAATACGCGGATGACACTATCCTCTTCCTGGATCATGATATACTCCAGGCCAAAGACCTTAAGCTAGTCTTAAGTACCTTTGAGCAACTATCGGGGTTAAAAATCAATTTCCATAAGAGCGAGTTATTTTGCTATGGCAAGGCCAAGGAGTGTGAGCATGAATATGCGCAACTTTTTGGTTTTGGCACGGGGGGTTTCCCATTTAGATACCTAGGTATTCCCATGCATCATCGCAAGCTTTCGAACAAGGATTGGTTGGTCATAGAGGAAAAATTTCAGAAAAAGCTGAGTAGTTGGAAAGGTAAACTCTTATCAGTAGGAGGGAGACTAGTACTGATTAATTCAGTTCTATCTAGTCTAGCCATGTACATGCTCTCCTTCTTCGAAGTCCCCAGAGGTGTGTTAAAAAAGCTAGACTATTACTGTTCCAGATTCTTTCGGCAATGTGATGAACATAAAAAGAAATATAGACTCACTAAGTGGAGTATTCTTTGTAGGCCTAAAGAATTTGGAGGATTGGGGATCCAAAATTTGGATATCCAAAATAAATGCCTTTTGAGCAAATGGTTGTTTAAACTTATTAACGAAAAGGGTGTTTGGCAAAGCCTTATTAAAAGGAAGTACTTGTCCAATAAAACTCTTACCCAAGTTACAAAACAACCGGGGGATTCACATTTTTGGTCTGGCCTTATGAAGGTCAAGGATCAATTCTTTGCATGTGGTCACTTCCGTGTTCGTGATGGGTCCCAAACTAGATTTTGGGAGGATACTTGGATAGGTGACAAACCCTTTAGTGTTGCATATCCCGCACTCTATAGAATTGTGAGGAGAAAAGACGCCACGGTATCACATACCTTAAGCTCTATACCTCTTAATGTGTCCTTTAGGAGGGCCTTGGTTGGCTCTAATCTAGATGTTTGGCTTGATTTGGTGACCAAAATATTTTCAGTAAACCTTACAAGTGGAGAGGACTCTTTTATCTGGGATTTGTGTAACAAGGGTACTTTTACGGTTCATTCTTTTTATATGTATGTGATACAAGAAGGGGTAGTTCCCCAAAAGACTCCTCTTTGGAACATTAAGTTACCTCTGAAAATTAAGATCTTCCTTTGGTACCTTCAAAAGGGGGTTACTCTCACAAAGGATAATCTAGCAAAAAGGAATTGGCAAGGTAGCACCATTTGTTGTTTTTGTAGCTCTATGGAGACGATACAACATCTTTTCTTTGATTGCCACTTTGCAAGATTTATTTGGAATACCGTTTATATCACCTTTGGAATTCAGCCCCCTTCTAGTTTTGCGAACATGTTTGATTCTTGGTTGAATGCCATTCGGCCAAAACTTAGAAATCAAATATTTGTAGGAGCTGCTGCTTTATGTTGGTCTATGTGGTTGAATAGAAACGATATGGTATTCAATAATTCTAAATCTAATACATTTCTGCAGGTTATCTTCAGGGCAACATATTGGATTCGACAATGGTCCCTACTACATAAAGAAGAGGCGAGATCAAATCTCAAAAATGGATGCAGATTGTTGGAGACCGTAATCATGGAGGTTTTTGTGAAGTTCGGTTGGAAATTTAGGAATAGAATTGAAGCGTAGCTTCTTTCTTCTCCTTTCTTTATTTGTAGTTTGATTTCTTGTGGAGTTGAAGCCTATGTGCTCGGTTTTGTATTGAACAGCTGTGTACTTTCTCCCCAGAAAGTAGAAGCTGGAACTTTGTTCCATTATCTAAAAATACCCTGCATGTCTTCTAATGCCTATTTAACAGGCCTTTGATCTTTCAATAGATTGCTTGTGTTGTCTAACTCGCATGGTATCAGAGCACCAGGACTCTGCTCCCTCTCCTCCGTAGTACATCATGAGCGACACACACGCCGCCGTAGAGTCGACTACCATGGAGGCTCTGAGCCACGCCACCTCTGGCTCGTCGTCCTCCACTGTAAGCCCAGCAATTTCACCCTCCTCCTCCTCCTCCCACCTCACTGCCCTGCACGCCGCCAACATCAAGGTGCTTGTCCCGTACACCCTAGACGCTCAAGCGCGCAACTACACTAAGTGGCGCAATCTCATGCTGATTGTCATCGGCAAGTTCACCCTTGAACATCATGTTGACGGCAGTGATCCTCTCCACCATGATCGAGATAGGGTCACGGAGGATCTGTGTGTTCTCGGATGGATTTACACCACCATCTCCGAGGAACTCCTCGATATGATCATGATTGATCATGACACAGCATACGGCGCCTGGAGCAAATTGGAGGCCATCTTCCGCAGCAATAAGATGAGCCGAGCTATTCATCTAGAGGCGGAATTCCGAGCGTTCACACAAGGTGATCTCTCTGTCACTGCCTACTGCCACATACTGAAGACTTTGGCAGACGCCCTGGCTGATTGTGATCAGCCCCTATCCGAGCAAGCTCTTGTCCTTCAACTCATCCGTGGGCTCAGTCCGAAGTTCAGCTCACTCCGGACCATCCTCCCTATGCAAAATCCCTTCCCTACCTTCATGCAGGCCCGTGGATACATGCTGCTTGAGGAACAGTCCCAAGAAGTTGTGGCTCGGGAGGCTGCCGCAGCTGCGCTTGTGGCTGTCAATGTCTCCGACCAATATCGCGGCGATCGCAACAACAATGAGCGCACCAGTGAGCACTCCAACAACAACGGATCAGGAGGTTCCGGTGGCCATGGCGGCTTCTACAACAATACTGATCGTCGGAACAAAGGAGGGCGCGGCCGTGGTCGCGGTGGCCGTGGCAGCGGTGGACGTAATGGTGGCCGCGATGGACCTGTGCACTGGGTTCCCGTCTATGGTCACTGGCGCGCGCCGTGGACCGGCGCCACCAGGCCAGGCCTTCTTGGTCCCCGGCCTACTGGTCAGGCAGGGCAGGCCTACCCCATGATGATGCCCGTGCCGCCCATCACAGCCATGGCCCCGGTTCAAGCACCCTCCTATGATACCTCCGGCCTCGCCTATGCGCTCCATTCTGCCTCTTTGCACCAACCCGGCAACGACTGGTTCCTCGACACAGGTGCGACATCGCATATGACAGGACATTCCGGTAACATCTCTCAGTATTGTTCCCTATCACCGCAGTATTCATCTCATGTCATTGTAGGCAATGGATCAACACTTCCCATCTCTGGCACTGGCTCTTCCACATTGCACACACCATCTTCTTCCTTTCTTCTCAAAAATATTCTCCACACCCCCAACTTAGTCAAGAATCTCATTTCTGTGCGCAAATTCACCACTGATAATTCATGTTCCATCAAATTTGACCCACTTGGTTTTTCCTTGAAGGATCTTCACACCAAGAAAGAAATCATGAAATCCAATAGTTGCGGCGACCTATACCCATTCTTTGGTGGAAATAATCTACTCAATTCGGCCTTCCTTGCTGCTACTTAAACTTCGGCCGACATATGGCATCAACGACTTGGGCACCCAAGGTGCCACACCATGTCCCATTTACTTTCTTCTCACAATTTTCCCTGTACTGCAAAGTCTTCTGATTTCTCTACTTGTGAGGCCTGTCAGCTCGGCAAGCATGTCCGACTACCTTTTGCCTCCTCTAGGTCTTTTACTTATTTTCCTTTTCAACTCATCCACTGTGATCTGTGGACATCCCCTGTCGTCAGTCCTTCAGGCTACAGCTATTATCTCATAATAATTGATGATTTCTCCAACTATTTCTGGACCTTTCCCTTAAGGAAAAAATCTGAAACCTTCACTGTTCTTAAGAACTTTTACAACCTGATTCATAATCAATTCCACACATCCATTCAATCTATTCAATGTGACAATGGTAAAGAATTTGACAACAACATCACTCGTCAATTTCTTTCTTCCCATGGTATAACTTTCCGTTTCTCTTGCCCTTATACCTCTTCCCAAAATGGTAAAGCAGAGAGAGGGATTGGTTCCATCAATGATATCTTACGAACTCTCCTATTCCACGCTCATATGCCATTCACTTTCTGGGTCGAGGCTTTAACCACAACAACATACCTCCACAACCGGCGTCCGACCAAACCTCTCCAGTTCCTTACACCCTATGAGGCCCTATATCGGCAACCACCTCTCTACGATCATCTTCGGGTTTTTGGTTGTTTGTGCTTCCCAAACCTTGCCGCTACCATTCCACACAAACTTGCCCCTCGGTCCACTCCCTGTGTTTTTCTGGGATACCCACAAGAACATAAGGGATACCGCTGTTTTGACCTCCGCACACGCAAAGTAATCATCTCTCGTCATGTGACGTTTGATGAGTCTATCTTCCCCTTCTCCACATACAGCCCACCCACATCTGTTGTAATCCATGCACGGCTATACCCTGCATGTCTTGTAATGCCTATTTAACAAGCCTTTGATCTTTCAATAGATTGCTTGTGTTGTCTAACTCGCATTTCGGAATCTTGCAGCTCAAAAACAGTAAGGTAGCTAGATCTAGACAAAATTGAGGATAACAGTTGAGGCAAGGATGCAATTATTCCAATTGACACTAGGGTTCGAAGACGAGGAAATTTAACTTGTAATGCAGTTTTGTCTTTCCATCCACATGATGACCGACGCCGAATTTCCGGTCCATCTGTACCATAGTGCGGAAATCATCTGCGAAACCCCCTGAGGGCACTGGCAGTCCATTCTGTTAAACAAAGGCTGTTCTTTTAGGCTCCTAGCGTATAGCTTAACCTACAGTAACTAGTTTTTAAACGAAGTGTCTTTTCAAAATGGATTTACAAGTCGATTGTAGTAGACATTGTACCGATTTCAACTATATCGATTAAAATCGTACACGACTCTCTCTCCGTACTCTTCCTCACAAACACGAATAGACTGAGTTCAAAAACCATAATCTACGATCGAAAAGGTCGAGCCCAAAGATTTTCTGCGGAAGAGGTCAAATGCATCACTGTGCTCCAAGAGCTTCAGTTTGAGTCGACGTGTTTGGTGAGCAAGAGCTGCTACTTATTCCTGTCGTGTTGTGATGATAATGCGACAAACTTGAGGTTCTGGAATGCATCAGGTATTTTAGTGTATGCTTTTCCGTTCCAGACGTCATCCAATACGATCAAACATTTGCCGTCTTTTCGTTTTTCCTTTATTTTATCTTTCAAGTCAATAGCACCCTACTCTGCTAGCTGTCTGTTCCTGGTACCCAATCTTCGAATTTTTTGTACGGATAATCCATTTTTTATTCGAAATTACATAAATATACCCGCGGGAAATTTTTTTACAAAAATAGGCTCCAGTCGCCGAATGGTTGGGCGACTGGAGCCTATCGCCCAACCAGACCACGACAGCTGGAGAGTCTACGAACCGTTGGGCGATTAACTCCAGTCGCCCAACGGTTCGGCGACTGCAAAGAAGTCGCCCAACTGTTGGGCGACTGCATATCAGTCGCCCAACCGTTGGGCGACTGAGGGTGGATACAAAGGCCGCGCTCGGCCACCGACCGACGTCCACTCTCTCCTTCGGCGCGCAGAGAAGAGAAGGGGAAACGAGAGGAGGAGAAGAGGAGGGGGAGAGAAAGAGAGGGAGAGGAGGAGAAGAGGGAGGGGAGAGAAAGAGAGGGAGAGGAGGAGAAGAGGGAGGGGAGAGAAAGAGAGGGAGAGGAGGAGAAGAGAAGAGGGGAGAGAAAGAGAGGGAGAGGAGGAGAAGAGGAGAGGGGGTGCGCGATTTCCAGGTAATTTTTTGTTAGTGTAGAAAATTAGTTTAGAAATATAGTTAGTGTAGATAATTTAGTGTAAAAAGATAGTTAGTGTAGATAATTAGTTTAGAAAATTAGTTTAGAAATATAGTTAGTGTAGATAATTAGTGTCGATAATTTAGTGTAGACAGATAGTTAGTGTAGATAATTAGTTTAGAAAATTAGTTTAGAAATATAGTTAGTGTAGATAATTAGTGTTGATATATAGTTAGTGTAGATAATTAGTGTAGATAATTAGTGTCGATAATTTAGTGTAGAAAGATAGTTAGTGTAGATAGTTTAGTTTAGAAAGATAGTTAGTGTAGATAATTAGTGTAGATAATTAGTTTAGAAAATTAGTTTAGAAATATAGTTAGTGTAGATAATTAGTGTCGATAATTTAGTGTAGAATGATAGTTAGTGTAGATAATTAGTGTAGATAATTTAGTGTAGAAAGATAGTTAGTGTAGATAATTAGTGTAGATAATTAGTTTAGAAAATTAGTTTAGAAATATAGTTAGTGTAGATAATTAGTGTAGATAATTAGTGTCGATAATTTAGTGTAGAAAGATAGTTAATGTAGATAATTAGTGTAGATAATTTAGTTTAGAAAATGTAGTGTAGAAAATGTAGTGTAGAAAATTAGTTTAGAAATATAGTTTACAAAAATAGTTTAGAAAATGTAGTTTAGAAATTTAGTTTAGAAAATTAGTTTAGAAAATGTAGTGTAGAAAATTAGTTTAGAAACATAGTTTACAAAAATAGTTTAGAAAATGTAGTTTAGAAAATTAGTTTACAAAATGTAGTGTAGAAAATTAGTTTAGAAATATAGTTAAAAAATAGTTTAGAAAATGTAGTTTAGAAATTTAGTTTAGAAAATGTAGTGTAGAAAATTAGTTTACAAATATAGTTTACAAAAATAGTTTACAAAATGTAGTGTAGAAAATTTAATGTAGAAATTTAGATGTAGAAAGTTTAGTGTACAAATTTAGATATAGGAAATTTAATATTGAAATTATTGTATAAATTTAGATGTAGAAAATTTAATGTAGAAATTATTGTACAAATTTTGCAGGTATGACTCATGCTGGACGTGACTCCGAGTGGCAGTACGCGCTGTTGGACGAGCACGTGGACCGCTCTCATCGCGCTTCCCGTCTAGTGCCGCCACCGGGGAGCACGGACGAGCCGCCTCAGCTGGGAGTGGTCCGGACACGCACACCTCGCGTGGCCTGGGGACTCGACCCTCGTTGGACTGCCAGGTTTGCACTACTCCAGCGTTTAGTGCGACCGTAAGTTCATTCCGTGCTGACCTTCACTTTGTTTGCAGGCTGCGGGATGCCGGGCTACTCCCTCTTGCCCGGATGGTGCAGGCCGCATGGTTCCACAGGCAGACGATAACCAGGTGTCGCGCCACCTGGAGGCGTACGTGCTGTGGCTGTTTGGTTGGGTGCTTTTCACCACCAGCCACGGCAACTCGGTGGATGCGCGCCTTATCGCTTATGCGAGGGCGATCGCTGACGGCGAGCCCCACCAGGTTAGCTGGGGATCGGTCGTGCTTGCCGCGACGTACCGCGCCCTATGCGATGCGTGCACGAGGATCAAGGCGAACTCGATCCTCACGGGCTGTCCGCTGCTACTGCAGTTGTGGTCGTTCGAGCGCTTAAGCCTCGGGCGACCTGTGCTAGACGACATGGGTCCGTACGGCCCCGAGATGTATCCAGGGGGAGACGTCGACCGGCCGACGATGGGTTCTATCTGGTGCCGTCGTCGAGTAAGTATTATCACAGTCAACTATTTCTATCTTATTGACGATCGTCATTCTAAACAACTTATATTTCTTGCAGGTACAGTTCGCGCACGTGCAGGTCACGCGGGCGTACCGGGTCTTTGTGGTGCAGCTCGACCGCATCACAGCCGACGATGTGCGCTGGGAGCCGTACGCAGATACGGCAGTTCAGGCCCATGCTCCTGGCGGGCTGTCCTCACTTTGCTGGCGTGACCGGGCTTTCTGGCTCACCCGCCGGAAGCTCGTGTACCTCATCTACGTGGAGGACTACGCACCCCAGCGGGTGATGCGGCAGTTCGGGCTACGGCAGCCGGTTCCTGTACCAGTCGGACCATCGATT
Organism: Dendrocalamus latiflorus; assembly: GCA_017311315.1. Lineage (NCBI taxonomy): Eukaryota > Viridiplantae > Streptophyta > Magnoliopsida > Poales > Poaceae > Dendrocalamus > Dendrocalamus latiflorus. Next base: position 20,467,586 of record CM029616.1, read on the forward strand.
CCGTGCCACGTGCACGGGTGAGTGATCGTTTCTGCTAAATATTTGCATACTTACTACTACGTTCGCAAGTATCTCACATCCAGTAATGGTTCTATACGCAGGCACAGCGCGAAGGGAGTGAAAAGAGGCACGGACTGGTCGTTGAGGATGCAGCCCTGGGTCGAGCAGTGGCAGGGTGCGCTCGACGACCGCGTGGAGGAGGACAGCCCGTACGATAGCAGGGAGTACGCGGAGTACCTGCGTTGGTACCAGCCGCAGACCCGTACCAGGCTCGTATATGTGGTAGACCCGCCTGCCACACACGTCGCCGCTCCGACGGACACGTACCCCGCGCACTTCGCGCGCGACGCTCACCTCGCGGTACGTTACATGTCATTTCAAAGATTCCCAAATGGTAATGTCGTTTCGATAATCAACCATTTCATGTCTTTGTGTCCAGGCTGACGTCGGTTCTGCCCTATGCGTCGACTCCGGGACAGTACTGGAGAGGCTCTCCAGTGGTGTGCATTTGACCCATGAGGAGGGCATCAGTTTTGCGCGTCGGATGCACGACGGGTGTAGACGTATCATTAGCCTACTGTCCTGCACGAGGCTACCGGCGGTCTCCACGCCCACCGCTTCGACTGCTCGTCCACCCCGACCAGCGTGGCACTACTCTGGTGCACCTACGTGGATACGTCCTCCACCACCTCACCCGGAGCAGCCAGGGGGTTCAGCCTGGGCAGGGCCTCCTACACCGGTTCACTTCACGCCTCCTACGCACACCCTGTCTTCCCCACGCAGGGGGTGTACACCCCTCCTCCTACGTCGATGGCGCCAGGCACGGGTACGCAGAGGTTCTTATATCGTGTTTATCCGAAGATGATATGCAACGAACTAACGTTATTAATATTGCAGGTACTTACCAGCAGCACGGCGTCTCCCCAGGCCCGGACGAAGTGGACCAGTTTTTCGCGTCTACACCGGAGTGGCCTGGACACTTCTCCGACGTAGCACCGGAGGTTATCTCTGGCAGTGCCCTCCCCGGTGCACCGGAGAGCACACAGCCAGAGGTGCAGCTGACTCCACCAGCGTGGGGGCGGGATAGACACCCTCCTCCTCGTTTTACTTTTTCGGATCGTCCTAACCCGTTGCACCGGAGGAGGGCCAAGCGAGGCCGTATGGGAGGACGCGGGCGCGGTGACGGGGCACACCAGGGTGACTAGTGAGGCGACGCTGCAGATGCTATGTATTTATGCATGTAATGAAAAACATGCGGCATGTTACTCACAGTTATAATATGAAGTTTATTTAAATTTACAGAAGTCTATTATCTCTCTCCGCACATAAACTATCTCACTTAACAGTGTATGTATCGATCGTTCTGTACTCAATCTTTCATGAGAAAAAAATTTTAAAACTTTTTGCACACCTACAATATACAATGAACATAAACTTTTATTACAACTTCACCGTATTTTTTACCCGTTCAACGTTACAAAATTCACAAAATCTAAAACAAAACACGGGGGCTACATGCAGTCGCCCTAAGAGATGGCGACTGCATGTTAGTCGCCTAACGGGATGGCGACTGCATGCTAGTCGCTTAACGGAAGAGCGACTAGATGTAGTCGCTCTACTGTGCAGCAAGACATACTGTGTCGCGGTCTGGTTGGGCGATAGGCTCCAGTCGCCCAACCATTCGGCGACTGGAGCCTATTTTTGTAAAAAAATTTTCCCGCGGGTATATTTATGTAATTTTGAATAAAAAATGGATTATCTGTACAAAAAAATTCCCCAATCTTCCTAGGCAATTTCCTCAACAAATCAGCCACATCGCAGGTCTGCGACACGACAATCCAAGGATCAGCAGTGAAGACTTGAAGGTGTTTTTTCTCTCGCTCAAACACATCCGTGACACCAGTCCACCCACACCACAAACTGTTATCACTGTGCTACCTGGCTCATTGGAGGACAACCATTCGGTCAACAGTCTCCTATTGTCTTCAATTCCCACAAGCTCATCTTGAACAACTTTGGGGAGGTGATCTCCGGAACGCTTTCTTTCAATATCAGCAAGTGGATTGGAATCGAGGTGGGATGACAGCAGCCACCGATCTTTCCGATTTACAACATTTTGGATTTTCCTCTCTATCTGGATAATCTCACCAGCAATTTCGCTGAAAATTGCCACATGATGTGCTTTGACGAAGAGCTTCTTCACGGCCCTTTCTTCCTCCAGTTTAAGAGCATGATATCAGTATATGTCCATTACATCCTCGGCACTGTAGGCCAGGTCCCGCACCTCCACTATCCAACCCTTGACAACCTAGTTCGTCAGATGTGCTGTGCTCATCTATTTTATGACCTTGTTCATCGTGTTCAGTTCACACTTTATTTGTTGGAGAGTCTTACGACCTCCCAGGATCCTTTACGACTTGTTAGAGTCGTTTACGACCAGATAGAAATTGAATACGACCAGTCCTGATCGCTTCAAACTCTATCGATCGATTTTCCTCCGTAGTCGTAAAAACACTGTAGCAATTACGACCACTCCTTCTTATCGAGCGCTGTCTTCCTCCAGCCGCTCTCGAAGAATACCGTGATCGTAAATCTTTACGAACACGCAGTGATGCTGGCGATCACCGTTCACCGTAGTCGAACCACCCTTTCGACTACGTTCACTTCCTTCGAACGTGATCGGAGTTGCTTCCGATCACATACAAACCTTCTCGGCGTAGTCGGAACAACTCTGTTCCTTGCCGTGATCGTAGCACCCGTCGATCACGCCTGCTGGAAACTTTTCCGTGGTCGTGACTCCTCCCGATCACGCTTGCGGTGATCGTGAGTCCTTCCAACCACGTATTGCACAAACACACGACAACACAAAGCTTTGTGTCTTTCCCTCTTTTTGTATTTTCTCAATTGCTTGGTACGTCGAATACATGGCTCTAAGCCTCTTTTTATACCCGGCTGTTCTAATTCAACGCGGGTTCGACTACGATTACACCTCAGATTCCGACTCCGATTCTAATACGACTTCTACTCCGTTTCCAACTAAGACTTTGAATTTGCGGCTGCAATTCGACTTAGATTACACCCAAATTTTGCATATGACTCTAAAACAAGATTATTTACAACATTCTCTCCCTAATCTTGTTTTTCGACTTCGATCATGCCAATCTTCTTTTTCATCTCTGAAAACTTTATCCGCCCCAGCGACTTTGTCAATATGTCTGCTTTCTGTTCTTCGGTTCTGATATAGTTGATAGCGATCTTCCCTTCTTCGACACAATCTCTGATATAATGATATCTTGTGTCTATGTGTTTGCTTCTATCATGTAGAACCGGATTCTTGCTCAGTGAAATAGCCGATTTGTTATCAACCCTGAGCGTTACCTTCTGAATTTCTTCATCTGACAATTCACTCAACAGTCGAGCGAGCCAGACTCCCTGGCAAGATGCTGCGCTTGCTGCGATGTACTCGGCTTCACACGAAGATAATGCAACCACCTTTTGTTTCTGAGATTGCCAGCTGATCGGACTCTCCCCAAGCACAAACATTATGTCTGTCGTGCTCTTTCGATCGTCGACATCTCCTGCCATGTCGCTATCACTGTAGCCCGTCAGCTGCAAAAACTTTCCACCTCCTCTCTTGTACTGAATCCCGAGATTCAAAGTACCTTTGATGTATCTCAGGATGTGTTTCACGGCATTCATATGCTCCTGAGTTGGTTTCTCCATGAAACGACTTACGTATCCGACCGCAAACGAGATGTCTGGTCGGGTGTGCACCAGATACCGTAGACTTCCGACAATGCTCCTATAAGTCGTGGCATCAACTGGTGATCCTGGGCCTGTCTTGCTCAACTTCAGATGATTCTCCATTGGAGTTTGACATGGATTGCACTCTTCCATACCCGACTTCTCCAGAATCTTTCGAGCATATCCCGACTGACAAAGTGTTATGCCGTTGTCGGTTTGATGTACTTCAATGCCGAGGTAGTAGCACAGAAGTCCCAAATCGGTCATTTTGAACAGCCTCTTCATCTCTTCTTTAAACCTCATAATCTCCTTCGAACTCGATCCAGTAATGATCAAGTCGTCCACGTAAACGCCCACGATCAGTCTGTTCTTCGCATCTCCCCTCGTGTACACAGCATGTTCAGAGTTGCTTCTTCTGAACCCGAGTGCCGTTAGACTTTTGTCAAGCTTCAAATTCCATGCTCGTGGTGCTTGCTTAAGTCCGTAGAGAGCTTTGTTCAGCTTCAAGACTTTCTCGGCTTGCTCCTTGGATTGAAAACCCGGTGGTTGAGAGACATAAACTTCCTCCTTAATGTCTCCGTTCAAGAACGCCGTTTTCACATCCATGTGGTGAATCTCCCATCCACCGTTTGCTGCCAGTGCAAAAAGTAGTCGTATAGTCTCCATACGAGCTACTGGGGCAAAGACTTCTTCGTAGTCGATGCCTTGTTTTTGAACATACCCTTTCGCCACAAGTCGTGCTTTGTGTTTTACGACTTCTCCCTTGGAATCCTTCTTTACCTTGAAGATCCACTTTAAACCGATTGCTCGATGACCCTTTGGCAAATCGGTGAGTTCCCATGTGTCATTCTCTTCAATCGACTTCAGCTCTTCCTGCATAGCTGCTCTCCAGTATGCATCTCCCTTTGCTTCTTCATAGCTTCCAGGTTCTTCTGCAGTCGTGTAAAGCAGTAGCTCTTCAGACTGCACTGATTCAGTTTGTGCATAAATCTCACTTATGCTTCTCATCTTCGGTATTCTATCGCTCGAATCTTCTTCATCAGACTCTTCTTCATTTGGTGAGACTTCCTGATCATCAGCACCGGTCGAATTTTGGCTTTGAGATGTGGTCGTAGCTTCTTCCGTATTGTCAGCATCGACTTCTTCGACTTCGAAGGTTACCCACTTCGACATGTCTTTCTCAATATCCTCGTGTTCTTCCCACTCCCAATGTTTGTTCTCTTCGAAGACCACGTCTCTGCTCACATGAATCTTCTTTTCGACCGGATCATAGCACCTGTACGCCTTGGTGCCTGGTTCCGAGCCAAGATAAATCCTCCGTCTGCTTCGGTCGTCTAGCTTCTTGAGATAAGTGGATGGCTTCACATGGGCTAAGCATCCGAAGACCCTTAGATGCTCAACATTGGGTTTTCTTCCCGACCACTGTTCATATGGAGTGACTCCATCCAGTGATCGCGTGGTCGCACGATTTAGCAGATAGACGGCATGTCTTACTGCTTCTGCCCAAAACCTCCCGGGCAGAAATCGGCTCTTCAGCAGACTTCGTGCCGTTTCGACCACGGTCCGGTTTCTTCTTTCTACGACTCCGTTTTGTTGAGGTGAATACGGAGCCGTGAAGAATCTTGCAATGCCCTTCTCTTCACAAATTGAGTCAAACTCTTTTGCCAGAAATTCTCCTCCTCGATCAGACCTGACCGCTTTTACCCTCTTGTCGACTTCGTTTCCGGCAAGAGCAATAAACTTCTGAAAGTTCGACTTTGCCTCATCCTTGCTCTTCTGCATGTACACCCACATGGCTCTAGAGTAGTCATCCACGATCAACATGAAGTATTGATTCTCGGCATCTGTACGAGGTGTGATTGGTCCGCACAGATCCACGTGAACCAGTTCGAGTGGTTGCGAAGCTCTGAAACTCGTCTGCTGTGGAAAACCGCTACGAGTTTGTTTCGCCACCAGACAGCCTTCGCAGACTTGCTCCGGGTGGTCGATTGTCGGTAATCCGACCACCATCTCTTTTTTCGCCATCGTGTTAAGACTCTGGAAATTCAGATGTCCGAATCTTGCGTGCCATAACCAGGCCGCATCATCGGTTGTAGTCTTCATACACTTCGGCTTGCATGCTTCAATTTGAATTTTGTACAGACGATTTACCGTTCTCTGTACTTTCATCAGTAGTCGTTCGGTGTGGTCGTACATCTTCAGGTAGGTGTCTTTGAGTTCAATCCGACAACCTTCTTCAGTCAATTGTCCAAGGCTTATAATGTTGCTTCGTAGACTTGGAATGTAGTATACATTCGACAATCTCCTCTGGCTTCCATCCTTGCACTGCATCAAGATCGTGCCTCTCCCTTTTATCTGAATGGTCGAGCCGTCTCCGAACTGTACTCTTCCAAGCACATTCTTATTTAATTCGTAAAACATCGAGTACGTACCCGTCATGTGGTTGCTGGCTCCATTGTCGAGATACCAGTCTGCCGTCCGCTCTTGAGTCTGCTCTCCTTTCTCCAACAGACTCGGAAACACTTTCTCCTCGTTTAATAGAACCATTGTCGGTTCGTCTGCAGTGCAGAGCGACAACAGCAATGTCGGCTCTTTGTGCTCATCTGTTTGAGCCAGGTTTGCTTCCTCTACTTTCTTCTTACTCCGGCAATTCGCAGCATAGTGACCATACTTCTTGCAGTTATGGCACTGGATGTGGCTCCGACATTCGGCAGCGTAATGTCCGTATTTCTCGCATGTGTAGCACTGGATGTCAGATTTGTCCGTATGATGATTTCCATCTCCACGACCACCACGACCTCCTCGACCACCTCTTCCACGGCCACTCTGGCCATAGCCTCGTCCTTGTCCTCGCCCATGAGACGCGCCGCGGCCACGACCTCGTCCACGACCGCCCCTTGATGACGATTCTCCTCGGTTCCTCGTGTCATCCTTTACAAACAATGCTTGTTGGTTGTAAGGCCCTTTTCCTTCATTGTCGGCTTGGTAACTTTTCAGAAGCTGCTCGTGTGCTCTGAGCGCCCCAGTTACCTCCTCCACCTTCATCTTCGAGAGGTCTTGTGAGTACGTGATCGCAGTTACGACCGGGAGAAACTTCTCCGGTAGTACTCGTAGATACTTCTTCACCGCCACCTCATCTTTCAAGTCGTCGCCGAGAGATTTGATCTCGTTTACGACTTCATTAAACTTCCCAGAGAATTCTTCCACTGTCTGGTCTCTTCCCATCTTCAATGATTCAAACTCACTCCTCAATGTTTGAAGTCGAACTTCCTTCACTCGATCTACTCCTTGGTGCATTATCTGCAAGTAGTCCAGACGTCTTTCGCCGTCTCCTTGCCGACCAGCTGTCGCATCATCGAGTCGGGCACAGCTTGATAGATCGCTGCCATCGCCATCTTGTCGAGACGATCACCGAGGACCTTGTCCTTCTCCTTCGGTTCAACCGCACCCCAGACTCCCTGTGCGATCATGTTGACCTTCATCTTCATCGCCCAGATCGGGTAATTATCCGAACTGAGGATCGGGTACTGCAGCGACACGCTTTCCTTCATCTTTGAAGCCTCCGCCATGGTTCACCGAGGCTCTGATACCAAATGTTGGAGAGTCTTACGACCTCCCAGGATCCTTTACGACTTGTTAGAGTCGTTTACGACCAGATAGAAATTGAATACGACCAGTCCTGATCGCTTCAAACTCTATCGATCGATTTTCCTCCGTAGTCGTAAAAACACTGTAGCAATTACGACCACTCCTTCTTATCGAGCGCTGTCTTCCTCCAGCCGCTCTCGAAGAATACCGTGATCGTAAATCTTTACGAACACGCAGTGATGCTGGCGATCACCGTTCACCGTAGTCGAACCACCCTTTCGACTACGTTCACTTCCTTCGAACGTGATCGGAGTTGCTTCCGATCACATACAAACCTTCTCGGCGTAGTCGGAACAACTCTGTTCCTTGCCGTGATCGTAGCACCCGTCGATCACGCCTGCTGGAAACTTTTCCGTGGTCGTGACTCCTCCCGATCACGCTTGCGGTGATCGTGAGTCCTTCCGACCACGTATTGCACAAACACACGACAACACAAAGCTTTGTGTCTTTCCCTCTTTTTGTATTTTCTCAATTGCTTGGTACGTCGAATACATGGCTCTAAGCCTCTTTTTATACCCGGCTGTTCTAATTCAACGCGGGTTCGACTACGATTACACCTCAGATTCCGACTCCGATTCTAATACGACTTCTACTCCGTTTCCAACTAAGACTTTGAATTTGCGGCTGCAATTCGACTTAGATTACACCCAAATTTTGCATATGACTCTAAAACAAGATTATTTACAACATTATTTCCTCAACCTTCTCTGGTAGTTCCTTCAGGTTTGTAACCTTTTCAGATAGCTTGGTTACAGCAGCCCAGGTGGCTTCATCTACTAAAACAGAACCGATCTTCGAAATTAGCAAGGGTACTGCCGCTGCCATTTATTCTGAACAGCAGAAAACTATATATCACGTTACGTAATACAGTAACAAATTAAAGAAAACTAGGATAAACCTCATGCAGTTGCATAGTCTGAATTGGTAAGAATACTAAACCAAGATGGAAGGACATGAATGGATATATATAAAAGAATGAAAATTAAGCCAATGCAACAGTAGTCCAGCTACTGAAGAACACACGACATGCTCACCATACTCATAGAAGGTAGAAACTGGATCAACTATTTTTCGTACAATTTCTATGTTTTTCCTAAATCCAATCCTTTTAGAATTTTTATTTAAAATAAAATTTATATGAAAATTAAGTTTGCAATTTCAAAGATATTATTTTTCTTGGAAATTTCAATTTAAGTGAACATTTTTGTTCTAAAATTTGATACTAAGTTGGAATGAAAATTAAAAAGTGAATAAAGCAAGCATATACTCTAAATTTTAAAATCTAAATTAAAATTTAATCCAAATATAAGTTCTAATTTTTTATTTGCAAATTGAATGTTTAAAAGCAAGTCAAAGAAACTGAAAGTTAGAGTTAACTAAAACATTTACTAAACTTCAGTATCAAAGTTACAATGTTGAAAATTCGTAGTTCAATTTGATAATTAATAATATTGTTCCATACAGTTTTGTGTTTATATTCAAGAATAAAAGTTAAATTAAACTATTTTTTGGATTTGCTAGTGCAGAAGTAAAATGTTTTGAATTTACCTGGAACATCCTAGCAGCCGAAAAAAAAATTGAAAATATGCATCTGACTGATCGGTTGTAATAAGCTCAGAGCAAGAGAAAACCCCAAACGTGTTAGGTCTTAGGTGGATAGAACCAGAATTGCCCTAAGGATACAAGCAAGAACGAACATTGAAACATCCTTTTTATTGCAGATTTGCTAGATGGGTGTGGGAAACTTTGTCATTATGGGGCTCATATCGGACACCAGATTTGCAATCCAAAACTCTCTATGTTTCCAACATGCTATTCTCAGAATTAGTAGCTAATGCACATAGATATATTGCTGGATCACACACACATATTGCATTGAACCATGCCAGATGTTAATATTACACAACTAAGTTTAAATAACCCATACCAGGTAGAGTTTTACATAACAGGCCGATCAGGCCAAATATTACATTACAAATAACCAAAAGCGGAAGCGAAAATAGAAAGCAAAGGTGAGGCCTATACAATGCCAACAGGCAAGCATCTGAGGGAAAAAGATGCTTGACAATCTAATAGATATGCACACAATCACCATCAAAATCTGCCTGAGCAGAGCTAGGAACAAGATACTACAAGAATATCCTAGATTCCACCATCTTCTTCCTCGTCTAGTCCAGACACGGTGTAGTAGGCGTAGGGGGCTTGATCCAAAGGTTCTGAATTATTTCATTGAGCGAGGGTGAGCACAAATAATCATGATCCGCAAGCTAACATACAGAATGCAATATTATATATACAAGGCTTAACAAAGGAAGACTTATGTTCTTTTATTTGCGAAATACAATAGTTGAATTAATTAAGTAGAAATCCTAAGACTTAGTGTTTTAACTAAACCATATTTTAAAGAGTGTAAGAGTATGCAACAATAATTGTAGTGCATATTTCATCCACCTGTTACGGAGTATGGTTTCATCTACCATATGTTATTTTTGTTACTAGGGTTTTATCCATCCATCCACTATAATTACTGGGTTCTATCTACGCATTATAATCACTAGGTTCCATCCATCTAGGGGAAATCAAAGTCATCGTTCTATCCACCCTTCATGTTTTACATTCCACTCACAAAGATTCTTTTGTAAAATAGATATTAACTAAAATAAGTTCCCATGCTTGCTCTTCACCATGGGCATAGCTGTTTGAATAACTTTCACTTTGCAGAGGTCGCACACTTTACTCATAAGAGATGCTCAACTTATATTACAACCATGCTACCATTGGCGTGAGGCTCAAAAGATCATTACAAGACCTTTACAATGCATCTTCTCAATATGACTACACTTGCTAAGATTTTTCCATCACCGTGGGGTTCCATCCACCTACTCCAGAAGACCCCTCTTGCGATTTGCTTGCCCTATTCCACCGGATGGCGCATCTAGCGCTGGATTGATGCAAATTAATTGACCAGGTTGTACCCATTATAGACTTATGTTTACACTATTTTACCTAGGAGGTCATCACAAGATTCATTACTCAAGATTACTTGGGTGGTTCTACTACATACCATGCTCTCATGCTTTATCTGCCCTAGCCCAACTTAACATCCGCCTAGGTATGAAGCAAGTTTAGTGTTTTGAATTCCAAAATATCCTTTTCTAGTTCAACATACTAGCCATTTCAATCCAATGATTGCCCAAAATCAAGTTTTCATGTTTAAAATAATGGCGTAACAATTTAATGCCCACATGCCAATGTATATAAGCAAGGCGCTTAGATACGAACTTATCAACTAGTATGCATTCCATTAATTCCATGGTGGCTAGGGAATACGTCCAAAGTCAAGAATTGGATGGTAGGAGACGAATAGTATGACATTAACTAACAACCCATGACAATATAATGTTAGTAAAAGTAAAGCATGCATTTGATAACTAAAAATAATATACTTTGCATAAAAAAGTAGGTGCAAAATGATTAAAGTATTGACTCACCTTGTTCACAATCTTATAGGTCTTATCGGGCTCAAATTGCTACTATTTTAGGTCTTCGGGATATATTCGAGTGATTGCATGGAAATTCAAATAAATGCACGAGAATACAAATAAATCCAAATATAATTCAAATGAACTCTAAAATTCATGATTTCACTCTCGTCAGAAATATCTTGAATTTAGATGAATTTAAAAATAAGTTTTAGTCAATTTGGATTTAAAATGAGTGAGAATGGGCCTCCCAAAGTTTAAATAAGGGAAAAATCCCTAAAATAAATAGATGAGGGAGTGTGACTCTCACTGACGGTTGGGGCCCACGAATTTTAATTTCCTTTTGATTTATTTTCTTATTGGAAAAGGTGATGGAGACTGACAGGTGGGACCACGAGGGATTTTATTTTCTTTTTGATTTATTTTTCTTAAGAAAATACCTAGAGCAGCTGACAGATGGACCAGGGCCACGTGGCAGCTATAGAGGGATGGGCCCACATGTTAGTGGGCCATAACTTAACCCTGGCTTTAATTAGATGTTCTAATGAACCAGGCTCACACGTGAATGACCCATTAATTATAAACCAATGAGTATCATTAACTCTAATTAATTATGGCCTAATGATGTCATTAAAATTAATGGCATTACTATAGTGACCTCGCACTCGAAATAGTGCAATGCTGCTCTACTCCAACCAAGCTTGCTGCCGATGAGCTCGGCTGAGGCGATGGCTAGGGACCCCCAAAATGGGTTGCCTGGACCACGTGCACCTACGCATGGTGACGATGCGGCAAATAATGGCCTACAGCAATGGCGTGATGCTCATGGAGGCGGCGAAGGTACTACCACCATGGAAACCGAGCAGGCGGTGGTGTGGTGTGTTAAAGGAGAGCACAATGAGCAATCTACGGGTCACGACAAACTCACTAGAGAGGACAGCGAGGTCAGGAAAGGTCTGAGATGTGCTGGCAACGGTGACCCGAGGCAGCGCGGTGGTCTTCAATGGCAACGGCTATCTGGAGAGGAAGATGGGCAATGTCATCATCAGGGATAGCTTGACAACGTGAGGAGATGCTTAACGAGGAATTGGGCTGGGACTCACTGAGGAAGAAATGGCAGTGGTGGAGGCGGATGCGGTTGGAGGTGTGGAAGATGACAGAGTTAGCGGGCTTTTGTGGATGAAAACCAAATCGGGTGCGGGGGATTGAAAAAGGCGACCAAGCACTTGATTTGATGTGAATAAATTGGCAAGGAGCTCACCAGAAAAGCAATTTCTTATGGTGGGGCCACAATAGGCACATGGCGGCAGGATCTCCGAGCTCGACTCGAGCTCGGCGCATGCTCAAGGAAGTAGTGACGAGGTGGGGAAGAGGGTGAGGGTGTAACATTCCAAATGTGGGAAGTAATGGAAAATGCAAGAATTTTAAAACTTTTTATTTCTTATGTTGTTATTTGGTTTATTCCTGGTTTTCTGTTTTCATTTACCAATAATTCAAAAAGCAAAAATAAAATCTAGAAATCAAGAGCCAAACATTTTGAAATCAAATTGAACATAAATTGAAATTAAATTCAAATTGAATTTAGTAATAAAAAAACAAATTGAATAAAATAAAACAATGAACATTGGGCTCCAATCAAACTGAGCCAAGATTTTGAATTTTGAATTCAAATGCAAATCTAAAAAAATAAAAATACTATTTCTCAAGTGCAAGCTACCTTATCTCTCTCTCTTCCAGTTGCCCCCCACTGATTCCTTCCCTCTTTCTCCCTCTGTCTGGCGCTAGCCATGTCGACTGACACCCTGCCCCGCTGCGCCCAACACCTGCCGAGCCATCCCTTCCCCTGCTCCGCACCACCCCCATTGCACCAATGGTCGGCCGCCTCCCTCCTTTCTCGCTGCATCGCTGAGCCATCACATCTCCGCGCGTCCTTACTGCGCCACTTTGAAGAGAGTGCCAATGATGTCACTCACCGCGGCAACATGCCAACTCGGCGCCCTGCGCTGCGCTACCGAGCCTAGCACCGCACCACATGCATGCAGTTCATGATTCCCGCAGCGCGCTCCGAACCATGCCACTCGTGCGTCACGTCTAGCGGTGCAAATGGATCAAATACGATAGAATTATCTCAAATATGAATACGAATCTATATTTTTAAAACGAATACAAATACGAATTTGACTATTCTCAAATATGGATACGAATATTCTCGAATACGAATTTTCTTCGATACAAATATCGGATAAAACAGATTCTTAGCGGTTTTGCTGATTTTTCTCCGGTTTTTGACCGGTTACCGGTTTTGAACCGCCTAAATTCAAATTTTGAATCACAAAATTTGTACGGATTTTTCATGGGTTCTAGAAACGGATCGAATATGAATACGGATACGAATATTCTCGAATACGAATGCAAATACGAATATTCTCAAATACAGATACAAATATTCTCGAATACGAATACGAACATTTTCGAATACGAATTTTGCTTATCACATTCGCGTTTTCTCGTACGAATATCGAATAAAACGAATTATTCGTTACTGTTTCTCACCCCTAGTCACGCCCCCGAGTCCCGGCTTGTAACCACACGCTACGTCCCCCATGAGCAGCAAGCAAGGCAGCCCCTCCTCCAGGCTATAAGTAGCCGAGCATGCCTCTATCCCTTGCCCCATTACCTCTATCCTGCAGTCTCTCAAGAGAATTAAAAAAATCTATTTTAGTAAAAAATTAGTCAAAGAGATTTCATATTTATTGTACCTTTCAAAATAATGCTTTTCAGCAAATAAAAGAACCCCTAGCCTCCATTGACAGCCTTGTATCTATTATTATTTGTATTTTGTGGTGGCTTCCTGAGAACTTTTGTACTCACTATTGCTCAATTACAATCATCCAGTAAGTTGGAAAAAATGACACAAGACAAGCTCAGATGATAATGAGGCTAAGAACTAGGTCACGAACCCCAGTTGGCTGTCTGTGGCTATGTCTTGAGGGTCTTACCTGTGTGAACACTTCGTTTCCGTTGCTACTTTTATTGATTTCGGCTTGACCGGCCCATGTAAGTTTATTACTGTATTATTTACACTTTCGCATGATATATTTTCAGTATACAGTAATGTATTTATGAGTACTATCTACTGATCCAGGAAATAGTATGATAAAATCACAGAGGATAAATCCAGATCTTTTCTCTTTTGTTCTAATTAGGAGCATAGATCGTGCTTTTCACTTCTCTTTAGTTACTACACCTTCTTTAAAATTAAAATGGCTTTATCTTCCCGCTAATCCCGTCCTTTTTTTCTTCTCTTGAGAAGGTTACTACTCTGGCCATCCGGCCAGGAGGCCTCCTGCCGCTGAGCAGAGGAACGAACCAGGCTTCTTTGCCAAATGGTAATGAGTACGCAAGTGTTAAATCTAGGAGCTGTTGGAGCTCAAATCTACACGTTAATTTGCGTCTCCTTTGCCTAATGCATTTTGCTGGTTCTCTCCACCTTTACTATCTCCAGGTTCGGGTGCTTCTCCGGCGGTGGAAATGCCAGGTAGACCGTGATCGAAGCCCGTGATCGCGATTCAGCGTAGAACCCAGGATATATGCAGCCTGATTTAGATGGAGTCTAAGTTCGTATCAGCAAATGCAAGTTTTATTCCTTTGAAAGATCATTTCTCGGCACTTCCATTTCTCAATCTGCGCAGAGTCAGTGAAATTATTCCGTATGACCTATCACTGCTTGTGTGCTTACCGATAGGGATGAGCGTGGGGGGTTCGGCATGTTGGCCCACGTGGCCCACCAATAAATTTTGTTACCAAAGAGTATTGAGCCAGTCCAAAATTGAAGAGCATCCAACAGGAGCTTGACTCCCTAGGATCAACCCATACCCCTTGCCTCAACATGCTCTGGCTGGCGGCTACGTAGCCGCAGCGCACGACGCCGTGGCCTCAAGCTCGTCCCTGCCATGGTTTTGGTGTGTTGCATCGGCCTCGAGCTCGTCCCCGCCGTGGACTCGACCTCACCCCATCGTGGCCTTGAGCTCGTCTCGGCCTCAAGATCTGCATATACAGTTCAGTTTCCTGACAAGTTAACTAGTCTTCATTTACTTCGCTTCACTCTCAGTTATTGTAATGCCCCCATTTTTGAAAGCGCTTAGGATCCCCGCAACTGCTCAGGACTGTCCAGTTACGGAGTATAGTAGATGAGTGTACACTATAACAACATATGCTTACAATAAAAGGAGCCAGACTTTATTACAGAAATATGGTTTAATAACCAAGTTTTGATGTAGTCTTACATTACGAAAGAAAGACTCCACAGGCAAGCTTAAACATAGCTAAGATATAAAACCAGTTGTTGTAGGGGTGGCCCCCACCTAAACCCAGCAGGCCTGATAGGAGGTTACAAGGCCCAGAATAGGCCATGTGTAATGACATAGATGCCCCTGAAGGGGATGATCAACTGTAAGGGTATAATTGTAAAAGCACTCCCCATGTATATATATGGAATACAGGCCATGGGGAAGACCCAAGCCATTACTCATCTCCCTCACTCTCCACTACCATCTCTCTCTCTCTCTGTTTGGTCTGTAGCCACAACACCAGTCATCATCAACGAAGTAGGGTTCAGTGGCGGATCCAGGATTCCACCAAGCCTGGGGCTAAATTTTAATGGATAAAACTTATGCCAAATATAGGCATAACAAAAAGGTATAGCGCAAATGCATAATTGATATGAAATTTGAGCCATGTGCTTAAAAACAAGAAGAACGTGTAAAGAATGTAGTAAAGTAGAGAAATACAATTTGAGTACCTAAATAACAAATATATTGTCCATCCTTGATCCTTCCTAGGAGCCTATATTTCTTCATCAATAATAGAACAAGAACTAAAACCTACAAAGGCAACACACAAAGTAAATCAAAACAGGGATATACACAAACAAAATATATGAAATTTAAATGTCTTGCTCCTCTTCATTTCATATACCGAATTCTAGATAACAGCAAAAAACATGGCATTCAATATTTCAATACTCACACAAAATCCCTAATATGTTATATCAATTCGCAGCTCATAATCCCTAATTCCCTATATCTCTCTGACTCTCTCTCTCCCTCCCTCCCTTTAATTTTAGATCTAGCCAGAAATTCAATTCAATTAGTTTGTCAGACTGAAAATATTTAGACGATTCATAGTTCAGACTCGAAAAAATGAAACTCCTCATATTATGTCTGTACAACTGAGTTTGGTAAATGTATACTTGATACTTCTCTTTCCCTAATTAAATGTACTGCTCTGCCCCTTACATTAGTTTCTGGTTTAGAAAGCTAAGACCAAGAATGCTACTGGACTAGTAGGTTATAACTGAAGGCTGAAGCTATATCAATATCATGAACACTTGAAGTCTTGAATTGTTGAACAGGCAGCCTCAAAACATGGCATTCAGTACTCAGCACATGGCATTCATAAATTCATTCATTCAATATTTCAACATTAGTCCACCATCATGATTCATGAACACTTGAATAGCCAAACAAGCAGCCTCAAAACCCTCAATTTGTAGCCTCAAAATATTTTCAGATAAGCGCCCCCATCTCCCCACCAATGATCAATCCTGAATCCTCAGATTTATTTTCCCCTAATTCTTGAAACTACCGTTACAGTTCCTCCAAATTCCAAAACACATACAAAATCTGAAAAAAGGGGTACAGAATCTGAAAAAAGAGGGGATTTTCACCTGTGACCTGTCGATTGGGTTTGGGTATGACCGGAAGAATAGAGCTGAGCAGCAGTAGAGGGGAGGGCCGGCACCGGTGCTACCGCGGCGCTGGCCGAGATCCGAGAGGAGAAGGGGGAGGGGAGTCGGGCGGCGCTGGCCGGGAGGGGGGCGTCGGAGCGGCACAGGCTGAGAGGGGGGCGCCGCCTCGATGGGGTAGTGCAAGCCGGGAGGCGGGCGGTGCAGGCGAGGATGGCGGCTGATGGCATTGTGCAGGCAAGGGCGGCGCCGTAGTGGCACCGTGCAGGTGCAGCCGGCGGACCGCGGCGTCGTCGCATCGGGAGCGAGGGGCGAGAACGATGGCGGGTGGACGCGTGGCGCGCACAGGCGAGGCCAACGGTGTTGTGAAGGACTACAGGCGAGGGCAGTGCCGCAACGGCGTCGTGCAAGCGAGGCCGGCGGAAGGGAATTTTATTTAGGGTTAGGGTTCGGTGGCTTGAGGCCTAAGGGCGCGCGCGGTTTGGGACGGGCTGCCGCTGAGGCATATCAGCCGCGCGCTCGCTGGTTTGGTGGGCCGAGGGCGCGTGGCCGTGCGCTCGCTGGTTTTGTGGGCCGAGGGCGCGTGACCGCACGCGCGCTTTGGGCTGCCGGGTGGCCAGGATTTCACGCCTCGGGCTCGGCCTGTATAGTATATATGTTATAAAGGCAATAGTAAATAGAGGTAGTACTAGTAAAATTACTGGGCCTCGGGCTATAGCCTACCCAGCCCGAGGCCGAGTTCCGCCCCTGGTAGGGTTCTTCTAGAACTTCATCAATAGCTTGTTCATCGTTGTCCTATTGATCTTCTATTTGTTATTTACCAAGTAATCAGTACAACCATACCTAGTAAATCACAAGAGTAAATCCTAATTTACCTACTTGCAAGGATATTCAATAGAAGGGAATATATTGGTTCTATTAATGAGTGGATGCAATTTTATTTGTAATCATTTTTAAATATGAAATCATAAGATTGAAACTTCTTAAGAATAAGGGGTTTCTCAACAATTGATTACTCAGCTTACTCAGATTAAAATATAAAGAAATCTACTTATGCCTTGCTATTGGAATCATCCATTAAACATAACTTCATTTACCGGAAGCACGGCGTATTCCAATACCATTTGTTTCACTCCGTAGAGTTGTCCAACTTTACTCACAAGAATCACCCATTAAGCATAGCTTCATTTACCAAAAGCATGGTATATTTGAATACCATTTGTTTCACTCTGCAAAGTTGCCTAGCTTACTCATAAAATTTCTCAAACTCTCAATGTCAAGCTATAGATACACTTCAGTTAACGTGTGACTGAGTTGAGAAAGTAATGTTATTCACTGTTCAATTCGTTATATAGCATCTACCCGATAGGTTATACACCACACAAACTCGGGTATCCACTGGCCAATGTGGAATGCCCCTGCCCGATTTGTGAGGACCTACTATTGTTAAGTATGGTTTTACCGTTTCCATATCCCACCCCTTCATACATGCCTCTTGTAGATATTCAATTGAGTTGAGCAGTTACTAAATCAGGATTGATAAGTCAGCACTTGTGGTTTGAGCGATTACTATGTCATTTACTCAGCATAAGGTTCCAGTCCTTAGTTTTCACCATGAGACAGCCATCCACACCTAGATCCCCAGTGCTCTACAGCACTGCCACCAATCTACTCAAGCCTCCTCCCTAGAATAAGGTCGTGGACTCCAATCTTCTAGTAGCTTTTCATGATACATCCTTACCCTAGAACTGTTTAAATAAATCTATCAGCCAAAAGCCAAATCACTTAGTAATATCAAAATTTTGGATGAATCATTGTACAATTATTAATACAGTAATTTAAATACTAGTAGGTTATCAAGGTGAATATAGCATCAAAATAAATAGGGCATTTTCAGTGGTAGGACGTAACTATATTTACATGTCATTCTAAACATTTATTTTAATTAAAAAACATTACGCAAATTGCATTAACGCAAACATTGTAATTAAATAATATGAATCTCATAGGATTCATTATGATCAAAAACTTGTAACTTGCCTTGCTGCTCTGTGAACTCTACTATCTTGTACACTTCGTTGCTTGGTTCCGGTCCTTGCACAGTCGCTTCAGAATAGTTGGAAGCTAGCGCAAACATACAAAATAACACAAGCTCTGTGCTTAAAGTTAATCAAGCTAGGAAAATAAAATAAAATAAATAGGAATAAAATGTAAATAAGCCAAATTGGTTGGGTTGGGATTTATCGGGACTTAGTTTGGTGAAACTGTCAGACCTTGATTTTTCAATCCAGAATCCCCTGTGTTTCACTGCACTATTCCAAGGATCAGTAGATAGTGCACACAGGTACATTACTGCATCATTTCATACATCGCATGCAACATAATATTACATATCGAAGTTCAAAATTACACCACGTCGGGCGATGTTTACATAGGAGCTGAACATGCTAAATGTTTACATTACAAGAACAATAGCGGAAGCAACAACATAGTGAGACCTATAATCCGCAGGCAAGCGACTGGGGGTAAATATGTGCCATATAAATATTATCTAAGCTTAGGCAATATTTATAGGTACACGACACCATAGCCTAACTTGCCGTGGACCCCAAAACCATGAAGAAGGCGCCCTAAATTCCATCGTGATCTCCTCCATCAGTAGCAGGGGTGGCTTCATGAGCGTAATGGTTTTGGGTTCCTGTTTCTGATGTTGGTAATGCGAGTGTGAGCACAATCCACCGTGCTCCGCGAGCTAATACACAGGATGCAATAATAGATAGCATGCATGGTTTATTAAGGAGAGGCTCGGGTTATTTTTATTTGCCAGAATTTGCTTTTTGAAATACAATACTTAGGAAACTTCCTAGGACCTAGCTGTTTGAACCAAAACATAATGTGTATAAAGGAATGCTTTATTAACAGTGATCTAGAGATCATCCACCTTTACATGATCTCTATATCATATGCTAGACTTTCAGCGTTATAGCCGCTTACATTATCACTGGGACGACTCCTAGGGCAACACCAATTAGGGCTTCCCACTGCCCTCCATATCTCCCATTCTACCATAAAGTTTTTGAAATAGAACTATATCTAGTTATATTCCCATGTTCGCCCTTGACCGTGGGCACGACTATTTGAATAGTTTTGACTCTACAGAGTTTGCACACTTTACCTATAAGAGACAGTTCACTCGTTGCCCCACACAATTCCTTAGCCGTGTGATTAAGTAAACCATCACAGTAACCGTTCAAAGTACCTTGCCCCTTCCATCATCTCACCCCTATGATCTTGTCCCGCTTGCGGTAGGTCTCATAGGTTGTGCGGGGTGTTCTCCTTCTGAACGCCTAGCAGCTGGCTACCCACACTGCTAGCACGCCACAACAGAACTTCACCCTCTGCGAGTGCCCCATTCAAGCCCGCCACCCGGACAGTCGCTTGCACTACCTAATCTCCTCCACCTATGATGATAACTTTCAAGGTCCGGTAAATCTACTAAGCCAAGTTGTACTTTACAGACTTGTGGTTGTACTTGTTTTACATAGGAGGTCATGACAAGATTCAGTCCTTTGGGTTATCTGGGCGGTTCTACCATAAACCACACTCTCGTGCACCACTACACCATACCCCGAACCATCCGCCCAGATAGATAAGCAATTTTAGATTGTTGGGAGTATAAAATAATCATACCATAATATACCAGTCATTTCCACCATGACTGCCCAACCAGTTTTCCTCATGATTAAAAGTGATGTTTTGGGGCATTTAGACGCCCCCGAGTATCTAAATAAACTAATCATGGCATATTAGTATGGACTTATTTTCGAAAGATTACCATTATAGTTTTACTAGGGTGACAAGGTTCACAAAATCAAATATGCCAAGGAAGGTATTATTAACAAGAGCATTAATGGGTATGTAACTAGGGTATTGAAATCAAGCATATACTTAAGCACATAAAATAACAGCATGCAGTTGATAATTTAAACAAAAGTAATTTGCAGAAAATATTGGTTCAACATGATCAAAGTATTACTCGCTTTGGTCACAGTGAGTTGGTTCTTGATCTTCTAGAGAAGCTGCTTCAGCTTCTTCTTCTTCTTCTTGAGGCTCGTACGCTATTTTAACGTGCGTAAAAATTTGGATAAAAATCAACAAACCAAACAAATCCTCATAGGAAAAATTCAAATGAACTCTAAAATTCCTGATCTTAGTTCCATTTGTTAGATTTTGATTTTATATGAATTTAGAAATTTGTTTCACTCAATTCGGAGTTAAAATGAATTAGTTATAGTCATTTCAAGCTCTCTGTTTGAATAAATTCGGGAAATAGCTAAAAGTCTGACAGGCGGGACCCTCAGTCGGTGGTCGAGATGACAACCTGGTTGTAACGACAACGTGGTTCTAAATCCGACCGTATGGTCGTGAGTTCGACCGCTCGGTCGTAAACGACTACGTGGCCGTGGCTTCGACTACATGGTCGTAACAACCGCGTGGTCGGTTTCGACCGCATGGTCGTAGCGGCCGAGTGGTCGGTAATGACCGCGTGGTCGGTTACAACCGCGAGGTCGGTAACGACCACGAGGTCGATTTCGACCGCGAGGTCTGTAACGACCGCATGGTCGGTAACG
Source organism: Dendrocalamus latiflorus (assembly GCA_017311315.1). Lineage (NCBI taxonomy): Eukaryota > Viridiplantae > Streptophyta > Magnoliopsida > Poales > Poaceae > Dendrocalamus > Dendrocalamus latiflorus. The sequence goes on from CM029616.1 coordinate 20,488,837, forward strand.
ACCGCCTGTTCTGGAGTTCAACTGGAAGTGGTGATGAGCGGTCGTATGGGGCACGGAGTGGTCGTAAATGACACAGAAGGGTCATAACGACTTTGGGTGGTCGTAAATGACTATGAAGTGGTCGTAAATCACCCTAGGTGGTTGTAAATGGCTCTAGAGTGGTCGTGGACAGCACCGAGTGGATGGGAGTGGTTACGACCGCGTGGTGAACAAAAATGAATGTGGTCGAAAGGTGCTTCGACCATGGGGTGAGTGGTCGGTGGGTGCTCCTGAGTGGTCGTAGGGGGTTTCTGAGTGGTCGTAGGGGAGGCTTCAACTACGAAGAATAAATGTGACCGTGTGTCCGACTACATGGTCGTAAATGGTGACATGGTCGTTAAGTCACTCACAGGGTTTGGAACGACCGCGTGGTCATAACATCGACCACATGGTCGTAACTTCGACCGTGTGGTCGTAAATGACCATTTCATGACCAGGTCTCTTTTATGTCTATGGGTTCTTCGACTACGGCGACTCACAGCACTAGGGACTAATTAATCAGGAGGGGAGCATCTAGCAGGGCTTGGGAGCTTACCCCAATGGTCGGCTGGGCTCAAGAAGGCTGGTGGTGAGCTGGCGATGTGCGATAGCGGTGGTCGAAGTGGTCGCACGTTGCTGAAGTGCTTCGGGTGACGGTGGTTCCGGTCAAGGGCGGGGATGGTGTCGTGATGCTCCAAGGATGCCTTCGTGGAGAGGAATCGAACTCGGGCGGCAGCAATTGGCCGATTGCTCCCTCGGCCGGACTTGGGGAAGAAGAAGGTGCCGGCGGGCTGGGGTACGTGAGAGATCGATTCGGTGGAGTAGGAGGCTCAGCCGAGTGGTGTGGTGCGATCGAGAGCCCCGAGCGAGGCTTTATAGCCGGGAAAAAGCATTGGCGGCATGGGGGTGCAGTTGAGCGGTCGTAGAAGGGGCGTGGCAGTCGTATGGCCACAATGCTCAGGATTTTGACCTTAGGTCAGGAGGTTGGCGACACAGGCATGGGTAGGAGATAGGGTGGCAGGACAGTGCAAGGTAGGTGTAGAGGCGACAGAAGCAGACGCACGGCTACCAGGCGGTTGTAAATGACTACGTGGTCGTGGCTTCGACCGTGTGGTTGTAGCGGACGAGTGGTCAGTTACGACCGCGTGGTCGTAGCGGCCGAGTGGTCGGTTACAACCGTGAGGTCGGTAACGACCACGTGGTCGGTTGCGACCGCGTGGTCGATTTCGACCGTGAGGTTTGTAACGACCGCATGGTCAATTTCAACCGCGAGGTCGGTAACGACCGCCTGTTCTGGAGTTCAACTGGGAGTGGTCATGAGTGGTTTTGAGCGGTCGTTGGGTGGTTGTAAATGATATGAAGTGGTCGTAAATCACCCTAGGTGGTTGTAAATGGCTCTAGAGTGGTCGTTGATGGCACCGAGTGGATGGGAGTGGTTACGACCGCGTGGTGAACAAAAATGAACCTGGTCGAAAGGTGCTTCGACCACGGGGTGAGTGGTCAGTGGGTGCTCCTGATTGGTCTTAGGGGGTTTTGAGTGGTCGTAGGGGAGGTTTTGACTACGAAGAATAAACGTGACCATGTGACCGACCGCATGGTCGTAGCTTCAACCGTGTGGTCGTAATTGACCATTTCACGACCAGGTTTCTTTTACGACTACGGGTTCTTCGACTACGGCTACTACAGTAAATCTTCGACCACTATTGAGCCTTACGACTTCTACCATTGTCGCTATGTCGACCACGGCAGCTTGTGGCTTCAACCACGTCGGGCAGCGGCGAGGCGGAACAGAGGATATTTGGCTACGGCGACTCATAGCACCAGGGACCAATTAATCAGGAGGGGAGCATCTAGGAGGGCTTGGCAGCTTACCTCGACGGTCGGCTGGGCTCGGGAAGGCCGGTGGAGAGCTGGCGACATGCGATGACGGCGGTCGAAGTGTCTCACGGTGCTGGAGCGCTTCAGGGCAACGGCGGCTCCGGTCAAGGGCGGGGATGGTGTCGTGATGCTCCGAGGATGCCTTCGTGGAGAGGAATCGAACTTGGCCGGTAGCAATCGGCCGATTGCTCCCTCGGCTGGACTTGGGGAAGAAGAAGGCACCGGCGGGCTGGGGTGCGCGAGAGACCGATTCGGTGGAGTGGGAGGCTCAGTGGAGTGGTGTTCTGTGATCGAGAGCCCCGGGCGAGGCTTTATAGCCGGGAAAAAGCAATGGAGGCATGGGGGTGCAGTTGAGCGGTCGTAGCAGGGGCATGGCAGTCGTATGGCCACAACGCTCGGGATTTCAACCTCGAGTCAGGGGGTAGGCGACGCCGGGCATGGGTAGGAGACAGGGCGGCAGGACCGTGCGGAGTAGGCGCAGATGTGATGGGAGCAGACGCACGGCTACCAGGCGGTCGACACCGAGTCAATGCTGGAGCATGACACCTGGAACAGAGGAAGCGATGGAAGCAGGAGTGCACGGCAGACGACGAGGCTGTCAGGCGAGCTGGTGGCGGTGAAATTGGTGCCAGACCGGTGAGACTGCTCGGTCAAAATGGCCGGTCTCAGTGGCAGGGCGACACGACGGGGTGAGACGGTCGGGCAGTTGGCGAGGACGCGCGCGGTCGTCGGGAGTTGGAGAGGCGTGTCCTAGTGACGCGAGCGCGGGGCATGCCTCTAACCGCTGGTTCAAAGGGGGCACGGTTGTGAAGCTGGGCTGCAGCGGCAATGTGGGCTGCGGTTTCCATTTTGGCGAGGCAGAGACGGCTTCGGTCGAGGTCGAAAGAGGGAGAGGGAGAAAGAGCCGACTGGGCCTGGCCGAGATTTGGACCAGTGCTCTTTTATTTATTTTCCATTTTTCATATTTATCTTTTGATTTGTTGGAACCTCAATCACAAAGTCAAGGAAAATCCACATAAACTCCAAATATTAACAAAATATACTTCAAAAACAATTCAAAGGCTACCCATTTCCTATATTCATATTTTCAGGATGTTATAGAAACAGACGTCAAAAATGGATTCACGGGGTTGAAATAGTCAAAATAGAGGTACTGTTGAATTTAGGGTTTCGGTGACAGTACTGTTACAGTGTTTTACTGTATTGAGCTGGCCCACAAGGAACAAGGCGCACGGTCAAAATTTTAAATTCAGCTTTTGGGCCAAACGACTTGGCCCACAACCGAGCGGCCTGCAGCGCGCAGACGAGGTCGGTCTCGAGGCCTAACTTGCATGAGGTAAGGATCAAGCCACGCTGGCTCTAGGTGCACAGCTCGGTAATCCAACTCATGGGCGCACGGGAGTGCCTGATACTCGCCACGCGGGCGGCTAGGGTGCGGCCACGCCGTCTTCTTCAACCTCTGGCTTTCCTCTCTCCGGCACGAAACAGGGGCGCAACAGCCTCCATGAATTGGCACCGGTGGTGTTTCCCGGTGGTTGAGGATGGCACAGTCAGCTTTTACCAAACATGACGGCTCCATTTTAGGGTTTTAGGAGGTGGAGAGATGGGTGGTGGTGGTTGGCGGTAGGAGAGAAGGTTTCAAGTTTCACAGCGATGCTAGGGTTTTCTGGCAGTTCTCCAGCGAGGTTAGGAGCAATTTTGCCAATCTACGAGGAATAAGGAGTATCAGAGCAGTGGTTGTTTTGACTGAGGGTGCTTGATTTAGGTTGTCCACGGAGAGGGTGTTCTGCTCTACAGTAGCTTTCGTCGGCAAAGCTCTAGGGAAATGCTATTGCTCAAAAGGGTTCACCAGTGTGTTCGGGATGTCGAGAGGATGTTACAGGGGAATGCAATTGAGTTTTAATCATGAGGGAAGAAGATTAGGTTTATGGATCACCGGGCTCAGGGGAGGTTGGCGGAGGGGCGGTGGTGAGGTGGAGTCCGATTGGGTGGTTCTGATACGTAGATGAGAGTAGGGCGAAGTTCTCTGTGAAGCCAAGGGAAGTTGCATGGGAAGACCGGCGCGTGGAAGGGTGAGAAGGAGAGGAGCACCCTTAGCAAGGGAAGTTGTAGGCGAGGTGGTGCTGCCCTCTGGTGTGAAGCACCATGGCCTCTGGCTAAGTTCTTGCTTGCTGATGGAAGCGGGTATGGCGGGTGCAGGCATCGGCCGGGAGATGTGAGGGATTGCGGTTGGAGTAGTCGGTCAGGGGTGTGCGCATGAGACGATGCAAGTGACGCCAACAATTGCAGGGTGGGAATTGAATGCTCGGGCGAGCTGGCGACACAGTGAGGAGGGCATGGTGTGAATGGGGGAGGCGAGTTACTGCGGGGAGCGGCCAGCTCGGCCGGCGGCATAGGGAGAAGGCGGAAGGAGACGGGGCGCCAGCCAGGGCAGGAGGCGGGACCAAATGAGGAAAGCGCAAAAAGAGAAAGATTTCCCAATTTGGCAAAAACTCAAATTCAAGCAAATAAATGAAAATTCAGATTCGCTTTGAATTTTTCAGAGGTGTTTCAGTTGTCTGTTTCAAAATACTGTTTTGTTTGTTTGTTTTCTTTAGCACTGTAAAAATCAATACATCTTAGCGTAAGCATAAGTGGAGGTAGTTGTTAAGAAGCCTAATCTGCACTAAGAAATCTTAAGGACCAAACTATTCTAAGCATTATGTAGATTACTGACTTTTTACTTGATGTTTTGCCCATAGACAGTTAATAGTTTCAATATAGTATTCACAGTTTCTCACGTTCTGACCTCTCCTTATTTTTTTACTTTTGGGACTTAAGTGTGTTTTACATTTTTGCTGTACAACTGATAAGATGTTACAAGTACTCTCTGAGACTTGCACTACTGTTTGCCTAATTCACTTTCCCTTTTTGTTTGAGGCTATGTTGTCGTTTTAGTATAAACATGGATGACAGTAAATTTGACAGTACAGTGGAAATGCCTACTTCATGTACTAGTAGATGATTACTTGAAGTACCAGTAAACTTTCTTGTCAGGAGCTCTTTTGCTCACAAGCTATTTTTTTTCTTTTCAGGAGCTCTTTTGCTGAATTTTCAGAGAGTGACACTACTACAGAAAGGCTAATAGTAGACGGCAAATCACAGACGGTTTTGTGAAACCGTCTGTAATGTAAACTATTACAGACGGTTTAAATTTGAAGGCCGTCTGTGGTATTTGTGGCGGGAAAAAGGAGTATCACAGACGGTTCGTACTGCTGAACCGTCTGTGATACTGGATTATCACAGACGGTTTTTATTAAAAACCGTCTGTGTTGTGTCACTATCACAGCCGGTTGTTGTTAAGAACCGTCTGGGAATGTTCACAGACGGTTTTTCACAAGAACCGGCTGTGATGTCCCTTTGTCTGTCATAATCTAGATCAGAGGTTAATATATAAGTACACATTGCTTCTAATAACTTAACTACAGAACTACTGAGAGAAGAGGTCACAAATTAAAGGCAAATTTATTAATTTCAATTAGAGGCAAATTTATTACAAAAGTCGCACAGGTAAAGAGTTTCCCAGATTGGATAATCACAGACGGTTTTTAATGAAAAACCGTCTGTGATATCGCATAATCACAGACGGTTCAAAAACCGTCTGTGATAACTTGGATTATCACTGACCCATAATTTCAGACGGTTCAGAAAACCGTCTATGATGACGTTTCTGAACCGTCTGTAATGTGGATTTCTGTAGTAGTGTGAGGTCTGCGCTAACGGCAGTTATGAAAACAAGCCATCCAAATCTTCAACTGATTTGCTGGGTCTTCATAAATTGTGTAGATAACTGTGATGCTTATTTGGTAATTGTAAAGGATGATGATTGCTAGTGTTGGCCTGGTGTTTGTACTCTGTAGTCAAATATTTAGTTTTAGGGCATCTGATTACCTGAATTTCTCAGAGTTGTTGTGTACCCTGTAGTTAAATGTTTAGTTTTGTTTTTAGCACTGAAACAGATTCTATCATTTTTTTGAAAGGAAAACAGACTATCTTATGCATGTAACGGGGCATCTTTAGCCCATCTCACAGGTCCGTCCTATGCATACAATGGGCATCTTCTTTAGCCCATCTCCCTGATCCCACTGCAACCATACTTATTAGCCACTGTCAGTAACGGGCCGATCCAGAAGCATCTCACGGTCCGACGCATTTATCAAAAGCGTCTCTGTCAAGAAAAGATGCATCCTCCTCGCAAATACAAAAATAGAAGTGATGCATCCAATACAACTTCCGCTGGATCTGAAGCGTCTTGCGAAGCTTCCTTGATCCTCAACCTGAATTTTCTAGAGCTTTTGACTCAGTCGCTTGGGAGTTTGGACTACCTCCGAAACTCCTACGAACTTTGTGACTATTGATAGTAGACAGTGCGGACCAGGAATCGACCGCCATTGTTCAACATTATCTATTGACCGCAAAAACAAAAAGAAAAGAAAATAGAAAGTTGACCAGGAATCGACCGCCATTGTTCAACATTATCTATTGACAGCAAAAACAAAAAGAAAAGAAAATAGAAAGTTGGATCCCTTATTGACCGGGACGGGTCGAAGCAAATTTATGTCGCGAAATATCTACATTATCTAGGTGTTGCATAAATAAAATTCAACAAAAAAAATCGTCTGGTTTTTCATATTAAATTAGAGGTAAGAAGAGTACCTGACGATCGTTCCGGCTGCACGCGCATACTAAAAGTAACGACGTTGCATGGTGCGTCAAAATATTGTAGGCATGTTTGATAAGACTGTGGTTTATGATTTTGTCTGAAAATTTTGAATTTTAACTGTTTGTGATAAAGATTATGGAGAGTGATATTTGCTTGAGATTTTAGTTGATACAGATGTTAAGTTTTTAACGTGTAATATAATTAATTTGTAGATCTCGTCTTAAAAAAATACTCTATTCAAAAGTTAGATATTCTAGTAAAAACCAAAAGCTGTTTTTAAAATCTGTTAAAGAACATACTCTGTGTCATGTACGTGACTTGTTGGATCATCAAACATGATGTCAAATACATATACGAGATGCTCACACACGGTATTAGTTAAAACTCATTTTTGTTGACGTGATCCAAACAAAGTAATCTATAAACAACTGAAAACCTGTTTTTCTAAAAAGTCTGAGTAAAAATCTGTTTTCTGAAATTCAATTTATAATCTACATGATCCAAGCGGCCACTAAGACAGCTTGGCGTCAAGTCTTGTCATAAAAAGATCGGAGCTAGACACAGCATCAACCTCAAATCTGGAGTAATTAACAGTGGCTATTCAGTAATCACAAGGCAGAACAGGAAAGGAAATATATATACATATATATAGAGAGAAGGGACTAAGACACCTGTTCTTTTTAGTATTTTTTATGGTTTTTGGCTTCTGTTTCTCGGTAGTGGCGTAGCTAGCCTTTTTCTATGGGGTCAACTGACCTCACAGATTTTTACAAAAATATTTAATTAGTACTAATATTTACTCATAAATTCATAAAACTCTAAAGATTTTATAATAGTTGATCCTACAGTTTTTAAGACCTAGCTATGCCACTACTTCTTTGGAATCCAAAACAAACAGGATGGTTTTTCCAAGTGGCTTCTGTTCTTCAAATGGTTTTTCGAGTTTAAAACTGTTTGTGCCGTTTATATCGACGTCTCTACCGTTCTCTGTCGTCTCAAAAAATACAAATAAAAATTATTAGCGACAACTAAAACCATCAACCACGGACAATCCAATTATCCAAGCTGCAGCTGTGTTCACCACACTGCCATCCCATATTTGCAAGAGAAGAAGAGCTGTCCATCATAGACTTGCTACTGGACTTAGTCCTGGGCCGTCGTACAGTTAATATACTCTCAGTGTGTTACTTGCCAGCCTGGTGAAAGCATGTTCGTTCTCTTTGCTCCTCTCAACCAACCGACGGAGGCGGAAACCTGTTGCCATTTTCGCGGTATAAAACGCGTCGGGTCGTCTCGTAGTCGTCTCGCCGGGAGAGTAGAAGAGGCAGCTGACCTGCCGGATTCCGGAGGAGATCCATCGATCCGCCATGAACGACGATCAGGGTGATATTCCTGGTACGTATACAGTGTTGCTCAATCAGCCATATCTAGCTAGCTGCTGTTCCCCTTCTCTGCTAGCTTCCTTTGCTCTCTCTATGAGAGACTGGCCAACTCATCTATCCACCTCCGTGAAAGATGAATTCGTGCTAGCATGAGATAATTTGATTCCCCAAAACAAAAGGAAAAAAACTTTTCTGAATGGGAGACGATCGACGCATTTCTCAAACCAAGATTTTCTTGCCTCTGTCGGTTCTACGTACCTTGCCTGTAATTTTTGCCAAATAAACTTGTTTTTGGTCTGTGTAGGCTACTTCGTTGGCCGTCCGATGAACTATGCGGAACCGAATGAGAAAGAACCGCAGGGCGTCGATGAACAGAAGGCAGTGAACACACAAACTCCTGGTGGTAAGTACATACATGCTTAATCTTCTCCTATGAGTGAACACAAGGCTGTGAACATATAACTTTCCGACATGGTTTTGTTCAAATTTTGTTGAACAACTTCTTTCTGTTTCTTGACATAAGATTACTTCGTCGGCCGCCCGGCGAACCTTGAAAAGCAGCGACCACAACAGCCGGTCCCTGATCGGGGCAACAAACAGAGCTTCTTGGCCAAATGGTAACTCCAGTTAGCATATCAGCAAATGATTTGGTGCCTGGCCGTTTGAACTTGCTCTGTTTAGTAAGTTTAATCAGCTAATGCTTTTGCCTGTCATCTCCGTTTCCGATTTCCAGCTGTCCATGCCTCGCCGGCGGTGGAGCTGCCGACTAGGCCAACAACAAGCTCGGCCTTGCTGCTGCGCCTAACTCACTGGAAGATTTAAGGAAATTAAATCGGATGGACAAACCTCCGTTCTGGATCTGAATTGGAAGTTTGGTTAATCTTTGGAAGCTGCTTTTTTTCCCCGTTCTTTCCCCAACATTTGATACCTCTCCGTGTTCATTCCTGTAATATGGAAAAACGCAAATTCAACGAAATTGTCATCCGTCACTATGAAATGACGTTGATTTGTTCAATTATATATACTGATGTTGATTGCGGATTTATGCTAACTGTGTGCTCTTCGCGTAAAAAAATAATCAAATCCATGAGGCTAACTTTTGCTGATGCATTTTGACAATTACATGTTTCTATTAATATTTAAACTAAGTCTAAACATCTAACTTTAACATAAACCCTAGATCGAAATCATGAACACCTAGCTAAACATTAGAGCGGAAGCATGATTGACATACCCGAACTTGAAGTAGCAATGGAGTTGCTCAGTTGTGTTGATGTAGAGGTGGCTGGCAGGAACGACGGAGCCGTGGATGGATCGGAGAAGGGCGTTGGTCTTCGTTCACCGCAGCGCACCGTTAGGGATCGGGTCTGTTAGGGTTTGAGAAAGACTAGAACAACACGTACACAGTCTTTGCTGAAACCCTCATTTTTATATGGCGCTGGGTGACCGGGACCGAAACCAAGTGTTGGTTGCAGCGCTTCCGATCATGGCGCGAGTGGAGATGTTGTCTCCCTGAAAACTCGGGATTGGTTAGCCGAGATCAACCCTGTTGTATTTGCGAGGGCTTTTTGGGAATTTCCCAATTGAGTAAAAGAGGGAAAAAGAAAAGGAAAAAAATCTGTGCAGGCGGGGCCCACCTGTCGATGAGCCGCGCGAAGAGATAAGGGGAGGAGACTTTGTCTCCTCCCTGTGCGCGTCCCGTGCGTGAGTAGGGCTTGCGGCCGTTTCGGTTTCAGTGGAGATCGGGCGATTTCGTCGGCGATGGGAGGCGGCGCGTGGAGAGGCGAGCGACGGAGGTGCAGGCTGGCCCGGGTTCCTCGGAGCCGGTCGCTCGCGTCACCTCCTCGCAGCCCCACCCCTTTCTTCAAAAGCCTGAGCTCTAGCCATGGTGGGTGTGCTCTTCAGATCTGGTTTTCCTCTTGGTGCCTTCTTCCTTGCCTTGGTTCTTCGGGTGTGTGGAGGTTTTGGGGCTGCGACGCCATCACCGATTAGGGTGTTCGCCTTCGGTTCCTGTGCGCCGTGTGCGGTGTGAGGGGAAACCGAAGGTAGAAGGTCTACCCGAGGTAATACAAAGGCGGCGACGGCTCCCTGTTGGTTTTGAGCGCACTCGGCCGGTGTGTTCTTGTTGTCTTGTGTGGCACTACCCCAACCTTCGACTCCGGCGGCGGTTTCCCGTGGTTGGTGAGGGCTTTGTGTCTCCGAAGGCCACACCCCTCTTCTTCATCGGCACAGAGGGGCGATAGGTTTTCTGGGACAGCGATTTCATCGTGCCTTGCCCTATTTCTTTGAGTACTTTTTCGGCTTGATTGCTCCTAGACGGTTTTGACTACCGTCTGCGCTGTGAGTGTTCGGTTTATCTTCATATAGCTACAGTTGTGTTTGTTCTTTAGTCACTGTCTTAAAGCTCAAATACTTGAATGTTGTATGTTATGTGGGATCAATGATAGCTCTGTGATGAACTTGAATATCCGAAATAGATCTTGATAACAGGATTAGATTTTTGGGCTCTAGTGATTTGTTATCTACTGTCCACACCTTGCTATCTTTCGGGTGATTAGATATGTTCATATGCTGTTGAAATCTGACTGTGCAGTAATTATTTAGTTGCTTCAGAAGAGATTCTTTGTATAACCTGTTAGTTCTGATATATGCTGCATAGATAAATCTCTGGTAGATGCTGCATGTAATACTGTGGCTGTCTGATTACTGCTTATATTATCACTGTCTGTGAGCATTTATACCGAAAGACAGAGGTTCCTGTTTTCTGTATTTGATTAAGTTGTGACAGTAGAAAACACATTTGTGAGCTCAAATTCTGATTTCTGGTATTAGATCATTTATGGAGAGTATGGAAAATTGCATGAGAAGGCCATGATCTATGATCTTGTGCAACTCTGTTCTGAGAGCAATGTTAAAACAATTAAATTGTCATATGCTAGATTTAATTGTTTTACTGCTGCTAGGGCTGATTTACATGTTATTTTCAACAGCCTTGAGTTTATATTATTTGAATATATACATAGAAATGAATGGCAAGATAGAATTTCATGTTTATATGCAATTTATGTCATTCATGCTATGCTGGAAATATGTTGATTATATGATTGTGTTGGCTGGAATTAAATATAGAAATATGCTTATACCGCAATATTTACATCAAACCCAACATTCTCCCCTTTGATCGTAAGGCTAAAATCATAAGCCCATTCTCGATAAAACAGCATACCAAGGCAATGTGTTGCATGGCCAATTAAGTGTCGTACAACCCCAGTACCTATAGTGTACTATCCTTATCTTGAAATGGATATACATTATACTTAATGGGAGTTGGTTTGCTTTAAGGTCCTTTTATCCAGAATCAGAGACTTTCCAATAAACCCATGCCGGCAACATGATCACGAAAGATATTGGGTGGTAAGCCTTTAGTAAGCGGATCCGCAAGCATTAACTTAGTACTAATATGCTTGATACTTATGGTTTGATCCTGGATTCTATCTTTCACAACATGATACTTAATGTCAATGTGTTTGGCAGCACCACTTGACTTGTTGTTATTTGCATAAAAGACTGCAGGTTCGTTATCGCAATATAAGGTGAGTGGTTTAGATATGTTGTCTACCACTCTAAGTCCCGGGATAAAGTTCTTAAGCCATACAGCCTGCCCGGTAGCCTCATAACATGCCACAAACTCAGCTTGCATCGTTGAAGATGCCGTAAGGGTTTGTTTGGAGCTTTTCCACGAGATAGCTCCTCCAGCGAGTGTGAAGATATAACCTGACGTGGATTTCTTAGTATCAACACATCCCGCAAAATCTGAATCTAAATAACCAATAACTTCAAGGTTATCAAAAAACTTATATGTGAGCATGAAATGCTTAGTAGCTTGCATATAACGCAAAGCTTTCTTAACGGCTTTCTAGTGGTCTGGTCCTGGATTTGACTGATATCTGCCAAGCATCCCGGTTGCAAAAGCTAAATCAGGGCGTGTACATATTTGAGCATACATAATGCTTCCGACAGCTGAAGCATAAGGAACCGACTTCATCTGATCAGTTTCATATTGGTTCCTCGGACATTGAAATGTCCCAAACTTATCGCCCTTAACAATAGGAGCAGGCGAGCCAGAGCACTTATGCATATTGTATCTCTTTAGTACTCTGTCAATGTATGCCTTCTGAGATAATCCTAATATTCGTTTGGACCTATCTCGGTGAATTTCAATGCCAAGAACATAAGAGGTATCACCGAGATCCTTCATATCAAAATTAGATGAAAGAAATCTCTTGGTCTCAAACAGCATATACTTATCGCTGCTGGCCAATAAGATATCATCCACATAAAGTACTAAGATGGTGAATTTACTCCCCTTGAACTTAACATATATACAATTATCAACTTCATTTTCCTTAAATCCGAAACTCCTTATGATCTTATCGAATTTGAGGTACCACTGCCTCGACGCTTGTTTCAAGCCATAAATGGATTTCTTAAGTCAGCATCCCATATGCTCCTTGCCTTCCACGACAAAACCTTTCGGCTGAGCCATGTAAACATTCTCTTGCAAGTCGCCATTAAGAAATGCCGTCTTAACATCCATCCGATGCAGCTCTAAATCATAATGAGCTACAAGCGCCATAACGATTCTGAATGAATCCTTAGTTGAGACAGGAGAAAAGGTGTCATTATAGTCAATCCCCTCTCTTTGTGAGAAACCTTTTGCTACAAGCCTTGCTTTGAACCTTTCGATATTTCCCTTAGAGTCATGCTTGGTTTTGTAGACCCATTTACAGCCTGCTGTTTTGACTCCGTCAGGAATTTCTACTAAGTCCCATACATCATTAGTGTTCATAGACTTTAGTTTATCCTCCATGGCTTCAAGCCATTTAGAAGAATGTTCACTCATTATGGCCTCTTTATAAGAGGTGGGATCATCTACCTTCCCTATATCATTAACATCCTCATTCATATAGACAACATAATCATTTGGGATGGCAGATCTTCTCTCCCGCTGTGATCTTCTAAGAGGTTCATTAGTTATTTCAGGAGACTACTGAGGCTCATCATTAGGTGTAACATCAGGAATTTTAGAGACCTCAACAGTGGGTGCAACAACAGTATTCTCTACTGGAGGTGCAACCTCCTAAGGCACAGGAATAAAGGTCTCTGGGATAAGCGGTGTAGGAACATAAACCCGCTTCTCCTCAAGATCTATTTTCCTGGGCTCCAGGTCCTCGTTATTTTGTAAGAACACAGCATGCCTTGTTTCTACAAACTTAGTTATCCTATCAAGACAATAAAAGTGATACCCTTTGGATCTGTCAGGGTACCCAATAAAATGGCAACTTACTGTCTTAGGATCTAATTTCTCAATGTGTGGATTAAATAACTTAGCTTCAGCATGACAACCTCACACTCGTAAGTATTCCATACTCGGTTTCCTCCCAGTCCATAATTTATAAGGTGTTTTAGGTACTGATTTACTTGGAACCCGATTAAGAATGTGTGCGGCTATCTTTAGTGCTTCCATCCACAAGCCAATTGGTAAACTAGAATGGCTAAGCATGCTCCGTACCATATCCATAAGTGTACGGTTACGTCTTTCAGCTACACCATTCTGCTGAGGTTCGCCCGGCATAGAATACTGGGCAACGATGCCATTTTCCTGAAGGAACTTAGCAAAAGGGCCAGGAATTTGCCCATGAGAGGCATGTCTTCCATAGTATTCTCTCCCACGATCCGATCTTACCACTTTAATTCTTAGGTTGTGCTAATTTTCAACTTCAGCCTTAAATATCTTAAATTTGTCAAGTGATTCAGATCGGTCTTTAATGGGAAAGATATAACCATAACGGGAGAAATCATCAGTGAGTGAGATGAATGTATCAAAACCATCCACTGATGTCACAGGAAAAGGACCACAAATATCAGTATGAATTAATTCTAAGAGTCCTGTGCTGCGAGTAGCTCCCTTCTTTATTTGCTTAACATAATTTCCTTTAATGCAATCAATGCAGTGGTCTGAGTCAGATAAATCTAATGTGTGGAGAATTTCTTTTTTAATGAGACGCTCCACTCTACCCCTCAAAATGTGGCCTAAACGACAGTGCCACAGTTTCGAAAAAGTCTCTTCATTATTTTTATGCTTAGCATCACACATAATCTTTCTGGAAATCCCAGTCTCATCATTATTTTTACGCTTAGCATCACGCATAATCTTTCTGGAAATGCCCTGGCTGCTAGCAGAAAAGACATTCCCCCCTTTAGATGCTCCGGCGGGAGCAACATGAGGCTTAGGTGCATTGTGCACTTTAGGCCCCGACTTGTCTGAATTAGGGGAGAATTTCCCTTTTGTTAGAGCCACCAACATGAAGAGCAAAAATCCTTCTTTTCTGTTCTTATTCTCTCTTCCTGCTGGACACACATGGCGATCAAATCGCTCATGCTCCATTTTTCTTTCTGAGTATTGTAATTAGTCTTAAAAAACGTGTACTCAGAAAGAAGAGAGGTCATAATGAAATGGAAACCATCAGGTATTGCCATGTCCATGCCCTTGAGTTTTTCTTGCCATATCGGTCATCATCATGATATGCTCTCTTATGCTACCGGACCGATCATACTTAGTGGTTAAGAGCCTCTGAATCAAAGTACTGGCATAAACTTTAGTGGAGTCTTTAAATTTCTCCTCGATTGAAGCCAAGTACTCCTTAGCATTTTCGGAATCGGGGATTGCTCCCCTAATCCCAACTGAAATAGAGGTCTTCATAATCATTAGTGGTAAGCGGTTAGACCGCTCCCATTTTTTAGCATAAGCCTCATAAATGTTCTTTTTCTCATCATAATTCTCCTCACCTTCGGTGGGAGGAATGGGAACGGCTACCCTTAAGGCATAGTCAAGTTCCAAAACACCAAGGAAAACATAAATTCGTTCTTTCCACGTGGGAAAATTGCTCCCCGTGAGCTGCTCAATGTTATCAATTGTGGTGGCAACGTTTAATGCATTAAGTGCTGAATTTCAAAATACAGGGCAAAAATTAGAAATATCATAAATATATATTGCATGTAATTAACCCTACGTTGGTCTGATTAATAACATGCAAACTACAATTCTAATTCATATCACCGTTGGGCAGAAAATGAAAAAGAACTTAATAATTTTATATGGCGACACATGATTACAAACAACGTTGGTCAGAATGTAATCATATGCATACATAATGCCAAAAACATAAAAATCTCTAATTAAAATATCTCGTTGGTTCAATTTTAATTAGAGACAAAACATGCTAATATGGTAAAGGTACATCATAATTTGGGCCACTAAAAAATAATTGAAACCAGTGCACAAAATAGACTTAAAACATAAGAAAATACACTGGAAAAAGAAAAGGGGAAAAATACTATTGCAGCCGGCCTTAAATAAATTCAGTCCGAAAAATCCCACTCACGGCCCACAAAAATCCACCTGCGCGTGGGGGCCCAAAAATTGCGCACGGCCGAAAAAAAACGCGGCCTGGGAAAAATGCGCACGGGCGAAAATCCCGCACGGCCCATAACAGCACACGTGCGCGGCCCACTTATTTGCTCGGCCGGAAAACGTGCACGCAGGCCACGCGCAGTCGAAATGCGGACGGCCCAAGCAATCCCGCATGGGCACGCAGCCCATCAGCAAAATGCACACGTGCGCGGCCTGAGAAGAACCCTTACGGCCCAATTCGCCGGTGCGGCCGGAAAACGCGCACACGCGGCCCAGGAGAACGGCCGCAGGCCAAAACTCATGCGCGTCGTTGGATGAAAATGAACAGCCAGGCGCGCACGTGGCGGGAATAAGGCCCCCGAAACCCTAACCCTAGATTATTTCCCACCGAATGCTCCCAAAAAACACGGAGCGGGAGCGGGAGGGGCGACGGCGCATGCGCATGGAGCGGCTGCGCGGCGCACTCGACGGAGCGGTGGCCCTGAGCGGAGCTACAGTGGGCGGCGAGGAGGGCGGCCCCGAGCGGAGCGGCGGCGCGCCGGCCACGGCGGCGGCGCCCACATGGAGCGGCGGCAGCCTGAGGCGGCGGCGGCCCCGCAGCCGACAGTAGAGGCGCCCGCCGGAGATGCGGCGTCAGCAGCGTCAATGGCGTGCTCGGGGAGCGGCGACGCCCGAAAACCGTAGGTCTTTTTTTTGTTCTTCCCACCCCCGATCCAAAATTTCTTCGTTTGATTTTGGGGATTTAGGGTTCGGGAGGTCTTAACATTTGGGATTTTCATTAAGTTTGCAAAAGAAAAAACATAATCCCCTCCTAATTTCTCTACCGAGCCATTAACCTCTAGATTCAAGATCCAGTGTTTGGGAGGTGCTGACTAGGGTTCATTAGGATCATAGGGAAGCTCTGATACCAAATATTAATATTTAAACTAAGTCTAAACATCTAACTTTAACATAAACCCTAGATCGAAATCATGAACACCTAGCTAAACATTAGAGCGGAAGCATGATTGACATACCCGAACTTGAAGTAGCCATGGAGTTGCTCGGTTGTGTTGATGTAGAGGTGGCTAGCAGGAACGACGGAGTCGTGGATGGATCAGAGAAGGGCGTCGGTCTTCGTTCACCGCAACGCACCGTTAGGGATCGGGTCTGTTAGGGTTTGAGAAAGACTAGAACAACACGTACACAGTCTTGGCCGAAACCCTCGTTTTTATATGGCGCTGGGTGACCGGGACCGAAACCAAGTGTTGGTTGCACGCTTCCGATCATGGCACGAGTGGAGACGTTGTCTCCCTGAAAACTCGGGATTGGTTAGCCGAGATCAACCCAACAGTTTCTTCTTCTTCTTCTGGAGTGACAACTACATGCATGTTACAGTGATTACACTTTGTTGTTTGCTCTCCTTTGTTAATTATGCAAACTAATTAATGGAGGACTTCGGGGAGTTTTAAAATGTTTAATTTTGTGTTCAGATGGATAACTAGCAGCTGATAATTTTTTTGGATATACTACAGGATGGCTTGGTAGTTGGTACCAAGTCTTCCTTTTCAAATGCCCTGATTCACAGCTCAATCACATGGACTTGTATAGGGATAGCAATTGGGCACAGATAGTGGTCAGTGGTGTACTCAGGAATTTCAGGATGGATATTCAAAGTTACAAAAATATTATTCAATAGAAAATATAAAAAAACCACAATAGCGAAAATTAAAGTACAATTGTTTATACTATAGACAACATCTCAAATAATATAAAATAATTACAAAATAATGTCTTGGAAGCGAGATATAATGTCATGCAGGCAAGCACACAAAAAGAAGCAACTTCAACAATGAGTGAAGAATAGAACTTAAAGGCTAATAGTTTAAACCATGATTGCTAGAATTAGAGATAAACTTTTTCTCGGAACTATTAACCTGAGTTAAAATTCAAGTCTGAATAACTCTACAATGGAGTTGTACAATCACAACATAACACTTTAATCAAGTGAAAAGACAATTCTCTTTGTCATATTTTTGTGTTCCACAAGCAAAAGTTCAAAAGTGCTTTTATAATGGACATACCTTGTTGAACAATTTTTAGCTAAGAAATTTAAGAAATATTACCTAATTTGCTAAACAAAATATGGATTGGACAGCCATACACCAAAAGAGATCAAATCATCCAAGTGTCCAACAAATCAAGCTACAAGAAAGACTTGACAACACTTGTATAGTTTCTAAATAGTTGATATATCAGTTATCAGAATATAATCAACTACTATGCAAAAACTTTAAAATCATTATAGATGCCTCACTTCTTTAAGCAAAATAAAACTCATTTCTTTATTTAGACACATAATGTTGCTTCAAATCAGAGATTGCCAGGGGATGAGAAGGAGATGGAGGGATTACCAGATTAGGGATATGGGGCCATGCCGCCATGGGTATCACCAGGTTGGGGAGGACGAACTTGCACGTCCATGCCATGCTGGCGTGTGATGATGGCGAGATGACTTGCGACTTGCGAGACAACTGCTCCTGCACAGCCTCCTGAATCCTGCCTCCAGAAGTCCAGAGTCCAAAACACCAGAAGCCTGCTCGCCACCAAACGGAGAAAGTCAGAGAGGAGAGACATGAGTGAGAGGAGAGATTGAGTGAGACCTAGAGTTTCTACCATGTGTCGTGTGAATCACAACAGTGGGCCTGGGCCAATGTCTAGCCCCAATTTGGGCCTGGGAGAGGGAAATGGGCCAAAAGGATCTGGCACCAATTTAGGCTGACTGGATATGAACAAGACGAATTTGGTGGAACTACTAGTATACATATGTATTACACCTTGTATTGGGTGGATTTTTTGCCACAAATTTTGGGTATTCAGCTGAATACCCTTGAATTATGCTGGGACCGCCCTGGTAGTGGTCATCTGTACGCATGCCCACCAGCCGTTATTTCACCTGCGGGCATGCCCATCACCCGCGACGGGCAACAATGTTCACTTATGCACATTGCCCATCGAGTGCCCACCTATGCAAGTTGTAATACAACAACAACTGAAAGAAAATGCAATATGAGATCCAAGTGAACTAAAGAACACCATCAATAAAAAATAAACACAGAATAAATCAAAATTGTAGCAAGAAAAAAACTAGTGGTGGCTTGGGCTCTGAGCGGTGGAGGAGACCACAGCGATGGCACGAGCACGAGGTGGTGGACGAGGAGATCCTGACAGCCACTTTAGCATGGAGTGTAGGATACCACGATGATGGCTCCATCTAGTGGCAACAAGCAGCGGCTTGCCCTTCCTAGCTCCCGTTGCATGCGTGTTTAGGGTTTGTGTGGCAGTGGTTGCTGCTTGCCTATAGACCTAGCTAAATGGGACGCCTAGTATGGCCCGATGCAGGCCTAGAAAGGGCACAGCCTATTTAGACATGGAACGTCTGGCATGAATAAGTTACCGTGCCATGCCATGCCCGCCCATGTGCCTGTCGTATGGCCCAAGCACGACACGAAGAGGGGACAGATCGTGCTAGGCTAGCACATGCACGCTTAGCCCAACAGGCTAATGATGGCACATTGAGCACAATGGCCTGGTTAAGCACGGTTGTTGGTGGGGATGAAGGAGGTGTATGGCATTGGCGGGGACAGAGAAGGTGGCAGTAATCACAACTTATTTTACTACCAATCATAAATAAGTTTACTGCCAGTAGCAAGTAAATTTACTACCACCCACAAGTAAATTTATTGGTAACCATAGGTAATTCTACCATGTTGTGTACATAGTTTTACTGTCATTCATGTAACAAATTACTTTACATAATGTATAGAAAGGAACTCACAACATATAATTCTAATCCAATGAGCTACGCGTCCTAAGGTTCTCCGGAATATCGAGGAGGGGATTTACAATGTTGAGTGCATGGAATAGCATGTAGAATACTAGATCTGCATTGTATACATCACCCTTCTCCTGCATACAAAAAAATACATCATAACCCTAAATTACTACATGTTACAAAACACTATATTGCATGTAATAGAAGAAATTACTGCTTACCGATTTTATGGCAGTTTGGATCTTCTATCATTCATCATCATAAAATTCTAGGAACTTCATGGCGAAGAAGGCGTAATCATTTGGGAGAACCTGTCTTGGCATGGCAAACAGCGGCCTTCTCCAATTCACAAACTTTGGGAACTTCCTACCGGTCACGGCATGGAAGCCGTTATTCAAACATGCAACTACCTTGCTGCCAACTGCACGATGATGTTCATTAGGGTTAGTGCATTTTTGAACATAGTTGTTTGAGTCTAGCATGTCAATGTGCTTGTGCACAATGTTTATGCAGTACACCGACCAGTGGGAGTTGTGAAGCAAGGGGAGGAAGACCTAACTATTGAAACAAAAGGGGTTGATAACGATGTGAGGACAAAATTTACTTCTTGCATAATATAAAAGAACTATAACTCACCAATTTTACTACCTTAGTGTCCATCTTGTCGAGTGGAGCTTCCAAAATACTCACGGTGAGCATGCTGTTGTACTCTTTATTTTTTGAAGAACTCCTCAACGTTTAGTAGCCTCTGCAAAATATAAATTCACAACTATTTAGCTAATATTTACTACATGTATATCTAACAATTACTATCAGAACACAAAGAGTTTACTGCCTAAAAAATACTTACCGAAAGTTCCCAGTAGAGAAAAATCCTATAGCCCACACTCCCTGGCCTTAGCTTAACGTCATTGTGGCACATGCAGTCGATGAAGAAAGGCACGAACATGTCTTTAGTCATCTAACCATTGTTGAATGAAGCTACGATATCACCATCGATGGCAAAGAACACAGCATCACCGAACTATAGCAAGACTTCACTGTTGTTGAAAGAAAAAACCAAAGGTAACTCACATCACAGTGCAAATGATGAATAGAAACAAACACACTCATATGGGAGAACACAAAAGAAAAAAAATCTTATCCCTTTAGGCTCTGGTCATTTAGTATGAGCTCCCTAGCTTTGATAGCCATATCAATTGGCACAGATAGTCGTGTGGCACAACACTTAAATGGGGAGACAAGCTTGCTAGGAACTCTAGTCATCCTCTTCCACTTCCTGGTCTTCTTAGCATTGGCGGGCAAAACGGCATTATCATATATATTATTACTACAACATCGTAATCACCATGCCCATGCTGGTGGTGATGATAGTGGCTAGATCAACTGCAGGCAATACCTCTTGGTGTTCACCTGCTTGTGTGGTTGGGAGCTCCTGTAGAAACAAACATACAATTTATTGTCATAGCACTAATAGTTATTGTACTCTTCTTGTAATATTACAATAAGATTCTTAGCAATCTACATGCATTTGACTTTACTTATTCTAAGTCTAAGCATGCAAGCCAAGTGCTTGGTCCCTAGATGTGAATGTTTGGGGATGAAAATTACATCAATCAATGACAACACTAGCATGAGTATGGTAAGCTCTACTCGAGGTTGAAGATGTATGAAATTCACTTCATCTCTCATCTCCCAAAAATAAAGTCGATGGTGCTTGTGATTGACCCTGTGAAAAATGGGTTTTCTCGATCATTGAATCTTGGCTCTTCTGGATTTTTCTTGTCTGCTTTACATGACTTGATTGGTGAGCAGCTTGAGAAGCTACCTGAGGAAGTCTTATCCCTCCTGTCACCAAATTCACAAAAGTCTATCATAATGTGAGGAATAGGAAGAAAGAAGGTCCCTTCTTATGCTTTGAGTGTGGTGAGCCAAATTACATTCGGGCAAACTAGCCCAAACTGAAGGACAAGGGGGAGGAGTATCACAAGTCTTCTCAAGTTCGTGATGACAAGAAGAAGAAGCCCAACTACCACAAGTCTATTAACTGGGTCCTTGCTGCTCTTGAGATTGTCAACATAAGCAATATGGACTTAGAAACCGATGACGACAAGAATGATTAGAGAGGCAAGAAGATGAAGGATTTTCCAGATTTCACCATCATGTGCTTCATGGTACTTGAGGACATTGCCGAGGGCAACACCGAGGACATATCCAATGACAGTTCCATCTTCAGCTATCCGAATTAGGTATGCCCTTCTATCGAGGATATAAAGCATTTGATCATCTACTATGTTACAGAACTTGAGAAGAAGTACAAGCAAATTGAGAACCAGGATTGTGTAATTGAAAGCTTGTAGAAAGTACTTGCTTAGCATGGAGCTTTAATTCATGATGATGAAAACTGTGATTCTTGCCTTGCTTTACATCCTAAGTTGGGTAAGCTTAAAACTACACATTATTCTATTGTTAGCCAACTTATAGATGCTAAGGATGAGTTAGTGACACTAAAGTCCAGCAATGATCATGTTGACATAGGTGTTGGTGTTTTAGATACTATTGCTTCATCATGCTCCAACTGTGCCTTGCTTGAACTAAAACTTGCTAGTGCCACTAAAACTTTGCTTCAATTCAGTCCTGAATATTCATGTTCTCATTATGAGTTTCGAGAGCAAAACCTAAAAGAATTGACTGAAATGCTTCATCATTCTAAACCTAAATCATGTGAAAAACTACCCTAAACACACTAATGGAATTGAAGCTCTCAACAAGACACTTGAAGATAAAAATAAAAAATAATCATCCATGACTGCATCTAAGAAATCCATTGATTCTATTACTTGTGCATTTTGTGCTGAGATTGAAAAAGATTTAGATGAGATAACTCAGGCTTTTAGAGTCAAATTTGAAGAGTGGATGGGTCGGATCAAGGATATTTCTTGTGTGTCTTGTAAGGCCTTGAAACTAAAGGTAGCCATCTATGAAGAGAGATATGCTAGGACAACTAAGAACCTTAAGTGTACCATATGTACCAACCTAGCCAAAGAAAATGACTACCTTAAGAAAACCTTGGAATGATTTTCTAGTGGCAAAAAGAACCTGAACATGATCTTAGATCATTCTACGGTGAGATCATTCTACGGTGAGTATCAAATATAAAGGTCTAGAGTTCAACCATATTAAGCATTCCAAGAATTACCCTCCTCAAATTGTTAGAGCCTTGGATAGTGGTAAGTTTAAGATAAAACCACCTAAGCCAATCATGCTAATTTTCAAGTTAGCCAGATTTACCAAACCTCTTCTAGCATTGTTGGTACTTCTACTTCATGAGGTAAGATCCCTCAAAAGTTCAAACGCCAATATACCTTTTGCAAGAAGGATGGCCACATAATTGAGTTCTATTTCTGGAAGGCCAAGCATGAGCAAAAACAACGTGTGCAAGCCTTGAAGGGTATGAGATGAGTGCCATCGACCTAGAATGCACCTAGAGCTACTATGATTCTTAGTGTCAAATCTAAGCCTAGGTTTGTAGATGGATTCTATAACTCCTTTTACTAGTGCTCAATAGAGTAGTATAGGATACTATGAGGGTAAGGGTAGATCACGAGTGGCTACTAATAGGCGGAGCGTAGGTCTTTTGCTAGTTGACCTAAGAGAGAGTCCAAGAGTGGTCTAGGTAGTGCTCATGTGCATTCTTATAGTTTTCATGCTGATCCCTCTTATGGTTTATATATTGCTATTCCTACACCCACTTATGGTTTATATACTGTTGTTCCTGCATGTCGTGTGTCCCAATACTAGATTCTTAAGTTTTTTATCACTAACCCCAATACTGAGGCATCGATGGCTCCTGTCTCTTTGAGATAGACTTTTCAAGTTGTGAGGAGATCATGAATATCTTGGATGCTGCTCTTGGTTCATCAACAAGTGATATCGAATATGTTCCAACAAGTAGCCACAGGGACAAGTGGTATCATTACTTAAGCTCTTTTCAGGTTCTCCATTCCCATTTTCTTCATTGCATATAATTTGGGTTTTAGTTGAGGATTTGGGTTTGGATAGGTTGTTTTCTTGAGTTGTGTTTTTCTTAGGAGTGTTCTCACTACTTTAGGTATTCTAGAGTCTTTTATCATATCTAGGTTGAGCTCGCTTCTTCAGTCTCTAGTATCTAGTAGTGGGGATTCCTAGTGTTGTTGATTCATTCCTTAGCTTGTGTTTCTCTTGGCCTAGAGACCTTTGTGGAGTAGAAGGTAGTGACTTGGGCTAGGTGTCTTATGCTTGTTGTTTAGGTTTTGGTGACTCTAGTTTCTTACAGTTGGTTGTAATTTCTTATCTTGATATCTATTTCTTCAATTGATTTACTTCTTTCATGCAAGTAGTATCAATTCCATAATTGATTTCTACCTTCATTTGGTTCTTCACCTTAGAAACCACCTTGAGAAGGGTAGACTAGTGCTCTTGTGTCAACTTTGAATTTTATCTCATTTTGCAATCTTTTAGCCTCTTGCTTCTCTCATTTTGCTTCTTGAGGGGGTTTTGAGGTTATTTGCCTTTCTTGCTTGGTTTAAGGGGGAGTTTGAATCTTTGTTGCATTCATTGTATGATATTGCAAATCTAAATTTTTGCAACTAAATCTAGTTAATATCCATGGAGCTTTGATTATTACTCATGTATGATGTGCTATCATGAAATTCCTCCTTGCCATGTTTTCAGCTAGTTTAGCTTGATTTATCATAATTTTCTATGTGTAGCTTGGCTATTTACCATGCTAGCATAATAAAAATGCAAACCTTGAAGTAAAGCATGTCAATGTTTGATCTCATGACTAGTTTTACTTTAGTGATCCTTTTATAATTCATGCCATGTCAAATATGCTCTTTGGAATCTAGTATCTAAATTGGGCTATACTAATTCTTTATCGAAGTATGAGTTTCCTTCTCGTAGGCTTTTGCAGCTATGGTTGGATATTGCTTACGGACTCAAGAGTACCTTATTGTTCTTGAACTAATAGCTAAAATGAAAAAAATGATCTCTTTTATATGCGAAAACTTTGATTTCACCATTTCCTTCTTATGAGACGATTTGCTATTACACTAGGTATGAACTTAGGGGTGTTTTGCATAACCAAGACCATACTCTTAAGCTTATCGCTTAGGGTGGCCAACAAAGGCTTGTGATCTAGCACATGGCTAATCAAAAGTGAAGAAAACAAAGAATTATGAAAAGTGCTTAAAGCTTAGGAGGCAGTTATAGATGACTCATAGTTTAGGACTTACTTTACTAAGATAAGACCAAATTGTATTTTCAAAAGTGCTAAATATGCTATTTGTGCTCAATTCCAAGTGTTTGAACAAAATAATTTAATATTGAATTTGTAACATTCTAAATGATTCAATTATAACTTCTTGGTTTCATTTATCTTATTGATATAGCTTGGCTCATAATTGTAGCACTTTAAATGATTGAATTAGATTTTGATCATCTTCACATGTTCTCAAATTGACTTAATTCATCACCTTGTACCAATTTAGCTATGCTTTTCTATATATGAATTGTCATGATCTAGATAGCTTCTACTCATCATATAACTTGTAGCAATTCTTGTTTGAATCAATATGGATAATCTTCATAGCTCATTGTTGAGACCCGAATATGCAAATCTGAACTTTCTGTGTATTCCACACTAGTCTAGGATCATGCTAGTATACACAGTAGAAACATAGGTGAAATATCAATTATATTCACAATTAGCTAAGAAAAACCCAAATATTATTAATTATCAGAATAATGACCTTATGGCCAAGGTTACAAATAATAGCCTAAGGGATTAACAAAAACTTAGTAGCGGAAAACAAAAGATAAGTATAATAGCCATTCAACATACCACAAGCAATTGACTGGGAACGGAAGTCCTATTCCGAGAAGTCATCAAAAAAACCTTCTTCAAGCACCTCTGTCTGATGTGGTTCTTCTTCAACAACTGAGCAGCAAATGATATAACCATGAACACTCAGCAATTCATTTGAAACAAGATGTAATATATAATGATGTAAGGCTTAGCAAAAGATGCCTGAATAGTTATTTTGCGAAAAGCAACAATTTAGAGTAATACAATAAATAGATTGAAAGCAAACTTTCAAAACAAGTAATAACTAATTAAGTCAAAGAAATTAAATTATCCATAAGTGAACTAACTATCCACCCAATAAACCACTCATGAACTAGCCATTCACATAATGAACCACCAGTTAACTAAACATTCACTCCTCAAACTTAACCCAACCATATTTTTATGAAATCTCTACTCCCTCATATGAAATCACTAAGCATTGTCTATGACCGGGGACATGGCTATTCAAAAATCAACTTATAATGTCCGTCTGACATACTTTCAAAGGTGTGCAACTAAGAGATTATCACAAGACCTTTACAATATTCAATCTCAACCTAGTTCCTCCAGCTAAGATTTCACGGTTGAGAAGGCTAACCACCTAGTCAGAGAGTCCCCTCTTGCATCCCTTGGAAATGTCTAACTGATAACCATTTTCACCTCAATAGCGAAACCAAAATTAAAATATTACAAATTAATTAGCTAGGTCCATCCCATACTTGATGTGTGGATGTACCATAAGATTCAGATCAATGGTGCACAAAGTTAAGTCCTTAAATATAACCCAAGCGAAGCATCTATATCCCAAAAAGTGCTAACCACACTTCCCCTTTACTGCACGATCACTCACTCAAGTGAAAACCAATTTGTATAATGAACACTAGTGACATTACCCATGTCATGATACATAAATTTTATAATTGTGGTTGACCACCACGATTCAATATCTCATTAAATCAAAATTAATTAAAGAAGCATCATATGATGATGAGCCCAACATACTATAAGCATGGCTAAGCATACTAAACGTACAACCCAAGTGGATACTAGTATTGCATCACTAGTTAATTATTACCCATCCTATGGTGATAATAAAATCATAGCATTCAAATTATCAATTGAGAGATTTAATCAAGCTGGTCAATAACTACCAATCACAAATGTTTGTATTAAATTAGCAATGCATGGTAATTTAAAAATAAAATAATAAATAATAGATTCAACAAGATTAACAATCATAACTTGCCTTGGCCTTGCTTAGTTATCAATTCTTGACCTTCAGCTCTTATTTCTGCTCATTTGAATATGCTATCTAATGACAGAGAAAGTGAAAAAAACACAAATACAATCCAAATAAAAACCAAAAACTATAAAACTAGAACCAAAAGATATAGCTCAATTTTAGATGAATTAAAAAAAGAATCAGGTCAATTAGAGTTCGTATGAAGAAGAATGAGCTTTCGGAAGATTTGATCAAAAAATTAAGTCCCGGAAATTGAGAGAGAAAAGCGATTATCTAGAAAATTCCTTTCAAAATTGAATGAAAGCAAAAATTGAAAACTTGATAGTGGGATCCACATGTTAGTGGCTTGGTCCACGGTAGACTAGGTCCACTGAATCAGTCTTAGGGTTCTAGCTGATAGGGTAAGGTGATGTGGCCAGCACATGGATGACACGTGGGCAAAAGATGATGATGTGGCCCTGACTTGGTTAACACATGGAACATGACTGGGCTATTGACATGGCAGGGTGAAGCGGTGAGGTAATGTGGCAGTTGAAGCTAACATGGCTGCAATATGGCGAACACGCGTGCTCTGTGCACTGATGTGGCAACCATATGGGAAGCTGATCGGAAAAGATCAATGACCGAAGGTCCTCTGGTAACAGTGGCGGCGATTGATCATGATCTGGACATCGGCGAGGGCACCATGAGCATCACCATGACATAGTGATCCCATCTGATGGTTCAGATTGGTCAATGGTGGGTGGCACATGGTCGGCAATGAGAGGGGTGGCGACGATGCTTGGGCAGCAGTGGAACTTCGGTGAGGAGTGAGGCGAGGGGTGATGAGATGTGGGATAAGTTTTGGGTGCAATGCGATGCTAAAGAGGTAGGGGCGCAAACCAAGGGTCACCTAGGAAGATCGGCGGCGAAGAAGCTTGGGTACATGGCAAAAATGGTGCTCTGGTGGGTGCTTGACCTCAGCAAGGCATGGATGAGGTAGGGTGGCACACGAGGATTCTCAAAAGGTGGTCGGTAAGAACGGAGGTTCACCAATGCAAGGGCAATTGCTCACAGAGCTAAGGTGGGTGCAGCTACTTGCTTCGAATTCTTAGTGAGAAGAGGAGATTGGAGCAACCTTAGCTCAATGGAGTGGCAGAGGGGGTTGCGCTATTTAAGGATAGGCGATGATGGTGTCCTTGGTGTGCACACCAAGTCAGAGAAGGAGGCCATGATGGCTACGACATAGGAAATGAGACGGAGTCTAGGATGGGGATGACTCGGCTAACAGCGGGGCCTGTATGGTGGAGAGAGGAAGGGAGGAGGCGGGCTGGGCTAAGTAGCTGGTGCCAGTTGGGCTGAGCAGGAAGATGGGCTGCACATGAGAAGAAATCGGACTGGGCTGGAAGGAGAAATTGGACCAAGCCGAGGAAGGAAAGGAAATGGGCCGAAGGAGGAGAATTTGGCCCAAGGGCAAAAATCCTGATTTTTACTGAATTCAAAATTTTAGAAAATAGGGAAAAGAGAATTGAGCTCTAGAAAATAGCAAATAATCCACGAAAATACAGAAAAATATTTTATTCGATGTTTATTTTATTCAGATTAAATCTTTCAAAGTTCAAAAATTCAAATTAATCTTTAATTAATTCAAGAAAGATCCAAATGGTTATTTTATTTTAAAAACTTAAAAAGACTATAAAAACTAGGATATTACACTCATTATAAGATTAAATGAAAAAACTACAGCCATTCCATTTGTATCAAGCTCTGTCTTATGCTTTTATTTATCCCTATATTTTATCTTGAAATAATTGCATAAATTATTTAGAGAAGAATTTGAACCTCGATGAATCCGTTGTCAAAGAGGGAAAAAATGCCCAAAAATGCTCATTGTAAGTGAATTAAGCCTAAAATGGTTAAATTGAGCATTTACAAGTAGGGGGGGGGGGAAATTTGCATGAAAGGGGGAGGTGCTTAAAAGCTTTCTTTAGCTTTTCTTGGTCTTTATGATGTCTTCTTATCATGATCAAGGTCAAATGAAGCAATTATTCTTTTATATAAACCTAGAGTGAAATTTGTCATTCTCTTGGTAAAGTTGAAGCTTCTTATGAAAACTTGCTCTATCTAGTTGCGTCACTTCACTTCTTGCTTGGTCATCTTCAGTCTTATTTGCATCTTATGGGCCAAGTGGAGCTCTCTTTCATAAATTGATCTTATTTTTCAAAAAATTAACTTGCTTATGCTCTCATTTGCATTTTTGAGGGATTGCCAATGAGTCCATCAAGGGGAAGATTAAAAAACCATGTTGAAAATATCCATAGTTTATTTGTGCTGAATAATTGACAATCGTGTCTAGTTGAAATTTGCATTTGCAAAAGTTTATAGTTTTTAGAGCTGCCTATTGATCAGACCGACTGATAACTCCTCAGGCATTTTGCCAGGGCGATCTAACCAACTTGGGTCAAGTGGTTAGATCAGCCCTATTGGTTTTTGGCATTTGGACACCAAACTATTTTGTAAAAGTGTCTTAAGATATCTTTGCGCTAGGTGTCACCTCAAATTAAGGTCTGAGCTGAAACTAGATAGCAAAATACTACATTTTCAGAGAGGGTCATTCTAGTGTTCTACCTAGATGGTTAGACTGGCTTGAGGCAAGCGGTCCAGTTCTTGGAGAAGAGGGGTTTTGGAATTTTTGGAATTTGGTCATGGGTTGAGTTTTTGGGGTCTAGGTCATTGCATGAAGCATACTTGGACTAATGTGGGTCAAGTTGTGAAAAACTGATGACCAGAAATAATTTCTTGGTATTTGATATACTGAGTGCTTGGAGGCAGCCATGGTCGATGACGTAGATCAAGATTAGGCTTGGGGATGAGTTGAGATACAGTGAAAGATGTCGAGTGGGATGGTTGAGCTCAAGCACGAAACAAGGAAAGACAAGAGATGTTGAAGGAAAGATTCAAGCAGTAGTTCATCGAATGGTGCGGTCGGTGTAAGTGAGGCATGGTCAAAGAGAACTAACATGGAAAGACTTGTTAATGTGTGAGCCATTGGTGAACCTACACATTATAAGCATGGGGATTGCTTGCAAACGAGGATATGACCATGGACTAGGCTTGAGGAAGAGGTGAGGTCAATAGTTAAGGTGAAGGTGTTTTGGCAGAGAAGCCAAAATACCAAAAATTGGACCAAAACAACAGAACTTAGAGGTGGAGAGCTATTTAGGTCAAGGATGTACTGAGGAGACCAACTAGATGGAAGCTTGCTCCTTAGTGGGTATGGGCTTATGCACTTTGAGAAACATGCATAATTCATGTATTGAATGTACAACCTGGTGTTTGTAGGGTTAACATATTTTTCTAGTTGTGCTAATAGATAGTATTCATTAGGGTTAGACGTGGGCTGGTTACTCCATGTATTTGAGTGGGAGAGGTTGGTGGCTAGGGTTAAATGTGTGCTCTTGGAAGAGAGAGATCTATCCTCTATGGTAGAGTGGCTATGAATCAAATATCTACTAGTTGCAATAGATCAATCTTGTTCATCCTCCCTGTGTGTTCTTGATCTTATTGTTTCTACACTTGTTTGGTTGGTGTTTTTGCCCTCTCTCTTCTCTCTTGGTCTTACTATGTTCCAAGGATGTGTAAATAATGGAGGTGTCCCATGAAGATCATATCCCATCCATCTAGAGACCGGCTATAGCAAGATAATGAGAGGTTGTCCTGTTTGGTTTGTTTTAGAGCCCTTCTTGTGAAATCGTGATCCTAGGGTTTTAGTCATGAATCTTTGGATGCTCTTTCTTGTTGTGACATACAGGAACCTATCTAGAGTCATCTTTGCCATATCAAACCCACGGGCAAGTCATATTACAAGTTGTTTAGTTTTGCCCTATTTTGGTGTGACCTTACTTGTCTTAAGGAAAGGTTAGAACTTTAGCCAAGATCTATGCTATCCTTGGATGCATTAGGTTCCTAAGATCCTTGGCAAGGTGTGTGCAAAGTCTAAAATTATTTGGACATGTATTTTGAGGATTATGCCATTTTGGGTTCTAGCATGGGTTGATTTCTAGGTCTGAATCATAGGAGCGGATAGACCTCCCCGCACAAGCAATCTGACCGGTGGCCAATCAGACCGGCTTTACTTGGTGGTTAGACCACCAGCTCTAGGCCAGTCTAATCACTCTCCATAGCAGTCTGACCTATTTTGATGTGTTGAACTCCATTTTGCTTTTGCACGTTGGTGAGCTAATATGATCTTCTTAGTTTCCAGTAGCTAGTGGAGTGATGGTTTTGGAATACAATCTGGAGATATTGAATTTGAAGGCATGATTCACCCCCTCTAATTGCCATATTGGATCCAACATTTCTGTCTACGAGAAGGTAACTATTTCAATTTCTGAGTAAGCCTCTATTTCATTGCCATCTAAGACTCTGTTCGTTCCTCATCTGGGACTCTTGTTTTAAAAGCTATACTCTCTGTAAGCCTCATAGTAGGCAACAACCACAAGTTGTCTACACTTGTAATACACCAAGAGAATATTGTAACTTCTGATATAGTGATTTTGCCGATTGTGCATCCATGGTTTTTCACCTACAAGGATTTTCCACACTAAATCTCTGTCTTATTGTTAGACCCCAGATTAGCAATCCAGAACCCTCTGTGTTTTCACCACACTATTTCTTAGATTAGTAAATAATGCACATAGATACATTGTTGGATCATACACATACATCACATGAACCATACTAAACATTTATATTACATAATAGTTTAAATAACCCATATCGGATAAGGTTTACATAATGGACTGATCAAGCCAAATGTTACATTACAAAAAACGAAAGCAAAAACAAAAAGCAAAAGGTGAGGCAACAACATGCCACAGACAAGTGACTAGGGGTAAAAGATGCCATACTACTTTCCAAGAGTTTGGATAATAGATATGCATACAATCACCATCAAAGTCTACTTATATGAGGTAAGGACTAGGCTACTAGATAACATCTTAATCTCCACCATGTTCTTCTCCGTCTAGTGCTGAAGCGACATAGTAGCTATAGTGGTCATGATCCATAGGTTCTAAGTTAATTTAGTGAGTGAGGGTGAGCACAAACAACCTTGCTCCATGAGCCAACAAATAGAATGTAATAGTATAGATGCATGGCTTAACAAAGGAAGGTTTGGGTCCCTTTATTTGTGAAATTCCATAGTTGAAATTTACAATAAGTAAAAATTCCTAAGATTTAGCATTTTTTAATTAAATCATGTTTTCTAAAGAATGTGAAAGTGTGCAGTAATAATAGCATTTTTTTAATTAATTACCTGCCGTCCGGTGGCTAGGTAGCGAGCTCACGTGTCGCCTACACGGCGCTGCCACCCGCTGATCGGGCGGTAGAAACGCTATTTTTGTCAATAGCGCATGTATATGGCTATTTTTGTAAATACGGGTTCAAAACCTTCTATATGTGTCAAAAACTCATGACATCACTACAGTATGCATGAACATTCCAATGCACACAGAACAAAATATTGTACAAACTAACAATCGCTAGTGTAAATCCACCCACGACGCGGTACTAGTTTGAGGTCCCATGTTATAGCAGCCATACTAATTTATAAATTTAGAATTTGAATTGATGAACAGTTATTCTGGGTGGTACTCAGCCAGGAAACAGAGTCAGTTCCTATGGGGGAACTAATTCCAAACTGCCAGGGGGATACAGGAAC
Organism: Dendrocalamus latiflorus; assembly: GCA_017311315.1. Taxonomy (NCBI): domain Eukaryota; kingdom Viridiplantae; phylum Streptophyta; class Magnoliopsida; order Poales; family Poaceae; genus Dendrocalamus; species Dendrocalamus latiflorus. The sequence continues at coordinate 20,520,939 of CM029616.1, forward strand.
ATCACAAGAAACAGTTCAATTCCTGTTTTTCAAATATGGCATTAGATTACATCACAGTCCACCATACGACGCAGAAACCTTGATGTTGGCGTCCTTATATTCCAATTTCTACGAGTTGTCCTGTTGTTGATCTATTAATGTTGGCAAATTGATTTCCATGATTGCTATTCCACCTTTACACCCGACCACAAGCCTACATAATTAAGATGTTATAGGGTTAGAAATGTGAAATTGGAAAAATATAACAAGAAAACAGAGCGGAAAAGAGACTAAGTCAAGAACAATTATTTTGAGCACTACCTATAGTTTGTTAGAGATCACTTAATAATTCTACACTTCTGAGATATGCCTGTTTACGTAAGGCAAGAATATTTAGACTATTAGCTTTGGAACAAAATATACATATATATACTTGTGCCAAAATTAGTTTTGTACGGCTTAGTGTCTTAACTTGCACATTCAAAATGTGTTATTGCAGAGAAGCCATGTTCTTAATTAGCAAGTTTTTAAATTACGAAGTTTAACAGAAAAAAATTGTTACCTTGTTAAGTTCTCCATGTTTATGAATCCCAGATCTTCAACCGTACCGAGCATAAAGTCAACCGTTTTCTCATGCCTATAAAATTAGGAGACCACTGTTAGTTATATCCTAATAGATTGAGAAAGATACGCATGCAGTACCTAGGTTTATGCTGAAGTTAACTCCGTGACTACATGTACAAATACATTACTCGTATTCATGAAAGTATTATTTGTCTAAATCCATAAGCAAGAAACTGCAGTCTTGCTAAAATACTTCGTATCTTAGGCAGGGCCATCCATTATTTTGGCATTGCTGTCCTAAAAGTAGGTGCTGTGTTTAGTTCGCATTCTTAAAGTATGTATGTTCTCAAGTGTACCATATAAATATTTTTTTGAATGCATGTTATTTAAGCGCCGTTTGGAACACAAAAAATTGCCCATATTCATATGAGAATTGAACTGTATCTTGTAAAATTCATGTGATCCCAAATTTATTTTTGCCTCCAATTGTGCCCTGCAAGGTCCACCTGGGGCAGACTAATAAAAAGAAACAAAAGAAAGGTTTTTGATGGGAGGCATATGTATACAAGCCCTAAAGAGGTTGAGTCACATAGAGAATCGTGCTTTGGCCTTTACGACAGCAAAGGCATCAACCAAATAAACCCTGCAATTGTGTCCTAAAGCTTAATAAAGAGAGTTATATTTTGGAAGGATAACAAGGCACTAAAAATAATTTATATTGTAGCACCTACTCCCTCTATTACTTTTTATAATTAATGCACCCACACATTTCGAGAGTCACACATTGTAAAATTTCTACCGAACTCTAATAATATATAATCTCAGTGGCACAATTGGAATAGTTAAATTCATATATTAAAGTACTTTCATATGATCATAATTTAGCATAGTTACTAATAGTACACAAAATAAATTAATGATCAAAATACAATTTTGGAGATCTTGCTAGATCAAACAGTTCTATCTATTTTGAAACAGAGTATGGTTTTACTCTAATCCTTGTCAATATATGTCTCCTTCACGCAATAGTTAACTTATTTATGCTATAATGCTAAGGGAAAATGTTAGCTTACCACTAGCTCAAACTGTACTTTGTTTAAACCATTGGGACTGACAAGCAGGTCCTCTCTAAAAGCTACTCCAGTTGTAGAAACAAATGTGGACACGGCTTAATGTCAAAAACAAAAATTGTCCCAAATATTAATAATGTAATGATAATACTTTCTTTTGTTATAAATTATACTTACAAGGGCCACGTCCTCTTTAAAAGCTACTCCAGTTGTAGATTTGTACGCAACAATATTGCATCCAACGAACTACTGCGCGCATGCCACTAGTATAACTTGCTTATATATACTAGTCGGCAACCCGTGCATTCGCAGCTAGCTTCTTAGATAAAGTATTTGGTCTCTATATGAAATGATAAAATAATTAAATAATAATTTTTAGTACGAAAATAGTACTTAATATGAAATTTATTGAGAGTAGATTAAAGTACAATTTAATTTCAATTTGAACTATAATCACCAATGACTGAGAATATGTCTAAGTTATACAAAAGACAGAAAGTGCATCCTACTTGACGAATTGATGTGTACCAAGTCTGTAACACATGTATTGATGCATTAGCTATTTTGCTTGCATGACTAGTTAAGAAAGAGAAAGTTGTTGGCTTAATGTGGCATACAAATGGTTGAGATAACAATTTTCAAACCTAATTTAATTCCTCTACATATTTCTAATTACCACATCTACGGGTAGATGTTTTCCTTTTTGTAAAACTAAATTTATAGTTTTCATTTAGCTCTCATTGCGAATTTTAATGTTTTTTGGAATTGTAGTTTGGAATGCATATACGAAGGATATTGCTTTGACATGGAGGCTTTTATTTTTGGAATTTAAGTTTGGGTTTCATTTAAAAAACCAATTGTAAATTTTCATTTAGTTTTTAATCCTAATATGATGTATTTTGGGATTTTACATTGTATTCATATAAAAATCAAATTGTTAGTTTTATTTTACTTATAAATATGAACTATTTATGAATTTGACATTGTATAAAGTCTTTATTTTAATTTTTCTAATTTTATGTTGTTTCTTACTCTAAAATTTAGGTTGTACTTGACATAGATCTTCCATTTAACCTAAATTTTGTTTCACAACATATAGTACAAATTGCTTTGGATTTTCATTTAATTTTAGCTACTTATGGATTTTACTTTGCAATTTGTATGGAAATCAAATTGCTAATTTTGTTTTTTGTTCTGAATAATACTTTAATTTTATATCAAATTTGTGTTTTTTGGATTATATTTGGGGTGGAATTTTTTCTTGTTTTTGTTGGAATTTGTATGGAAATCAAATTTCTATTTTTTGTTTTTATTTCAAATTTACTTAATTTGGGTTGTGCTCACTAATTTTTATTTAGTTGTTATTCTGAATTTTAGGTATTCATGGATGTTACAATGGATGTTGATTGGAAATCAATTTGCTAAATTTTATTTATTTTTTATTCTAAATTTTAGTTATTTTGATTGTACTTGACATGGACTCTTTCTTTTAATCTGAACTATTATAACTTAAGTCCACCAAATAGATGGCCAGATCTTTTTTATTAATGTGAGAGTTTTCTCAGGGTAACTTATTATTATAGATATAAATTTAGGTAGATAGATTTATCAATATTACTTTATATGTTGTATGGAAATCAAATTGCTAGTTGTTCTTTATATTTTATTTTGAATCTTAGTTATTTTGATTGTACTTGATAGGGCTCTTTCTTTTAATCTGAGCCGTTGTAAATCAGGTCCATCATATAGATAGCCAGATCTTTCTGGTTAACATGTAAATTTTCTTAGAGTGCCTAATTAGTCTCTAATCATACTTTAATTTTTATACTGAATCTGCATATTTTTGGATTGTATTTGGGGTGAAATTTTGTTTTAGCTTGGAATTCATATGAAAATGTAATTTCTATTTTCATTTATTATTATTCTGAGTTTCAATTTTAGGGATTTATTTCGTATGGAAATCAATTTTTTATTTTTTTCATTTTTATTCTACATTTTACTTAATTCGTATTGTACTTGATGTGAACTCTATCTTCTAATTTGTTAATTTTTATTTTATTATTAATTCAAGATTTTAGTTATTTATGGATGTTACTTTGAAAGTTGTATGGAGATTAAATTTCTAATTTTTCTTTATTTTTTACTCTGAATTTCAGTTATTTTGATTATACTTTATATGGATATTTTCTTTTAATCTAAGCTATTATAACTCGAGTCTACCAAATAGATTGCTAGATCTTTTTTGATTAATGTGGAAGCTTCCTTGGAGTACGTAATTGGTGTAGATATAGATATTTTGATTGTACTTGACATGGACATTTTCTTTTAATCTAAGCTATTATAACTTGAGACTGCCAAATAGATGGCCAGATCTTTTCTAATTAATGTGGGATCTTCCTCAGAGTGCTTAATTAATATAGATATAGATAGATAGATTTTTAGGGCTTAAATTCTAGCTATTGTGGGGGAAGCGCGCTGACAATTTTTCATACCTGATATCAGCAGTACAATTTTGAATATTTAGATTGGTCGCGTGAAAATGATGTTAGTAGCATTATCATAAAAGTACTTTAATGTTTCTATAATTTTATACTATTTAAAAATATGCACGAATAAATATTAATGGTGAAAGTTACATTCTGGAGCCTTTTTTAGGGAAACATGTTGGAGACATTGTAACTGAAAAGATGTGACAGAGTTTTTTTACTACAATAAATATATCGTACATACATGAGACTGAAAGATTATGCATCACCTAGCTCGCCGCACTACTACAAAAAAAGGCTAACTGGATATCTCATCACAGACGGTTTCAGAGAACCATCAGTGTTGTAATTATCAGAGTCAGTTTGTTTTCAGAGCCGTATGTGACTCATCACAGACGGTTCTAGTTAAAACCTGTCTGTGATAATCGGATACATCCCAAATGGTTTTTAACTAGAACCGTCTGTGATGAGTCATAGATGGCTTTGAAAACGAACTGTCTATGATAATTACATATTACATGCGGTTTGTGGTTGGAAGTGTGTGTGATATTTCACTTAAATACAAAAATGGTGCTTCAGCTTCCCGATACATCTCTTCAGCTTCCCAAATGGTTTGTTTGATAAAAATGATCATGCTTCACTGAAGAAGATCATCCTTCATTCACCAACAATAGCATCCATTCCTTCATCATCAGCAACCATCCTCTCCTTTCTTTCATCCATCCACATCGAGTTGTTTGGCTGTAACCTCACATAGGTGAGTGATAATTACTGCCTGAAGAAGATCATCCACTCGCACCTTGGTCTCCTTCCCCCAGGTCGTTAGTGATGCAGTTTGCCATCTTAATGTGATCATTTGTCATCGACAGAAGCTACTTTCTATGGTTAGGGAAAGGGACTTAGCTCTCAACCTTGTCCTCCTCTTTGAAACACGCAAGGCCTTGGAAGCTGTTGAGGCAATGAAGAGGCGCATAGACTCTTTAGCCAATCAAACAGCAGTGGCCGACTCTAAGGAAGCTAGGGATGGCTTCCTCTACCAGATGATAGACCTAATTCACAATTTTAAAAGGTTGGAAGATGAAGTCAAGCGGAAAAGGCAAATATTGATGTCATTCGATGATACAGTTGCCGATCCTCCTACTCCAAAAGCTGATGAAGAAGCTTATGAAGCCCATAAAACCAAACTTAGGAATTTTCTTTTCCTTTTAACTTTGGCATAAAGACCAAAGTTCTGTTGTAAAAACAAATACTATTGTTTGTCTATGTAAACAAGTCACAGACGATTCTAATAAATAACCGTCTGTGATTATCTAATTATCACAGATGGCTGTAATAAAAAAACCATCTGTGATAGTTCTCTTATAAGTAAGTAGTGCTCTGCTAGGGTTTGTGCCCACACTCACTCCCTCGGCCTCCTCTCCTCCCAACACCGCCACCTCTCGTCCCGATGCCACCCCTCCTACCGACTCCCTGGCCTCTCCTCCCGACGCCGCGTCCTCCCCGAGCACGCCACACCGCCTCCTCCCCCGAGCACGCCGCCTCCTCCCCTAAGCCAGTCGCCTCCTCCCCGAGCACACTGTCGTCTCGGTGGATTGGATTGCCATCGCCCAATGAGCTTTACTTTGCATTCTTGTATTACTTTGCATGATAGATTGTAGGCTTTTGACTACTTCTTGAGGATATTTGTCAAGTTTGAAATCACAGTGACAATTTAAAATTACTCTACTAGTTTGATCTCTCGTGTGTTAATAGTATACTTCTTTGGAGTGTAGTTTGTAGCTCTGTCATTTGCTATTACTTAGTCTCCCTTGTTCATTATTACTACTACTGTTTCTTGGCTCTGTTGAATATATGTTAGACTTGCAGTAGTTCATGTCTATTACATGTTTCTGATTTCACCAAAATCTGATGACTGTGCATGCTCTTAACATTGATACTACACAGAAGTAATATTTGTTTAGACAATCTAGCAGAATATTTGATGAATTGTCACTGTGATCATTGAAATACTGACAAGAGTGGTAGAAGGCCAGGTTCTTTGAACTTGTGCAACTTCTAACCTGAGAGTAATATTATAATTGCTAATCTGTGCATAATGCAGATTTCAAATGCTCACTGTTGTATACTATTTAGCATACTGCAATATGTTAATGTTCTGAATTCTTTATCTGCTTCGAGAGATAATACATATATATTCGTGTTCTTATGCTTTATTGTGTTTGAGTATAATTGGAATTAATCACCATCTTGGTTTTCCATATCTTCCCCATTCATTGGAAGCAGTACATATATATGTCATGATAATACTAATATATGTAGTCTTACACACACTGGATCCAGTGTGTCATTTGCTTCATACCCTTTGAAGTGCAAGTGTGATATAGAATTTGACTAGGCCTCTAGCTGATTTAACTTGTGTGGTGTGTAAGACTTCATATGTTAGTGTTACCATGGCATATATATACTGTTTCCAGTGAATGAGGAAGATATGAAAAAACCAAAAATGGTGATTAGTAATATCACAAACGGTTTTATTTATTTGTCGTCTGTGATACGTGAACATCACAGATGGTCCTGTATACCAACCGTCTGTGATACTTGTACATCACAGACTTTTTTACCAAGAATCATCTGTGATAATTGACTATCACAGACGGTTCTAATTCCGTGCCATCTGTGATACTGTTGTAACCGATAGTTCAAAAACCATCTGTGAATAACCCCTATTATCAATGACTATTTCTGTGGTATGCGGAACCCTGATACTAGGCTAGAATGCTAATCAAAATTTGATACAACATGAAATCGTATTTCTTCACAAGATGGGAAATATGAATATTGTCGCTTAACAGTACGTATAGAAGAAGAATGGAAATTATATAGTGTTCTGTTTGGCCTATTCTTACATGAAAATATTTGTGAATGCTCGTATTTCTTCAGTTCCACAATTTATTTATTTATTGTTGGTGAAGACTGACCCTATATATCTCCTTGGGAGCAATATCATCCAAAGTAATCGGTTACATTCATGGCAGTATGTTGAACATAGGAGCTAGTAAGATACAGTATCAAATTTATCCACAAAATGTACGCCATCTATTATCATCACGGTTCAAGACTACTATTGGCATCAATTTGCTGCTCGGTAGGGAATTTGCTGCTCTAGCAGATGTGCTCACAGACAAGCACACATAAAAGTGGAAGGAGGGTGATATATGGCCGTAAAAGCAGAAGCATGAATTACCTGTAGTTAGTGGCATTCCACAAACGAACAATCCCGTCAAGTGAACCGGTCACTAATATTGGAAGCGCCGGGTGGCAAGCGACGACATTCACCCACTCGCCAAGTTTGTGAACACGTACCTGATTCAAATCCCAAATCTGATTCAACACAACAAAGAAGGGGAAAAGGCGTTACACCAATCGATGTCCGGTACACACACAGCAGTACATGCATATTCTTCACTGGATATATATGCCATACGTATGCTTTCCAGTAGTCCGATCGCGAGGAGGTAATCATATACTGTGGATCACTATCAGCGAAATAATAACCAACACTGTACTGCCCTGCGAATGTTGCGCGAGGTTCGGGAGAATCAATTCTCCAGACCTGTAAATTTCAAAATTAAATTGAACCCCAGGGGAAGAACTTGGTTCGTCACCAAAAATGAAGCAGGTATAGGTAAAGGAGAAGACAAACCTTCACGTCTGAGGCAGCAGCGCTAGCAAAAGTATCGTTGTCCTTTGGGTTAAAAGTGACCTGGAACACTCCGCTAGTGTGCCCCTCAAATGTTCGAGTACACACCCAGCCATCATCCCAGTCCCAAAGCTTGATCAGGCGGTCCTGAGACGACGACAGCAAGAATGGACGGGTTGGGTGAACCGCCAATGAATAGACAGGACTGCCAGGGTGAGCTTTGAATCTCTTGATTTTTTGGCTTTCAAAACTGTAAATATGGATGTATCCATAACCATCCCCGGCTACGAACCATTCCTTTCGAGCGATAAACTTAGCCGAATAAGCTGAAGATGTAGTATCACGGCGTACGGCTGCTTCCTTGGTGACTCTCACTGTCATCACTCTTTCCTGACGATAGATTAACCAGTTCAATATATATGAACAAACATATGAGCCACATGTACAATTAATCATATGCCAGATACTAATACCTGCGTTTGGTAGTTCCAAATAGAAATATACCCGTCGTCATGACTCGTCAAAATCCTGTGTTACAGTATAAGAGGAAATCTGCTAAGCATTGAAAAAAGACATAATATTCCGACGTCATTTTAATTTGGTGCCCACGCCAAGGACTAGCACTCGAAATATCTACTCACCACGGCTCCGTGGGATGCACATCTATGGATTTGAGATCCCGCACATCTATGGATTTGAGATCCCGCACGTCTATGGATTTGAGATCCTCAAATTCCCGTGTAAATATGATCTGATACAACAAAATTACCACAATCTATAGCTGTATACAGCTCGAAATTTGTTTTGTTTAGTTAACCAACAGAACTCACGTACCTTGTGGGTCATTGTCTCGCTTGCCGGGCAACAGACGACAGCCGTCAACCTCGCCATATAAGCCTCGCACCCTCGCCGCTCTACTCGATTTAAAAAATCATCTTCCGTGTTAATCTCGCCGCCAATGGATTTAAATGACAGCATCACGACGACGAAATTGTCCGTGTCCGGCGGTGGCTGCTGTTGCCCTTCCATTATCACAGTGATAACTTCGGTGGACCTTGGCAATAGAAAGCCGGCTTTGTTGAAACCATCTGGGCATTCGCACCCTTGCAGTGGATCTTCGCAGCGTCCGCGGTGATAGCATATTTTCCAGTACCTATCTGGGCAACTCGGTACAACCCGGAAGATAGCACGAAAGTCTGTCTTGTTGGTTAGGCTCAGGTGGCATGGGATGCGCTTGTTTGGCTCGAAGGCGAAGCGGAGCTCCAGGGGGTGGACGCCCAGCAGCTTTGTAGTCCCAGTCTCAGAGGACGCGGGGCTTATCTGCAAGCAACAAGAACTCGCACAAGGTTAAAATGGCGGGTGCGTTATCAGCCTATCCTGGTGATTATCCTAAATTTGCATATATGATAATATGAATTACGGAAAAGCTAAGCTATGATTACTTAGGGCACTTCCAACAGCCTAATTTGCTTCTATACCTCGACCTGCGGGGGTAAGACGGCCCCCGAGCATTTGCTTAAGAAGAAGATCCTCTCATGCAGATCGAGAAAACCCCCGAACCCCTGCTCCACCCTTACACAGCGGCATCATCGCCCGTGTGAGAACGACCAACGACCTGGGCGGGCCTTAAACCTGTGCTTTGGTGTGGTAGCAGGCGAGGGGATTTTTTCCCCCAGCCTGAAATTCGCTCCCACTGGGAGTCGAACCCAGGACCTGAGGGGTGCTACTAGAGTGCCTTAGCTATTACGCTAGAGGCCCGTTCGCAATTTGCTTCTATACCATGCCAGCTTTTTTGTGAGCTGGAAGAGATAAGCTACTTGATATCTATCAAGCCTTTTAGGAAACCAAGATTTTAGTAGGAGCTTATTACTAATTAATATATTGTGGGCCCTCTAGTAACATGCTTTATTATCAAACTATTGGGATGGTTGCTTCTGAAATCCCACCTAACGATCTCTCCTCTAGTAGAGGTGGGAATTGGGCCGTGCCGTGCAGGCACGGCCCAAGCCCACCGTGCTTCGGGCCACTTCGTGTCGTGTCGGCTCGGCCCAATCATCCCGTTGTGTCATGCCGTGCCAGTCCAACTCGCCTTCGGCCAGACCCAAGCACGGCCCAAAGCCCGCCGTGCCAGCCCAAGCCCAGCCTAAAGTAACTATACACGACGAAAGCGATGGCGACAATGGTAGCGGTGGACGCTATCTTCCTTTCTCTTGTACCCACCTTATTAAAAACCTACTTAAAATTCGATTCTATTGTCTCATGCTATTTCACCTTCGAACTTGGTCATCTAGTCCAATAGTATGCATGTCTTGGTGCAAATTAGATTGTGGCGTACGTGGACATCTAGCTCATCGCCCGACAATCTAGTATAGGGCTGCCCAACTAGTCAAATAGAAAATCTCAAGGAGAGTCATGAGTGCAGTTTACTATAGTTAAGAAATCAATTTTAAATAGTTTCTGGCCCGTCGTGTTCCCCGTGCCGTGCCGGCCCGAGCACGGCACGATTCGTCGTGCCGTGCCGCCCAATAGGCCGGTTTTCCAGGCTCAACCCAGCCCACCGTTCGTGCCATGCCGGCACGGCCCACCATGTGTTGGGTCGGGCCGTGCTTGGGCCGTGCCGGGTCGGTCGTGCTTCGGGCTAGCCCAAAAAAAACCTGGCCCAACTCTCAGCTTTATCCTCTAGTATCGCAGTTTAGTATCAAACCTACATGAGTGTAATCAAGTTTTGTTGTCAAAGTAGTCTCAGTTTGGTTGTGATCGGTCTAGTGCCAGTTTATAAATGTGGAAAAGCCTTACAACACGAGCTATAGAAAAAGGTCACAAGGCACTACGACACCCTATGAAATGGAGTTCAGTTCTTTCCTACCAGTTTTGTTCCCATTGATTGCGCAACAAGATATAGCAAAACACATGGTACTAGTATACTATTAATGCAATATCCATGCATCCCCTGGTGTGTTTAGAGGTAACTCACCTCAGTGCTTGTCTGTCCTGGTCGCTGAGGTGCACTGATTCCCAGTAGCTCTTCTATCTGTCGATAATACCGGTTCAATATACCCGTCGCTGACGATAATACCGGTTCAACATACCTCAGTTCATCTTCTTCTTCCTGTCATACCGTTATTTAATGAATACTCCTGTTCTTATCAATAAATGAGATCTATCCCACAACCTTTCTCTTTCGCAACATATTTAAGAGAGGAACTACTATAGTGTGAGAATGAATGAAGGGCACCAAATTCATTTTCTCACTCCTTAATCCATGTGTCTAAAGCTAAAACGGCTTATATTTCGTCAAATTTGTTTTTGATGTGATATATATTTAGATATATGCAATTAATATTCATTTGTATGTTTCAATATTCAGGTATGTTTGGTTGGAAGATGGAATACCATTGTAAGGATTCTTGCTGTTCAGGCGAATCCAACTATTGGAGCACCTGGAAAGGGGAGCTCTTCCCTTTTACCGCCTAACTCTTTGATCTTATACTTAAGAACATTGGTTTTAAAGGAGAAGCTGTTGGTTACCCGATTCACCGGGGGAAAACAAGGAATTTCAAATTTTGAAGTACAGAATAAAAATAACCGTGTTTGTAAATAGCTTGCAACCTTTCTGTGCTATCTATCTATACTAATTAGTCACTCTGAAGAAACTCCCATATTAATAGAAAGATTTAATTATCTATTTAGTGGAACCGAATCATAACAGTTATGTATAATCCAAAGTCCAGACATGAGTCCAGCCTTTGACCCATAAAAAAGATAAAAAAGGGAAACTAATCTATTCCATTTGGACAGTACAAAATTCCTCCTCCCGTAATCAATTTTGTTTCCGTTCTTTTCCTCCTTTCGTCCTTCCTATATTTTCCGCTTTGAACAAAAGCTATGCCATCTCTGCTTTGCTTTGTTGCAACTAGAGTTCGAAGAGACAGATGAGGAGACACCCTACGGCCACCAATGAGTCCAGTCAAGAATGGCCTCTGGTCGCCAACTGCTGGAGTCCAGATGCTGCCATTGGTCTCGGGCCCTCGCACCTTACTCCGCCTCAAGTCAACTATGATGTTTCACCAATACAGAGGACAAAGTAGCCGGTGTGGAAGGAGAAGCACTCTGGTGGAGCTAGAAGTGGCCCTGGGCGTCTCACTAATGGATCTCAGCAGAACGGGAGAGCCCAGCAGATCATGCCCGATGAAGAGTTGATTATGGCGATGGTGACAAACAAAAGCAGAGGGCGACACCAGCGATCTCGGAGGAGGGACTTCTGCAATGGAAGGGGAAGACAGCCGAAAGCAAATGAATGGAATCAAAGAAACGTAACGAGCACGTGAAGATAGTAGCAGCTAGCGGCGTAGGAAGCCTGGGGTGTTAGCGCTGGAAACTGATGGAGGCAGAAGCTTCCAGGTAGAACCAATGGCTTTTGCCGCAGCAATGTCAGAGATGGCTCGAACAGCGTCCACAATGTGGATCCAAGAAGTAGTAGATTGTTACAAATGGAGTATGTCGTCCGATCGGAGAGAACAAACAGGTTGGATCAAACGAGCAAGTCAACAGAGGAAGCAATGAGAAGCATCAAATAGTAGCAGAGAAACCAAAAGGAAGCACTGCATGTATAGTTTCTTCATCTTTGTACGCGGTCGCAGGATGAATGTTCGTTGTCAGAGATTAATAGGCGAATAAAGGTGAGATACATTCATGTATTGTTGATCATGCATCTAGGGTGTTACAATGCTTCTCTTCTTTCCCATTTGTTCTTTATTATGCCTTTTCCCCGTTTTTATTTGCCATTTTTTTCGTGCAGACGATGCCATTGATCTCGCATGACACCGCAAGTGCTGCTCCTGTAGTCTGGCTGGCTCAATCAAATGCAGTTGATGCTGTTCTCCCTCTACGTGGCTGGAAGACATGCTGGCCAAATCTTATAAAGACATGAGAGTGAGGTATGGGATTATAGGCCTGTTTGTTTCCACTTAAGATTATTATAATCTAGCTTATAGGTGGAGAATTATATAAACTAGATTATAATAAGCTGATGGGAAATAAGCTGTCAGGTGTTTGGCAGCCTGGATTATCAGAGTTATGGATTGTTGTATTTGAATGTTTAAAGACTACAATGCCCTTGAGAGAGAGGCACGGGGGTTGGGGGATGGATGAATGGCAAAAGTGGGTAATATTCCTAAAGTTTTATGGTCATTAAGATAAAAGGTGGATTTATAAGTTGAAATAAGCTCTGTTTTTGAGCTTATTAGATTATAATAATCTGGGCTGTTAGATTATAATAAGTTACCTTATAATCTGGGCTGTTTGTTTCCACTTATAATTATAAGCTAGATTATAATAATCTTAAGTGGAAACAAACAGGGCCTAAGTTATGCAGAAACTGCAGATCTAGCAAAGCTTCACTTATACAATAGTCTGTTCCCACCGTTGCTGCTCCAGATGCTGCCATGGATCTCACGTGTGCATTGTCACATGCTCCTGCTACCGCGTGTGCATTGTCACATGCTCCTGCTACCGCGTGTGTAGTGCCCTAGCTACCAAACATATTCAAATCGAAAAAATATGTCTCCAAACAACGTACATAGAACTG